>JAPJYX010000015.1:16103214-17322857 GCA_030503985.1 Himalopsyche tibetana | reverse complement strand
CCCTCCAAGGACGAGCGTGACCATATGGTCACACAGTAAACACTGTTGTATATTGATCCCACTATACATCCTTTTTCTACCTGAATATCGTTGCTTTCAGTCAGTCATCGGCTGAGGGGGCAGAAACGGCCACCAAAAGCACATGCGATTTTTTGAATTTCCGTTTTTTTTTAACGGACTTTTTGAAACCGTTAGTTATTTTTTTTATCAAATTATTTACAGCTATTTTGCTAATACATTTGAATTGAAATTATGTTGATCAAAAGAGGTCAAATTGTAAAAAAATCACGTTTAGCTATATTTCAACCCCGAATGTTTGCGTGCCCATACGGTCACGCTCGTCCTTACTACTGTCCGTACACAATATTACACGGTAATATAAGGATGAGCACGACCATACTGTCATGCGGGGTTTTTATACAACGACTTTGCGTTTTTTTTTTTTAAATTTTGTTAGGAATAAGAGATATCCGTGATTTCAATACGGTTTAAAAAAATATTTTTTTTATCGAAAAAAGCTCTCGTCTCTGGGTGGTTAACTACAAAAATGCGTGTTTTGAGTTAGGCTCGGGTTTGGCAATGCCATGATAATATTAATTAGCTGCCATATAATACAAAGGTATACCCGAAGATACATAACTATAAGAGTTAACAAGATACAGTTGAATATATCGACAAATGAAATTATAAAATGTGAAGCACAAATGTAAAATCAAAACTATGTTTTTGTAGATAAAACCCCTATAATTCCAAGCCCCCCGCCTTAGAAAACTATTAAAATAAACCATATTGTGTCGTGACTCGTAACATAAGTTATTATTTAGATATGTATTAGAAATAATTACATCATGTAGCACATTTATACAATGTTGAACTATATGATATCGTATGCAAACTACTTTGCAATTTAAAAGTAAAAAAAAAATATTCGCAAGGAAGGGTGATTTTATGCATGGATCGAAAACATTCAGCGACCGAAAAACATTATTTTTACTATCATACTTTATATCTCATGCATCATATTATCCATGCCCGCTCCCAGTGTAGGGCATTACCCATGGCTTTATCCAACTGACTTTCTCTTAGGCATGCTTAACTTCAATAGCTTGAACGTTCGGAGAGAAATGTATCTGGCCATATATTTCTTTCGACTTATACGAGGCCAAAATGAGAATTCCACCATTCTTGAGAATGTGAATCTGAATGTTCCTGATTATTTTTTGAGAAATCGTGGACATGAATTGTTTGTTCTCCCAAGGTGTAGAACCAGCCTGCCAATGGGGATGCCACTGGGGAGAGCTTTAACGGTGTTCAACAATATTGCTTCGGACGTCGACATATTCCACGTAGACGTGGGTGAGTTCCGACGAATACTATTTTTTATGTATTAAAGTAGAACTGACATAGTAGAATGTCAGTTCAAGTACATCCGTGCACTTGGAATGCCTGAAGATGCCGAAAGGCGAAACCCGGGTCGTTAGCGACAAAACTCATGGAAAAGTACAAAATTCAAACAATTCAAATTTGATATTGAAATTCCATCAAGCACCCTCAGTCGAAATACCTAATTATTAAAGTAGAGTTCGTCGGAGCTTACTCAGTTGACTTCCTTGCCGCTTTTTTTTTTACTGATTTTAATATTAAATTATACTATTTTTTTTTTCTCCATTGTAAAAGTTTTAAATTTATAATTTGTCAACTTTGTACAATGTTAATTAATTAAATAAATAAATATCGTCGGTAATTTTTTACAACCCTGTATCTCAAAAAATACAAGTTTTCAGGAGACACATAAATGTACTTTATTCTACCGCTATCGCTTTATATCGCTATAAAACATCATTGTAATGGTTTCATCCTCAATATATTTGAGTAAGTTGACAATGAAGGAAGCATCGAAGTTTCCATACATCCCACCCACTCTTTCCATCATGCTAAACAAAGCACATGGCCATATCATTTGCCACCGTTTTTGAATTCGGTTAAATGAATCTTGATTTTTTTGATTTACGACTTAAATAAATATTTTGTGTTTATTAAAATTCTGAATTCATTACGTAAAAAAACTCAAAACTGAAAAAAAAATGATATACGTGTTTGTAGAAAACTAACGACGACATGACTAATGGATGTATTTTACCAGGTTTAGAAGAGAACTGCTTGTTACTTAGTAGATCAACTTCTCTTTTATCGAAGATAGTTGAAATCTATATTGAATATAACAAGCAGCTACTTGAGCATATCACATTTTAGAGACTTCCGATAAAAAATGGACATTTTTGTTTACGGACATTTACAATCAGTATTTGTAAAGAGATTCGTAGATTATTGAATATCAAATTTGGAATTTTTTGACACATTTCAATAGTTTTCACAGAAGAGAATTACTTCCTTACTTGTATAGTATTTTTGATATTCAGTATTATTTACACTTACACCGGTTGCGTTTCTTTTGTAATGCTTTCGGATTTAAATCGCCATGTGTTAAATATTTTATTGAAAATTCATCGTTTTTGCATAGTATGTACCGCCAAAACAAGACGTGCTATAAATACAAATTAATTGGCATTTCCTGCTTCTGGTGAATATTTAATGGGCAAAAGACCTTAAACGACACAATTACGTAAATTGCGTTTTAAACCAATACTTGTTCAATATCGCCTAAGACGTCAGTGATAACATTTTTATAACGTTATCTCATTCGTCTGTTAGTTATTAGGGCCTGTGCATTTTAGTGTTGTGACAAGTTATCGTTTGTTCCACGTGGACCCCGGTTGAGAAACGCTGATTTAGAGAACTGAAAGTGGTCAGTTTAATATCAGGATACGCATTGACCATATATTACTATTTACTACCTAACAGTATTTAAGGAATTCATTTATCGAACTTAGCATGAGAGTTATTAAAAAAATCTTTTATTTATAAAATGTCTATAAGAATTGTCTGCTTATAACGGGTCGATATTACAGATTTTTTAAAATATTTGAATATCGAATAACAAAAAAAATGCTGATTATATTCGAATATTCGGTTGGAATCCCTAAACAGAATCGAAAAAAAAAATATTAAATAACCATAATCATGGCGGAAATAAAACATCGGAATGCAAAGGTTGTCAACCTTTCCGAACACAGACTGGTACCGAGAAGCAATCAAAATGGCAGGGCGCAGTGCTATCGCTACATGCACGATGCCATTTTTCTTTTCGCATTGCGCGACACGGGGAAAATATCACGGTCATGCAATGTGTCCGTACACTATGCTTCATTTCGGTAAGGGCGTGGCCTGACCTCTAAAAATATTCATAATTCAATAGAGAAACCATCTTTAACAATATAACTTTATCAACCGTCAAAATAGTATGACATTTTATTATTTAAAAAAAAATTGTACTGTAAATAAATTTGATACATATTTTTTTTAAAAAAAGAAGTCTTTATTGTGTTTTTGATGGATTTGGCAGTTAGCTTTTTTTATTTTACTATTGTGTTACAAACTGTGTTTTGTTTATTTGAGAATAATCTTCCGACTAACTATTGTAATATTTATTAAGTCCGCGTCAAGTAAAAACAATGAGCCCCAACCTTTATTTTGTAATATATGATTTTGCAAGTAGAATGCACAAAATTATGATAGGAAGTCACTCTCAAGATGTTTCTCAAATAGGCTAAACAGGAGTCACGATTTGTACCCAAGCAGTGGAATATAGATGTTTACTTTTTATGTGTTTATATATATTAAACGTAATTATGAATACAAATGTATCGCCGTTGACAACAGTGTACTAAAATGTTGTCTGTCAATACAAAACACGAATGAAATGGTTCAGAATTCGATACAGCGACGTCTATTGTGTAATAATAAAAACAATGTAAAATACTCTATATTGTACAATTCCATTTTCCACATTTCACTGTAGTGTAAATAGGGCGCAAGCGGCGTGTTAAAAAATGACCTTTTATTTTTCATCAATAAGATAGCGTCGTTAATTTCCTACATGAACGTATCTGAACTTTTGTCAGTTTTGAGTTCTTAATGTAATGAATTGAGGATTTCAATACACACGTATTCCTATTTACATTAGTACAAAAACGTCGGTAAAAACATAATATGGCCATGTGCTATGTTTAGCATGGAGAAGAGGATGGCATGACTGGAAAAGTGTTTACTTCCTTCTTTATTATTTTCCTCAAAGATATCGAGGACAAAACTATTCTAGTGGTGTTTTATAGCGATAGAAAACGATAGCGATCGCAGTAGAATAAAGTACACGTATGTGTGTCCAGAAAAATTGTACTTTATGAGATACGAGGTTGTAGACAATTACAGACAATAATCCATCTCAACTAAAACGCTCTGTTTATAATATATAGTTTTTGCTAACGAAGAAAAGGTGATTAATGGCTATTGAGAAACATTAAAATACAAATCACAGAGTCGTGTCTTTTGCCACTGTCGTCATAATTTATAAAATAAATATGTTGAAAACAAAAAATACTCCGCCCGAAGTTTGCTGGAAATAGTTAATTTTTGAAAAAAAAATATATTCACATTATGCAAAAATATTAAACTAAACTTGGTATTACATACTAGGTCGGTATCGCAGAGTGAGATCTCGGCGAAGGCTGCGGAATTTAAAATAAGTCAGCCTTTTCATAAGTTACTTCACAATCGCAACTTATTTCATGTGCTTTAAATTTAAAGCTCTCGCATGCGCTCACGGAATGTAAAAGCTCTCTCTGCAAGGATATATCGCGACACAGGAAGCTATGCTGCCTTAGATGTATAACTTCCAAGCATAAAATTATCATTAAGACATCGCATTTTAAATTTAACAACAATGTTACTTAAGCTGAAATACTGGATGTGTCGTCAAATGATAACAGTTTTACTAACAATATTTTTAATCATAACAGTAACGTAGAAATACTCCATCGAATAAATAAAGAAGACTTGAAAATGAATAGTTTAGAATTTTTAGAAATAAATAAAATTATTAACAACAAAGAAATATTATTAAATAACATCTTGAATAAAACAGGTGGTTCGCCACTGTTAAATTTGTTTTCTAACGGTTTAACCCGTCCTAATTGGTTATTTCTAAATTTAATTGTCATTTGTATTACCATTATCGTTTGTTTGTTTTTCTATCATCCCCTCCTTGCCTCCCATTTTTATTATAGTATATCAGAATAGTAAAATTAAAATCATTCGTACTTAAGCAAGCATTTGCGAAAGTAGCCTGTCCGAAGATGCATCTGAAAGAGGCGAAACAAGTGTCACATTTTGTAACACAATACGTGGAATAATCTAAGTTATTTTATATGATAACAATTACATTTAAAAACAGTGATTTGTCGCTTTATGTCAAAATTCAATCGAGGTTGTGAAAAAAAATATATAAACTCGTTAACTTCAAATTTTTTGCATAAATATATCCAAAATCAATAAACGTTTGATATTTTTAGCTGATCAGAAATTCCAGCGATTACCGCAGGGGCGAAGGGTATTTACGGACAAAAAAAAAACGGAAACAAACAGGGACGTCGACTCACGATGGAGTATTCTAATAGTAGCCATTTATCAAGAAAGCTTGGTTTAAGCTGACCAAGGAAACTAGCTTCATCATCCGATTCAGTCTATTAATAAACATTGCGATGTTATGTCTGATGATGCTTCTCAAACAAGCGAAATACGCGTCACATTTAGCAACACAACAATTAAAATAACAATATTAATTTTATATTAAAAATGAACTTCCACACAGTTACCGCCGAATCCATAAAAAAACTGTTCTTTGATGAGATTTCATATACTTATCATTGAAGTGTAAGAGGTATTAAACATTTTAATTATAGTCAATTTAGAGTCACTTATTCATATTGTGAATGTTTCTGTTAACTTTTCCGGTTCTAAGCTCAAGAAATGCGACCCCAATACCCACATTGTCTTAAATATCTATTTTAATATGGGTGATACAATGTTTATAATTAAGGTTATCTTGTATCATAGTTCAATGGACCTTTTGTAGTTTACATAAATACGCGATAACGCGATAAGCGATCGTTCGTAAGATAGCTGGGCTAAGCACGTCAGTTGCAATCTCATATGTGTGCTGGGATGACGTCTTTTTTACGCGCAACTTAAAATATGATTATTTATTTAAAAAAAACACGGATTTTTATAAAAAATGTATGAGGAATGATGCAGAGATATATTTTAAAGCCCATAGACTATTTTTTTTAAATTGAAATTCATAAGAATAAGGCCAATAATGAGGAAACCACTGGGGTCCCTAAACGAACCCCATCGGATGAGAAGTATTTTTCTAGTCTCCGAGCCGCGAGAGTTAATCACTTTTATATTTGTACACTTAACACTTCCCTTACTTCCGATACGTGTGCTCGCCCTTAAGTAACCATGTGAAAAAACACGTTTTTTTTTAAATATACGTCCTAGGTTTTGAACGTCTATCAGAAGGCGGTAAGTGATAAAACATGGTTTTTCAGCTGGTTCTTAAGGGCCAGCAGCATATCGGAAGTAATTTTTAGCACCGTAGGAGAAGTGTTAAGTTTTACTTGGTCTATTACGCTTATCGGTTGAAAATGCTAGTGATGAGCGAATGTTAAATAAATGTGGAATTAATACAAAAGAGTGTTTTATTTTTTGAATATATAATATAAGAAGGTTCGAATATTTGAAAGCATTCACAGGCGGAAGGTAAAAGGCTATATAGGAAAGCAGTTCTAAATATATGACATCGTCGTTTCGTCACGAAAATGTTTCAATAAATATAATTGTGAAAGATGCCGCAGTAAATGCACACAATTGGAACGTTTGATAAGGGTTTCTCCCAAAGGTAACATTTCCGTCAAAGCCTCAAAGCGGTCTTTTGGATGCCGAGCCGTGCCTAAGTAAGCAAAAACAATAGATATTACATCACTCAGAGAGTAAATGGCGTGCAACAATATTGGAGGGATTATTTTAAAATACGAATTTGAGCGCACGTCTAAATATTTATTTACAACACCACTTTGAAGGTTTTCACTGTCAATACTAGACGGAACGAAAGGCATGAACATGAACTGACGCTTAGTAAATAAATGTATCGTGTTTTTATAATAAATAAATGTATCATTAAGTTTAAAGCCATTGCTGGCGAAAACGATTAATTAACCCATGGGAATGCCTACAGGTTTGAATGGTGAGTAGTTTCAATAATAATATTTATTTTTGTTCGTTGGAAAAGGTTTTATGATTATATTTACTTACATATAAGATATAAAAGTGGGGAATTTGGCATATTTACTTGCTCATTCAAAATCGGAAGGCTGTCCAATTGCGCTCTATTTATTTATAAAATTTCCTGGAAAAATAGTTTATGAGCGTCCGTATTTGGGTGCAACATTTGTATCAATTGTTCCTGATTTAACTCCTCATTATATTAAAAAATAATATACCCATTTGTACTTTGTATTTCCACTTTTATTTAATATGATTAGGAACAGTTTCGCTCATGGTGCGCATTATGCCTTAGCGAAAAATAGACTAGAATAAGTTCTGTTGCGATACCTCTATTAGGAGGCCATGCGCTCTACACTGGGAGCGGACATGGAATAAAAGGGAAAACCGAACAATTATTTTTGATTTATTCGTCTTGTATGGATATCGCGTTTGGCCGCATTTTTGGCTTTATTTTAACTGGTTCTGTATTTGACCGGTGCTGCGATCCCCAGCAATGAAAGCTTCCGCGAAAATTTCGTTCAGAATTCGACGCGAATTTTGTCCCATCTAATTTCGAATAATAAAGCAACGCGAGTTGACAGGCGTCGTTTATAAATAAATGAGCTTCGACGCCATTTCATCCGAGTCCTGATTGAATGAATATTCCGAAGGGAGTAAATAAACAATCACCCAAAGACAATGCGATAAGAAAACGGCGCAGCAAATTGACAGTGAAAACCAATGACTTCATTGAATTATCATAACGGAGATAAATTTTTCAAACGAAAATGCTTTTAAGTTCGATAAAATTTTAATGCTGCAAATTGGCGGGCCGGGCTGTTGGTTTTGCAGTCGTGGGTTTAACGATGTTCTTGGGTGTTAATCGCATTTGGTTGCGGTGTTTTCATAAACAGTTTTTTTAAAAACTCAACTTGCGCCCAACGATAAGAATGTTTGTTATGTTTACTTTACTACCCACCCACCCCCTAATAGATCATTAAAAAAGGAGCGTAGAGGAGGAGAGATCAGCACACTGTTAGCACACAGCACACTGTGTTTCGAGCTATATCCTTTATCCTATCACAAAATGAGAATTATAGCAAATGAATTACCATCAGTTAAAATAAAAATATTCAGATCAAATGCATCGTCAGGCCAAATAGTTGAACCAGCTTTATTATATAATTGTGTATGATTTTACAGTTGCTGTACATCAGCGGTATTCAGAATGGAAAGCAGCAAATTTCTGTTAATGTAACGTATGTATCTCGAAATATGAGTCTCTCGACATGCAATTTGTTCGATGTTCAGTTGCTCGAATTTGGTAATTTCGACTACGTTTATCCAGTTTTGTGTAATTATTACACAATAGTCGATTAGTCAGCGTTCTATTACACCAGGGGTTCCCAACCTTTTTGTACTCTAGAGCGCATTCTAAAATATCGGTAGGGTGGCGGGCACCACCTATTTTTGATCGACAAACTCTTTCCATCTATATATTAATAGTCGATAAAATAATCACCAATAATCACAAATATGTTCGACATGACAACTTCGCGGCTGCAGTCTGGCTCGCCGCTAGCCGCTAGACAAGTTGCGACAAGTACTGTCAGCTAAGGAACCACTCATACATACAATATCGCAAGCATCGAACGTATTTAATAAATTTTAAAACTCTAACAAATAAATAAAAATAATTTACATTTTTAATTAGTGTTAATGAAAAAATTCTGTCACGGTCGAATAGTGACGGGCACACACGAATCGTTCCGCGGGCGCCATGGTGCCCGCGAGCACGGGGTTGGGAATCCCTGTATTACACGTTATGTATTGCTTAGTTTACACCCATAGCTTTTTATCAAATCGCATATTATTGCTGTACTTCTAATTGAAGCCCGTAAGATTAATTTCCGTTATCTTAAAAGACCATTTTTTATCGTTTAGTTTTTTTATTTTTTTTCTAGACCTGGCAAACATTTTATTTTAATAGCACACATTATTAGAATATGTGTATCGTTTTACGCAAAAAAAATCTACCATTCGACCAAATTTGATTTCGAGTACATAATTGGTTTTTCGAGGAACTTTTACTTCGAGCAATTTCTTTTAGATAAATTCGCTGCGAGCAAAAAGTTCACGGACTGTTTACCTCTAGAATCATTAAGCTTTAAGTACAGGTGCGATGGGTCAAAAACGATCTTTCAATTTAAATATACCGTCTCATATTTGATTAATTTATACATTGTGTTTAGCAAAGATATTCAGAAGTTAGTTTCAAAACGTTTGTAACAAACGTGGGGAATATGCGACGTATTACACCAGAGCATTCAAGTTTTAACGAAATGTATACATATCGCCACATTAACACTGTTACATGTATTAAAAACACAAACTTGGCTAACTTACAACAGATTGCGTCTGAACATTTAAATTTAACGAAATATATTTTACACCAATAGTATATTTAAGAATAAAACTTAACACTGGCGTATAAGTGAAATCATATCCAGACTTATATTATACCAAAAAATATATTATCTCTTGCGGCTCGGAGACTAAAAAAATACTTGTCAGCCGATGGGGTTCTTTTTTGACCCCAGTGGTTTCCTCATTATTGGCCTTATTCTTATGAATTTCAAAAAAAAAATAGTCCAAGGGCTTAAAAATATCTCTTTGCATCATTCCTCATACATTTTTTTTTATAAAAATCTGTGGTTTTTTAATAAATAATCATATTTTAAGTTGCGCGTAAAAAAGACGTCATGTCAGCACACATATGAATTGACTACTGAAGAGTGTTCTCAGCGTTCCAAATTATCATACGAACAATCGTTATCGCGGGCGCTAATCAGCTGATAAGCGTTATCGCGTATTTATATAAACTACAAAAGGTCCAAAAAACTATGATATAAGAATACGTTAATTATAAACATTGTATCACCCATATTAGAATAGATATTTACGAAAATGTTGGTATTGGGGTCGCATTTCTTGAGCTTAGAAACGGAAAAGTTATACTGAACGTGGAAAAGCAAAAGGACGTTTTTTTTCCACGTCCGCTTCCAATGTGGCGCATACGGCCTCCTAACGGAGGTGTCTTAACAGAAGTTTTCTACGAGAACTGTTTGTTACTTAGTCGCTTAAACTCTCTTTTTTCAAAGACAGTAAGTAGTAAGGAACGAAGGAAAATGCTAGGATATTAATAGTGCTTAACTAATCGCTCTCGTACGCCCAGTTATTAAAGGGTGGGAGGGGATGACATTTTAGACATAACAAACTCCCATGTCTTTAAACAAAAATCGACCGAAAAAATGCTGTCACTGGGAACTCGAACCCGCGAGATTCGACACGGAAGCCGACAACGCTAACCGCTGCGTTATAGAATCCTATACGTGACCTACACATAACTTTACAGGAGGCATGCAAACATTTCTGCTGCTCATACCGGGATTCGAAGCATGGAAGCCGACTACGTTTGCCACTGTGCCAGACAAATGCAGAAATGAAGCGTATTAAAAACAAAATAATAAACAATGCTTAAGAATAATAGAAAATTTAAATTAACTTTGATTATTCCACGTATTGTGTTACTAACTGTGACACGTGTTTCGCCTCTTTCAGAGGCATCTTCAGACTTACTATCGCAAAGTTTGCTTACGTAATGAAGCAAGATTGTAAGTAATGATCAATCTGATTGATTGCAACTCATTAGTATCATTATTTGTTTGCTTTATTTCGATTCTACACCCCCCTCCTTGCTCCTCTTAAAAGGACAAAAAACCCAAAAACTCCATTTTGTAATTTCATAATTTTTAAATGTTAGAATCAATCTTGCTTCATTACTTAAGCAAACTTTGCGATAGCAAGTCTGAAGATGCCTCTGAAAGAGGCGAAACACGTGTCACAGTTAGTAACACAATACGTGGAATAATCAAAGTTAATTTAAAGTATCTATTAAAATGAACTTCCACAAAGTTACCGCCGAAACCATCGAAAGTAATGCTTAAGAAAATCTAAAATTAAACACGCTTTGTAAGAGATAATAAAGATCAAATCTGTTCATAATAACTGAAATGAACTGAGATGAAAAATAATAAACATCTTCATTGTTTAATAAAATATTTTCATAGATATTAGTACCTACTTTATATATTAAATTTATAACGTCGGCAGTTATTTTTATAAACTTAACCTGTGCGAGAAAGAAAGGAAGATCCGAGAATAAAAGCACAGCCCTATAGGAGCGCCATTAACGATATGAAGGCGCCAACTTTAGTAAGAGTTAATGAACAGTTAAACAAATTTAATGAATCCTGAAAGGTTGCTTATCTTAACAAACTTTATAAATATATTAATATATATATCAGTGCCTGGATAAATTATGTAGACAGCTGTTTTATATAGAAACCATTTCTCGGTTTTGAGACGAAGTGCCGCGTCGTGTCGCTTTCATAAATATTATATTAGGCCATACTCTTTGAGAAACGAGTAAATTTATAACTACAATTGGTTTTTATTATATTTTAATTACATTTTTTTGTTGAATTATCAAACAGATAGTTCAAAGTGTAAGGTGAACTAATTTATTATTACTTTTAAATTATTTTCTAGAAGCTATTACAGTGGAACCCACAATTACGCTGCCTCGAATTACGCGCCGAATAGAAATATTCGCCGCAATTGCGCGGTCGCATTTTAGCCGAGCGGCTGCTGTGAGGTGCATACAGTCACACGTTTGAGAGCGTCTATGTATTCGGCACGTGCCAAGCTATACACACAGCCGAACGGTTGTATGTGTGGTGCATACAGTGAAATTAGTAACTAAATATGTCGTCCATATATATATATGTTTTCATTTATTCTTAGTTTTGGCAGGTTTGCATTTTTCGCGAAAAAAACGTAACCCCTAATTTTTGTATGTGATGCACTCCCCCCAATTACGCGACTCCCAATAACACGGGCCCAACTTTCGCGTAAATTGAGATTCCATTGACAGTGAAAACATTAAAAGTAACTACTTAATGTTGATTATTGGGAAATTTAAAATTATGTGTAAAATGTGATTAACGTTGCGCCGGCTTGCGTAACGAATTTCACAGGCTCGAATCCCATTACGAACAACATAATAACTTAGATTATTCCACGTATTATGGTACAAACTGTGACACGTGTTTCGCCTCTTTCAGAGGCATCTTCGGACAGACTACTTTCGCAAATGCTTGCTTAAGTACGAATGTAACATTTGTTTAATCGATTTATAGATTTCCGTTCGAAGGCATGTATGTTTATGATGCCTAAAAACTCCCTGATACTAAAATAAAGCGTATGGAGAGTGATGAACTAACCACTAACTAATACTGTCCCAGTCTTATCCTGTCTGTCCAAACTGTCTTCGAAAAAATAGGGGTTGAGCAACCAAGTGTAGTGACACATATTTCGATAATCGAAATAGATAAGAATAACCTTATCACTGGCAAATATTTGAAATTAGTCTAAGAAACTGTGTATATAAATTGTAAGCCGCAATACGTGTAAGTTTGGACCCAGGTTTTTGATTACTGGTATAGAATGTGGTGGTGTGAAAAAGAGTTAGACAACCGTTTAAAAAAAGCAAATGTTTATTAAAACTAAATTTAAATGTAGCCTTGGCACTCGGCTAAATTGCCAGGTGGAACGTTACATAAAATAGATTTTTTTTATCATCGTGTACGACGTAATGTCCAGCCGTAAAAGCACTGTGTATTATGGCCGTTAGAGGCGCGCACATAAAAAAGCTCAAATAATAACGTGAGAGGAAGCAATTTCTTGGGTAAAAAAAAAACATTAACGCCCGAAACGGTGTCATGAATGGAAAATATAAAAACAGATAACGATTTTAG
This sequence comes from Himalopsyche tibetana, assembly GCA_030503985.1. NCBI lineage: Eukaryota > Metazoa > Arthropoda > Insecta > Trichoptera > Rhyacophilidae > Himalopsyche > Himalopsyche tibetana. Next base: position 17,309,754 of record JAPJYX010000015.1, on the reverse strand, counting down.
CCCGCTACAATTTTCACATAATACGGCTCTGTCTATATCGTATTTTGGATTTGATTTTTTATTATTTAACTCGTTCTTATGCTAAAAAAATGTAGATTTTTAATACACGACACTAAAATGAACAAATACTATATTTTTACACGAATTTATTGTTCTAGCACGATTCCCGGAAACAAAATAACGGAATTTAGATTCAATAAAGATTTGGGTAGGGTACCATATAGATTGCCCACTTCATTAGTCAGACTTTTCTCCTGGTTTAAGCTGGGTTTTTGAAATTTGAAATTCTGAAAGAGCTAAAAATAAGTCTCGCGTCATTTCATTCTGTGAAGTTTTTGCAATCGGCCAGCGAGTATTTTTTTTTTTGAAAAATCCGCGAGAGCTAAAAACATGTCTCACATTTTTTAATTTAAGATTTCGACTGAAGGTGCTTGTTGGAATTTCAATATTAAATTTGAATCGTTCAAATTATGTACATTCACAGAGATTTTGTCACTAACGACCCGGGTTTCGCCTACTTCAGGCGTTCAAGTGCACGGATGAAATTGAACTGACGCTCAGTCAATGAATGTTTCGTGTTTATATAATAAATAAATGTATCATTGAGTTTAAAGCCATTGATGGCGAAAAGGACAAGCCCATGGGAATGACAACAGATTTGAGTAGTGAGTAGTTTTAAGAATTATATTTATTTGTTTGTCGGAAAAAGTTTTATGATTATATGTATATAGGGTATAGGAGTGGAGACCCCGGCATGTTTAGTATTTAATTTAAAATCGTATTTCATTTAAGTAAAATTAAAGTATTTCATTTAAATTTTGAAGTACCGGGATTGGATGCCCTAGATTCAGAAGTAGGAAATTGATAAATATTCGAGTAATAATCAAACAGCACAAAATATGTGTTTAATTCTTAATAGTTTATCGTTATTAGCATTGTATTGTGTATTTTTTGTCATTATTTGAATATTGTATTGGTTCTAGATTGCAGTATTAGCTGTACACAATCTTTTGCACGGCCGGTATTCTGAATTGGGTAGGGTTGCGTGATAAACAAAAACACGGTGACTCCGAAACGAGAACGGTCGATCAACACAAAAAAAATAAATAAAATCGAAAATAGAACAACTACAACATAGCCAGAAGCTATTTAAGGATGTTACTTTTACGAGCGACCAAGCTTCGTTTGACACACGTCGGGTATTGCGGTATCAAAATGGTTAAAAAGGAAAAAAATCCGATTTTTAATTCACTAGAGAATCACAGATAATCATAATATAAACTATTTGTCTCGACATTGCGGCTCCCGGCTTCTGCATGATGCTTATAATGACAAACATTAAACAGATTAACATCCCCGCCTGCAAAGGTCACAGGAACATAACATACACCAGCGGTGCAGAACTTGTTGGTCACTTGAATGAAATCAGATTTCGTAGAAGTCGTTTTTTTTATAAATAATATTTTAATGCTTTAATAAATAATATTTTAATGTTTTTAATGTTTTACAAAAAATGTCATAACTTTCTAATTTTTAAAGTTATATTTCTGTTTTTTTTTATTATTTTACATTTACTGGTAAAACCTAAAGAATACACAAACATGAAATTAACAAAAAAAGTTATTATATTGGAAGTTATTTCTCATATTTTCATTGCAGAAAATATCTTCAAACTATTTTCTATCAGTATAAACACTAAAAAGTTTTAATATTTGATATGTAATCAACTAAACTAAAAAACAACAGTCTCTACCGTTTTCTACCGTCGGTTGTTTGCGTGACACATATCACGAGCTTTTTTGTCGGCATGAAATAAAATGCCGCAACTAATTACCACTAGTCCATCTTCTTATTATTAGGGTAAAATTTTAATAAAACATGTGTTAAAACAACTCGAGGGACACTAAAGTGGAACATGGAACACGCAGCGCCATTGCGCTGCTTGGACGTAAAAGGGTTAACAAACACAACAAACTAAACATGAATCAGTGAAAAAGGAATATTTAGAAATCAAAGTTTTGTATTGATTGACACCCCTCAAAGCAAAATCTTAACACATCGCCAACGTTGTGGCAGAAATTGGTAAGTAACAAATTAAAAATTCTGAGTAAACAGTAAACGGAAATTTAAGATTTCGACTGAAGGTGCTTGGTGGAATTTCAATATTAAATTTGAATCTTTCGAATTATGCACATTCACACAAGTTTTGTCACTAACGACCCGATATTTCTTATATAAACACGATAAACTTTTCTATGCTTAAACGTCAGTTCAAGTGCATTCGTGCACTTGAAGATTTCGAGATGGAAACTCGGGTCGTTAGTGACAAAGCTTGTGTGAATGTAAATTAATTTGAACGATTCAAATTTAGTAACTAAAAAAATTGAGATTTTAGAATAAAACCTCTAAGTCAGCGCTTTCCCACCTTTATGTTACTGCGCCTCCCTTTGAAAGAAAAAATATCTTCGCGCCTCCCCATACTTTATTTCATATAGTAATAAAGACACGTTTTATAGGGTAAATAAATATTTTGGACTGTTCGCGCCTCCCTTTGCAATGGCCCACGCCTCCCCAGAGAGGCGCGCCTCCCAGGTTGGAAATCACTGCTCTAAGTCTCGATATTTCACAGGACATAGATAATTAAACTGACAAAATAAACAACAGATTAAAAATAACAAAGTATTTTAGTTCTACAGTTTTTAATAATTTTATTCGTTGATAGCTATTTCGGCATGCGCCATCGTCAGAACTATAGTTCTGACGATGGCGCAAGCCGAAATAGCTATAAACGAATAAAATTATTAAAAACTGTAGAACTAAAATACTTTGTTATTTTTAATCTGTTATAAATGTAGTTCTACCAAGTAAATGCCAAATCAATTAATAATTGACAAAATAAAGATGGATTTATGCCGATCTGATTGAAATAATATTAAGAATTAATAGAATGGGCAATTATTGCCTGAATTTAAATCTGAATTAATAATATTAACTGATAAAAAATGCAACAAATACATACAGTTATTTCAGAAAATGATTTTATATTAAAAAATATCATTAGGACAAAGAAAGAACAGTCGCCCGTTGTGGCCTAGTTGGCAATACAATAGCTTAGCTCCATCGATCAGACGGGCCTGGGTTCAATCCAAATTAAGATTAAAAAAAAAAAAAATAAGATCTAAGACGTGGATAATTGTGATGTCAATTCTCTTCGAGTTGATTTCCAGTGAGAGTTTTTATAAAATTATGTGACACGAGATTTATTAATAGTAAAAATGTTCTCTACCCCTGGCCTAGACAGTAAAAGTTTGGATTATGGCGTAGCTACTATCATTCGTTACACAAATGGAATACATAAAAAAAAGTTTAGAGAAATATTCTTTGATATAAATTTGTTGCCAGGAATAACTCAATTGGTACATTGCTTATACCGATTTACTAAAAAAAAAAGAAAGCTTTTATTTGACCATAACCGCTCCCAATGTGGAGCATATGGACTCCTAATGGATTTTATCTCGACACAATTATTTCTACGAGAACTGCTTGTTACTCGTTTCGATGGGTTCGGCGGTAACTTTGTGGAAGTTCATTTTAATATAAAATAACTTAGATTATTCCGCGCATTGCGCTACAAACTGTGACACCTCTGAGACATCCTCAGACGATCTTACTTTCTCAGATGCTTGTTTAAGAACGAATAGTGCTTGTTATTCAGTTTCTCAACTTGTCTTAAAGAGATGGGCTAGGACAAGACTAGTAACTATCTAATCGCTCATGCTACGACCCGTTTTTTTTAAAGATAGTATGGGTGAGAAGGGTAATTCAAGACATGACATACATCCATGCCTTCGAACAGAAATAAATAAATTAATTGAAAAATAAATTTATAAAAACTGTCCGTAATGGGATTAGAGCCCGTGACGACGTTGACACTCGACTACGCAGCCGTCATATGTAATTATAAATAATTCTGATTAAGGGCAGGCAATTTTTTCTGTCTAATAATTTAAAACTCTTTTGTGTCAGATCGGCATTATTGCATCTACGTACATTTTGATATTATAATTATCAATGCAACATAAAATACAGACACTAAAGGGCATTATCCTAAAAGCTGAAATCTTTAATTCGCTTTTTACTCAAAACTATCAATCTGTCATATTGTACTTGTGTTTGAAATGTTGTATCGGGCAGGTACATAATATAATATTATTGATCATTGACATTGAAATGTGCATCAAAGTTTGTACAAATATTAGATAATAATTGTCATATGTTCTGTGCAAAGACACAAAGGTTGAAGATATAATAAATACACACAGAATTGTTGTCAAACATTCCTTGAAATATTTCTATTCGATTTCGGTAAAATTTCATAATATTTCAACACTGCATAATGGAAAAAATTACACCGTATTAACGCATGTATGTTCATATCGTCACTAAGGGTTTGCAAGAAAAAAATCCCATAAACAACTTACGGTTTCTAAGAGTAATAATTCACCATTGAAATGCTCATCTATTCTGAAAGCTGTGAATATTTGTACAACGCTTTGCAGAATTATTTTGTATAGAAATATGAGATGTTTTCTATACTTTCAAAATTAGATGTTGGTTCATTCTTAATAGCGAAATACCTTCATTTTCAAAACCTGAATTATAGTGTGTATTGACAAAACTCTACGAATAGCGGGATCTAGATTTCGGTAATACCGTTATTGCAGTACTAGCCCGATACGATTTGGAAAACGCGTGAGAGCAATGGGCTTACTGTTAGTCCGTTGCTAAAGGCACCCCACTTAGATATATTGAATTTAAGTTAACTTATGTAAATTGAGATGTTTCATTAGTTGACTATATATGATCAAAATTGCACGTGTCGAAAGTCTTTAAATATTTAAGTTTGCGTTTCTAAAATATGATATTTCATTTCAAATCTGCTCAGAACTTTATAACATACAATACTCGATATGAGTATGGACGTAAATGCTTTAATCAATATTTAATCATTGCATTTACTCTGAAGAATCTTGCTCTTACTAAGGCCTCCAATCCCGGGACTGTGATAATACTAATCCCAGGATTTCAGGATTGAGGAAATTTTAGTAAGCTCTCGCGTCTTTTCATTTAAGGAAATCCGTAAATTATCAGGATTTCAAAATCGCCTGGCAAATATTTCTCAACCTCGAATTTCTACACGATGTTATGGTAAATATTCAATCCCGGGATTACAAAAAGGTCCGGGATTGGATGCCCTAGTGTGTGCCGATATACATGTTCCAAGTGATGTCCAAATGATCCAAATTGAAAGCGGACACGATTCAAATTATTTAATAATATATAAAATACATATACGGAATTATTTAATTAAACCACTATAAATACACAAAGGTGAACGAAAATCCGTTTCAACATGGTCTTATAGATCAGTGTTTCTCAACCTTTTTGGGAGCGTGGCCCCTTTTGAGTGTCTTTATTTTTCTGTGGCCCCCATACCATTGTTTTGTCTTCCCATGAAAATTATAATTTCAAAAACCCACCTTTTTTTATAGCTCTTTCGAGATTTTCGAATACCAGTAATTTATTTTATTTACGGACTTGCGAAAAATAGCTGCGTGACGTCCGCCATTATGCTCTTCCCTGTATCGTTTTATCAATACCCGTGGCCCCCCTAAACTGTGTTGTGGCTCCCCAAAACAAAAATAAATCTCTGTGGCCCCCTTAGAACACGCTGTGGCCCCCTGGGGGGCCACATGGCCCACCGTTGAGAAACCCTGTTATAGATCATCAGACGGCAAAGAGGTGGTCCGCGAGAGAATTTCAGTGGTCCACAGAGAAATGTGGAAATTGTTTACATTTTCTAATACACAGAAAACTACCAAAAAAAACAATGACCTACAGTTTACACGAATGAACGATGCATTAAATCATCTCTATCTCGTAAGAAAATTTTATATATCAGTTTAAAAAAACCTTAACGGTGGTCCGCGGGATTAAAAATGACTAATAAATAACGCGTAGCCGAAATAACTAAGTATAAACAATATTTGTTTGTTTTTAATATGTTTACTGTCAATAGTTGGAGGAAATACATCGATTCGTACTAATTACCAATAATGTTCAATCATAAGAACCGGGTAAGATACTAATGATAACCGAAACCGGTCCTTATCTGAAAACAATATTGCATAAATATTATTGCGTTAAATACATTGATATAATATATAGATCTACCAATTCAATTTGCATTCATCTTGTCCAGTAAAAAATAGCACAAGATCGCTGTTTGTTTACTATTGATGAATTGGTATTGCAGAGAAAATCATAACAAGGAAATTTCGTCCAACATCTCTTCAATGAAAAGGGTAAATATGCACTACAACAAGCTATTCGTTTTCTTTCCTGAAATTAACCAATGTCCGCTAATAACAATGCAGTTCGGTAGACAATTTAATTATGGATATAAAAAATATCATATTATCATACACGAGAATCACGAAAACCGGAAATTTACGTCAAATGCGAATATAATTACAGTATGAAATATTAACCATTGCATGCCAAATGAAGCTTGGTAGAACATACTATAGAGAAAATTTGAAATACGTCGACGAATTTTCGTTATGATATTTTGTAATTCGCATGTATTATCGGTTTTTTTGATTCCAATATTTGGTTTTCTGATACTATTCTATTTGCAATTAAACTTTCTAGAGAATTGTATTGTTACTTTGCGGGATTTTGTATTTTTTTAGGGAGAAAAATAGTAGCATGTTGTAAAACATATTTGGAAAAAAAGCATTATTGGTTTGAATGCTGGTCATTCGCTAATCGTCCTACTTATTTTTTCATGTAGAGTAGAGCACGAAAAACGGGGCGAAACGTTTTACTGTTTTGGACTTCTTTAAACACGATTCACGAATACAAAATACATACCGTACTATGTATCATTCAATAATTGTAGAAATGGAATAGACGCGTATAAACAGCGAATCGTTTAAAACAAAAAATATACAAATCTTTAACCGTCGACTAAAACACATATCAGTTCACAGTTCCAAAAATAAACATAAAATAAAACAAAACACAGACTCTCAACTGTCAAATATCGACAACAAACACACGAGCAATATCTTTGGACAAATGTCAAGATTTTGTTTTGTTACAACACAGACACACACAAATATATATATATATATACACACATTGACAGTATTCAATTAAAATATTTATTTGTCAAACTGTCAAATGAAAACATACTTTGTTACGCTATTAACATACAAAGAAAAATCGGCACGTATAATAAAATATTCATCGTGTGTATATGATTTTATTACACATACTTATTTAATCGTATCATTGTCTGTTATTATTAGAGATATGTTTTTGAGAAACACTGAAGAATTTTAATTGTTAAAACGTTATAATGTTTATTTATACTTTTAGCACTGTAGTTTGTTGGTTTTTTTTTACTGTTTTAATGTCATTATTATTGTGCGGCGCGTGCTGTTACGTCAGCCCTCGGCAAGAGACGACCGCCGGCTTTCGGCGTCGCGGCGTTTCAGTGCAGACGTCGCCGGAGCGAGACGGCGGCGTCGCGCGCGCGAGAGGGAGCGAATGTTTGCGGTGGGGGGCGAATCCGGTGCTAAAATGGCGGACGCCGAGACGCGGCCAAGTGCGGAATCGCGATCAATTATATCGGACGATTTTCAGCGGGCCGGTTCGAAAGTGAATACCCTCTCATCTAGGATAATGTACGAAAAGCTTGGACTTTTATCATAGACTTTGAATGACCCACCAGCAACAAGATATATACAATTATACCGATAAGCAAAACGATGCATTTAAAAGCAAAACAATAAAACTAGCACAGATTTAATGAGAATATTATAATAATACATTACGTTCTTACGAATAAAGCAGTTAAAATTTTAAGGTAACGTTTTTTGCAAACGAAACCTGGTACCGTGTTCGTTTTTGTGAGGTTATAATGCAAAACGTACTATTTCCAAAAATCGACCTTTTCAGTAGAGTCAAATAACACAAACAAAATAACATTTGCATAAAAATATGATTTCCAATTTGAAAACGGCAGTGTTTTAGACATTGTATATGAAAACTAATGGGACCAGTCGATTCCTTAGGCTTGAATTAACCCTATCTGCATACCTAACTCAATATCGCTCATTTCGGAAATAGTACGTTTTGCATTATAGCCTCACAATTAAAAATAATATCTGAAAGCAAGGTCCACGAACATAACGTTTTACCGCTGTTTACATGTGTGATTTAAAAAGTCCCGTTTCATTTAAATATAATTCAATGCTGAAATTAAAACTAGGCATTCTCTGTCGCCATTCTGCGTTTCGGCTCGCATTTTACGTTCACCCACGACCATGACTGTAATATTAACAATAACGCGATTTATACCAACTAGACGAATCTTTGATGTCTTTCGAAATGACAATAAACTCCAACACTATAATTGCACATGCGGCTTGTATTACGTACTACGTACTCCACACCCAGAGCCGGCGCCACCATACAGGCGAAATAGGCAACTGCCTAGGGCGCAAACCATAAGAGGGCGCATAAATGGAGGAGTACAATATTTTTTTATAATTTAATCATGTTTAATACCTATGCAGTGAGCTTCAAGCAGTAGCTCAAAAACTTAAAAAAATCTTTACCATCACAAAAAGTACTTCTCTTTATAGCGCAACAAAATATTAAGCGAGCGCTAAAAAAAGGTCACAATTTTTTTTCATTTTGAGAATTCCGTAAATTAATGGGTTTTTGAAATAGAACAAAGGGTAAAATATTTTTGAAAAATCTCCCCGAGGGCTAAAAAAAGATTTACAAAATCCACAAATTCCCAGGATTGCCTAGGGCGGTAAATAACTTCGTGCCAGCACTGTCCACACCAACGTGTAAAAGAAAACAAAGCGCGTAAAACAGATACAGTTAGATTTTAAATTTTCCATATTTGTTTGTATAGTATTTACATAAATATAGTAATATATTTATAAATAATAAAAAAACATTTAAACGATTTCCAATTTCAACTATTTTTTTGGATATCAAATTTATGGAGCTTTAAGTACCAGGACACGTTAGCGTCAAAGCTCCTCGAGTCTCCTTCATCGCTAATGTTTCGAAAAGTTGTATTCCCTTACCATCGTTGCAGACGGAAAGGCGTGATCGCTACGGAGGTATGAAACCTCAAATGAAGCCAGTTCAAGGGGACTCCATATGCATTAATTTGTGATTCCAATTTCAACTAGAGATACGAGTTTTACTATTTAGAGTCGTTATCTAATAATAAACAAATGTTAATTTTTAAAACGTGGTACGTCAAAACAATTAATGTAAAACAATGAATTTCTTCTATACAATTGGTGCGATAAATACATTCTTATTACGAGACGAGAGAAAAGAAGAGATTTGTAAAGTATTGTTTTAATAAATATTTATTCTAAGTATAAAAGATACTTTCAAAACCTCTGAGGATTGCAAAAATAGGTCTGCGCTGCCCATTTTACAGATGTTCTCAACCAGCAATTGAAGTTTCCGTATCTGCAGAGTATTTCTTTTTTTTTACGGTAAACAATTTATTCTCTGATATGGCAAGTCAAATTCAGACGTTTATCTTATGTGAGTGGAGGGATGTACGCGTATTAAGGCTGCACGGGCGTATGCTGTTTCACTAATAACGGCCATCTACCGCGAAAGTTACGACTCAATAAAGAGGCAGCTAAATAAAAGGTTCGACACATAAGACCCACACACACAAACCTACATACATATATACAATAAAACATGGATTTATGTATCTTCGCAATGTATATTATATTTTGTACTATGACAAACTCGAGGAAGTTATTTCTTTATATAAAAAGGATGTCCGAAGTCGGCAGAGCGAAATTTCGTGAGCTTTAGGAATAAGGAGGGTTAAAAAGTCGATTACGCTAAAATATGAAACATCGAGATATCGAGTATCAATAGAATTACAGACGGGAAATATTTTAGATCAAGTGTGCTAAAATGTATTTTTTTTCACATCGGATGCAAAGCAACGATTTTCGTCGACTCATAAAATTCTTCAATTAACAACTATGACAGTAAATTGTATTTAAAAATATATAAATTAGCTGTTCCACAATAGTTTTCTCATGTGGCTGCCACAGTAACCGAATAGTGAACGGATTCTCTCGTACAAGATGTTTCCGAACACAAATTATCCGTACATTAAAATAACGTACACCGTTTCGTTCGAAGAAAATTATTTCGTACACAGAAACTTCCCAACAAGAAAACTCCGTACATATTTGTTCTGAACAAGATTATTCCGAACACATAAATTTCCGTACATATTTTTTTCTGAAATTTTTTTTCCGTACATGGAAAACAAAGGACCCAGAATATTTTGAAAATTTTAAAATCATATACCTACATACACAAATTATTGTTGAATTCTAATGTTTAATCTTAGGTCAAGGGAACTTGCGAAAAATCAAACAATATGAATGTCAATTATTCAATGCCTATATAGTATATAAAGTCTACTTGTTGAAACTCAAATATTAAAATGTACGGAATATTCTGTATACAGAATAATCGATGTACGGAAAATGTGTCCTATGTGTCATATTTTGTACGGAGAATTCGAGCTAGGAAGAATCTTGTACGGAAGAATCACGGAACCCAACCGAATATATCGCATCGTGAACATGTTTTAATTTGGCACGAACGTTTTACTACAATGGTATCTGACAAATTTACTTAAAGATTACAATTCAACCATTGACGTTTTATAAAGATCACGACACACGATTTTAATATAGTTTAATTCAACGAAACGGAGATTAGACTCGTAACTGTTTGCCCGATTAGTTATTTAAAAGCTGCTGCATTACTGTAAGGAATTATTAATACCGGGGCGGAAATGTTGGATACATCTGCGCCAGACCAGAGCGAAATACCCGGAAGAGGCTAAGTTCAAGAGGGTTGCGGGGCGAATCGCGGCGCGGGCTCTCGTGGAAAGTGCGAGAAAATAAATCGAGAGCAGAGAGGGAAGAAAACTTGCGCAAACAACGCTTGTCTTGGAGTTTATTAGGAAACTCTACCAGCGGACGGACCGAGCGCATTTGAAATTCATCAGAAATCAAGAAAGTTTTCCGAGCATTTGTGCCCAAGTTATATTAGCGTTTATGGTAGGAGAATAGTTTCTTTATTACGAATCTCAGCGCCATCTACAATTGAAGTTTGTCTACCAAATTGGATTCCATTTCTTTATCTAGGGCAAGTGGTAGATTAAGTCACCAATGATACGATACGGCTATTGAATAACTTACGTGGGTTGCGTTTGAAGAGATTCTCGATCTCCGTGCACAGCTGCGGCCCTTCTTGCATTATGGGTTGAAATTATTCGTATTTCTCATTTCGAATGGAAATGTGACGTAAAATATGCAGTCTTCTCCATTCGATGGTCGCTGAAAAGTCTATTGGAATATTCATGTCATTTTAGAATAATATTCTTCGCTTTTTGTTATCAATTGAATTTAACTTTCATAAAACGTACGATAAACAATGACGTCGTGTTTATAACAGAACGTTCTATAAATTGAATCACTCAAAGGTGAAGTGAGCCAAGTAGTATTTGTAGTACAAAAAGATGCGTTGTAAAATAAAGTGACCTCAATAAATACTCGATGCAATATGTTATCTCTCTAAAATAAAAAAATATACAGTACATCAACACACCAAGTTAGTGAAGACGTGATCGTAATTAACAGTCCAATAGAAACGCATATTATTTTACTACTGGCCCTCATTTCACTTCTCGAGGGCTCAATTAATTAATACTTTCGATATATCATTTAATATGATAATTCGATTCCACCGATTTTTCTAAAAATTCCGACACGTGTTTTTCCGCTTTAAGTAACATCTTTACACAAAATTTCGCAGGGTTAAGTATTTATTTATGAAGTAAACATTGATTAAAATACTTAATTTAAAAATGTAGATAAGCATTTTTTCCTTTTTACTGGACGCAGAGTGGAAGGTTAAAAATATTTACTCGTAATTGGTTGGGACAGATCAGATAAACAATATATTTGAGCGAATTATCTTATGTGTTAATACTTTTAATAAAAACACAATACTCCTTTGTACTTAATTCCAATTAATTTAAAAGGTCAGGACCGGTTTCGCTCATTGCGAGCATCAACTGACAACGCTGACCTTTTAAATAAAGTGGAATAAAGTAAAAAGGAATATTGTGTTTTTATTAATATAATACCTTTCCACCAAGTGTTGACAGTGTAACACCCTTGAAGTGATTAATACTTTTATTGATTTATAGGATTACTCTAAAAAGAATAGTAACTTTTCCGGTTCTAAGCTCAAGAAATGCGACCCCAATACCCACATTTTCTTCAATATCTATTTTAATATGGGTGATACAATGTTTATAATTAAGGTATTCTTATATCATAGTTTTTTGGACCTTTTGTAGTTTATATAAATACGCGATAACGCGATACGGCGATAAGCGCCCGCTATAAGCGATCGTTCGTAAGATAGCTGGGCTATCGTCAGTTGCAATTTCATATGTGTGCTGGGATGACGTCTTTTTTACGCGCAACTTAAAATATGATTATTTATTAAAAAAACACGAATTTTTATAAAAAATGTATGAGTAATGATGCAGAGAGATATTTTAAAGCTCTTAGACTATGTTTTTTTTTTTTTGAAATTCATAAGGATAAGGCCAATAATGAGGAAACTACTAGGGTCCCTAAACGACCCCCATCGGCCGAGAAGTATTTTTCTAGTCTCCGAGCCGCGAGAGTTAATAAATGTTTGTCAGGAAATTTACACAATGCGTGTTGTACTTATACGGTAAACAAAACATTTTAAACATAACAGATTAACGAACAACTCCTAGGAATAAAATGTGTTCGGAAATCGAGGAATAGCATAATAAATGAAGCCCAATAATATAAAGTTTGCAGATTTGTTCCATAAGGTTGGGTCCGTTTCTTAAGCTTTGTCTTTGGGTATGGGTTTAATTATTACTTCACCCTTTCCCACTGCTTACACCGAATCCATTCCGGATGTGAATAACTAAGAACGTAGACCGGTATCCACAATCGACATTTGCATATTTACACAGGTGGTGGCAATTCGATTTAATGATAAGCCCTTTAAATACTTTTTAAGGATTGCGTTTGTTCAGTATTTGGTTGACGATTTAGGGAACTTGAAATAAGCTTACTTGTTTTTTTGGTTTTTTTACTCACATCTATATATTATATCGACTGCGGAAAGGAAAAAGGACGTAAACCAGTTTTTTTCGATAATCACAACGTAACCAACTTAGTACACGTTCCATCAAAAGGATGTTACCTGCAAATGCCGAATTAGTATCTAAATTTAGCTTTTATGTTTGAAAAAAGACGGGCTTGTGAAAATCGAAACCAAGAAGAAAGACTGAAAAAAAAGTTTTTTCCAGACAACTTTTTAAATTAATATTAGATAATGTCAATTAAACACCAGTTTAGAAGACTTCGTGCATTTCAAGGTTGTGTTTAATTCATAATTTGCATATGGCCGAAAATCTTTAAAACACGTTTTTGTGCCTCCTGTAAAATTTTATATGTGTGGGTTACGTCCTTTTACCTTTCCACATTCGATATATAATGTAAGCTGTGATCGCTGTGAATGTTTAGCAACTCAAAATAGAGCATACTGTTTTTAGTAATTAAGATGTATAAACCCAGGTGGTATCAAGGGCTTTTTTTTTAAAAAAAAAAAACCGACATTTGTTGAAAACAAAAGCGGGCGATTTCGACTCCTTTCAACAATTAAATCAAAATACAAAAAATAGGAGACTCATTTTTTTAATGAGATATTTTACATCATAACTGGGTCGGAGTTCGACAATTTGCAAATTCCCGAGTCGGCATTCCACAGCCCTGACAAAAACAGATATTAAAACAAATGCAAAAAATCAAGCAAAATTATTCTACTCTGCAAAGCGTTCATCAGTGAATTGATACACTTACTTGTTGATTCAAAAATTGACTAATCAAATTGAATTGTAATGATAAGTCAGCAATGAAGTCAACGAAAGCCACATTCTGGATTTTCATATCGACCGTGGAAAGGAAGCAGGAAATAGCCAAAAGTTTTTTCAAAACAGCTTTTTTTTCAATAATCACACTGTATACAGCTTGGTAAACGTTTATCAAAAGAATATAAGCTGCAAATGCCAAATTAGTATCTAAACTTAGCTTTTAAGCTTGAAAAACGAAGGGTCTGTTAAAATTGCAACCAGAAAAAACGATTTTTCGAACAATGCATACAATTAAAAATTAGCTGAAGTCAATTAACCCTCCAGAGACGAGAGCTTTTTTCCGATAAAAAAAATATTTTCTAAGCCATATTGAAGTCACGGATAACTTTTATTCCTTTCCAAAATTAAAAAAAAAAAAACGCAAAGTCGTTGTATAGAAACCCCGCATGACTATATGGTCATGCTCATCCTTTTATTACCGTGTAATATTGAGTACGGACAGTAGTAACGACAAAAGTGACCGTATGGGCTTGCAAGCATTCGGGGTTGAAATATAGCTAAACGTGATTTATTTTAAAATATTTACAATTTTACCTCTTTAGATCAACATAATTTCAAAACAAATATATTGGCAAAATAACTGTAAATAATTTTATGTTTTTATAAAAAAATATTTAACAGTTTCAAAAAGTAAATTTAAAAAAACGGAAATTCAAAAAATCACATGTGCTTTTGGAGACCGTTCCTGTTCCTACGGCTGATGACTTACTGTAGTCCGTACCCTTTTTAACCAAATATGAGCAAAAGCAACGATATTCAGGTAGAAAAAGTATGAATAGTGGGATCAATAGACAACGGTGTTTTGTGTGACCATATGGTGACGCTCGTCCTTGGAGGGTTAAATAACAGTCTATAAGCTCCGTGCGTTTATGGATGCGTTTATCATTTGTCGCCTGCTATGGCTCAAGGGTTAGAGCTTGCTCTACCGATTCCCGGTAAGATCACAGTGAATTTGAGAATTATTCAATTCAAAGTTGTGATTGAAGACTGGGTGTTTTTGTGATTTTGTGGATCACATTGTGTCCTCTCCTCCCATCCTTCATGTCCTTTAATAACTGGGTGTAGTAATAGCGATTAGTCAACCACTAGTCCTGTCTAGCCTTATCCTTCTTTCCCTACTACTCACTTTGAAAAAAATGAGGTTGAGCGACTGAGTAACAAACAGTTCTCGTAGAAAAAACTTCCGTTGAGATACCTCCATTAGGAAGGCGTATGCTTCACATTGGGAGCGGATATGGATTAAAAAAATAAATATACATCTCATAATTTGCCTTTGGCTCAAAATCATAAAAAACGTTTTTTGTGCCTCCTGTAAAATGTGTTATGTGTGGGTTGTTTTCCTTTTCCTTTCCACAGACGAGAACCGCACAGAACCTAACGGAGTATTAAATAAAACATTTACTTCCATTTATACAAAATCTTAATTACATGTTGGTCATTGATTGTTCCACCACAATCTATGAAGTCGCTGTTACACGGCCGCCTTTTTATACATTTATCAAGCCCACAAATACAGTTCGTTTAGAATGATAAAAGCTTAAATAGCGACTATGAAAGCCGCTAAAAAAATATGGCAGAGAAGCGTGGGAAATGTTTAACAAAAAAAAAACGGATGGCAACGGGGAATAGTGGGAACACGCTGTTTCACTACAATGGCCGTTTGTTGGCAACAATCATTGTACGTATGTACATGTACATGTCGTTATCTGTCCCCCGAAAAATGTATCGTCGAATAAAGCCCGACGCATACGTTTGCGAAACTTTTTAAATCACGACTTGAGTGAGACGAGTTTTACGAAGTTTTATGTGAGATGATAATATTCAGGTCACTATAATTGAGGAGCAAACATTCAAAAAGTGTTTTGTCACACAAATACAAAGCTTGGAAAATGATGATTTAAGTGTTGCAAAAGTGACGGTTTGTATGAATGTGTCAACTTTATGATTTCATTTTAATATGAAAAAAAACCTTTTTGAACACTAATTTTGATTTCCATTCATAGGTTTTATTATGGGCTATCAGAATTGATATAAAACGTCATTTTTCAAAATTTGTGACAAAACACTTTTTGAATGTTTGCTCCTCAATTATAATAAAAAGAAACAGGTCACTTTAGTATCGACTGTGGAAAGGGAAAAGGACAAAGCCCACACATATCAAATTCTACAGGAGGCGCAAAAAACCTGTTATGATGATTTTGGGCTATATGCAAATTATGGAATATACACAAACTTGAAGTGCACGAAGACTTGTAAACTGGTTTTTAATTGATGTAACCTAATAATAATTTAATAAATTGTTGAAGAATAACCTTTTTAAGTCTATTTTACCATTTGCAAGTTTGACAGGCCAAACTTAAAAGTTAAATTTAGATACTAATTCGGCATTTGCAGCTTACATCCTTTGTGTATTAAGTTGTATAGATTGTGATTATCGAAAAAAAACTGTTTTCATAAAACTGTGGGTTGCGTCCTTTTTCCTTTCCACAGTCGATATAATTTAACGTTATACTGGCAGAAGGCGTTAAGTAAAAAACCGGTTGTTTCGAGTAATGATTGCAGATATGTAGATAGATTTTAACATGCTGTATCTTTTGTATAAACATGTCTAGTCAAATTCTGTATATTTTAAAATAACTTAAAGCTATAAATAACTTAAAGCTTTTGAATATTTAAATCAAATTTCATGGCATTTTAGAATGATAAGTAATAGTTAAAAGATATAATAGTCATAAATACGGATGATAAAATTTCATGATTATCTTAAAAAAAGGTTATTTGACTTATCGCCTTCTGCCAGTATACAGACGTAATGCTCGTAGCAAAATAAGCGACGAAATATAAATAAAATACTTGTTACGTAAATAAATGTGGAACGAAGTTTAGACATTATTTATTTAGACAAATATAAATTATCCTTAGGCTAAGTGATTATTTACATCGTAGGGTATATATAATACAGTAAAGCAGTGGTTTTAAAAAAAATATGTTACTACGCCTCCCTTTCAAAAAAAAAAAATATCTTCGCGCCTCCCGATCCTTTATTTCATATAATAATAAAGACACGTTTTAAACAGTAAAACATATTTTAAACTGTCAGTGCCTCCCTTTACTATACCCCACGCCTCCCAGTCTGAAAATCGCTGAAGTAAAGGATTGGAACTTTTAGATGTCGGCAAGAAATTATTACTATCATAAATATTTATTTTTGCGAGTAGGGTCCACATTTTTTTTTTTTTTTAAATACCTTTCCTTTAACAAGAATTTACTGATATCAAGGTTTGTCGTTATGTTATGAATTAAACATATTTAAAAGCATAACTTAAATGAAGAATATACAACTCATTTTTACAAATACTATTGAAAATTATTCCGAGCCCTATATATATATTTCGTTAAGTAAAATAATAATAAAAAAAAACCCAAGCGTACAGATAATAATTAAACTAAGATGATCGATTTTAGTCTACAAGTAATGAAAAGTAAATATCTATCAACGTTCAATTGATGTGTAGGAGGGATACAAAAGGACAACATCGTTGCCAACTTTTGTCGTTTTGGCGTTGTTGCCGTTTTGAGCCCGCCAAATTTTAATTGAAGACACTCCACTCGGGCGGGAAAGTCAAAATTTCGGGAGCGGAAAATTTTACAGTGTGAAAACGAGTGGGCCGAAAAAACCGCCGCAGACACTAAGCTCGAAATACCCTAACATCAAAAAATAATACTTAACTAGGTTGGTTTATAGGTGAATTATCACGAACATCTTTTGTCTCAGCGATGTTTATTATTTACAAGCATAATAATTAAGAAACAGACGATGATAATGATGTCTAATTTAAAAGGGGAGAGTGATTAATACGGAACCATTTTTTTTTTTTAAATTGTGTGATTATAATGCATAACGTACTATTTCCAAAATGAGAAAAATTGAGTTAGGTAGCAGATGGGGTAATTCAAGCCCAATGAATGGACTGATTCTATTAGTTTTAATATAAAATGTCTACAAGACTGTCGTTTTCAAATTGGAAATCATATTTTTATGCAAATGTTATTTTGTATTGTAGTATCTGACTCTACTGAAAAGTTTGAGTTTTGAAAATAGTACGTTTTGCATTATAACTAGGGTATCCAATCCCGAAGCCTTTTTCCAATCCCGGGATTTCGGAATTGATTTATTTTGAATCCCGGGATTGAGATTTTCTCACCGAGGAATTTGAAATCCTCAATTTGCTATACTTTTTCCCGGAATCTCACGGAAACTAGTTTTTTTTTTTTAGCTTACCGAGGAATTTGAAATCTTCAATTTGCCAATTTCGTGTAAATTTCGAGAATTTGCTCAAAATTTCTCAATCCCGGAATTTCGGGATTAGTAAATTGAACGGGATCCCGGATCCCGGGATTGGATGCCCTAATTATAACCCCACAATTATTAAATTTATTTAAAAACTTTTTGTAGTAAGACGTTTTTATCGATAAAAATAAAACATAAGTGAAGCAATATTTAAAAAAAAAATGAATGATAAATCAAGATAGTTTTCCATATTGTTTCCACTGACATTGTTAATGGTATCGAAGGTAAATTTTTGTTTAAATGACATTATATTCATACAACTTAATTAAACACAATGTGTAGATATTTCATGAGAAAAGCGATTATAGAGAATCTGTTTTAGAGACTCGATCAGGAAGGAAATGAAAAAATCAAATGTTTTGCTGAGAATATTCGTAGTGTCCATTTTACTATAAGAATCCGTATATTCAGTGTATACATACGCTCAGAAAATATTCAGTCAAAAAATATTGTTTTGAGATGATCGACTTTTTGAATATCATGAAGCGAACTCTTAATGGAGGTAACGGGGCCGCAGACAAAGCAAATTAATAAACAATCATATTGTTTATTAATTTGCAATTTTAATTTGCTTAAGCAAATTAATAAACAATAGGACCAATATGTCGACAGTTAAAAAACGTTATTGCTAGTAATGACTGCCAACGAAATGGAAAGTTATTATTACGTCTTTAAATATCTGATAATATAAAAGAGCTTGTTTTTTCAGACTATAGACCTTGTTCAAATCAATCGATCCGCACGCATAACTCAAAACAATCAATTTTCGAAATAACGTTTTCCGGCAGTACACCGACGATATTACTTATGTCAAGAAATCATACAATAAGCAAGTATATATACCCAACTGACAGACAAAAAAACGGTTTATTTAAGGGAAGTTTGCCTCTTATAAAATACTTGTGACTAGGGCATCCAATCCTGGGATCCGGGATCCCAGTTCAATTTTCTGATCCCGAAATTCCGGTATCGAGAAGGATGCGATCCCGGGATTTCAGGACTGAGAAATTTTGAGCAAATCCCGAAAATATACACGAAATTGGCAAATTCAAGATTTCAAATTCCTCAGTGAGAAAATCTCAATCCCGGGATTCACAATTAATCAATCCCGAAATCCCGGGATCGGAAAAAGGCTCCGGGATTGGATACCCTACATGTGATTTTAAATTAAAAAGAAAGAAAGCTCGCTTACACCAGACAGCCAAACTCTGATACACAGACATAAACTAAATATTTACACACACGTCATGTCAGTAGGGGATAGGAAATTTTGATCGCAGAACGAATTAAAAAAAAACGGCGTTTAAAATTACACGATAAATTATTTCACTCTTGAATTTATTCAGCTACATCCAGTGACTTGCAGTGCTACTCATTCGATAATATAAATTACGGTGTACACAATTTATGTTATCTCAATAATGATTTATGGGTTTCGGTCGTGAAATATTAAACTGTTTTTAAAAACCGGTTTTTTTTTGCAAAATTTGTGACATTCGATAACCGGGTTTTCATCTTCGTAACCGGTTGTGCCGAATTTTCCACAAACGAGTCTATAAACAAAAGGACAGAAAATTTGGATGTTTTATTTGATGGCTTAAAAACCATATGCCCCACATCATTACCCAGCCAAAAGGTATTTTCGATATCAGGAAATTTTGTTACAAAACGATCAGTGGACGCTTTGTGTTTTCTTAAATAATATTTTCCGAAGAGTAACACCAAATAGTTTCTTGTTGGGTATTATTATGTATATAAATAAACAACATATAAAAAAATAACTTTCTCTTTCAATTTTAATTGAATTATCTATTTTTTGTAAAACTTCGAAAACCGAATGTGAATATTGTTCGAAAACCGGTTTTTTCAAAATTCGGTTTTTGTATAAGCCCTAGTAGCAACATTGTAATTGTCAAACGTGTCGAAGTACGTTTGGGACCTTTTTCAGTCCACTTTCCCCTATTCACTATAGTCGACCAAGTCACTCCGTGAATACATACAGACAGTGGATTGATTGATTGCTATAAATAAAACGATATGTCGAGATAAGTAAACACTAACGTGTTGTACAAATAATTCTGTAACAAGTATAATTTGTTACATACTAACCAAAGGCAAAGTACAATGTAATGATAGAGATGTATCATTTTATCTTGACTGTGGCAGAACTCAGAACTAAAATTTTCGCCCTAG
This sequence comes from Himalopsyche tibetana, assembly GCA_030503985.1. NCBI lineage: Eukaryota > Metazoa > Arthropoda > Insecta > Trichoptera > Rhyacophilidae > Himalopsyche > Himalopsyche tibetana. The sequence continues at coordinate 17,289,067 of JAPJYX010000015.1, read as the reverse complement.
GACTTGTTGACTATGGCAACGTTAATGATGCGATGGTGGCGCCCTCGCGGGCAGTCAAGTTACGCTGGTACATCTATAGTAGATTTCGTCTGAATTTTCTCGGTTGACTTCCTTATCGTTATCGTCGACATCGAATTGAACTGCTTTTTACGTATAGATTAGAGTAGACATGCACAACCTACTTCTTCGAGTGGGCCGCAAAGAAAAATCAAAATTTTAGTACACTAAGTCTTCTTTTATACAGGGGATACGTTCCATGTAAAACAGCTGTGCAAAAAAAATGTATAGAAAAGATGAAGTCAATATACATAGATTATATGAATGATGGGTTCCATTATATTTTTTTGTGTATGTACGTGCTTAAAATTTTATTTTTATTTTGAAATACTTAATTAAGTACACATCAATGTGATATTTGCTAATTTTAAGCTAATTCCTAAAAAAATGATTTGATTTTTATATTATTTAGCCATACAATTGAATCAAAATTTTCATCAGTAAGCTTATTTCTATGAAACGATTTATTCTCCTTCAATTACGAAAAATCTTACTCACGTCTAATAAATTCAATGATTTACTTGAAAAAATAATATATTTTGATTTTGAGAAAAACGTTCCAGGGCCGCGGAATGTGCATCACTGGATTCTTCTTCTTCTAATCAAGGTAAAACCGGAACCGTTAAAAAGAACCGAAAACCCGATAACTTTTATCGGGTACTAGGTCATTTAAATTGCATTAAAATATTTGATTTCTTCATATAAATAATACATCTGTTCAAGATGTAACATTCTCCAGATATAATTCTATTTCGCAAAACCCATTCAGGGATAAAGTAAATCTGGAATCTACTGGTAAACGAAGTCCAATGTTAGAACAGTTTTTCAATTGATTACTATTGATTAATTTACTTCAAAGGCAAGAACGCGTATTTTCCGTCACTACTTAATCATCAAAAAAATACATAAAACACTTGATTCTTTGAGATATTAATTTTAAGAATTTCGTGATGATTCGAATGGTATTATAGAAATTAATTGTCAGTTCTCTCTTTCCAATAAGTGCAAACGATCTCAGAGAATATCGGGTGAAGCTTTTAAAAGCTCACGTACACTGAGTCAATAGTGATTCTACGACAGCCACACACAAGGCAGGCAGCATTCCAGAGCTGGGCATTTTAATCGTCTTTCGGAAAGGCGACGCTGGATCGTGGAATTAAATACCACTATGGGTTGTTTAAACGGGTCGAGTAAAGCAGATAGGCACTGACCTCAGCAATGAGCGCATGTTTTTTTTTAAAATATTACCTCGATGCGTTTATACGACGGTAGTTTTCAAGATATTCAGCAAGATAAATATTCGAAATGTTTCGCATTTTCAGTTCTTAAAAGAAAAAAAAATCTTTCTTGGTGTGAATTTATCTAAAAAATGGAAATAATGATTAAACACTATAATAAGCTTTCACTTTTGATCCTTGTGGTAGCAAATATGACAATAAAAGGGACAATATTAGGCATTTAATCAAGCTGTCAATCTGACACTCATTTGTTTATCTTAAATCTGTCACCTGATGTGGTCTAGCTGGTTAGAGCTTGCTCTACCGAACAGGCGGGTCTGGGTTCGATTACCGGTAAGGTCAATGTCAAATTTTATTTTGTTCAGTTTAAATTTCATATCTAAGACAAGAGTGTTTTTGATATCAATTTAATTCGGGTTGATCTCGAGTGACTTACAATAAATTGTCATCGAGTTTTTCGAGAATTCATTTTTCAATAGATTTATAAATACCTGTTCGAAAGATTCCGTGATGCATAAAATTACCTTTTACCCATCTTATCATAAAAAGACGGCGTAGAGAGAACTATTAGCTAATCAGTAATCCTGCCCTAGCCCTCCCTTTATTTGCCCACTCTTAGCGACAAAGCGCGACCAGAGAACTACAATGCTCCAAATGAAGATTTTGAAAGAAAAGTAATGGTACGGGGAAGACCGCCTCTTTGTGACACTTAGAACCTTGTAATTCTTGTGTCACGAAAGAGAGGCTGATCAACTTAGTACCAAGCAGTTATCGTTGAAAACTTCCGATGAGATAAACTCTATTAAGAGTTTATATGCTCTTCATTGGGAGCGACCATAATCAAAGAAAATTGAGTATCTATCTTGTATAAGATGTATTTTTATGTAATCTTTTTTTAATAATTTTTACGATATAATAATGGAAGTTAACCAAGTAAAATACAACAACCTATCTCTAACAGCACATACGCTTATTGGATCGTTGCCCATATATGACAATTGTGGACAAACGAAAAAAAATCAGCCGACATAGCACCTGTTGGGGGACAATCTAAGCTGCAACGTCAGCGAAATGGGTGACGACCTGCATGCAGCGGGGTGGTTCCGGTCATGCATACCCCCGACAAAACAAAGGGCGAAACGCCTATCGATCGAGGCTGTGCCAAAACTAATTAAATGCACAATATAATCAACCATTTTAACCACTCGACACATAAGCGCGTATTTTAAACAAAGCCATCGGATAAATACTATAAATTGATTCAATTGGCATTTACTTGAAAACTCCATTATAATAAGGTGAACAAATTATTATATCACCCTTATGTAGCATTTAAGGTAAATAATAATTTAGGAATCCAGCTTAAAAACAGTAAAGATAAAATCAACAACCCTGACAGAAGCGGAATATATAAAATGTCCTGTGCATCGTGTTATGCGATTTACATATTACATTGTGGACTTTTTCGCTAATTCTTCCTAGGAGGTCAAAAACTAAATTTATTAGAACAACTTGAAATTAATAGGCATAAACAAAACATCTTAAATGAAAAAACCATTGTAAATCCATCACCGTTGTTAAAACCCTTAATGTAATTGATAATAAATATTAGTATAATTTATCCTAATTTACCTTGAAAAATCCCATATTGCTTATTGTTTTTCGAAACACTAAAGGCATAGTTAATAAATTTAATGTAATGTAATTAATAATAAATTTCAGTTTAATTTTATCCTAATAAATGTTTTAAGGAAAAAACCCAGATTGCTTACCGTTCTTTGAAACACTAGAATCACATTTAATAAGTGTTATATTGTAATTATACTTTGAATTAGGATGTTAAGAGTGAATAACTTGATGCATTGTGTATCTCTTCAGAGCCAGTATATATAGCTGAGCAAAATATAAGTTTAAACATAGTTCTGACGATGGCGAAGGCCGAAATAGCTATCAACGCATAAAAAATATTAAAAACTGTATAACTAAAATACTTTGATATTTTTAATCTGTTATAATGGAGTTCTACCAAGTAAATGCCAAATCAATTAATAAAGTCAATTTATTACATTTAATACTAATTTTGGTAACCGTGGTAAGATGTAAGAATGTATGAGAAAATGTGTTGTGCATCTCTTTTAAGCCAGTATATTTAGCTAAGTTTAAACTCAATAGTCCTGCTATATTATATTAAACTGTTTTATGTAAAAACTCAATCTAGTAAGACGTCATTCGTTGTCTCCAGAGTACGATGCAAGCACGACATCTGATGTTGCACCGAGACTATCGATTTTGAGAAGCCGAAATAGGTTAACATTTTCGAGCAGATGCGACCGAGAAGATGTACCTTACTGAAAGGTTACGAGGCACAATGCACGAAGAGATATTTTGCAAAAATAAGACTAAATTTTCTTCCGACAGTACAATTATTTAATTAATTTTAGTTGTATCTATTCTTCAGGCATTTCATAGAAGTTACTTGTAACCAAAACTATAAGCTTAAGAGAGGGTTATTATGATATTTTCACAGTGAGTTGTCATATGAAACATTTGTGAAAAAAAAAGCAAACTCAAATCTTTTTACAAGACTTTGAAATAACACGGTCCATTAAAAAAGACGAATACTATATATTTAAACGAATTACATACTTGTTTTATCACGATTCTCAGAAATAATAAAGAAAACAAATAAGCGAATGACAGATTTCCTTATAAACAATAAATTTAACAAAACAAGACAGTAATAACAAACTAAAATCTTTATAATAATACATCCAAACACATTCGACTTGTCAGAAATTTCTAAAGATGAATTCGATTTATGTCTAGTCCTTCATATAAGTCCAAGAAGCGATGAATACTATTATATTAACTTATTAACTTTGTCTTCATAATTACTTTTTTACACGACTTTCTATACTACAGTGTTATTTGTTCAAAATAATTCAGTTAAACAATATTTAATTTTTCTATTAATTCTACACTGTTTACACGTTTTTTGTGGAACGTATCTAGCGCGTAAAAAGGGAAAAAATAGCTGATATCATTATAGTACTCGGAAATAAAGCATGCATTTTTAAAGTGTTATATTATATGCACATACATGCGAATCCATTATAAGTTTTAGTTTCATTTCGCTGTTGCATTTCCTCGCGGTTTTCAAAGCTTTGTCGTTTTTCAAAACGTTTTTAAAGTAAATGTATTTGCGTATTTTATCAGACAGCAGATAGAAAAGAAAAACAAAATGATAGCAGTCAACTCAAAACATGTAGACGATATCCAAGTGCATTAATAATATCATACTAGTGAGTTCACTTCACCTGTCATTCAATAGCATGGCAATTCCGAGGTATTCAGAACACAATTTGTCACACAAAATTAATTTACTAAATATAAATCTTATTAAAAAAAAAACCACTTTTAGAAATTCACAAAGAGACGATTATTTCACTAATGGCATCGTTAAATCAGGTAGTGGGGTCATACTCAGGGTATCACGTTATTATAAAACACTTATTTTTTAATGTGTTCCTTTGTTTAATAGGTCATCTGTCAAAAGACTGTTGGTAAGAACATGTGGTAAAATAATACAAATTGTGTACATGTATCTTATTATATTGATAAACGTTTACTGAATATGAATGCTTTTGACTCACTACAACAATTTTAATGGACACTGATTGAAAAAAGAAAGTAATGTTTAAATTAATACCTAAATAAATAGTTTCATTACAGTGTATTTTTTCTGTATTTTTAAATAAAAATTTTCGTTGAAAATTCTTCACTTTTATCTGTAATTGAATTTTTCTCTAAATGTCTATTATTATGTTATTTTGTGGAACGTATCTGCCTACATATTATTCAAAGCCTTTCAAATAAGTAGACACACAATATTGCATTTGTTCACCTTTTACTGAACAGAGAAAAAGACACCTTTCTCATAAAAACTTAAGACAATTTTAAACTTCAATATTATAGCGATATCTCTTTTTTCAAATCTGGTTTTTGACGTGTTTGATCCCAAGTCGTCATTTATTCTCTGTCTGTTGAAATTATATTATTTACCATTCAATTTAATGATCGATTCAGCCCAAGTGAAGTGAACAAAGTGGTATTTTATGAATCATTGAGTTGGATGCGTTATAATACTAAACACGTCTTAAAGTATAATAAAAGTGAAATAAGCTTAATAAATACACACTGCAATAGTGTTATTTGTCTAAAATAAAAATATGCAATCAACAAAAACACCAAGTAAAGACGTAGTTGTGCTTAAAATTCCAATAGAAAAGTGTCACCGCTTGTTTCACTTCACCTCTCGAGGGCTCATATTATACTGTGCCATAGCAGTCTTAATAACTATAGGGGGCTTTGACTGTGCACATCATCAGTTATAATTTAGAAAAAAATGTAAACGTAATACTTTTAAACAATTAAAACTTATTGATAATTATTAGTCTTGTGATTGGAGAACACGAACAGAATCTTTGAAGCGATTCATCTCTGCGACGATTCGATCTTGACTATCGCAATTTTATGCTATCGACGTCCATCGGACTAATTATAAAACACGTGTCGTAAGAAAAGTAATTCACAAGTTAAACACGCAATACAATATTATTATTGCGGTGATATAATATAATACACTCGAAGCGATTCGGACACAGGTGTTGCTAAGGGTCATATTACACGATCATATAATAATTGTTTAATATTTAAATAACAAAGATCTCACGGAAATGTGTCACATCCGGTCAATACGTCATCACATCTTTCCAGAAGATAATTTCACTAAAGGGCGTATTGTTTTAAAAATGAAAGAACACAATGAACACTGCCAAAGGAAAGTGATACTACGGTATAACACAAAACATCCTGTCAATTTTTTATGTACATCGTCGTTAATTTTCTAAAAACACGTATCTTAATTTTAGTCAGTTTTGAGTTTTTTGATGTAATGAATTCAGAATTTCAATACACAGATATTCCACTGATTCAACATTTTTTTCATTTGGATCGCATGCCGGTTTTTGTTACATTAAGTGGGTCGCAGCATATTAATATTTATACTTGAATATGCCACATAATATAGTGACACAACATAAGTGAGGAGCAAACATTCAAAAAGTGTTTAGTCACAAATTTTGAAAAATGGCGTTTTATATCAATTCTAAAAGCCCATAATAAAACCTATGACTGGAAATCAAAATAAGTGTTCAAAAAGGTTTTTTTTTTCATATTAAAATGAAATCATAAAGTTGACACATTCATACAAACCGTCACTTTTGCAACATTTAAATCATCATTTCCCAAGCTTTGTATTTGTGTGACAAAACACTTTTTGAATGTTTGCTCCTCAAGTGTAAGTACATAAAAATACAAATGTATCCAAAATATTATTTTGCAAAAAAATACCATATGTTTGAAGAAGCATTTGGTGACAATTTTTTTTGGGCCTTTTACATTGAATCTAAATGGGCTACAGGATAAGTATTGCTGAATTAACTCGAATCTTAAAATAAATTTTAATCTATGCATTATTTAATCTAATAAAAAAACTGGCATTTGCACTATGAACCTCTGCGGAAACATCAAGAAGAATCAAAACGTGTTAAGTAAAATTGAATTAACATTCGACATATTAGATAGTAGTTTTATTCTACAGTTTTGAATCATCCAGAAGTTTACCTCCTGTAAGGAAAACATTTGATGGATTTCCAGTTTTATAACCAGTCACTGAACCGCCTCACAGAAAAAAATACTTTAATCCTTTAACCCTTCAGGCACGTATGCCTGAAATAGATTTTGAATAGCAACTGATCCATTCCAATGAATAGCAGAATGAGCCGCAGACGAACAAATAAATAGATATAAAAAATATTTTTCGTTTTGAAGAAGATTTCTGGTGAAATTTTGTGCAAATAATTTCTAAAGCAGTGGATGATATATTTTTTAATTTAAAGTTACTTACAGACCGGTGTTTTTTCGACGCTATATGGTAACACTAAAAAGCTTCGACCACAGTATCGAATATTCATTTAAAATATTAAATATCATTTGGAGATAGAACTTATAAAAATAATTCCATTTGTTAAAAATGTGTCGAATTTGAAAATTCTACCATCTTTCAAATCTACATATTAAAAATAAAATACGATACCAAGTATTGATAGCTAAAACTTCAATCTATACTATGATAGAAATCAAGTTATTTCTATACAATTGGTAAACTTTTGCTATTATACATTTACATCAAAACATAACATTTTTCGACGTCCTATGGGCTCCATCGTCATCCGGGCTTGAAGGGTTAAACCAACTTACGAAAAAAACTGACATTTCCCTTATCAAAAACGTTGCTTTGAAATATAAAAAGCTTGCTTTTATAAAGGCATATCAAACGAAATATTTAAATTGAGCTGTCGTGGCAAGATGACGTGGATTGTTATGTCTAAAGACTTCAAAAATTTTCGCTCTTTCGAGAACCTAAGCCACAGTATTTATGCTAAGAAACATATTATGGAATAATTTGGCAAGCACGTGTGCCACGTCCATTAACCTTTTTAACGCGGCTCAGAAAATAGAGAACAACGTTCATACGCGGCACCTTATTGGCGAATTTGTTAATACCATTTTCAGCCATAAATATAGATTCAAATATTTTTTTAAGTTATCAGATATGTTCATTGAAATCTTTAGTATTTTCGATATAATTTTAAAATAATTATCCCTAATAGAATTTGGTTAAATCACCGACAATGCAATCTCAGAACGAAATCATGTTCACCCGCACCCGCTCACTTGAAATCAGCACTCGTTAGAAATTAAGGGCCCATTAGAAACGAAGTGAACCAAGTGGTATTTTAGAAAAAAAAGTTGAATGCGTTGTAATATTCTACACGTCTTAAAGTATCGTAAAAGTGAAGTAACTTCAGTGATACACATTGCAATAGCGTTACATTCGTAAAATAAAAATATGCAATCCACCAAAACACCAAATAAAAACGAGATTGTACTTACAAGTTCATGATTTTTTTTATCATTTTACTAGTTGACTCACTTCACCTACTGAGAGCTCTTATTACAAGTAACAACGTGATAACTTTTTTATTTACCGTCACCCATGTTAAATATTATAATTTTGACATTAATAAAACTATCGGCGACGGCTGTCATTTTGTTGACGTATTTGATATGGTTCCACGAAAATTAGTTTTTAGCCTGACTGGTTATTTTTTTGTAAATCTAATATATGGTATTGATAATATACAATATTCAGTATCATATTCAAGCGATTTGAGCTTTACATCACAGCTATACTTGTTCGAAACTCCGTGCAATGCTCACGGGTGCTATAGCAGTCGTCGGGGCATGAGCCATGTCAGATCGTACTGCTATAGCAGTCGGCCGCGGTATAATGGTTAAGCATTTGATGAAATATTTATTACTTGGCACGATGATCGAATCGTATTGCCGACTGCAACACTCGTCGGCCATTCAGTATTATATGAATGGTAATTTTCTTTTATTGTTGCCAATGAAGTGAATGGTGGGAGCTTTATGAAGCTATGTGCGCAGCGTGACGTGACATTGGCACTAAGATTTCCCGGGTTTGGTAAAATTTAATGCCGTTTAAATTGTGTTTGAATTTAACCGACAGCGTGGTCGGGTGGTCAACGTCATTGGCTTCAGTTACGGAGGTCGCGGGTGCGAATCCCAGTATGGACCGCATTTATAAATTGATTTATGTTTATATGCTACACATTGGAAGCAGACATGGCTAAAAAAATAAGTTTATCGAAAAATCAACGAATAAAATTGTATGGTTTTCCGACATTGATGTTCTCAAGGGGCAATCGGCCTAACCCAAATTTTTCGCTTTTTTGAATCATCCAAAAAACCTTTTATAATTTAAAAATACCCTAAGTCAACTTCCCACGTACATCACGTACGTAGGTGTTTTTGTGTTATTTAAATAATATGATTTTCGTGGCTTTGGTCATTTTTATATGATTGAAAAACTTGACAGATATCTCAAAACCTTCCAGTTTGAAATAGTGAAAACTGAAAATCTTCAGTATATAATGTATAGTTTTTGCGTGCAGAAAAAATACGCTGTTTGATTGAAGTTAGGAAATATGCTTAGTGAAGACAAAATCTTATTTCTTTTCAATTAACATTAATTTTCAAAAACTTTATTCCAGTATTAATTTTTAACTCTGTACTATTTACTAGATAGAGTATTTCATTTTTTTTAATTATTAAATTGTGTTCATTCTCCAACAACGACTTGTGTTTTTTGGTTAATATCAATTTCAATTTTATACTTCATTATATCAGCTTTGCCAACTTTGGAAATATAATAAATACTAAAACTATAGAATGATCTCTATATTATTAACACCACTCATTCAAAACGAACGTTTCGGTGTCGATTTGTAAATCGTACAATTAATTCAATTTTATACATATGGGTAATATTAATAATATAAGTATCTAGCAATGCCAAATGGCATGACAAAGGAAGCTTTCAAAGGCACAGGTACAACAGTACAATGCCATATAATCGCGACTCCTTAAAAGCCTCGGGCCTCAAAACTTGTCACATGAAAGCTCGCTCCGCGACACAAGTTCACGTCGAAAGTTGGGAACAAAAGCTCTCCATTATTATAAAAGCGGGGTCGCCAACATTTAATCAGATACGGCACGAACTGTATATATTCTGTAAGCACGGAAAATTGCTCATATTGACAAAATGATTTTATATAATACAATTATTTAGGTCACAGATTTCGTGTAATAAGCGATGGGCAAACACCTTATTCCTGAAATCAAGTTGTGTTTACAATCAATAATGATATTCGTTTGAACGATTCAAATTTAATATTGAAATTCCACCAAGCACCTTCAGTCGAAATCTTAAATTATAATGATATTCGTGTTTTACGCCGTTATTATATTACTTTGCCTTTAACCCTAAAGCCGCGACGAGAGAATACGTCATGGAAATAAGATACTCACGCGCTCGAGACTGACATCTTCGGTGCTTTCGAAAATCCGTAAATTTTTATTTTAATATTATGAATGGAATACATAATGTGGAAAGGTTTTGAAATCAAAAATTACCGATAGACATAACGCTGGCCATTCATCTGGGAACAAATGATCCTGAACATCTACGCTATGGTCTCGGGAACAATGTCTCAGAACATATTCTTGAACACACGAAGGGTCACAGAAACGTCACTCGTTGAGGTTATGTTGGTCACTGTTGCGTCTGAACGATTATTTGAGTTTACTGGATGCAAACAATGTGAGCAAAGTTAATTACTAATGTTTATATAGACAATAAAATTATTTAACCATCCACGATGGCAGCTTATACACAATAGACAATTTTCCAAAAGCCTTATAGAGTAACTTATGCAAAGGCGTTTATTTTGACAGCTGTCAACATAAAGAAACATTTCAAAGTCAAAAATAAGTCTCTAAAATGATGCCCGATGATTTTATGATGGTCAGTCATATTCTCGGAGTATATATTGATGAAATATGAATCCTAATGATTAAATAGAATAATATGACTTCGTCTACAGCTGCGCGCGCATCGCACGTTCCATATGCGCTCGCTCCCAAGCCGTGAGTATGAGAACCTTTCTCGGGTCACGCGAAATGTTCCACGGTATGACGTGAACACGTACTTTTTTGTTCCAGGACATGTTATGGAACAATTTGTTCCCTAGTGTAAGGCGGCTGTAATTCACTGCAGGTGTGTATAAAATCTTTTTTCACATTTTGCTCGAGGACCAGTGGTAACCCCTCTCGAACAACTCAAGCACCGCAAGTACCCGAGAGGCTGACGAATCGCGAGAGCTCGCGAAGAAATAATTTCTTCGGCAAGCGGATGGCGGAAGTTGCCGCAGCGAAACAAGGCGAGGGTCGTCGGTTCGAGTCCGCGGTGAGGTAAGGTCAAACCTCAAGAGTTCACCGGGAGTGAAAACAATTACTTTTTAGGTTGAATAAATTCGTAATATGTCAAAGGTTTCTGAATATTTCTTTTAACTATGTCTGCTCTGGATGTGAAGGATATAGAATCCTTATTAAGTTTATCTCAATAGAAGTTTTTAAACGAGAACTGCTGTTTACTCAGTTGATCAACATAACTTTTTCGAAGACAGTATTCATATAAGAAGGGTAACGCAAAGATATAACTCATTTTTCATGAACGAATAAGGGGACCCTTTTAGACATTGCAGATGATCACGCAAATCCATAATCGATACGACCGTAATCGCTAGGCTCTTATTCACTTATTAAGAGGGTGTTTAATTAAGGCACGGTTATCAGTATTTAAATAGTACCACTCTATACTTATACCCCATTATTAATAGTATGAGTATTTTTTTTTTTATTTCTATCTATTGTGTTTTTAAAAACATATTATTTCCATGTAATACGGTGGGACGGCGTTCCAGCACCTTTTTATTGCAATTTTCAATGTTTAAAAGCAATATTCGTAAAAATATATTTTTATTTTGCTTTAAAAACTGTTGATTTTTCAATTATGTTTACTCCTATCTTAGGTCATTTTTTAATGTAATATTTAAAAAAAATACCATGTTCATAGACTTAATTTGTGACCAAAACCAAGGGTCCAATATGCTTCACATATTGTATTGTTTTGAAAAATCTATTATTTACAACACTTTTTCACAACGGTCGAGTCGATAGAGCAGTTGGCTTTAGTAAAAGATCTCACGGGTTCGAATCACAGTACGAAGCAAAGCGAGAGCGGTTAGTTATCCACTAGTCTTGTCTTAAACCTATCCTTCTATCCTTAATATCTTCAGAAAAAAGTTGAGTAACATAGAGTCTTCGTAAAAAAAATCTTTTCAGATACCTCCATTGGGAAGCCATATGCTTGTCATTGACATCGTACATGGATTCGAAAAAAATCTTGACACGAAGTGAGTTTCGGTACCTTTGTTTTTTTTTTTTAAAAAGCAGTGTATAACAAAATTTATCCCTCACCTCAGTTTAACGAGCCCGGACCTCGACCATCAATCACTCGAACTCGGTGCTCGATTATCAACACAATAATTATACTTATATTAATAAATTAAACAAGGACTTACGTTGTAGGAGTTCCAGCTATGCTAGCTGAACCGAACGGGGCGTCGTCAGCATCGTAAAAGTCCTCTTCTTCTTCAGAGCTCGAGTATGATGTGTCAGGTACCACCAGGCTCATAACAGGTCCTGCAAAAGAATATAATGACCAAACATTTAGTAATGTATTCTGGTTCTACAATTATTCCGGTTCCGGTTTTACGCATTCGCCAGAACTATGCTTAAAAGCTTTTATATAATAATGGCTGAGAAGATATCTTTTCATAATATCGTCACGTTTCTGGCAGAAGTTGGTAACGAACAAAACTGACCAAAATGAGCTGGTTACTCAGAATTATTAATCTGTTAATTACCAACTAGGGCATGCAATCCCGGGATCCCGTTCAATTTTCTGATCCCGAAATTCCGGGATTGAGATGGCCGCGATGCCGGGATTCCGGGATTGAGAAATTTTGAGGAAATTCTCGAAATTTACACGAAATTGGCAAATTGAAGATTTCAAATTCCTCAGTGAGCTAAAAAAAAAAACGAGTTTTTGTGAGATTCTGGGAAAAAGTATACCAAATCGGAGATTTCAAATTCTTCGGTGAGCTAAAAAAAAAAAAAAAAACGAGTTTCCGTGAGATTCCGGGAAAAAGTATATTGAGCAAATTGCTATTTTTTGCAAATTTTTTTCAAAATCAATTTGCAAAAGCAAATTGAGGATTTTAAATTCCTCGGTGAGAAAATCCCGGGATCCCGGGATTCAAAATAAATCAACCCCGAAATCCCGGGATTGGAAAAAGGCTTCGGGATTGGATACCCTATTACCAACCTCTGCCAGAACAGTCACAAGATATATTTTAACATTTAAAATTGTATTAAAAAATGTGTTTTATGTGTAATAAATTAACTGATGGATTAGTTTTTATTTCATTGATTATGTATACTTAATTCATTAGTTTTTTAGTAATGGATACTTTTGCCTATATTGTAATGGATCATTTTAATGGAATCATACCAAGCAAATTCAATTTCAATTTGTTTGGATCATAGCTGGATTGATTAATTTTACTATACATACAGTCATTTTGATAGACAATTGATTTTTTTTAAAATTTAGTTGATTAACATTTTTTAACATTTCAAAGAGGAAAGGATTTATAATTTGGAACGACGTCACTTGGTCGAACGATAAAAGTTTTGTTGATTATTTAAGTAAATATGAAAGCTAAAATAGGCGCACAGAAAAACATCGTTAACGAAGACTGTGATTATTAATACCATTCGATCGGAAACAAATACTATCCATATAAAAATACACATTCGAAATAGTCTACTATATTCCGCGAAGGTAGTGGATATTTTGGAAAAGCAAATATCTTGAACGTTCCATTTCGTAATAATTATTACATGGAAAAGTAATCACTTTCCCGAATATGATTTTAGCGAATCTTCACAAAATATTTACAGGGCTTTTCGTTTTGTTTGTATAGTAAATTAAATGTGTAGACTTTGTCAACCGAAGTGCTAATTAATTACACAGACACGCCAACGATGTCGGCTAGATTGGTTTTTCCTGTAATATAATACATTGCTCGAATTCGTTACGGGGCACAGAAAAATAAGGCAATTTTCCTGAGACATTAGATAGGTGAATATCGGAAAAGAAAACGATAAATTGCTGATATACGACACGCTCACATTAACCGAGGTATTTAATATGACGTGTCCTTCCATCATTTACGAAGGCGGCAGAACAAAGCGATACACAAATACAGTTTTTTTTTTAATGCGCAATCTTATTCCGACCTATGAAAATATCGTTTGTCATTTGAAAAACAGCCTAGCTTAAAAATATGATTTTTTTTACGCATTTCTTTTTCAAAGTGAGTAGTAGGGAAAGAAGGCTAAGACTAGAACAGGACTAGTGGTTGACTAGTCGCTATTGCTACACCGAGTTATAGAAGCATCAGTAGGATGAGAAGAGGAGAAATTATGTGAATTGACATCACAAACACCCAATCTTCGACCACAACTTTGAATTGAATAATTCTCAAATTCGCTGTGATCTTACCGGGAATCGAACCCATACCTTCGGATCGATAGAGCAAGCTCTAACCAACTGGGCCACAGCAGGCGACGATCGGCATTCTCATCGCAACCAACAGGCGCATTTAATTTTGTTCACTGTCAGTACTCGATGGAAAAGCATTATATTAAAAAAATAAAAAACTCATTTGTACCAATTCCACTTGTATGAATTACCAAGACCGGTTTAACTCAAAACTAGATTTTTTTTTAATCAGCCCAATGATACTCAAAACCCTCGTTTTCATATTAAATGGTCAGTATTTAAATGTAAATACAAAATCAAATTGATAACTTTGCTATTCCATTCCACATATGTATTGTGTTTCGCCTTTTTGAGAAGCACCACCAGGCAATGGTCTGTGCTAGGTTTACAAAAAAAATTGATTCTATAAAAAATAAAGGTCACCCTTTATTCTTTCCTGTTGGACGCAGGAGTGGGGTAAGATACAAACATTAATAGTATTAATTACAAATTAATTACTTATATTAGGTACGGTAATTCGCAATAGAAAAAAGTGCAACAATGGTGAGCCGCCTGTCGTATTTAACATATTATTTACTAATGTTTAATTTCTATGACTTTTTTCAATTTCCGAAAACTTTAAAACTATTCATTTTTGACCCTTGATTATTCACCAGATGAAGTATTTCTACATTTTTATTTTTTATTGAAATTGTGATCATTTTCATAATAAATTGATCATAGTTAACCCTCCAAGGACGAGCGTCACCATATGGTCACACAAAACACCGTTGTCTATTGATCCCACTATTCATACTTTTTCTACCTGAATATCGTTGCTTTTGCTCATATTTGGTTAAGAAGGGTACGGACTACAGTGAGTCATCAGCCGTAGGAACAGGAACGGTCTCCAAAAGCACATGTGATTTTTTGAATTTCCGTTTTTCTTAATTTACTTTTTGAAACTGTTATATATTTTTTTATAAAAACATAAAATTATTTACAGTTATTTTGCTAATATATTTGTTTTGAAATTATGTTGATCTAAAGAGGTCAAATTGTAAATATTTTTAAAAAAATCACGTTTAGCTATATTTCAACCCCGAATGTTTGCAAGCCCATACGGTCACTTTTGTCCTTACTACTGTCCGTACTCAATATTACACGGTAATAAAAGGATGAGCATGACCATATAGTCATGCGGGGTTTCTATACAACAACTTTGCGTTTTTTTTTTAAAATTTTGGATAGGAATAAAAGTTATCCGTGACTTCAATATGGCTTAGAAAATATTTTTTTTATCGGAAAAAAGCTTTCGTCTCTGGAGGGTTAAAAATAAACTTTCCCAAACATTCCGCCGAATTCATCGAAAATAGTATTGATATTATTTTTTATCTTATAGGCCAGTTTTATGTCGTTAATCAAACCAAACCAAACCTAACCACATTTTTTTTATTTACGTCTTTTGACAAATTGTTAAAGAAATGCTGATCATACAAGTATTTTATAATAGAAGCAAAGATTTTATATTTAAAGAACACATATCATAATATACAAGTTTTACACTTTTTTTTTCATCGACGATAAAATCCCACATTGGGAGCGGAAATACACAAAAAAAGTATAGAAAAGGGATGGCGAACCTTTTTCTTCAAGTGTGCCAAAAATTATGCACAATTCAAAATAATAAAAAAAATCGTTTCAGAAGAATAATGAGTGAGAAAAATATTCTTTTCGTGTCTTCAATTATAATGGTGCCTTGGTATTTAGTACATATATAATTATTTAATCATTTTTGGAATAAAACAACGTTAATAAATAATTCTAATTTGAATATATTTTAATTCATCCCCCCTGAGATCATCTGCGAAAATGTCAAACTTCTTTATGAATGCTCAGATGTGATCGGGCAGAGAAAAAAATATTTGAGGGGTGTATTTTCAAATTTAGCTTATTCCACTCCAACAAATTCACTATTAACATTTTGTTAATATTCAATTTGTTGTTGTTAATTTACATATAATACACTATATATTAATATTTATTTTCGTCAAGTAGTGGAATACGGTCGTGACCAAATAAGGAGCAGGACCCCCTCCTTATTTTCATTTATTAATTTAAAATAAACAACATCATAGAAGAACATCCGTTCAACCAAACCAAATTCAAGTTTTTTTTTCCTTTTCTTTTAAAAATGATTTTATTTATTCAGAATATTAATAAAACTTACCAGAACTTGACCACGACTCAGCCAACGAACGTTATTACAAGAGTAATATGCAGTGTTTGTTTGTTTCAAAATAGCCTCTTTCTAACACACTCTTGATTGGTCGAATAAATCAATGAAAAAAGTCGCAATAATTACAATTAAATCAAACCCATCGTAAAAAAAAAATATAAACATCACGTTAAGAAGAAAAGAAGCACACTTAATTGATGTTTAGTAGATAGAGTAAAGTGCAGAAATTTTACACATTTACAAAATCATTTTTATCCGCGTCACCAAAAATTCTCCTTGTGCCACAGGTTCGCCATCCCTAGTATAAGGTGTACAGAATTGAATAATTGTTTACAAACCTCTGCAGATAATCTCGCCGACCGCAGGCATATCGGCCTGTGTGGTGAAACTTAACAATTAATACAACGAAATATGTCAAAACCACTTAAATCATTTATCGGATATAGCCGACCGATATGAAAACTTCAGTTTGATCCGAATCGGGTTAAAGCACACTTCGCTTGTTTACAAACGAATGAACAATCACTGAACTTAGTCACAGAATATAACGCGAGGTACAAACACGGCCAAGCGCCTAGCTTATCTAATTATTTAAAAACATAAACACCATTAGTAAAAAAAAAAGCAAAAAGTGGAACGCAACAGTAAAAAACATGATAAAATAGTTACAAATATACGATTGTGTGTAACCACACGTGAAATATTACTTTGTCGTATATTATTTTATTGTATATCAACGGATACGGCCGATTTCATTTTAATATCTACTGATATCACTTTTTTTTTTAAATGTGCGTTGATAAATAAACACAAACATTAGCCACTGCATAAAAAATTACGATGCAGTTAACTAAATATTATAATTACTAAATTCAAATAGATTTCAAAGTAAATACACTGAGCTGCCTTTTTGCAAGATTTCGAAAAAAAAGACGGTGCAAAAAAAATCGAACATTCATTTAAAAATGCGTAACAGTAATTCGGAATTTCCTACATCCCTCGCATGTACTTACAACTCAGCAGTGGCGGCCGCTCAATGTGGCATTGGATCAATGCAACCCTTGTATATGCAGGGGCGGTTATATTTCATGAAATAATATTCAAACATAACATTTGTACTATTCACTCATTTTAAATTCTTCATGTATTCATTGCCTGAAATAAAATAAAATCTTCTAAAATATTTACTGTATACAGTAAAATACATGACGAATTTTAAATGATCGAACGGTATAAATGTTATGTTTGAGTATTATTTCATGAAATATAACCTCCCCTGCGTATACAAGAGGTGCATTGATACAATGCCACATTGACCGGCCGCCACTGCTACTCAGGTTCGTCTATTGTTTCATAATGATAGTGAATATTTTAAATTATTTTTATACAATTAAGATACAATAAGCAATAATTAATTTTATTTTTTGATATCCTGAATTTATTTTTATTTTAGTATATTTTTTACACGTTATCGCGTGGAACGTATCTACCGTGTAAATGGGGAGTTCAGTGTGTTCAAATACACTGCAATGTAAACAATTCAAACAAAATAGAGTGACGAAGTTTTTTTTGCGAGAGGGCCGTGTTTAAGAAGTGTATGTGAATTCTTGTTTATATTGATCAAAACAATGAAGTGAGCAATTCAATCAAAGTGTAGTTCATAAGAATCTAGAAGGTCGCGGGTTCTCTGTCACTGCATTCTAGATCATTGTCAAACGCGCCAAATAACTGTAAATGTTTTAATCACTCGATACAAGCTTGAAGGGGATTCGAACAAAGTAACCGGATAGTACAATATAAATAACCACACCCAAGATTCTGCGGTACAATTAAAAAAACAAAGATATACAAGACTTGAATCAGGAACCTTCTGATCGCTATGCAAAATAAAACGACCATTGCAGAAAGTTATTGATATCCAGTTATCTATTATACAATGACACATCGTCGGTTATTTTCTGTAACCTCGTATCTCAAAAATTATAAGTTTTTAGAAGACACATTAATGTAGTTTATTCTATCGCTATAAAATTCTACTGGAATGAGGTAAACATATCCACCTATTTAATCTACAGTTTCATTAAAATATTAGTTAATAGCTATTTCGGCGTGCGCCATCGTCAGAATTACAGTTTAAACCTGCATTTGCTCAGTTATATATATTGGCTTATAGGTGATACACAATGCATCGTGTTATTTATCCTTATTTATATTACATTCATTGAATATGACTTCAGTGTTGCCTATGGAGTTTTACCAAGTAAATCCCAATTCAATCAATACCACTGGTATGGTTTTGTCCTCAATATATTTGGAGAAGTTAATATGGAAGGAAGCAAGAACGTTGCCATCTATGTCACGCTAAACATTGCACATTAACATATTATTCTATTGCCATCGTTTTTGTATAAGGTTAAATAAAGTATGAAATATATTTTCTTTGAAAACGAGTTAAAATAATATGTATCTATTGAAATTCAAAAACTCAAAACTGACAAAAGTTGAGATACGAGCTTGTAGAAAATGAGCGACGACAACGATAAGAGTAAGTTCATTATTTTAAGTGAAAAAGGAGAAGAGATTAATGCAAAAACACTTGCACCGAGTCACCACACATCGAAACGGATAAACGCGATTTTGTATGTAATATTATTATAACAGACTATTTTCGAACGAATAAGATTAATTTATTTATTACACTTAAAATGTATTTGTAACTTTTTTCTCACAAGACACTTGATTAATATTATTGATATGTTTATGCCAACAACAATGGATATAGCCGAAATTACCAATATAAACGTTTAATGTGTTGTTTATATTAATTAATACATTGAAAATCGCCCAAGATGTAGTAGTTAGATGAAAGTAATCACTTTTCTTAAGTGTTTAAATTATTTAAAGTGCCAAATATTGATTGAAAAAAAAACACTTTCTTATTCGTACATGTGTATGTAATAAACAAATGTTAAATACAATCGACAAAGTCAGTAATACGGATATGTGAATCTTTGATTGAAATGTTATTTAAAACGTTTCGGTGTGTATTCAAGATTTTTTTAAAACAAACTTCAACACTTTGGCACAAGCAGTCAACTCCAATAATCAATACGCACGTGCGCTTTTAAACTTTCACGTGTCCCAACAACCCTATGAATCACGTTCAAACTTAAGTAGGACATGCAGTATGCATGGCGTGTGCTGCCAGACTGAAGAGCACTGTCACTGTGCACGATGTACGATAAAAAAAACGTGCGAAAGTGAAACGAAACGCGACTTGACAAAAAGCAATAAAGACGGGAGATGCGTCACTTTTGCAGAGACTGGCAATTTGACCGCTTCCGTCCGACGCTCGCACCGCCAGCGGTCGTCAAATTTTACGCCGCGGCCCCAGATAAATTACCCAACGATACGAAATTTCACAACGAAGTCGTAAAAACTTTATGCACCTGGCTACGGAGCGAACGAAACAAATGCAGCGTGGTTATGGAGCACGA
This sequence comes from Himalopsyche tibetana, assembly GCA_030503985.1. NCBI lineage: Eukaryota > Metazoa > Arthropoda > Insecta > Trichoptera > Rhyacophilidae > Himalopsyche > Himalopsyche tibetana. Next base: position 17,268,877 of record JAPJYX010000015.1, on the reverse strand, counting down.
AACTGGTAAAACCGACGAAATATCAGGTTTTTTCAAATACAGCAAAACATATTACGGTATTTTTATTTTTATAAAAAAAAAATGGCATTACAGTTAATGCCAATGCGTCAAATATTTGTTTTGAGTTTGAAGTTGAAAGATCATACGAAATCAACTCGATGAGGCTGTTATTGTAAGTCGTTTGAGATTAACTCAATGAGAATTGACATCACAAAGACTCGCGTGTTAGATTTCAAATTTAAATTGGAAACATCTAAATTTGACCTTACCGGGAATCAAACCCAGATAAAACCAAACCTAACCTAACCAAATAGACTACAGCGGTCGTTAAACGACTGTACAACACGCGTTAAACGTGTGAGAGCTTTTAATCAGGGCTGCGGAGTCGTGTAAAAAAAAGACGACTCCGACTCCGAGGTTTTTTGTAATATTGTCATTTTAACTTATATATATGTATACTATCAGATCATCTGTAGTCAGCCAAGCAAGAAATCTCAACACTTTGTACTTTTTTGTTTGAATACACTTCATTAAAAATATTTTTCAGAAAAAAATCGAACCGCACATTTTTCACGACTCCGATTCCGGTCAAAATACCGCGACTCCGACTCCACAGCCCTGCTTTTTATACATTCGAGATTATTTGTATGTACAAAAACTTGAAAAACTAGCTTTTTGGATATTACATACCGTATTTTAATTTATATATACTACAAATTTAAAGTGTTTAGAAAAATTAACGACTGATATTAATGACTTATGATGCTAAGAATATTTTTTAAATATCTGCGCCTCGTATTTTTATTTTATTTAAATCACATAAGATGAACTCGATAAGAAATTTCAAGATCAACCCGATGAGAAAATGCATCAACACAAGACAATCAATAATCATTCCTAAAAACTTAAGACCACCTGGTCGCCAGGGTTCAATTCTTATCACTATATCGAGGAATGATCGTCAAAAGAGTTTAAGCGACACAGTTAAGTAAATTGCGTTTTAAACTAACAATTGTTCAATATCGCCGTCAGCTAAGACGTCAGTGACAAAATTTTTAGAACGTTATCTCATTCGCCTGATAATTTTTTGGTTATGTGCATTTTAGTGTTTCGACTTGTTATCGTTTGTTCCACGTGAACTCCGGTTGAGAAGCGCTGAGAGAACTGAAAGTATGATATCAGGATAGGCATTGACCATATTATATTACTATTTAGTAACATTTAAGGAATTCCTTTATCGAACTTCGTACGAGAGTAATTTTAAAAAAAAAGCCTGTAAAATTTATAAATTGTCGGTTATGATTTTTTTGCCTATCACAGGTCATTGGATGGCAAGGGATTGGGGCGATTTTTAACGCAAGTTGCCTGGAATAATTAACCAACGGGTCTTTAAAGGCGGAAAATTAATATTTTTAAATATTCGATTCATAGCAGTGGCCTGGTGTAATATATTATATTAAACATTTTAGTGACTCCAAGTCAGCCATACTCAACCTGCGGCCAAGTCAGCTCTTATGTGCGGCCCAAAATAATAATAGTCACCAAATATTTTTAAAAGATAGTTAAAAGTTTGACTCAATATCAAAATTCACATTCATTTAATTACATTGGTATTTTTGTGTACTTTTTACGTATTTTTTGTTGATTGTTATTTTTTACTATGAAAAATACATGAATACATAAACGTAGACATATGTATATATTTACATAAAATAAAATAGTTTTATTTTAACATCATAATACACACATATGTGTGCAGTATAGTATGTGCTATATTTACAGTTTACTGTAAATATTTTGCGGCCTACGTAGAGAAGCAAAAATCGAAATGCGGCCCGGAGGAAAAAAAGGTTGAGTATGGCTGCTCAAGTCCTGGAAGTTTTGGCGTCTGGTATTTCTAACACCTGACAGTATCAAACGCTAATAAAATATCGTACATACATTTTTTTACCACCTCGGTCAAAACACATTAAAACAGCTTGACTACGTGGACGAGGATGGATGCATTCACGCCCAATAAAATAAACATAACCACAATAATGGCACTGGTTATTATTTCGAGAATCGCAAACCCAGTGCGATGTATAATGTTTGCGCCACTGGATCACGAACTTTTTCGTGCCGCGACACCCCGACAAATTTTTGTAAAAAAATCGCCATTGGAGATGAAACGGAAAAAAGTTAAAGAAATCTTGTTGGATAAAACTATAAACTGATATAGAATAACTCAACCTTTTATTGTCGTATACACCCGACGTGGTAACCCTCTATCTGCAGTTCCACTAAGCACCGTGTAAAAAACATTGTAAAATAAAAATTGATTCTCAAAAAAAAAAACAATTTGTGAACCATTTTACTACAGAATCATCTCATGACATGAATTTGAATCCAACGCCAACCTGTTTGCATCTTTGTCCCAAAAGCTCGAAACTTAATGCACTCGAGCAACTAGAAATTAATAGGCATAATCAAGACGACTCAAATGAACAAACAATTATCAATCCATCACCGTTACTTAAGTAACAAATAATAAATATCAGTTTAATTTAAACTAATTTATCTTGAAAAATCCCATATTGCTCATTGTTCTTAGAAACACTAAAGTCATATTTAATAAATAAAATACTATAACTGTAATATAAACAAGATGTTAGAGTAAATAACAACATGTATTGTATGATCTTCTAAGCCAGTATATATAGTATAGCTGAGCAAATGCAGGTTTAAACATAGTTCTGACGATGGCGCACGCCGAAATAACTATAAACTAATATTATAAAGAAAACATAACCACTATTCATCGAAATTTAACATACGTGCAGGTTTTTGAAGGACTGGACGTAAATCGTGTCCATCGTTAAAAATGTCTGACACATCTAATGTACATAAAGGAATTTATTGAAGACTTTAGTACATTATTATCTTCTTGTGTTGTTGAATTTACTTTTATTAGGAAATCTGTTTTTTGTTTGTTTCTGGGAAACGTGCGAGAACAAATAATTTGTGTAAATATTAATGTTTGTTCATATTAGTGGACCGATTTATTTCTAAGCCCTGTAGTAAATAAGAATTATAATTCTTGAAATTATCCACCATTTAAATCTGTACGCATTACCAATAGGGTATCCAATACCGAGATCCCGGTATCGGGACAGTACTATTCCCGGGATTTCGGGATTGAGAAAATGAAACACGGAAGAGCTTTAAAAAAAGCTCTCGCGCTGGGAAATCCGCAAATTTCTGGATTTTTTGAAATTTACATGAAATTGTTTGAAACATCCCATGATTTCAAAATCGCCGACCAAAAATTGTCTCAATCCCGAATCCCAATTTATACACGAGTGTTTAATCCCAGGATCCCGGGATTAAAAAATTATCAATCATAAAATTCCGGTATCACAAAAAGGGTACGAGATTGAATATTCTAATTACCATCTTATAACATTACAACGATAATCGCATTTAATTTAAAAACGTACAAGGACTATTTGTGTTAATATTTCCACAGCTTATTGGACGGCATTAACCTTCGGGTACCTGTGGGGTGCATTCGCATTGCAAAGTTATCCTTGTTACAAAACCATTCGCTAAATATCAATAGTATCCAGTTGATATTTACTGTCGTCTTCATCCTACAATGATATAACAATCAATGCAAATATTACACAGATTTGTCCGTGGTCACTCTGTACCCCGCCGGCCCTCGATCCTATTTTACACGTTTCGGTATACGAGTGTTAAAATCAAATTATTAGTAAAGTAAATCCATGTCACCATCAATAGCTTTTAGTTTAGTTATACACGTATATTTACTAAACGTCAGTTCAAGTCCATCCGTGCACTTGAACGCCTGAAGATACCGAAAGGAAAAAACTGGGTCGTTAGTGACAAAACTTGTTTGAATGTACCTGACAATTCAAATTCTACCAATAATTTCCAGTCGAAATCTTAAATTACACCTGATTATGATGTATCCATTTAACGAAGGGATTTTATCATATGAAATACCGGAATGTCGGTATTGATATATTCGTCCGGTATTGCAACCCCTATTCGCCACACGCGAACATGAATATCTACTAACCAGTAACTAGAAGATATAATATTTGCTTTAAGTACATAGCATAATAAGAAAAACCAACATTTTTCAATGACCCAAATACTGTGTTAAATTAGAAAAAAACAAATGGTAAAAGGAAATCCTTTACCTATACTAAGAATTTGTTAAAGTGGATAATTTTATCACTATTAAAATAAGAATGAAGAGTTATTCAACATAATAAACTACGTAATCCATTGTGTTTTGTTTTGTTTTGACCACACACTACTAACGATTGACGTGTCGAAAATGAGAGTTGATACATTCTTGAGAATATCAAACACCACATCAAATTTCAGTTATCAAAATAATTTCATATTCAAAATGAACCTCCACAAAGAAACCGCCGAGTCCATTGTGAAAATCAAACAACACGTTTCTGATTTTCGGCGAAACCTGGGAACGAATATTGTTTCATATCGACTGTGGAAAGGAAAAGGGACGTAACTTTTTCCAGAACAGCTTTTTTTAAACAAAATTACAATGAATACAACTTGGTACACATTCTGTCAAAAGGATTCAAGCTGAAAAAGTATCTTAATTAAGCTTTTCATTTGGAATAAAGAGGTCCTGCGAAAATTGCAATCATGAAAAAAGATTTAAACAATTTCGGAAGGACACGTGTTCAATCAGGAACAAGGGATAAAAATGTTACACCCAAATACGGACAGTCATAAGCTCTTTTTCCAAGAAATTTTAGAAATCAACAAAGCACAGCTGCAAAGTCTTCCGATTTTAAATGAAATATCAAACTTTCCCACATCTCCACTTCTATACCCTATATAATCATAAAACCTTTGCCGACAAGCAAATTATATAATTCTTGAAACTACTCACTGCTCAGATCTGTTGGCATTCCCATGAGCTCATCCTTTTCGCCAGCAATGGCTTTGGACTCAGTGATGCATTTGTGTCTTATATAAACACGAAACTTTCATTTACTAAGCGTCAGTTCAGGTTCATCCGTGCACTTGAATGCCTGAGGATGCCGAAGGGCGAAACCCGGGTCGTTAGTGACAAAATCTGTGAGAATGTACATAGTTTGAACGATTCAAATTTAAGATTTAAGCAAGTTAAAAAAATGCTAATAAAAAAGGTCTTTCTTGACAAATTCATTAAATTAATATTATATTAAGTTATTATAAATGTATATATTAATGTATGAGGGCATGGTATAAAAACTCACAATAACCATTTTGTTTTGAGATAAGTATGCCAAAAAAATCAAATTAATTTTGAACACTGTTCAAACCACGAACAAAGATAATTATCGGTGTCTTAAAGGTCACATTTTGAAATGGATATGATATTGTTAGAAAGAACCAATATGTCATTAGTATTTTTCATGGTGCAAATAGTATATTACTTGCAAACACGGCTTATTCCAAAATGGTAAAAAAATGAAACTTGAATTTCATTTTGAAAAACAATGTACAATTTGTAAGTATTTGATATATTTAAAAGTATTTTTAGTCTTACTTTCAAAAAATATTTTTATCTACTAAATTATATTCATGGTTTATGTTTCCACAACTTTGGAATGAGCCGGGTTTGCAAATAATAACCTCATATATCAAAAAAAAGTCGGGTATTCAAATTTAATTTGAACACTGTTAAAACCACGAACGAATATCGCATTTTGAAATGGATAATATGATATGGTCAGAAAGAACCGATATGCCATTATTATTTTTCATGGTGTAATAGTATATTTTTCATCATAGGAAAGTGGCATTTTTCACTTACGATAAATATTCATACTAATTTATATTTTTTTACGATTACGAAAAATTGTTATTTTTTGCAATTTTCTCAAGAACAGATTTTGAGAGATTATGAGTAATGATATTAAGCCCCTCGTATGATGCCCGTCGTGTAATTTTCGGGAAGGCCTTATTAATAGCACAACTTCGCTGTACAGGGATGTTATTATTAGAAATTTCCGCCATTTTGGTGACGTATCGTTAATGAACAGAGGCGTGCGTAAGCCGCGCGAAATATGCGTAATAAGACAGCCGAGAAGCTGTGATGAAGTCGACAGGAGACTGGGAGGATGAGATGGTTGATGGCCTTAGTCGTCGAAAAACTAATGGGAAGATTTTGTGACGTGCATTTAAAAGCTAAAGGGACTACATATTCTCTTTCCATATTAACATAATATTATATTAAGACACGAGTCTCACACAAGAGAAGGTTTATAAATATATAGGTTCCTATGGCGCAGAGGTTAGCGTTGCGGGCTTCCGTGCCGGATCTCCGGGTTCGAGTATCAGTGTGTAAAAGCATTTTTTTCGGTCGATTTATCGATTTCTGTTCGAAGACACGGGTGTTTGTGATGTGTAAAGTGCCCTCCCCTCCCGCCCTTCTAATCCCTTTTTAAGTGATTATTTAACCATTATCCTTATCCTTCTTTCGCTACTACTTTCTTTGATAGAAAGTATATATATATATTATCCATGTCCGCTACCAAAGTGAAGCATTTGTCCTCCTAATTGAGGTATCTCGAGAGATTTTTTCTACGAGAACTGTTTGTTAGTCAGTCTCTCAACATCTCTTTTCCAAAGAGAGTGGTAGGAATATAATGATAAAGCTAGGGCAGAATTAGTGGTTAGCTATTCGCTCTCGCTATGCCCAGTTATTGAAGGATGGGAGGGAAATTAAGACATCACAAACACCCATTGGTGGATCCAAGGGGGGGAGGGTCATGCCCCCCCCCCCACTTGGGAAATATATTTTTAATTTTTCTGATAAATTAAAACTTTTTTGTGAAATGGGCTCTTTAATTGTTTAGTAAATTATTTTTTATAGAATACATACTTAATTACGTATAGACTATTTTTATATAGATATATTATTTTTGAGTGTATTATTTATTTATCATGTTTATTCCCAAATTGGATGCCCCCCTCCTGGGACAATTTCTGGATCCGCCACTGCAAACACCCATGCCCTCGAACAGAAATAGAACAAAAAAAATGCTGTTCGTACTGGGACTCGAACTAGAGAGATCCGGCACGGAAGCCAACAACGTTTTCTGCTGCGCCATCGGACCGATTCAATTGATTCATAAGCCGTTAGATGCGATGTGTGCAAAATCCTCTAAAAGTTGTAAAAATGGGCAACCAGAGAAAAAAATTCAATTCGCGCGAGAGCTCAAGATTTCAAAAGGGCCGAGCAAACATTTCTCAATCCCGAAAGCCACACGATTGTATGGTGAATGTTCAATCCCGGAGTTCAGAGATTGGAAGGGAGTTTATAGACGTCGCAATCATCCATGATTTAGAACAGAAATCTATTGAAAAAATGCTGTCCGTACTAAGACTTGAACTCGTGATGTCCGACGCGGAAGCCATCAATAACAAAAAAAAACAACAGCTATATCTTTTTCATTGTTCGGAAAAAAAACCGCATTTGATATGCACCGACTCAATTCATATGAAAGTCTTTTAACCACTTTCATTTATTTTTTTATGATAAAACGTATTATCCATTCTAGAATAGCTAAAAAAAATGATCAATCATCATTGATTTTGATAGCTTTTGCACTTTTACTTTGGCCCGCGTAAAAATAGGGTAAACTGGGACGAGACGCTAAATCAAGTCGGGAGAAAATATTCATATTGGCTGCCAAAATTGGCGGAAGAAAAAATCCATTTCCGGTCATCGATAAAAGTCTCGCGTCGGGCGGAAACGAGAAAAACTATCGGGGGATCAGTAAGTAATATTGCCCGCCGATTGAATTTGATGAAACGGCACTATTTTAAGACGTTCCAAACTTGGTTTGTTACGTAAATCAGTTTTTTTTTTAAATGATTTAAGCGTATCAAAACCTTTTATAACGTTTCGAAAAAAAACTTTCCAATATCATTAAAATAGATGTGATTTTTAGAAAATTAAATATATTTTGTTAATACAGTGGAACTTCGATTCTACGTTTTTCAAGGGACCGTAATAAATGAACGAATAATGCGGGAACCCGATAACGCGGGAAATCTTCAAATAACACCAAAACAATGTTTAAATTTCAAAAAACCTTTCAAAGAACAAATAAATAAATTTTTAGCTTATTTAATACAAACTAAGTAGCCTATTTGCAGTTTTATAACTTACATTTTAACAAACGCCTACATTTCTAAGTCAACTTCTTTTTGCCATGTCGAATCGTTTTTAACCTGATTTTTTTGCAATGTCTTGAATTATTTTCAATTTCTCAACTAGAGTTCTAGTTTTCTTCATTTAGGTATTTTAGTTTCGACTTTTGAGTTAGAAAAATTCACGCAACCAGATGCAATGTAAGGCTTTTTTATGAGCGAAAAAAATATTCTACAAAAATGGTCAATCGGGATAGATAGTAACAGGGACGAGACGACAATATTTAGATGATAGATCGAGGAAATCGGTAAATCAGGAAATGATTAACGTGGAACTACTAAACATTGTTATTGCGGGGTCTTGGTCGAGTAAAAAATAAACGATCCATGCAAAAAAACGATGATAGTGAGAACGGAAGATCGGGGTTTCACTGAAAAAAAAACGCGAAACGAAATTCGAGGTAATATGAGAAATATTCAACGAAAACGGTCAATTGGGATAATATTTTTGACGGGACCAAAATATTTAAACGATAGATCGAGGAAAACGGTAAATCGAGGAACGAGTTATGCGGGATTATTTTACATTGTTCTAATGGGTGTTTGGCCGGGACTATGAAAAATAAACGAACCATGCGGGAAAACGAACAATGCGAGAACGGTAGATCGGGGTCCCACTGTACCATTTTTCGACTTCGAATGTTGACTCGCAATGGAGTTTATCTCAATAGAAGTATTTCTACGAGAACTGCTTGTTGCTCAGTTTCTCAAGCTCTCTTTGTTAAAAAGAGAGTAGGAATAGAAGGATAAGACTAGTGGTTAGCTAATCGCTCTCGCTACGCCCCGTTTTTAGGATAGAGTGGGTGGGATTATATGTTTTCCGTGAATTAATTAAGCACGCCTTGTACCAAAAAGTACGATTGCGTTTATAGAAAAATGATGACTTGCAAAATAAAATTTCATATCATAACATTATGTGAGACCATGTCCAAAAAGGCAGTCCTTAAGAGTAAACAACAGAGTCGGCTTATTTCTTGACGACTCCACAGACCTGGAAATATCATACGGGATAAACTCGATGAGAATATTTCATGCAAGTCATTCGAGGAGAATAATTGACATCTACATAAATGGTTTTCGTAAATCTTTAAAAAAATATATATAATACAAGAAAAAAAAGAGTAAAAAGTAGCAGAAAGATCAATAAAAATAAATATTCCAAGAAGAATAAATAATATGTATTTGCCTTATATTTTAATTTTGTTTCTTTGAAATTTCTACTCCCACTATTACTTATACAAGTGATTATTATATAAGTTATTTTACCCGCTCCCTCGCCTCACGACGTCAACCGCAATTTTTTATCCTTTCCCTTAATACATAGGTTCCCAACCTTTTTCGGATACCGACCCCTTTTTTAAAAGCCATGTGACTAGGCGACCCCCCCCCCCCCGAGGAATTTGAAATCCTCGATTTGCTATACTTTTCCCGCGGATTGTCTCCGAAAAACCTTTTTTTTTTTTTAGCTCACCGAGGAATTTGAAATCCTCAATTTGCTATACCTTTTCCCCGGATTGTCCCTGTAATTGCTTTATTTTTTTTTAGCTCACCGGAGAATTTGAAATCCTCGATTTCAAAATCGAAAAAAGTTGGCGACCCCCCAGAAAATCCTTAGCGAACCCCTGGGGGGTCGCGACCCCCAGGTTGGGTACCCGTGCCCTAATATCAAGAATGTTATATAATATTAAGGTACACAAATCTATTCCGATCCAATGACAATTTTTTTTCAATAAATTTAATCTGAAAATGCTTTTCAGACAAACATTTGGCAACACCCAGTATTAAAAAAACTTAATCAATTTCAAATTTACGTTGAAAATGATTTTCCAAAGAAAATAAATAAAGCCAAGTTCTAATGACAGACAGTACGGCTGACATTGAATTTATAACTAAGCTTGCGTTATTGTCAAATTTGATTTTTTTACATGTCGCAGTGAATCCGGAATACGGAATCTTCAAGTTGATCGGGATCCCGGAATTAGAACCCCCAATCTAGCCCTTTACCAGCGTCTCTCTAGTAAAATGAAAAAATCTTTACTCTAAATTAGTCAATTGATTGAATTGGCATTTACACGGTAGAACTCCATTGTAATATGATGAAAAAATAATGAAGTATCAGAACTAGATCTGATGAAGGCATACACCGAAACAGCTATCAACTTATTTTATATTATTTTTTTATTCATGTCCGCTCGCAATTTATTTATTTAATTAACATTGCACAAGGTTGACCAATTAAAAATTTAAAACTTTTACAATGAAGATTTTTTTTTAGTAAAATTAAAAGCAGCAAAAAAAAAAATGGCAAAGAAGTCAACTGAGTAAGCTCCGACGAACTCTACTTTAATACATAAAAAATAGTATTCGTCGGAACTCGCCCACGTCTACGTGGAATATGTCGACATCCGAAGCAATATTGTTGAACACCGTTAAAGCTCTCCCCTGTGGCATCCCAATTGACAGGCTGGTTCTACACCTTGGGAGAACAAACAATTCATGTCCACGATTTCTCAAAAAATAATCAGGAACATTTAGATTGCAGCATAGTGAAGCATATGGCTACCTAATGGAGGTATCTCGACAGAATATTTTATACAAGAACTGTTTGTTATTCAGTTGCTCAACCTTTTTTATTTTTGAAGAGAGTAGGGATAGAAGGAAAGGGCAAAGGCAGGACCTCTCTCTCACTACGCCCGTTTTCGAGGATATGAATGGTGGAAGGGAATTCAAGACATCACATATATCCATGCCTTCGGACAGAAACCTATTAATCAATTAATAATGACTTTCCGTGCTGGGATTCGAGCCCGGACTTCCGTAACTGAAGCCAACGACGTTGACCACTCGACCAAGCAGGCGGCATATGCAAGATAATATTTGTAGAACTAGAATAATGTTATTATTTTTTCACCTCCTTATCTAAATTTGTCATTCATGAGTGAAGAATATGGTTCGATGTCTACGTTAGAAGATGCTTCTCAAAGAAACGAAGCATGCGTCACAAATAGTAACACAGCCAGTGGAATAATAAAGTTATCAATTGAAATTTATATTTGCCCGTTTATTTATATATTTTTTTATTCAAAATAATATTAAGGCGGAAACATACTGCCGACACCAGTCGCCATGTAAGCGTGTTGGATGAGATCATAGCTACATATTTGCCATTGTATTGTATGGAACAGGAACGCACTGCCAACATGCAACGCGACGGCAAATATTTAGCTATGATTTCATCCAACACGCTTACGAGGCGTCGGGTGTCGGCAGTATGTTTCCGCCTATAAGCACTAGCCCAGGGGAGGGGAACCTTTTTTTCTTCTCCAAAGGCCGCATTCATTTTTTTGATTCAACATAAGGCCGCGGTAAACATTGACTAGGGTATCTTTGGCCGGAAACAGGACTTTACGGTCAGAATATGTCAGGAATTTACGAATTTGCATAAATTTACAGAATTGGCCAGAAGGCCGCACCAGAGTAGCAAAAGGTTCCCCACGCCTGCACTAGACCAATGTCAATGCGCCAAATATTTTAGAATTGCAAAATAACATGAGGTAAAAATCTCTCGAGATCAAATCAATGACAAATGACATCATTTGAATTGAAATAATCTGAATTTGTTATTGATCTGCCTCTAATCTGATCTAAGCCCAGACCACTTAACGGTAATTAACACTTGGCTTTCTCTTTCTTTAACACACATGTTGGTAGACCTGTAAGATAGTTTTACACAAGTTAAACGCACGGATTAAAACTAGCTATGATTAACATCCAACTGCGCAAATGGTCCATAAGAGTCCACATTCTCCAGCTATATATGTGAGCAGATTGGTTAGTGAGAAGAGCATGCAGTTAGTAACAGAAAATGCGGGCATCCCCGTGTACCTGCGAGCGTGTGCTGAAGACTTGGATGCCGCCTCTCCAGACACTCCGAGCCCTCCTCGATTCCACAGATAATTGAAGCGCTATCACCTGGACACGACAAGCCAAACACACACGCTTACAAGTTATGCAAATACACGGATCAAGGGGGTTAAGGGTTCTAAAAACACATAACTTACAAGCAATGCTGCCTCTAAACGCGGAGTTTGAAAACCTCCGCGCACTTGTTCTGGTCTGGTGCGCACTCCAATACAACTATCCAAATAATATATTTTTAATTGGAATAACCCTTAATTGACCGGAATGAATTTGATATTAAAAATTTTGATTATATTCACATCTATTATCAGAACAAGAAATTGAGTAGTATATAATATGGGCCCATTAGAGGTTAAGTGATCCAAGTGGTATTTTATAAAAAAATAAGTTATATACGTTGAATTATTTTACACATCTTAATGTATCGTAAAAGTGAAGTAACCTCAGTTGAAACACATTGCAATAGTGTTATTTCTGTAAAATAAAAACATGCAATCCATCAAAACACAGAAAAAGTTTTAGCGTTTTACTAGTTGGCTCACTTCACCTCTAGAGGTTCCATATAAGGATTAACTATAAGGAACAATGTGAAAAACTAGAAAATTTTAACTTTTATTATGAAAATCGAAACAAAATAACAATTTTTGTATCAAATATGACAAATTATTCCGTGCATTTGTTGGTTTGGCCTGCGCAGCCTTGAACTTTCCACGCAGCTAACCTCTCGTCTTAGAGGGAACATTGCTAAAACGTAGGGCATATACAAAAAAACAACTATTGAAAAAACCGGTGTTCGAATTACAATATTTTTAGCCGGTTTTTGAAATTCACAAAAAAGGGTAATTCAAATAAAATAGCAGAAAAAGGTTTGATTATTTTTCAAACATTGCTTTATTTAGTACACTGTAAAAAAAACCTTTTCAATTTACTACAATTTTATTCGTAGATCCTTGTCAGGAAATATGATACACACAAAACAAAATCTACTCACTATGAAACTACATACGACTCGACTCTTTTTTACACGATTTTGAAATAGCATGGTCCACTTTAAAGAAGGAATACTATATTTTTACGCGAATTATTTGCTTTAAAACGATTCCCAGAACCAAAAAAACACAGAAGCTGACAGTAGATTTCCTAATAACAAGAAATTGAATAACACAAGACAGTAATAACAAAAATAATATTTTTAAAATTGAACAAGGTAGGGCTTGAGTTTTATATCTGTATATCAACTCTACTAGATTTGATTAAACATGTTCTTTTCCAGTCTCACAACGTCTTACTTTAATTTGGTGCATAATATGGATTCTATTATACATGACTCATCTCAAAAATAATCTTATTGAAGTTTTAATGTCAGTCCCCTCAATCTCTTTTCGGAAAGGGTAAGGAAAGATAGACAGTCAGAAGAGGACTAGTTGCAAGCTTGTCATTCCCTCTTCATAATCGGATAAGGGCTAGATTCTAATTCAATATTTTCCCACCCTTTGGCTTTTACAATGTCTTTCAAAATCCTGGCGAAATCAAGACATTTACATTTTTTCGAAGGAATAAATGAGATTTCAAACACGAGCATTATGACTCAAACAATGAGTCAACGTCATTTCAAGTATTAGTAAAAATCAGGACTGGTTTTTTCTCATCACGAGCATTATCAACTAATGAAAATTTAAAAACACTATCGATAAAAATTTTCATTAGCAAAACCGGTCGATCTTTATTAAAAAAAAATGTAATTACTACAAAAAGAATGTGTACAGTAGAACCTCTCAATGACGGACGCAATATCTGGTCGAATGTGAAAGTTCTTAACACTTCTTAGTCGGGCGCTTCAAAAAATAGACTCAAGCCTGTAGCGGGCGTTTTTTAGTGATTAGCGCACAAATATATTACATTCTTAAAATCAACACAACTTCTAAACCAAACGATATTTTCGATTGAAATTTAAAAACAAATCATACGTGACATCTAATCATTAAAAATAAAATTAGAACATTTCGATATCATCATAATTTCACTATGTTTCAAAGCTGAATATAAAACCTGTTATCAATTTAGTAGATAGCACTCCGCATGTTATAAATATTAAATATTCAAAACATTCTATATAACAAAATAGCATATTTATCAATATTTTATAATTATATGAATAATTATAATATATAATCGCCATTCCTACAACTTGACTACCACTGGAAGTGTAAAATCTAATGCCGTAAAAATTACAGCGTAATTACACCCTTATAATCTAGCAAAGAATTAGGACTAATGTTAATTAGTTGCGGCATTTTATTTAATGCCGACAAACAAACCCGTGATATTATGTGTCCCGCAAACAAGCGACGATATAAAAAAAACATATTATGCCGTGATACGCATTCTACCGACAATACGCTAAAAACGACTTTTGCCGTGATCCGCATTCTACGTACAATCAGCTAAAAACGACTTTGGTCGTGGCCCGCCTAAGAAGTGTTAAAAGCATTCTGTTAACGTTATATGTGCTTAAATCCAAATATAAATAAAAAATGGTGTCACTGCTTGTAAAAATATATGTCATATCTCTCGCCATCTTGCTCGTAGACTGAACGTAGCACTGACGTTTGCAACACTGTCCGCTGATTCACACAGCTGCACATCAGTTTGATATATTTACTCAAAGTGAATGAATGCAGCTATTACTTTTCAAATAAGTTTAAATTGTAAACAACAATCAAACACGTTTATACAAAGACTGTTATATAACTGACTTTCGGTTTTAGCAGACACTCTCTCGCAACCAAGTGGAAGATAGCCCAAAGGGTCTGACAACGACCAGCGGTAATAATTATGAATTGATTTTTTAGATAAAACAAAAAAAAACAAAATTGTTCAGTCGCCAAACTATGTAAAAAGTATGATTAATGAGAAAAATACAATAAGCTTTTCACCAAAACCTTCACTTAAAACAACACTATGCCAATATACATATATTATATTGTTCATATATCGACAAGTAACCAGTATTGTTAGACAATTTTTTTTCAGAGTATGCCATTCCAACGGAAATATATCCGAACTGTTTGAAAAGCCAACTCTTGCTTGCGAATAGAATTTGAATTGAGCGTTTGAATGGGACAACAGAACTAATTTTTTTTAATTAGAAATTGTGGTATTGTACCTCTTGAGTAACTATGTCTGACACACATAACTAGAGATTACAATACCGGATAAATAAATTAATACCGGTATGACTGCGAACATTTCAGCATCTGTGACGCGAAGTTTCAATCTTAAAATCTCCTGCATACAGGACTGATTGTTTTATTCAAGTATTGTCTGATTTGTTCTGTTACAACCTCTTTACGGTTGTCAAAACAATTAGGTCTAAATATTATAAACATCGATTTTCCACACCCTTTCGATCTACCGTGTTCACCACTAAATTATAAACTAGTTTGGAAAATGGCAGACAAATCTAGCGACTGCGCAGTTCCCACCTTATCGCCGTTCAAGGATGACTGTGCGCAGTATCATATATAAGCTTCATCGCGTACAAATTACACAACTTCACGATCTTTATTTTTATACTTTTAAGCGCCGTGTATTAAACAGTAAACCCATTTACACTAAAGTCGTGACCGTGCAATTTGGGGTAGTGTAATTGGGGAGTGAATCTCATGCAAAATTACAGATTTGGTTTTTTCCACGAAAAATGCAAAACAAAGATTTCCCTTATTTTTGCAAAAAAAAATATGGATGAAATATTTAGTTACTAAGTGATAAAATGCAAAGCGCGCCAAAATCAAGCACATAGACGGTCGCCCGCTATGAGAGTATAGCCTGGCACGCGTTGAATACACAGACGCTAACCAACATTTGACTGTATGCACCGCACAGATGACCGTCTCTTAGCAACGACAATGGAATGGCGGCCATTCAATTGGGGTATTTGAGTAGAATATTTCAAGCCAGTGCGTAATTCGGAGTAGTGTAATTGGGGGTCCCACTGTATCAGTGAGATTAAAATTAAAAACAAATTATTGTGTGTATTCTTATGGCAGAAAAACGTGTTTTGCCATAATATCGTTATCTTGGCGGCAATCATTCATACAGTAATTGATAAATGTCTAGACGGTTTTGTGTTGTTCTTTAGTAAAAACGTTCTTAAACGTCTGGATATTAAATACTTTATGTATTCCCTGAATGTAAAAGCAAGTGATTAATGATATGCACTTTGAAGAAACAATATAACTCCGAAATCTGGGATAGATACCGAGCAGAGTTGCCAGGCAATGACGGCCATTGTTTCAAAGTGACGCTATGACATTTTTTACGTGATGTATTAATCAATGTCGATAACATCGAAAATATGGTGTATTTTTGTTTTTTTAGTGTGGCATATTCACGATGCATTTGGTTTCAATGTAAAACAAACCAATTATTTTTAAGTGTATTATTTATTATGGTACAATGGAAATAAAAAATATTGAGTCAAAGTAACGATATTCAGGTAGAAAAAGGATGAATAGTGAGATCAATAGATAACAGTATTTACTGTGACCATATGGTCACGCTCGTCCTTGGAGGGTTAATATATTATTTTTATAATCCATGTCTGCTCTCAATGTGGTACAAATGGCCTACTAACGGTATCTTATGTTTTTCTAGAAGAACTGCTCGTTACTCAGATGCTCAAACTCTCTTTTTTTCGAAGAGAGTAAGGACAGGTGGATAGTGGGTTTAGGACAGGACTACTGGTCAACTAATTGTTCGCTATTTTTGGAATTAGAAGATTGGGAGAGAATAATTAGAAAATACCTTCAAATAGAAAATCAATAAATCAATTGAAAAAAATAGTGTTCGTAATAGGATTTGAGCATGTGAGATCTGTAATGGAAGCCAACAACATCGACCACTGCGCCAAAGACCCAAGCAAAATTATTGATATTGATCAGTTTATTAACTCGATGGCTGCCATAGACGAGATATCTCGTCAATAACTAATTAAATTAATAGTTGCAAATCATAGCTGGCGTGCAAGGTAATTACTATTAATTATATACGGCAGCTAAAAGGTTAATAAATTGTTGCTATCATATTTTCAATAGCGTTTAGGGAAATTTTGCTTATCACAACTAGGGCATACAATTGACCGTCCCGAGGAACTAACCGGTTTTCGGTTTCTTTTCAAATAAATAAACCGGAGCTATTTTCAAAAAACCAATTGTGGTACCACACAAACCAACATTCCAAGACAAACAAAAAAAATGTGCATTTTGCTTACTTAAATATGAACTAATAAGGTGCATAAAAGATTAGATTTACTTTTTTTCAACCATGTCCGCTCCTAATGTGGAGCATATGAACTGCTTACGAAGTTTATCTAAGAAAAGATTTTTTTCTACAAGAACTACTTATTACTCAGTTCCTCAACCCCTATTTTTTCGATGAGAGTAGGCACATAAAGAAAAAGGTTACGAAAGAACTAACGGCCAACCAATCACTTTCGCTACGCCCCGTCATTTTAGGATTGGAATGGAAAAAGGGAATTTCAAAATTACAAACACACATACCCTTGAATGAAAAAATGATCTTCGTTCTGCCACTTGAATCTGTGAGATCCGTCACGAAAGCCAACGATTTTGACCACTGCTCTACGGACCAGACATATGAATAGTTGTATAAAAGTCCAGTGTACTTAAGGCGAAAAGAGGTTTTCAATAAACACCGGTTAACCGTGCAAAATGAAACGGTTGTTGGTTTTTCTTAAAACAGGTAACAAACCAGTTAACCGGTTTAAACCGAGTTTAGAATAGGTGTCGCTCACTGCCCCAGCATATTTGGATGCCTTATTATTTAATGAAAGTCAGGGTGTTATTAACTTAAAATTACCTATGCTCATACTCCTCAAGGATAGTTTAGAATATTAGTAAAGATGGAAGGCTTACCATCAATGGGCGAAGCGGAAGGTATCTGAGCGGTTGTTATTATGGAAGCGGGGCCCTGATAGATTCCATTCACAGGGTTGACGGTGTTCTACAAAAGACAATCAATCAAACAAAAAAGAAACATTAAATTCAGACCAGTTCTCGATGTATCGAATTCAAAAGGGCCAAGCCAATATAAAACCAATATATTGGTTCTGCAATAAATATCACATAGCGTTAGTTTGGGTCTCACACAGCAAGTTCAAACGGTCCACAACATAACAAATTCACTTGTTGAGATTACTTGCCGCCATTCTCCAACCCCCACTACTTTCCATCCAGTGATGTAACAAACATTAAGCGTACTTACAGTTTTTCTTTTCCTGAACCGAGAGTGTTTCAGGAGCAACTGTTCTAGACTTCTCTACTAAGGTGTGCAGAAAAAAGTGGAATTTTGTAATTTTTTAAAAACGCGCCAAATATTATAAAATTTATAAATTATACGAGAAAAACTCAGATTTTTTTTAAGTCACTCAAGATTTACTCGAGGAGTAATGACATCACAAACACCCACGTCTTGGGTCTATTGACTTCACCGGGAATCAAACCCAGACCAATTGTTTGCCTTATATCATGTATCGCTTCAAATGATGCATAATACAAGTTCACTGAGTAGCTGATAGTTATCTAGGATGCTGGAATGCCATCCACAGCAGCACATATCCAAGCCAGTTCCAATATCTCTCTAATGGTGACTGACATAACAAGAAACTGACTTCTTTCTTCTGAGAAAGTTTCTTCCATAATCTATAACTTCCTGATGAATTCAAACAACCTCACTCTTTGTATTCTTTACGCCCAATATACAGCAGGGGTGGCCACTAAGTCAACCGAGTAGCCTTTCCAAGTCGCCCGCCTAATGCTTTGCAACAAAAATTGGATGACATTTATTATATGTCAATTTTGTTTCCCTTTCATACACATTATATTGTGATTTGAATTACTTGACTTTTTAGCACATATGGCATTAGTACGACTGATTTCAGTATAAAGTAAAAAGTTTGGCCACCACTGATAAATGGATTTCCCAAACATTGATTACACTATGATTCACTACCATATTGCATCACCAACTAATTATTTTTAATTGATGGGAAATCAAATTGTTATTTAAAATCATTCAATATCATTTAATTGAATCTAAAAATAATCAAAAAAAAATATCAAGTACTTGAACATCCATACTAATAGTAGACATACTATTGAAGCCTATAATTTTTATAAACCAAGAACTTGTTATGGGTGTTAAGCATTTTAATTTTGTGTAATTATAATGTAATTTGCTAATCCTTTAAATTGTTAAAAGTTGCTTACACCTTTTTATTTCAATTTAAATTTGTATAAATATCACTGTTTATATATTTTTCTTATCAGTTGATAATGCTCGCGATGATCGAAACCGGTCCTGATCTAATAAATTTTATGTGGAAAAAGTACTAAAAATCTTTTATTATTTTTATTATAATGCCTTTCCACCAAGTATTGACAGTAAACACCTTAAAAGTGAAACCAAGAACTGTTTGTCTTCAAACATTTTTAGACCATTTGTTTACGATGATTATAAAATATATCTGGAACGTGAATTTATTGCAGAACCAAAAACAGAGGATGATGAATACGGCAAAAGAAAAATTCATGCACACACATATAAGAATCATTGAGGGACTTGAGGGTGAATGATAAGGTTCCGATTTGATGACAGCGCCATCTTATTATGAGAAAAAATATAACTAACATGAACTTAAAAAACATTTGAATTGATTAAAGTATACCTTATTACTATTCCACTTACTGTTTACTGGATAGGTTGAATTGGAATATAATATCAGTGATGTGCTTTTAAGCAGTGACTTATTTAGTTTCCTTGAATAAATCTATTTAACTAAAACGATATTGTACATTTTTTAACTTTATTAAAATGGGAAATAACATAATGTATAAAAAAAATCATTTCACAATTTTTCTCATTCAAAGATGTTACTATCGCAAAATCTAAGCCTGTTCAATAAACTTTGTCTTTTGTTGGTTTCGAAAGAAGATGTAAGAGGCAGTTTTTGTTAAATTAATTTGCATTGTTATCAGGGCTGTGGAGTCGTTAAGAAATAAGACGGCTCTGACTCCAACCTTAGCTTAAAACATGACTTAAATTATTTTTTTGGGCTTATTAGCATGCAGTGGCGTCACAATTGACCCTAACAATTTGAGTACACAACTTTTTTCAACAGGAATCGAAATTATTAGTTTTTTTTAAGTCTGACTCCGGTTAAAACAGTCTGAGTTCACAACCCTGCTTGGAGAATTGTAACCGATGCTAACAAAGTCAACCACTCATCTAAAGGCCGGGAAACTTTGATTTATCAGATAATCAAAAATATGTAGATTATGAAAAATATATAGATATGTAGATTTGTGATGTTTACCATAATACAATATTTAAGTTTGTAAATGATAAATAAAAAGGTGGACTGGTAGGTCATGGGATAATTTGGATAGCCAATGACTCGCTATGGGTCTTAAAGGGTTAAAATACTAAACTGTAAAAGATGGCATCGTCCGAGGTTACCACAAAAAACACATTTTTAAATTTATTTTTTTTGCGATTGAAGTAAAATATCGACATTCTGCAAAGTTTCAAAAATGCGATTTTTTTACTACTGTGTAAACCTATTTTGTATGCGACTAACCCCTAACAAAAATGAATGTTCTACGAGGGAAAACAATTTTCAATGAAATCCAAGGATTCCTCGACTATTGTATGATTTAATCTTCACAAGAGGATACCGAAATGACACTATCTATTCATTGTAATAAGTAAAACCATATTATAAAAACAAATCAGCGAAAAACTTCAAAATTATATTTATGTATACACTATCAACTCACCTTTGCTATCTGTAAGAGCACTATTGAATGTTTGATATTCTCCAGCATGGCCTGAAAGCAATTGATACAATAGAATTAATAACTTAAAGAAATTCACTGGTATATCATTTCTAGCACACACACACACATTTGATAATAAGGAGACTACTAAAGCGGAACTTTTGAAAAGATAAATAGACGTCCATTGAATGATCAAACGTTTATAAGTAGATAATTGCAGTGGTTGAAAAATTATCAATGACATAATTTCTCAAATATGTACAAGAGGACTCCATTATCCGATGTTGTTTGGTACCAAAAATACATTTTTCCAAGAATCGAGTGTTGATCAAAGTCAATCAATGTTGGTCTTCCAATAATGATTGCAGCATTCAATGCCAGTATGAGTATAGCAAAGCCATAGATCTATCAATTTGAAACTGGAGAACGAAAATATATTTGCTTCAACATTATAACATCAACAAATTATTGTATAGTTTCTTACATTTGCTTGGTCGTGAATTCCTTGGCATTTTAATTTGTCTTCTGGGTCAGCTATTACTTCTATTCTGTCTTCTAGTTTCTGAAACACAAATAAAAAATACATTAAACTTTCAAATAGCTCAAAAGGAAAAGTAATTTAATCCAGAGCAACTATTATGAAAATTTATTTTTATTCTAGCACCGTACAAGGACGCAAATACTTTATAGCACCGGTGGCCAAGACGTCAACGGCGTAGCCATTCCAAGAAGCACGCCTGATGCTTTCAAAAAAGAGTTGAATGTGTCTCCTATTTATCCATCTATTTTGGTTTCCTTTCATACAAATTATATTGTGCTTTGAGTTACTTCAATTTTTATAACAACTTAGAACATATTGTGTTAATAGCCCTGTACCACTTATTTAAGTGTGTTCCAGCAAATTGTGTTAAGCCACAACCATTCTTGTAATGGATTTTTCTTAAATGTTTACCCACAGAAAGACTTCAGCTGGCAAAATCTCGTAAGTATAAGTTAGCTTGCTTACTGTAAATGGTGGAATGATACAAAAAAATAATCAAAGAAGTTGCTCAATGATACTTCAAAGTGACACGCAATTGATGTGTAGTAGATAAACGTCCAAACGATTCAATCTTTAAAGCAAACGAATCTTGAATAAAAAAACTGTTCAAAGGAACATGGTCAGAATAAAATCACGTGGAATCGCGACTTATTCATCTTGTTAAGTCGTAGCTAACATGATTTTTTACAACTCGCATACCAGCGCAAAGCAAAATATAACTGACTAGATTAAAAATCGTTCTCGACAAATCTGAATCACAATAAATATGGCAAAATAAGCGGAGGCAATAAAAAAAATGTCAGTTAGCACATTGAACCAATAAGGTAACTGGAATGAATGAATGAATCTTACCAAACAAATCTATTGACTAATCTAATCTAAGACTATTGAGTCGTAAGTAGCCAATAATCAACTCATTTCTCAAGCCCAGTGTGCAGATATTATAAATTTATTCAACCTGCAAATTATCTTCTAGTGCGGTTCTACTCAAACTATTTCGGGATGCGGACCAGTTTATGTTTTTTAGTGTTGCTTAGGGACCGGCTTCAATATGGAAATAAAACAAATAAGTTATACATACTTAGGCAACTACATTTGCATTTTCATTGTTGAGCTTAGACCAGATTCCGCCTAGTAACACTCCAATATATCCAGCATTATTTAGCTAGTTAAAAAAGAGGGATTATAAAAGATAGCATTATGTAAGAACGGCACATAGAAACATGAATGCCAAAGCCGTGTGGTATCTTTCCACTGTCTCCGAAGGTTAAGATAAAGATATTTGTGCGTGCATAACTGATACCTTGACTTGATCAATCATAATCTGTAAGTAGGCATCCGCTTCGGAAACTCTCCTCTCAAAGTCTTGCGCCCGAGCTCCGGGATTGTGTCTGGAGCCTCTGCCGACGGAACCGCCACCTGATCGTCCCGCTCGACAGTGCCGCGCTATAACATCTTCTAGAGCTCGCACCCACCGTTCGCGTTCTTCTCCATCTCTGGCCTGAAAGCGATCGATACAAACACGGTTTTTAAGCATTTACACAATGTGTTAATTGTATACGCAGGGTTGCGGAGTAGGAGTTCTAAATTCAATATTTTAGGGAATGTCAGTTATCAAAAGTTGACCGAATGTGATTCCTTTTATTTTTTGCAGCAGACTGTGTATAAACTTGATTGTAATTATGGCATATGAGGCTATTGCTTGCAAACCTGGCTCATTCCAAAATGGTTGAAAAATAAAACTTGAACTTCAAGTATTTTTAGTTTTAAATTGCCTTCTAAAAATACTTTTAAAATGTTACTACTTACTAAATTACATTCATGGTTTACGTTTCACCGATTTTGGAATGAGCCGGGTTTGCAAGTAAAAGCCTCATATATGGTACGGGCATGGTGTTTCTTAAGAGACACTCTCACCGACAAACACAATAATAGCACTTGCACATCTCAACAAGTCAGCAGTACTACAATTTTTTTATGGTAAGGTTTTGTTTTGGGTGCGCTAGTCTTAATTAATTAGTGCATAAAGGTACGATAAGGCAGGGTTTCCCAAACTTATTTTGCAATGGAATACTTCACAAATCTGAAAATGTTACCGGAATACAGCTTTTTTTTTTAGGTTGGGTAATTGATAATAGTAAAAATACATCTTTTTAAGTCACTAATTATTTATTGACTATTTATTTTTAAAACGTGTTACATAAATGTAAATATGAGTAAATAAATCTCCAAGTGATAAAAAATCTCACTTGTACCTAGATATTTGACATTTTAAACATCAGTGGAGATTTACCATCACTCGATTTTTAAGATAAAGTCGAAGATGCTTGAATGTGATGCAGTGTATATTGCCATTCCAAATTTTCGCAGAACACCTATTAAGGTTATACGGAACACCAGTGTTCCACGAAACATAGTTTGGGAAACGCTGCGATAAGGTATCAGATTTTTTTAGCGTGACATCAATGTTGGCGTATTTTAATGAGCGATGAACTGGTTAATCATTTGATCAATCTATTTCTACCTTAATATACATACAAATACAAAAACATCGACTATCCTGGTAATGTTGTATTTGGCTCCTTCTACTGTGGAATTGTACAATGCATAAATAAAAATGTAATTATACAAACTCATTTTTATTTTTCAATAATTTTCAAGAAACTATCACTTCCAATTCGGGCCTCGATCTTTTTTTATTTTCATCTGTAGACATGTCCCGCTCTACTGACGTTGATTCCGGGAATGGAATTGCGCCGAAATGTATTTTTTTTTGTTAATTTGCAATAAATAATAAAAATAATGCAACTGCCAAATATCAGATATATGTTTTTTATCTATATGTGAAGAAATATTGACAATTCAATTAAATGAATCAGAATGGCAATAAATATTAGACAACACAACATTAGGCTACATGTATGCGGTCATACTCCTGAAAGGCTTAAAGGAATACAGTATATTATCAAAGTTCACCTGAAAATGGAAGGTCTTGTGGTCGACGGTGATGGTGAAGGTGGAGTCGTCTTCGTCGTCGATCCCGATGACGGCGGCGCGCAAGCGGACACATCCTCGCCTCACGCCGCGCATCATCTTTTCTTTTGACTGCAAACAATGAGAGAAAATCACCAATTAATAAAGACAGAAAATAAATATTTAGTTGATAGACTTGTCAAAGGTAAAGGTAGGAAAGGTGTTTCGCATCATCAGG
Organism: Himalopsyche tibetana; assembly: GCA_030503985.1. NCBI lineage: Eukaryota > Metazoa > Arthropoda > Insecta > Trichoptera > Rhyacophilidae > Himalopsyche > Himalopsyche tibetana. The sequence goes on along the minus strand of JAPJYX010000015.1, from coordinate 17,244,096 downwards.
AAAGTGGTGTAAGAAGGAGTCTTGCCGCCCGGGACGATTCTTGAATTTGCCACCCCCAATGTTTCCTCTAATTTTGTTTTTCAATCCCTTCTACTATTTGTTATCCATGTACTAGGAGTTTTTACTACAGGTGGCTTAATTTTGTTCATGTATAAATATAATTTATAATATTGTATTAGTCTGCCCCTACCGCACACCCCTTGTTACGTTACTGAAGTAGGGTATTTATTCACTGGCATCTCAATATTTATTTTTTACATTGATTTTACATTCAAAAAATAAAATATACAATTTTACTGATTCTCATTTATATTTATTAAGATCAGGACCGGTTTCACTCATGACGAACATTATCAACTGAATACAATGTATTGTATTGACAGTGAACACCCTAAAAGTGATTGATTTTATATCTGATATATGAAGTAGAATTTTTTTATTTAAATCCATGTCCGCTCCCGATGTGGAGTATATGGCCTCCTAATGCAGGTATCTCAACAAAACTTTATCTACGAGAACTGTCTGTCACTCAGTCGTTAAACCTCTTTTTTCCAATGAGAGTAGTAGGGATAGTGGGATAAGGCTAGGACAGGACTAGTGGTTAACTAATCGCTCTCGCTACGCCGAGTTATTGAAGGATCGGAAAGGTAGGAGAGCATTTTTAGACATCATAAACACTCATGCCTTCGAAAATAAATCGATAAATCGATCAAAAAAATGCAGTTCGTACCGAGATTCGAGACCGTGAGATCAGGCAAAAAGAAGCCAACGACGCTAACCTCTGCGCCATAGGACCCGAAAAAGAAGTTAATACGTGTATATTAAATGTGTGTGTTTACGGCTGTCGTCAAAAATCTTTGAACGGTTAGCATTGAAGGAAAAAAATGTGCTACACCACATTTTTTCATCTTGGCCATCAACTTCTTTCCATTAGTTAATCTCGGTTGACTTAAGAAACTTAAAATATTTGGTGCTTTCTCCATTTCCAACAGTGCAATGTTTTTGGTATTACAGATAGATATAGCAGGGCTGTGGAGTCGTAAAAAAATCTGTGACTCCGATTTAGAAAGAATACATATATGAAATAAAAAGTCTTACTAAAATGCATAACATTTTTTTTAAATTTTGATTAGGTAACAAAAGACAAAAAAAACTTCAGAGTTCTGAGATAGAGTTCATTGACCCTCTAAAAATAAAATAAGTCAAACGACTTAATTCAACCCAGTTATTGTAAAAACAATTCCGTTTCCAAACCGTGGGGATTATAATGCAAAACGTACTATTTCCAAAACTCAAACTTTTCAGTAGAGTCATCAAACACTATAACGAATAACACAAACAAAATAACATTTGCATAAAAATATGATTTCCAATTTGAAAACGACAGTCTTGTAGACATTTTAAATTAAAACTAACTAGCTGTAAGCCCGTTGACCTCAACGGGGGGATTTTTGAGCATGATCTATGGTGATACAATACTTCAGCTCTACACCAAGAAATTTCGAATTTTCAAACGTGGCGATATCAGAACATTCACGCGCGGTTTAAAATAAGCCGGTCCCATTGGCTAGAACAACATTTCAAAAATGTGCTGTTCAAAATAAATCGCTATCATTGGTCTGTACCTTACTGCGGACGTTTTACAGACGGACCTTATCGACTATTATTGTTAAGATAGTACCAGTCGATTTCTCAGGCTTGAATTACCCTATCTGCATACTAGGGCATCCAATCCCGGGATCCGGGATCCCGTTCAATTTTCTGATCCCGAAATTCCGGGATTGAGATGGCTGCGATCCCGGGATTTCGGGATCAGAAAATTCTCGAAATTTACACGAAATTGGCAAATCGGAGATTTCAAATTCCTCGATGAGCTAAAAAAAAAAAAAAACGACCTTTCGTGAGATTCTGGGAAAAAGTATACCAAATCGGGGATTTCAAATTCCTCGGTGAGCTAAAAAAAAAAAAAAAACGACCTTTCGTGAGATTCTGGGAAAAAGTATACCAAATCGGAGATTTCAAATTCCTCGGTGAGCTAAAAAAAAAAAAACCACCTTTCGTGAGATTCTGGGAAAAAGTATACCAAATCGGGGATTTCAAATTCCTCGGTGAAAAAATCTCAATCCCGGGATTCAAAATAAATCAATCCCGAAATCCCGGGATTGGAAAAAGGCTTCGGGATTGGATACCCTACTGCATACCTAACTCAATATCGCTCATTTTGGAAATAGTGCGTTTTGCATTATAACTCCACAATTACGCAAAGAATCGTCGCTTAATTTTTTTTAATACAGTTTCTCGTGTATACTCGTTTTGAACGGAAATGAACTTGCAAAACATTGCCGTGGCATTGTGCATAAAATTAAAACTGGGCGAATAAATCTGCATTAAGCACCACGATATTGTTAATTGAAATTAATTAATTTTACGCACACGATAATATGACAAGCGAGGCAGTAAAATTTGTTTGGTGTGACACAATAAAAGTACAATTAATTCCGTAAAAACATTATTAGCACATATAAAAAAACCCATTATCACATAACATCGTGTCGTGTCGCTATTGATGCCGAGATTATATGTAGTAGTAATTACTGTCCGCATTGTAAACGTTTCGGATTATAGATGGGAAGGTTTATGGACCGTCTTTTGCTTAAAAGTATAAACTGTCATTTTTGCAAAGGAACCTTATCTTTCATTATTATTTGTATGCTCACTGAATACTGTTTTGCATGGAACCTTATCCCTCGTCGAATGGAATAAAAAAAAAACTATATTAAGTATAATTCGTTCATTTATGCAAATTATTATTTTTGCCAATAACGTTATGAAAGACGCAGTGGCGGATTAACCCATAAGCGCACGAGGCGCGCACTTGGGACCGTCGAATCTTAGTGTCCTCCAAAAAAGCATACGAGGACCTCAATTTCAAAACCTACCAAATACCGTTTGTGATTTTTTTCAAATTTTGATGCCAACTTGTTCTGTATTTCAATATCTACACAATAAATAAATATCCGATTTCAAAACCTCTCTAAATACAGGGAAAACGCGTTTACAAAAACGTGTTTAGTCTCGAAACGTACTCAAATCCAAAAAGCCCACAGCAGTTTTTTCACTTTGTCAACAATTTTGGTTTTTGGAATTAAGCAGGTTTTGAATCTAAGCCGCTCATATATTATGTTATATTTAACACATATATTTCAAATTTAGTTTTCTTGTTATCCGAATAACAAAGTTTTATTGCGCCTGTGTTGTTCTCTCAAATGCTAAGTCCGCCACTAACGACAAGATTAAAAGAAAATTCTAGAATGAAATTTAAAGCAATGAAAAATTGGTTTCAATACTATCACCTACGTTGTACATTTTACATAGCTTCATTTGTGTGCTACACATTCAACGAATCACATTACCGCAGTTATTTTGGTAAACTCGAGTGATTTAAGAATGAGTGAAACAATTACCTAATTATGTATTCGCCGTGTCACAGTATAACGTGATCTGCCGAAACTCTCGTAATATTCTACTGTGTTGGCCATGGTCATCGTATTTGCACATAAGATAAAGAAATCATCCAAAATAAGTTTGAACGGATTCTTTCGTACAAGATTTCGTAAAAGAAAACTCCGTACACAGGCAACTCCGGACACCGAATATTATTCCATACATGATAAAGGGTTCCCAGTAAATTGCTCGAATGGAAATTTCTCGAATAACAAGATAATCAATTTGTTTCCGTTTGTTCTGTCTTAGCCCTAGTCTTCTGGAAATATATAGAAACAGTTTGAGTAACTAATCAATAATCAGTTCTCGTAGAAACACTTCTGTTGAGATAAACTCCATTAAAAGATCATATGTTCCGCATTTGGAGCGAACACGGTTAAAATAAATATTTACGAAAAATATTTTTATATATCACTCTCTAAACAAGTGTCGCACAAGATAAAAATGAAATTCGTAGAAAAAGTCGTGAAAAATCGTTTTAATAACCAAGCAATTCGAATAATTTGTAATTCGAGCAATTTACCGGCTCGCATGATAAAGTTTTCTGTTCAATTTAATAAACACTTAACTCTTTTTTTACATTGTATCTATTTAGATAAATAAAAAACATGTAAAAAAAGAACAACATTGTGGTATATAAAATCGTGTAAAAAAATTAATAGGTATATTACACAAAACATGTATTTTAATTAATAAAATAAAATTCCATCGCTACTTGATTATATACGGGGACTTTTATAAGAGACTGGACATACATCACTTTCATCGCTAGAAATATGTACGAATTTAATGAAGATTTTTTATTAACGTCCTGCGTTGTTGAATTTTTAATTATTAGGAAATCTATTTTTGTTTATATTTTGTTTCTGGGTATCGCGCTACAACAAATTGTTCTAAAAATATGGTATCTGTTATTTTTAGTGAACCGTGTAAAAATAGAGCTAGCGTCAATACTGGTTGAATGAAATTATTCTCTGTAAGTAATTTAATATTCGAATAAAAAAATATAAATTGAACCACCCCTGACAAGTTATAAATCGTTTTGATTCGGTAGGCAGTAAAGCTAATTATCAATTTTCCAAAACGTGACAATCTACAAACCACGTAAGTGACTGCATGATAAGTGGAGTATTGTTTTTTGATATCAGAAAAAAATTAAGCCCTTCTGATCAATTGAAAACAACGTTTCTCAAACTGTGCATATCAATTTAATATCGCACGACAATCCAATGACCGAACTGTGAAAGGTCATTCATTCAGTAAAATAAAAGCATGCTATTTCGGTATACAATAGACTTATATTAATTTGGTCAGTATTTAAATATTTTAATTTTTTTCATTAAGCGAATGGTCAGTATAAATTTAATAGGTGGTCAGTATAAATACTATGTATGGTCAGTATATACATAGAGTTCAGTATTTCTTTTAAATTTGCTCAGTTATTATAAAAATATTGCTAAGCATAAATTATTATATATCCGATAGAAAATCCTGTTCCTATTGTAATTCGAGCCCGTGAGATCCGTTACGGAAGCTAACGTCGTTGACCACTGCGATACGGACCCGACTGTGATGTCGAAATATTCCTTCCCACCCTCCAACATTAAAATAACGATCGATTAGCTAACCACTTGTCCTGCCCTAACGCCATCATTTCATTCCCTACTCTCTTCGAAAAAAAAGAGATTGAGCAACAGAGTAACAAGCAGTTCTCGTAGAAAAAAAACTTATCATATTGTCGCTAATTTTCTACACACAAATACCTCAATTTTCATCAGTTTTAAGTTCTTCTACGTAATGAATTTATCATTTCAATACACACAATATTTGTACATATTCCATAGACGTGTATATCAAAATATATTTTACTTCGTGATTTATTTAATCTAATACAAAAAAAAAAAGTTTGCAAAAGAAATAATATAGCAAATAACATGGTCATGTGCTGTTATATTTTTGGCATGAAGGAGATGATGGCATGGATGGAAACGTCGTTGCTTCCTTTGCCTTCATCACAGATATTGAGGATAAAAACCATTACAGTATAGCTCCCGAAAGCTTTTACTTTTTGATCCTTTTCCAGATATGCTCCACTTTGGGAGCGAATATAGATCACAAAAAAGAGACCCACGAGCGGAATCGTGCGACAGTCCGATGCGATGTTTGCGTTCCAAAAAGTTTACCAACAACTGCAACACCAATAAATAATTCCGAAATCAAATAAAATCAAAGTCCAACCCATTCAATGCAAATGACAGTCGCTCAGCTAGGCGCACCGCCTCGAACACCCATAACAGTCGCCAAACAAGTTGTACGTCGGCTGGTTCACACAGATGTGCGAGGAGTACACCAGGTTCGACTTCCCATACCGTCCAGCGGGTGACAGGACCGTGGACGCGACGTGGCCCACCCTCATCTTTCTAATGCTAGTGTTTGTGTTCTTGCCCCACGCCGTGGCCAAATTGGTTGAGAAGAAGGACAAGAAGGACTGAGGAATCTGGAGACGAAAGTGCTAATTGATCATCGTAGATTGGTAGCCTAAATAGCCCACTGATAAAGCGAAAGAAGTGAGTGATGACATTATAAAATGTAGACGTATATAAAGAGTTGTTTTTAGGACAGCTTGACCCTTCTTTTTCTGAGAAAGTAAGACAAGAAGAATATAGCTTAAAAAGGGAAAAAAATAAGTAACAGTGGTCAACGCTTTTGGGTGTTTCTTCTTTTTGTTTGCGATGTCTACTAGGTTCGAGTCCCCGTGCGGACAATTTCATAAATTAATTTATAACTTTGTGTTAAAAGTCGTGGATGTCTGTGGTGCTAAAATTTTGTCCTGCTTGTCTGATCCTAGAAACGGCACGTAGCGATGGCGATTAGGTGACTACCAATCCTATCATAGTTCCACCCTCGGCGAAAAAAGAGGTTTAACGAGTGAATATTAACCAGTTCTTCTATTGAGATACTCCATATGTAGTTTTCGAGTTTATGACTCGAGCAATATCAAAAAAGGATGATTTTAATTAATTTCATATTTTAATAAAAATAAACAATATATATACAAATAGGGATTGCAATAACGGATAATTACCGGCAGTTTGGCATTTCTTTGCAAAACCGCAAAGATGAAGGCCAATAATTCCAATCCAATTTTTTTTTATAAAATACTGTCTTAAAAAATATACGAAAATTCTAAACGTGCGATTTTAACTAACCGTTTCTTAAAATAATAATACATCATTAAATGTTTATCAATTCTGAGCCTTATCAATATTGATACAACTCTTAGCAGAATAAAAATATTTCAATTCATCGCAACCAATTTTATTGAAATATGTGATTCGATTGAGAAATACTGGTATTTTTGCAATTTTCAAAAACGGTATTCCGGTATTCCAATCCCTATACGACAATTTTCAACTGAGATTCGAACTCTACGTTGCATAACGAACCGGAAAATAAATCGGTAGGCAGTAAAAACTTAATGGAGATTTCAATTGTAAGTTTTTAAAAATAAAACACAGTCACTTTTTCCAGAATTGTGTATTGACGTAATAAACGTGATTTATTTCCACTAGAGAGGTAAAGCTTTCAAAATAATAAGTAAGAAATTTCATCAAGCATTTTCCTTTACTGGTGCGCTGAGAACGGGTTCGTACTTACCGGCAAATGTGGCATATATTTTCATATAAAAAAATGAAGCCAATTTAGCCTGCCAAACAATTGATCACCGTTTTCCCCTTTTCCGCACAAGCAAGAACAGATGCGGGAAAAAAACGCATTACGAAAGAGGGAATGGAGAGAATAAATTCGGGACAAAATATAACAATAAAAGAAAATGCCACGAGGTAGCGAGCGGAGTTGGATGGGTGACATTAAATTTACAGATTTTGTAATAAGTGAATTAATAAACACTCGGGTGTTTTTAGTTATTCATTTAAAACTTGATTTGATGTTAAATCTTGATTGAATACACTTGAACGTGTAACATGATTAGTATAGTATCAACTAGGGATTGTAATGACGGTACGAGGGCATCCAACCCCGGGATTAGGGATCCCGACTAATGCGCCCCTCTAAGCTGCGCGCGCAAACTACCGCGCACTCATTCCTTGTTGGCGCGCACTCTAATACAACTTTTTTTTTTTAAACCATGTCCGCTTCCAATGTGGAGCATATGGAAAACTGCTTGTTACTCAGTTGCTCAACCTCTCTTTTTCCAAAGAGAGTAGGGATAGAAGGATAGGACAGGATTAGTGGTAAGCTAATCGCTCTCGATACGCCCCGTTCATAGGATAGGATGGGAGAGAGGGGGGAATTCAAGACATCACAAACATCCATGCCTTTGAAAAGAAATTCATAAATTGATTGAAAAATCAATTTATAAAACTGTCCGTACCGGGATTTGAGCCCGGGCCCTCCGTAGCCGAAGCCAACAACGTTGACCACTCGACCACACAGGCGGCTATTTAAATAATATAATATAACTATTTAATTCAGCGGTTTCCAACCTTAATGTTACTGCGCCTCCCTTTGAAGAAAAAAATATCTTCGCGCCTCCCTATCCTTTATTTCATATAGTAACAAAGATACGTTTGGAAGGGTAAATAAATGTTTGGGACTGTTCTCGCCTCCCTTTGCAATAGTCCACGCCTCCCAAGTTGGAAATCGCTGATTTAATTTGAATAACTTTCATTAACCGAAACAAAATAGAAATTAAACATTATACAAATTATATAATTTATCGAGAAATTTGTCATCTATTATCTTTATATACGAAAATTATCTAAAGGTAGTATACAATATAAAGATTAGTTGTAAGAAACGACATGAACAACTAGAGAATGTATAAAATATCTAAATAACTTTAATAGCGACTGATTAACTATTTTATTCAGCTTGTTTTCTTAATTTGGGCTTGATTTTATTTATGTAAAAAAAATGTGTTCTGTTATTTCATATGATTTGTTTATTACACTATTTTTTTCATCTATTATATTTGTTATATCAAAATTATGACGCGGATTTGTTGTCGCGGACCGGTCAGCTAACCTCTCGTCTTGGTCCCGACCAATTTGATCCCGGATCGTTTTAGCACCAATCCCGGGATTTCAAGATTTATTATAACACGTAAAAAGTCCTAAACAGAGCTAAAAAAGCCACGTCACAAAAATTCAGGAATTTTTCATTCCGACACTCTTTCAAGGTCTCCGACTTCTGAATAATTGTGGAATCTATCAATTCGTCACTTGGAGGAGTTGACAATAAATCCGGATTCTCTTAATAAATTACCCATTTTTTGCAATGGTTTCAAACAATTATGTGATTAATAATAATTAGTGAATGATCAATATTCAAAGATTGTGAGTCCAGAGATATTGGAATCACAAAATGTGTCCGGGATTGGATGCCCTAAGCCAGTGGTCAGCAACCTTTTCAGAGCCTGGGTAAAAAAATAATTTTGGTTAGTGGTAAAAGTTAAAAATATTTTTTTACCATTTATTATTTTAAAAAAACATTTTTAGAAAATCTATATATATAAAAGAAAGTGGGGTTTGTTACACCACGTATATCTCGAGAATAACAGCTCGGATTTTAATGATCTTTGTTTTATTAAATTCGTATCCGCCTAGAATAGCAGAATAAGCATTAAAACATCGGAAAAATATCACGGCAAAGAAATTATGAAGAAAATTAATATTCTCATACAGTTTTCAAATGGCGAACACCTTGAAATAATGAAAATGTCGTTTGTATGCAGATTTCATCCGCTAGGTGGCAATTTTTCCAAAATTCATTTGTTTCTGCTTCTTTTGCATACGATTGACTTCTAAATAATTTTAAATTTAGAGTATGGATTAGAATAAAACAAATCGATGATATAAAATGAAAACGAAATAAAATCGGATAATGTTGAAATAAGGTTATGTTTTTAATTAGGTATGATAATTTTTTTGACAAAAATATTACGCTGTTTGCACGAACGTTGCTCTACTTTGCGATGCCACGTTATTACACTTGGAAAGCTACATCGAAAAAATTTTAACGTCGAAAGCAAGGCGATGCGGTTCCTGCTCATCCGAATGACTACTGATGCTCTTGGTCGCATGTACACAGTTCATCCGAAAAATGACGAATGCTTCTACTTGCATGTCAACAGCTCAATTTGCTTGAAAATGCTACTCATTACAATCGCTGAAGAAATTGTTTCTGAATCTCCAAGTCAGATACGCACATTATTTTCTATCATTATTTTGACATGCTTCCCATCAAATCCCCGTGAACTGTGGAACAAGTACAAGGATGACATGTCCGAATACATTTTGCATCGTCAGTTTGGGGAATCCCGATCTCGAGGTGAATGAAGAGATACATAACCAGGCTTTGCTTTAGATCGAAGACATGTGTTACCTCATGTGCGGCAGTTTGGTAGTCAAGTTAGGAATGCCAACGCCAGATCGTGGAATGAACGACGCTTTCAATCGAGAATTAGAACGTGAACGTGAATATGATCGAGATGCATTGAACCAATCAGTTTGAACGAATGTACCACTGTTGAACCCTCAACAGAAGGAAATTAGCGATACGTTAATGAAGGTAATTGATGATGGAAATGGTGGCTTATTTTTCCTCGATGCGCCCGGTGGAGCTGGGAAGACATTCTTCATGCCATTGATTATGGCCACTGTTCATGCGAGATAAAAAAAAATGCTGTAGCAGTTTCTTCTTCTGGAATAGCAGCCACGTAGATAGATCAACCGCTGCCGATGAAATAAACGCTTGCCTCAAATAATTGACAAACATGCGAGTTGCATTGCTAAACGATCCATCTGCCGAAGATTTCTCCAAGCAATTGCTGACTATCTATTTATTCATTGTTCAAAATTAAAATCACAGTACATGACATAACAGCTGACGCCAATTCGCCATGTACTTGAAAAATATAATAAGACAAAATATAAAATAAAACTACATAATATATCAGAATCAAAATCAACATAAAAAATCAAGAAATAAAATAGTGAAATTTTACAAACAGTTCACAAATACTATCACTAAAAATGTCCACTTCTCTAGGCAATGCGTTGAACGGCCCTTGGAACTGGTGATTTAAACCTCTTAAGCGAGGTATAAGTTTTTAGAAATAAAAGTTTTTGCTCATAGTTACGCCCACGTAAGAATAAATTGGGAGCATGTAAATTAATAGTCATGAGAATTTGAGGATTATTAACTCGGCCCCGAAGGAGAAGAGAAAAATGATTTAAGCTTGAAAACGATCTTCGACTATCGTCGGTAACGACCGTGTTCCTGTTGACAAATCGAACAGATTGATTTCGTTTCCGCCGAATTTTAACAATTTCGTCTCAACGAAGGACGGCTTCATCAAAAAAATGTTCCCAAACGTCTAATCACAAAAATCACAATTGGTTGATTGAATGAGTAATTCTTGCGGCGAAGAACAAAGATGTGGATCATTTAAACTTCACAATTCAAAATCAAATCGTTGGTCCACTACATTCCTTCAAATCTAGCGAACTTTCGCAAGGTGCGCGAAACATTCTTGCGCAGACTGTACATATAACATATTCTTTCAACCAAAAAATAATTATTTCTGCTTCTCTATGATAGTGTCATCAGAAATAGTTTGTAGTATCGACCAAACTATTTTTTTTCGTTTATTAGAGATTCGCGCCGCAGCACACCCAGCATCGCCTCGCGGCACACCGCTTGCGGAGCACTGCTTTAAACGACTGAAAAACTAAAATGCAATATTGCGAAACACTCACCAATGACCAAAGTTTTGGTAGAAAGTAAAATCATCACCTGGGATGAATGGACAATGGCGCACAAATGCGCATTGGAAGCACTCAATCAAAGTATGAAATATCTATGCAATGACTCAAGATGTTTTATAGGCGCAATGATTCTACTGTCTGGCGATTTTCACCAAACACTACCAGTCATTCCAAGATTGACCGCTGCCGATGAAATACCTCAAATCACGACTCTGGCGCTATGTAAAGAAACTTCAGCTGACGACAAACATGCGAGTTGCATTGCTAAACGATCTATCTGCCGAAGATTTCTCCAAGCAATTGCTGACTATCGGTAACGGGCGTGTTCCTGTCGACGAATCGAATGGATTGATTTTGTTACCGCCGAATTTTCGCAATTTTACTTCATTCAACAAAATGTTCCCAAACGTCTAATCACAAAAATCACAATTGGTTGAATGAACGAGCAATTCTTGCGGCAAAGAACAAATATGTGGATCATTTAAACTTCACAATTCAAAATCAAATCGTTGGTCCACTGCATTCCTTCAAATCTATCGACCGTGTAACAAACGAAGACGAAGCAACCAACTATCCAACTTAATTTTTAAACTTATTGGATCTGCCTGGCTTGCCACCGCGCAATTTACAACTGAAGGTTGACGCGGTAGTCATCATGCTTCAAGTTATCAAGTTAACAGAACATTTATTCACTTTTAAGGTGTTCACTGTCAATACTTGGTGGAATGGCATTAAAATAAAACATTTTTAGTACTTTTTCCACATAAAATTTATTTGATCAAACCGGTTTCGCTCATCGCGAGCATTATTAACTGATGATAATGCTCAGATGATAATAACTCAGTTGATAATGCTCGCGATGAGCGAAACCGGTCCTGATCAAATAAATTTTATTTAGTGGGAAAAGTACTAAAAATGTTTTATTATTTTTATTACAACAGTTATTGATTCTGAGGCGGTACGAAGTTCGTCGGGTCAGCTAGTGATATATATATTTATGTATAAAACATAATATAGTTGCATGATATATATTTATATATGTGTAAATACAAAACACACATATAATATTGTTATTGGTCTTATCAAATAGGTAATTTGATAAAAAAATATCATCATAATTTCTTAGCGGGTAACTCAAAATGTCGAAGTGGGTAATTTAATTACCCGCGGGTAGTAGGTTGCCGACCACTGCTCCAAGCGGTAACTTTTACTGTTGACTTGGTGACTGTTATTTTAGATACCGAAATACCAGTTTTAGAATTGAAAGATCCCAATGTTCCTGAAGTATTTTTTTTTTAAATATTTACAGATCACAACAAAATGGACGGTTTGAAGGACTCGTATCATTGGCTATTCACGGAACTTGGGGGTGAGCATAAACCTTTATTAATTTCATTGAAATAAAATAAAATATAAACAGGTAGTAAAAAAAAAACAGACCTGAAACAATCATTCGCACTTATGTAATTTGAATATAATTCATAAATCGATTGTAGTATTTTTGAATCAAAGTTTTTGCCAGAAAAACGACGGCATATAACATCGGTGTGTCATAATAGTACAACTGTGGAGTCAAGAGTCAGACTCGGGAGTCGTGGCATCGGAGCCACCACAACCGGAGAAAAATAATTTAAAGATATTGAAAAATTATTAGTCTATCCATCGACCATCATATTGATTGGTGAAATCTAGTCTAGAATTATTCCAGTAACTAAAATGATTATAGATATGTAAATTAAACGGAAATATTTGAAAAAATCAATTCGGAGTCGGTTTTATATTTAAAGTCAGAGTCGTCTTTTATTTTACTCGACTCCACAGCCCTGAAAAATTACAAGCATAATGATTTTACGTTCCGTGCCAACCATATAATGCGCAGTGTCATTGAAGGGTAATATAAATCAGTGTTAAAAATCGATACCCGCTAATGTATTGTAATTTTTTTTAGGAATAGGTGTCCAAACAGTAGCGTGAAATCGGAATATTCATCACAATTAACGCGACGTAGCGCAAAAAAAAAAAAACAAATAACAAACTTAGGCTAGGGCTGCCTCCCAAGTGCTTTTTGCATTTATAAATTAAAACATCGTATATTGTGATATTATTTCAGCTATATTGAAAGAATTTGAAACGAATGAAGTAGAACTGTCAGTCCGAGTTAATATGTGCACTTAAACGCATGAAGATGCCGAAAGGCAAAACCCGGGTCGTAGTGACAAAACTTGTGTGAATATACATAATTTGAACAATTCAAATTTAATTATAATCAATTTTAGGGTATCCAATCCCGGGATTGATTTATTTTGAATCCCGGGATCCCGGGATTGAGATTTTCTCACCGAGGAATTTGAAATCCTCAATTTGCTATACTTTTTCCCGGAATCTCACGGAAACTCGTTTCCTTTTTTTTTAGCTCACCGAGGAATTTGAAATCTTGAATTTGCCAATTTCGTGTAAATTTACGGAATTTCCTCAAAATTTCTCAATCCCGAAATCCCGGGATCGCGGCCATCTCAATCCCGGAATTTCGGGATCAGAAAATTGAACGGGATCCCGGGATTGGATGCCCTAATCAATTTGGCGTCACTTATTCATATTTTCTACATTTGTTTGTAAACTCCTTTCATTACCAACTGTTTCCCCTCTTTTTTGTATACATAACACTAATAGTGGATTCTCTCATCAGTTGATAATGTTCTTCATGAGCGAAACCGGTTCTGATCATATTAAATAAAAGTGGAATCAGTACAAATGCGTATTTTATGGTTTAACTATTAAAACACTTCAACATAAAAATTAGAATGGCGTGGATGTTTTTTGAGATCAATTATGAGAAGTTTGACAAGAAAAATAATGTTGTCATTCCCATCGTATATATTTATAATATTTAGCAGAAAGTGGCTTTTCGCAGTTCACCATCAAGCATAAGATCTAAGCACTAATTTGCACATTATTATCATTCGAGTACATGGAACGTAATATATATAATTAACATTTTTTTAATAACATGTCCGCTCACGTAATGGAGCGTATGGCCTCATGGAGGTATTTCAACAAATGTTTTTTTGAGAGAATTGTTTGTTAGTCGCTCTCGCTTTGCCTTGTTATTAGAGCATTAGAAGGATGGGAAGAAATTACATTTAGACATCACAAACAACCATGCATTCGAACAGAAATCGATGAAATGATTTGAAAACTGCTGTTCGTGCTGGGACTCGAACTCGAGAGATCCGTAACGAAAGCTTATGAAAAAAAATACTGATTATTTGCATATTTTTTATTCGAGATAATAAATATATTTTCCGGTCATCGTTTACATTTATGCCAGCCCTGGAGACGCAGGTGCGATGTTTGATTTACGCTATCGAGGAACGTTCTGATAATTTAATTAACCGTTTCATAAATAAATCAGAACAAAACAAAAAAACGCGAGCCGCCGAAATCACGAACGCTTCATCACAAAAATAGATTTTCATTCACTGATAAAATAACACAGTGATAACACGATAAGGCCGAAGTCACACCGCTGTGATATGATATAATATTTAACAATCAATACATCGCATCTCGCTGATTTTATCAAAACAATTCATAGAATATTAAACTAACTATTATGATTCATTTTTAATCCACCTGTAGATAAATTATTGACAGCGGAATATCACTGAAAGATAATATCAATACTACATGGGTTTTAAATAATTAAAAAAAAAGTTTTTAGTCTTATTTTAACTGTCATGTATAAGCAATATTTGAAGCCTTAAATGCATGATTATCTACGTTTTTATCAAAATGCATGGTTTTTACCAAAATATCCACGCCCAGCCTTTTGCAACTACTTTTTTGACTGCGCAAACACAACAAAGTAATCATACCATTAGAATAGTATAATAAACAAGTCATTCAATACGGCGGTGGGCTGCCAATACGCTAACAAAGTACTCGCTTAATCTTAAGGCGATTCGCGGTGTTCTAGGGAAGGAGTGAATATTTTGTATCACTCCTGTGCAATTATATGCAGTAGCGGCCGGTCAATGTGGCATTTTATCAATGCGCCCCGTGTATATGCAGGGGCGGCTATATTTTATCAAATAATATTCAAAAATAACACTTATACCATTCCCTCATTTTAAACTCAATAAAATAAAATTTTCAGTAAAATTTTTTTTTTCTAAAATATTTATTATAGCCAATAAATACATGAAGAATTTAAAATGAGTGAGTGGTATGAATGTTATGTTTGAATATTATTTCATGAAATATAACCGCTCCTGCATGTACATATCGAATGCCACACTGACCGGCCGCCACTGATTATATGTAATACTTAAACAAGCAATGGATTGTTGTAATAGGTGAAAATGTGCAATTTACCGTAAACTTATCTATCTAAATGGCTAAAAATGTACTACTTTGAATCCTGAAGCTTTCGTAGATAACATATAAGCCAGAAATTGTATCCGATCTGAGAATATTGTTTTATCTTAAATTAACAAGGGGCTCGCCGGCCTAGGTCAAATTTAAAATGGAGCCCCCTCCAACCCACCCCTGATTCAATCCAATTTGGTGGCAGGTGTTTCTGTTTTTCGTATATGTGAGCAATATGGCACTCAAAGAATATATTTAACATTAAATCAAAAACTATTGTGTACAAATAAATCATTTGATGACAGTCGTATACTGTCATCAAATCAATATAACGTAAAATTATCGTTTTCAGACCCCAGAGTTGCAGAATGGCCCCTGATGTCTGGGGGTGGCTTCCCGCTTTTAATCCTGGCAACATATCTGTACGGAATTAAAGTCGCTCTGCCCAGTTTCATGAAAGGAAGACCAGCTTTCGACCTGACTACAGTCATCATGTTCTACAACATCTTCCAGATCATAGCCAACTCAATCGTCTGCTGGGGGGTAAGTGATAGGTGTTTATAGAAGACTTTTTTTTTATCATATGAGATGAACAATCTTTTTGACTGCCCCTAGTAAAAATTATGAGCAAATTTAAAGTAAGATCAGATGTGGTAAAACTCAAGTGATGTTTCAGTTCGTTTAAATAATAAAAGTTCAAAATAATTCGTCGACTAGCCGTCCGTTCGAACTGTTTCCGCGGAATAACTTTTGAACGAATCTATATAAAGCAAATTTTTGCCACTCTACATAGAAACTGCAACTTCTTTATCTTGCGCCAAAAGTTGTCAGAAAACGGTATAATATTAAACATAATTTAATAATCTTAATTACGATGAACCATTATTAAATTTGATTACCTACTGCGATGAAATAATACACTTTAGTACTTTTTTAATGTAGTAAAAGCCTCCGGAATGTCGTATTTTATTGCTGTAAACGTAAACACAGATAAAATTTACAATATTGTTGATAAAATAATTATTATATTTTAACAACAAAATAATTCATTAAAAACAAATACAAAAAACGTTTATCATGCTATCAACGATACGCAAGTATTTGTTTGATGGTTATTTCATTAAATATATTTGTTAGATAATTAACTGAGATTTCAGTAAAAAATATATATATGATTAGTATGCAAGTGGTCAGAGCTTGCTCAACGGTAAGAAATCTTACGCTTAATATTATGCGACTACCGTTTTATTTTTACAAATATTACTCTTTTTTAAAAAAAAAATTGTTCATTTACGACAAATATTAAAAATAATACCGTCTTTTTCCGAAAATAAGACATCCTCCGAAAATAAGCCCTAGCACGATTTTCAGGATTTTTTGAAATATAAGCCCTCCCCGAAAAATTTCGGACAAAAAAAGAATGTAAGACAGTGTCTTATTTTCGGAAAAAGACGGTATGTCTGCCAAAAATCACTGATAGTCGGTGCAGGATCCATATCTGAAGTAATAATAATAATTCAATAAAAAAAAATGAGAATGGTAATATAATATTATAATAAAATTTATCGATTGAATTAACTTTTCCGTTTCTAAGCTCAAGAAATGCGACCCCAATACCAACATTTTCGTAAATATCTATTTTAATATGGGTGATACAATGTTTATAATTAAGGTATTCTTATATCATAGTTTTTTGGACCTTTTGTAGTTTATATAAATACGCGATAACGCTTATCAGGTGATTAGCGCCCGCGATTACGATTGTTCGTATGATAACTTGGAACGCTGAGAACACTCGTCAGTAGTCAATTCATATGTGTGCTGGCATGACGTCTTTTTTACGCGCAACTTAAAATATGATTATTTATTAAAAAACCACAGATTTTTATAAAAAAAAATGTATGAGGAATGATGCAAAGAGATATTTTTAAGCCTTTGGACTATTTTTTTTTTTGAAATTCATAAGAATAAGGCCAATAATGAGGAAACCACTGGGGTCAAAAAAGATCCCCATCGGCTGACAAGTATTTTTCTAGTCTCCGAGCCGCAAGAGTTAAAACAGTCAATAAAGCTGGAGATGTAGATCAGTAATACATTTTCAATTTTATACATATAAACAAATGAGTTTTAATAAAATAACGTATTTGCACAACCCCCCCCCCAGCCCAAAAAAAATCACTTCCTTAATTAATTCACTGCGATACCTGCGGGCTGTGAGGTAATTATATCATCAAAAAAGATACAAAATTTGTGTTAGGGGTGAGATGGAAGACCCATAATTTAGATTATGAATGAGACAATAAGTTCGCTGATTAAGTAAAATCTTTTGTCCAGCTATTCACGTCTGGGTATACGACAACATTGACATTCGGCTGCGAGATACCGGACCCAACAGACACGAGCCCGATGACGATGCGAATGGCTGACTGGATGTGGTGGACTCTGATGTTAAAGGTGATCGAGCTGGTGGAGACGGTGTTCTTCGTCCTGAGAAAGAAGGACAACCAGGCGTCGTTCCTGCACATCTATCACCACTGTACCACGATGAGCATTATTTGGGTGGGGGTTAAATATGCACCGGGTAATTTTTTTTATATACAAAACCATTTTTTAAGGCAAACGGCTATTTTTCGAGTCTGCAATCGAATGTTACACATCGCTGGCTTCGACTACAGAGTTCACCGGTTCTCAGCATAAACAGTTCAACAGTTCTAAGCATAAACAATAAAAACCTTCTCAAATTAAAAAAAAATCTTAAATTATTAACAGTTCTATATATTTTTTTCAATTGATTTGTGAACTTTTGTTTGGTGGCGAATAATTGTGATGTGGAAATTCCATCCTACCCACGTGATCCAAAAAAAATAAACTACATAATAATTATGTCATATTATTGTCATACCCTAGCTAAAGATCGCGATACCGGTAATATCGAAACCAAAATCCCGGTATTCAGTGTTTTTTTTTTAACATAAACAAATACCGGTATTACGGTATCGAAAATTTGTAAGACCCGAATTATTACATATTGTAATAAAATTGTTCGCGATGAATTGAAATATTTTAAATCTACTAAGAGTTGTATCAATATTGACATGTTCTAGAATTAATGGAACTTTTTAAAGGTGTATTTATTATTCGAAGAAACAGTTTATAGAAATATTCGCCCAGTATTGCAATACCTATCCTTCTATCCTTACTCTCTTTTGGATACAAAAAAGACTAACCACAGTTTAGAAAACGTGGCAAACCTTTTTCGCATACTTTGCTTGCATTATATATTTTAATGGTTCATAATTTCCTTGCGGTTAATCATTTTTTACTTCAGCGTTAGCCGTTAAGTGTTTAAATAATTAATGTTTACACTTTAACCCTTTTAATGCCTTTCGATTTTTTTTAGTTAGTAGGTTGACACTAGGGCATCCAATCCCGGGATCCCGTTCAATTTTCTGATCCCGAAATTCCGGGATTGAGATGGCCGCGATCCCGGGATTGAGAAATCTTGAGCAAATTCTCGAAATTTACACGAAATTGGCAAATTGAAGATTTCAAATTACTCGATGAGCTAAAAAAAAAAAAAACGAGTTTCTGCGAGATTCTGGGAAAAAGTATACCAAATCGGATGTTTCAAATTCCTCGGTGAGCTAAAAAAAAAAAAACGAGTTTCTGCGAGATTCCGGGAAAAAGTATACCAAATCGGAGATTTCAAATTCTTCGGTGAGCTAAAAAAAAAAACGAGTTTCCGTGAGAATCTGGGAAAAAGTATAGCGAATTGAGGATTTCAAATTTCTCGGTAAGAAAATCACAATCCCGGGATCCCGAAACCCCAGTCCCGGGATCCCGAAAAAAGGGGGATCAATACCGAAATCCCGGGATTGGAAAAAGGCTCCGGGATTGGATACCCTAGTTGACACCCTAAGAAACTATCAAGTATTGTTTTAAAATACTTAAACATCTTGTTTTATAATGTTATGAGTCATAAATAAGATATTGAAATTTCTTGAGCATCTTCAGTCGATATAATATATTGGTTTGAGTATTATCACTCCAATAGACGTTGGCATACTTTGAAAAGCAAACTATTGTTTGTGTTTGCAGGTGGAATGGCAAGCTTTGCACCCTTGATCAACACATTCGTTCACGTGATAATGTACACGTATTACCTGCTATCGTCCAAGGCTGGGCCAAAGCTGAAGGCTACACTCAACAAGTGGAAAATGTGGCTTACAGTTATCCAAATGGTATGTAAAAATTATATAAAATTGAGTCACTTAGTTGATTTACCACTACCGATTCGCACATTCGAACAAACCACCATGTAACGAAAACAAAAAATTCTAATTGGATTCTCCGCGAATCACTAGTTTTCATTCTGACTACTATTGATAAGGTCCAGGAAATTTATGGCTCAGAGTACGATTTTAATTGTGTTCGCTGTGAATCATTTATTGTCTCGCATTGCTGCTGTTTACAAAGCAATGTTAAAGTGGGTAAGCAATACGTTACGAAATAAACAAAC
Source organism: Himalopsyche tibetana (assembly GCA_030503985.1). Lineage (NCBI taxonomy): Eukaryota > Metazoa > Arthropoda > Insecta > Trichoptera > Rhyacophilidae > Himalopsyche > Himalopsyche tibetana. The sequence goes on along the minus strand of JAPJYX010000015.1, from coordinate 17,223,915 downwards.
TTCAGCAGTGATTTCGATACTGGACCCTATTGCCAACAAGTGTAGTAGTTTTTTTAGGTTGTCACAAATTTCGGTTTAACAACATTGTGGGCGTGACTTTATAAAATATATGTATGTAAGTCACATCAAAATCTATATCTTAACAATAAATATACATGGGTAATAATTTAAAGAAAACTTTTCGAAGTTTACTCATGGAAGACGGAGCAACGAAAGACTTTCGCGGCCAAAGCGCTGGTTTATTGCTAACGGAAAATTTTGTAAGGGTAAGCATGCTTCCACGACTTGAAAAGCAGTTGTATAAATAATATGTAGAAATCGATAAAATTTATCTTATCATAAATATACAAGTCTCAGAAATACTTATTCGCTCGTTTCCAGAGAAGTTTTCAGTAGTAATTTACCGCAGATAGTGAGTTTTTTTGCAAAAATCATGTAAAAACACATACACGAGTGACATTTAGGGTGTTCAATTTCAATAATGACTTAATTACTAGGTAAAGCATGGCAAAATAGTAGATTGTTTACATATAACTAAGTTTTTACCGAAATGTCACATAACACTCGAGTATCGAAACGTCGAAAATAAATTCGAGGAGCGATGTGACCCAAGACAAATTTGCGTAATTTTTGCATTTCATTTATTTAAGTATCATTCAAGATTACAATATATATCAGTTAGATATTATTGGTATTCAGTGAGTGGTTGAGAATGACCCCGATATGAATGATGACTTCTTGCAGAAAACCGACGATATTTTTCACATTGGAAGAAGAAAATTGATTTAAAAATAAGATACAGTTGAACTCAGTTATTACGATAACGGAAATAGCCAGATTTCGGCTGTTACGAGGAAAAATTCGTTGACATTTTAGTTCATGGTTTTCTCCATACATGTATACACTTTTATAACGAACTACTTCTCGGGCATACCGATCAAAAATTTGAAACAATGAAACAAGCATCAATTTTAAATTTCATAAGAAAAGCGGATTGCCAGAAGAATGTAATATGTGTGTAACGGGTGTGTAAATAAATTCTAATTGTGTATTTTTGTTTGAATTGCGACTTTGTGTTTTGTGACCGCTCCAGATACTTCATGTCTTCGTGTGATGGGTATGCTTGTAAGCATTAAAAAATATCTATTCTCTGATACAACGAGCAAATTCAGCCGCTTCATCTTTCTCTTATTAACCAAGATCGACTGTATATGAAATGTTAAAATACCGATTTCGACTATTTGCCCGGTATTGCGAAAACAATTCGTTAAACTTTTTTAATAATACCGGTATTAATACATTCGTCCGGCGTTGCTAGCCCTGCTTTTAGTCATATATGAAAATCAAATAAACAACTAACACTCTTCAACTGCCTGCAGGTCCAGTTCACCATGATACTGGTGCACAGCGTGCAGGCGCTGTACCCGTCCTGCCCGGCACCGCGCATCCTCGTCTGGCTCTACATCCCCAACGTGGTGCTGATATACTATCTCTTCTACGACTTCTTCAAGAACACGTACAACTCTGAAGCACTTTCGTCAGCTGCCGGCTCCAGTGGCAAAACCAAAAATGCGTGATGAAGAACAAAGTCACGTTAAGGATTATCACCGAATCACCGACGAACGACGACACCCACTACACATCCCGTTACCCAAACTAATAATTTAATCATCAATATTACCTATCTTGTTTTTTTCACTACTTGTGAAACATCATTCACACTATCGGTCAACGGCTAGAACTGACTCATGTAGATTTTATAATCACCATCACATTGTTAATTTAGCTGATAATACTATTTAAATACTGTATTCAGCGTATATTTAAAGGTCGGCGACAACTGGGCGACAATTATTTTTTTAAGTTTTTTCAATAATTTAAATAATTAATAAATAAATCTAAAAGATAAATGAAAAAAAAAACTTGTCGACATAACTGATATAAACGCCGTTTTAATACACGGTGGCAATTAACAACATCGCCATATTTTCAATCGAATGAATTAATAGAAAATTTAAATTAACTTTGATTATTCCACGTATTGTGTTACTAACTGTGACACGTGTTAATAATAATCAAAGTTAATTTAAATTTTCTATTAAAATGAATTTCCACAAAGTTACCGCCGAAACCATCGAAAGAATGAATTAATATTTATTATTCTATTGAAATAATCAAAACATGAACAAACAAAAAAAAACTGACAGACAAAAATGTCTGAAACTGAATTGATTGATTACTTAACCACTTGAATACCAAGCGGACACCGGTGTCCGGAACATATGCAAGCGAACACGGATGTCCAAGACATTTGAAAAATTAAACATTTCGATGAATATGTGTAGTGCTATCTATACTGAGTCAATATAAGTTTTTAAAATATCGAATTCTAGTGTATATTAGGCAAAATTATTTTTCTCAAAAACACGCAGTATCTCTGGGACATATTAATGATTTATTTGCGCGGTATTCAAGCGGTTAATAGTAACATTTAACATTGTATTAAAAATAAATAAGACTCGGCGACAAATATTGGTCGACAAAAAAACTGGGCGACAAATTAAAAAGGTTGAAAAAATATAATAAAAATATTTTTTTATAAAATGAAATAAAATCTGGCGTATTTAGACAGCTAAATATTTTTTCATATTCTAACATAACGCTGCAGGCGAGTTTAATGTATTGTTCGATAATTAATTAATTGATTGATTGAAGGCGGCGTTGTTACCCAGCGGCTTCTAAATTAACCAATGTTATTTCAATCGTGTGCGATCGATTTCTTTTAATTAAAATAAAACCAAAGAGAAATGCTTTTCTTCGTAAGTGTAATCAAGAAACAGAAAATAAAAAAATGCTAAAAACACATCGAACAAAAATGTTTTATTTTTAATTCCAATTTCTGTATTTTCTTTATAGGATATTTAACGACTGTCGATTATTAACATTATGCTGCCATTTTTTAATGAAAATTCGAAAGTCATGTAGGGTAGGGGAGGTCTAAACTTTCAAAAATAATTAATTGAAAACTATACACACGGAAGATTTAAATATACAAAGTATTTTAATTAATATTCAGATATGTAATGGGAAAAACGCTTTCACTTGTACCTCGAGGAAGATTACTGAAAAGTTCAGATCACCACAGTGGCTATATAGTGCAGTAAGACTATGCGATGCTTTATTTTTTAAATGATTCATATTCTATGTATATACAATTTTCATTCATACACTCATATTTTGATTGGCGTGTCAAATTAGCTTGTTTTTTAGACATAATTCATTAAAAAAAAATGAATACAGCTGTCAAGTTTCCAGTGAAAATACACTAGTATAGTTGCGTAACGTTATATTTTTTGGCATGCATATATTTACTATAAATTCTTATTGTTTTTAATCTGCACAGTCAAATCAAGATTGAAGCGGTTACGAAAACATATATAATTTATGCAGTCGGAATCAAAGATAAACCGATTATTCCGTACAATATTTTCCGGATACGATTTTTCAGTACAAGAAAAATCCGGACACAAATTATTTCGAAAATATAAAAAAAACACACATGTCTATTTTTCTTATGTTTAAATAATATGTATATTCTTGATGTTCAGTCTCATAAATTAAAAATATTAAAATGTAAGGAATATTCTGTGGTCGAAAAAATCGATGTACGAAGAAGTCGTGTTCGGAAGAATCACCGAACCGAAATCAAGCAATGTAAAAAAAACAACTTTTACTCATTATTTCACACACTTGTTCAAAATGTAGATACGGCAATAACGCTTGGCATAACGATAATGTAAATGTAGTTCCACTGCGCGAAATTAATCAATCACCGTCTAACATTGTAATCGAAACGTCGCTAAACCATTTACATAAAAAAGCGTAGTCGACGAGAAACAGTATGTTATATTTACCACGCTTCACACAAAGAACGCAAGATATATTTTAAAAGCTTTGAAACACCAAAAAAAAGACACGTCTTTTGTGTAATTTTTTTTTTGGCAACCTTATAGCAGCACATCAACGTCACTTTCAGTAGATTTTTCCATTGTAAATAATAATATAAATATTTTGACAGGTCGATCGAATACCGGAATGACGTATCGAACACGCGATATGCTCGGAGGGCATATATGTAGTTAATATCAATAAAATGTGTCGTCCGCGTCAACGCATAAAAGAAATATTATTGTTATGTTATCGTTTTTAATATATTAATAAATCAACGCTTTATGAGGTTATCTACTAGAGATGGTAAATTTTATCAGCAGTAACGAGACATTTCAAGTAACTAGAGTTGATTTAGCACACGAGTATTGTAACCTTTTATCTGCCGTAGAAAAACGTACGCAATTACCTATCACGCCGGCTAATATGCATTTATTAATTGAATTTATTATTGACGAGACAACTGGCGTGTTGAGCACGAACATTTTTACGAGATATCTCGTCTATGACAGCCATCGAGTCAATCAATCAAACCTGGTAAATGTAAAGCTTAACTGTTAAAGTATGATTGATACTAGGGTCTCCAATCCCGGGATCTTGTCCAATTCTGCGTTTCCGAAATCCCGGGATTGTGACAGTACTAATGCCGGGATTTCGGGATTGAGAAAATTTCAGAGAGTTGTTCATTGAAAAGAATGTACCAAATTCAGGTATTTTTGGGAAATCCGCAAATTCCTAAGATTTTGGATTCGACATGAAACTGTTCGCCGAAAAAAATCTCAATCCAGAGTCCCAATTTATACACGGTTTGATGTTGAATGTTCAATACCGGGATACCAAAATTTAAAAAATTCTAAATCCCAAAATCCCGGGATCACAAAAAGGGTCCGGAATTTGATATCCTAATTGATATTAAGCTATTGAGCGAAACTGGTCCAGTGTGTAAAAAGTGCACAACAGTGTTTTTAATATTGTTTAAGTAAATACAACTTCTCGTAGGATTATGTATAGAACTTGAAAATGTGATGAGCAAGTAATATTCCACAAATGTGCAATTATTTATGATATATTAGTGCCAGATGGCAGTGTCACCTGTCAACATTCTCTCAACGCGCAGACAGTGTGTTCTGTGCGTTATATACAGAAACATTAAGGCTAACATATATATTATGTTGCAGTTCACAGATAAAGTAATTGAGTTTTTTGAATCCATGAGTACTATAATAGTGATCGATACTCGGGTATTCGGGCACATTCTTATCTGTAATCACAGAATTATTAGATAAACACACATGTGCATATTATTATTTACTATAATATCGACGTTTGCAAGGCAAAAGGACGTATCCTATTTTTTTTTTGTTAATCATGATGTTATACAACTTAAAACACATTCTATCAAAATTATGTTATCTGCAAATACTGTGTTTTTTTTTACATAGACTCCTATTGGGGTTTATCTCAACAGAAGTGTTTATACGAGAACTGCTCTTAACTTAGTTGCTCAACCTCTCTTTTTCGAAGTGATTAGGGATAGAAAGATAGGGCTAAGACAGAACTATTGATTAACTAATCACTTTTGCTTGCACCATTCATTTAGGATGTTAGAGTAAGTAAGATGACATCATGTGTATCTCCTCTAAGTCAACATACAAAGCTAAACTAAAGTTAGTTCAAATATAGTTATGAAGTTGGCGAGAACCCAATTCATCCACCATCCAAAAGACCTACCGAATAAATCCACATAACTTTGATTCGAAATAAGAGTGGTCTACAACTAAAACACTTGAAAAAAAATATTGATGTTTTAGTGACGAAGTAAATTTACAGGAGCGGATTTGCTTCTGAGCCACGCGTATTTTTCTACCCCAAAACAGAACACGCCAACACAAGGGAATGTAATTTATATGCAATAAACATTAATAGCCAATGCATGTTTCTTATAATAAATGCTGAAAATATTTCGTTGAATACGCATGTAATAAACACACATGCTTACTTGGTCAGCGTAGCTCAGCGATAAGGTTTTTTTCTTTGTAACCATTAGGCTTTGGATTCGAATCATGATTGATTTTATCAGTCTACAATTTGAGATCTCAGGCATGGTAACAAGGGATGTTATGTTTGTCCTCAGGTTGATTTTAATGGATTATTTATGAAAATTCTCCTCGAGTGTCCTAACTATTTAGGTCGAATTTTTTATACCATGCAATGCCAAATTAGTTATAAATCACATCTTCTTCTTTTGCCATATTCGCTCCCTATGTGGAGCGTATAGCCAAAGAAGCTCAACAGTCGTCTAGGACAGTGCTTCCCAGATTGGAGGCCGCCGCAGAACATGTTTTGTTATTGAGGAGGGACGCGGATTTTTTTTTTCAGATTTAGGGGGACGTGGAATAAAAAGGTTGGGAAGCACTGGTCTAGGACACCGGAATCCCACCGGTCGGAAGAAAAGGCAAGCAGGATCATCGAGAGGGTTGACAGCTTCAGATACTTCAGCATCCGCTCCCTAGTCGGAGCATATGACCACCACATGATTCCTCCAAGATTCTGTCCCCCGCCAGTCTTCTTGCTTCCTCCCATGTCATTCCAGCGTCCCGCAGCTCCGCCGAATACATCCTATAGATCAGGAATGGGCAACCTTTCCTAGGTCTTGGGCCAAATTATCATTCTGTCTCCGAGTCAAGGGCCGGACCAAATTATTAAACATAGTAAATTAATATGAAATTAAATAGAACACGTTGTTATTTCTTATATGGTGGTGATTATGAACTAGTAGAGTGGAGCCACTGCAAGCGCCCGTGTCATCCCCATTGTTTAATCCCCCCTGGAACTATTTATTTCTTTCTCTAATACTTCGCCCAGATGAATCAGGGCCACACAAAATAGCTCGGCCGGCCGGTGGTTGCCCATATATACTATAGATCAGTGCTCCGCAACCGGTGTGCCGCGGCACACTGGTGTGCCGTGAGCCGGATACAGGTGTGCCGCGGTCAAATACATAATGAAAAATTATTTTAATTGAATTATTATTAAAACCTCTGTGTTCATTAAAACAAACACAGGTATCACGTTAATTAGTTATTATTTTATAACAATTATTAAGATTGCATAAAAGTAAATATATATTATTATAGTTTTATGTATGTATACTTTTCAAATTAAAAACGAAAAATTGTGTATCAATTTAATACCTATATGTTTATGCTTTTGGTGTGCCGCGGAATTCTAGGAAGAATTTTGGTGTGTCGTAGGTGAGAAAAGGTTGCGGAGCACTGCTATAGATCATAGGTTCATTTTTATGAAGGTAATTTTAGTTGACTGTATAAGTTGGCGACCCCACAGAAAACCCGTGGTATAGATGGTCATCAGTGGCCTTCCACGACGGCGGAACCCATACGGTTGGTAGAAGAGACATGCAGAATTCAAGCATTCTTGAGGCATCCGCAGCACATGTCCAAGCCAGGTCCATCATCGTCGCTTTTTCGCTTTGGTCGTAATTAACGGCTGTTTAGTCCGTTCCCTTATCTCCGTATTTCTGACAAAGTCAAACAACTGTATTCCCAGAATTCGGCGCAGGCATCTGTTTTCAAAGCAGTTTGGTTACGCTGTGCTTTTGTAGTGTGCTATAACTCGCAACAGTAAAGCAGCACTGTAAGAATGCATGCGTTAAACAGGAAGCACTTGGTTTTGACTGAGTACAGCCGTGATTCCCAGACTTTCCGCAGTGAATTGGAAGTTAACAAAACTTTATAAAACCAAATACAAAAATCGTTTTAATTAGTGTCAGAATCTTCTACATCCTAATAAAATTGAGAATAGCCCCGCAGGTCTACTTTAGAGAGACGTCAAAACACTCAAGTATTAGTAAAGAAACACTCATCACGAAATTACAATACATACTAAAGGCAGTATCGTGGTGATTCTATCTTTTTACGACCAGATAAGATATTCGTAAAAAAATATCCAGAAATAATATTTGATATTATTATTTTTATTTAAAATATTACATGTAAAACAATCGCATGTTTGGAATTCTTATCTTATCATAGTCGACTGTTTTAGACGGCGATATTTTTCGCTGACAGACAGAATGGCCCAATACAAGAGTAATTTTCATGCAGACAATAATTTTCGCATAAAACGTACATTAACCGAATCGATGCATATCAAACGTTGCTAATTGAATTGAATTTTAATTCCAGATACTAAAGTAGATAAAAAATAAGCTAAAATTCGACAATAATTGATACTTCCATTAAATATGAGACATACACGGTATTGCTAATACGGAGAGCCAAAAAACAGGTTTCCCTAATAATCTGTTACTTGATTTTGTTTTTAAATAGGCACGAATCATTCTAATTATTTTTTCATTATATTAAAAGGTTGCGCTTTGGCTTCTTAATTTATTTGTGAATTTTGTAAATGTTTTTTTATAAATTGATTAATATGTTTTCAGAAGATGCGAATTGAAATATCTTTGTACCACTGCTCCTATTTAACATATACGAGGATCTCAATTTCAAAACCTACCTAAAGACCATTTTTTTTAAATTTTGATGCCAAATTGTTCTCTATTTTAATATCTACACAATCAATAGATTTCCGATTTCAAAACCTCTCTAAATACAGAGAAAACGCATTGAAAAAACGTGTTTAGTCTCAAAACCTACTGAAATCCAAAAAGCCCACGGCAGTTTTTTGCACTTTGCCAACAATTTTGGTTTTTGGAGTTAGGAAGGTTTTGAAATTAAACAATTACCGCCCACCGTACTCGCTTGAGTACAGCTAAAAAACTATATGATAGTAGTAAACTGTAAAAAAATACAATTTGGCAAAAATGCGTAGATAAATAGTCAATAGTTTATCACCGAAATATTGGTTTAAAACAAGATGATTTAGGTTAGATATTTGAATTATTTCTTAGTATAACTAATAATACATTTTTAATTGTTTCTCATTATTATGTATACTTAGGCTCTACTTAAACATAATATATTTTTAGTATGACAATATTTTTCATTTACCTTGTGCTATGTTGCATTTTATTGCGCTGTACTCAAGCGAGTACAATGGGCGTTTAGCCGCCAATACTGCGCTAGTCGTTTCGTTTTGATTTTGATGAAATACTACAATGGCAACCCATCACGTTTTTTCGAGACAGAATAACTATACAAGGCTCGAAGAAGCCTTCGTATTTTTGTCATTTTATGATATATATTATTTTATATCCAATGCCAAATCGACTGTAAAAAGAAACTAATTTTATAGAAGACCCAAAAGCCGTTTTTGATGATTTTGGGCCAAATGTATGTAACTCAAAAACTTCAAAAATCGAGTTACGTTTCTTTGACCCTAATGGGCCGAGTTGTTTTATTCGCTGATTGTGTGACACACACGGTAGAATGTGTTAGAAAACCAAAGTAATGAAATTGCCCGTTGTTGTTTAACCAATTGAGCACAAACATTAACTATAATAGAATTCTTCCATCTTGTTTAATCGATGTCTGCGTATTTTGTCGCATAATATTGTTGAAGAAAATTCTAAATCATAATGAAATAAAAAAAATATTCAATTATGCAAAAATATTATTGAATACAGTCGGCGAACGGCGCCGTGTTGCCAACACTCATTTTGAGTTAATCGATATTGTATGATCAATCATAAGCAACGTATTGTTGAGATGTCGTAAAGTAATAACCACTGAGCAATAAATAATGTACGTAAATAAATATTTTATAATATCCAATGTTTTTATTGCACGTCAAATGTATTTTATTAACATTTCTGAATGTTTTGTGGCATAAGTGTATTGTAACTAGCAAATTTCTGAGTTAATAATTGTAAATACGATATTGACGGAAAATACCCGATAGATCACTTAACGTTATAATTTAATTTGTATATTTCATGAAAAAATACAGTTATAACTAGCTGTAAGCCCGTTGCCCAGCAACGTTTATTTTATTTTATTTCATTTTATTTTATTTTATTTAAAAAAGTGGAGACTGGAAGGTGTGCAATCGAGGACTCTCACTCAAACAAACACTCACTCACTAACTCAAACAAACAAATATACATTATCGGCTATTAATACAGTTATAATAATGAGACTCGGACAATTACATTTAAGACTAAGTGTATGCTGAGTAGGGTTGCCAACCATCTTTGATTAGCCGGGATTGTACCAGAATTGAAATCGCTGTCCCGTATCCCGGATGAAAGCTGATTTTTTTTAGGTAATGGCTGACTGAAAATGATGATGATGTTCAGTTTTGAGCAATTTGTCCCGGAATCGTTACAGAACGTTGGCAGCACATATTTTGTATTACACGAAGAAAAAACCCGATAATGCTGCACGCAGGCACGTGCGACGCAAACATTCGTCAGCTCTATTTTGCGCTCCGTTGTAGTTCCGGCACAGATTTCTGCGTAACATGTTCCATGTTTGGACATGTTCTATTGATTTTGACGCGAAAATTACTGAGAAACTAATGAATTAAATGCAAACTAAACTTTAAACGACACTACTCATGTATATTACATTAACACTTGAGTACCGAAACGTCGAAACTAGAATCGGTAAACGAGGGGATATAAAATGACCCCAGGCAAATTGGCATAATATGTACGTTGCATTTATTAATGTATCATTGAAGATTACAATAAATATCAGCTAGATATTATTAGTATTTAACGAATCGTTGAAATAAGAAGAGTTTACAATGTGAATGCACACCGCTAAGAACTCAAAGGTTAAAAGAGTTATCGTGGGTCATTGTATAAGTGTCATTCATATATCACTAACTGAAAACAACAGTGAGATAAAATGAAAAATGACAATTTTGCCAATCGATTGCTGAAAGCTAAACCTACCCAATGAAACACTGAGATATTAAAAAAATATAAGACAGTATCACTTGCAAAAGCACAGCTTATTCCAAAATGGTTAAAAAATGAAACTTTAATATCATATCTTGAGTACATTTTAAAAGTATTTTTAGTCTTACATTACTTTGGAGTGATATTTTGAATGTTGTCAAGCCATGTTTGAGACTGATTACTAAAAATACTTTCAAAAAATATTTTAATCTACAAAATTACATTCATGGTTTATGTTTAAACAACTTTTGAATGAGCCGTGTTTGCAAGTAATACCCTCATATGTCCATTTAAAATCAAAATCACTTTGTAACATTTATTAAAATATCCCTGCAACTTATCGCATAGCATCGGAATTATTGGTAGGATAACTAGATGCAAGTTAACAAATCGAACTGTATAATAAGCCGCAGAAAATACTAAATAAAACTATAATCAACTGTTTTAAAAGTATGAAAGAAACACTAAAGGTCCATTACTTCAAAACAAATCATACTGTTGCTTTCTACACTTGTCTCATCGTATGCTTGGTCTAATTCAAGTATGTATATTTATTTTGTTCAAAAGAAAAAAAAACTATCAAATATTATTAATGATTAATCATGCAAAATTGATCATTGACATAAATGATAAACTACAAATATATTGTAATTTCAAACGCAATTCTCAGTTATTAAAAATTAAACTGTCGAGTGGACATTTTCTGTGTGAACAAGCAAGCAACTGCGTAAGTCCTAATAATTACCCGCCGATTCCGAAATATGCGAACGAAGAAGATAATATACCTGTAATATATATAAAAAAATATTGCTAACTAAGTAAAACATCCAACGGTGTAATTAATATTTTATTACGAGCGTAAAAATCTTAACCCCGCCGCATTTTCCACTGCCTAATGCAAAATTATTCCCGCCGGCATCTCGATAAGAATTGAAATTTACGCCCGAATATTAACCGCCAACAAGACCGTAGGTATTTTTTTTTTTGCGAGACGAAACGGGGGAGGCGGATAATCAACCCCCGGGTGTATATTGTGACAATATTGCGAGCGTACTGAGAAGGTTTGCCGTTTGTATATTATATGCCTTCGAATCGATTGTAACTAATTACGCGAACGTAACAACGTGTCAACACTTAAGCTGTAAGACGTTGTATGGGTGAATGAAAGTAAATCCTCGTGTATGTATAGGAAGCAAAAAAAAAAACATTACATCAAAACTAACAGTGTATAGAAGAGAAAATAATCTTTGATCATTTTACAGGATATGACTATTAGTTTTTTTTTAAATGAAGCAATTTTCCTTCCAGGTTAAAAATGAAAATACATAAATATAACAAGAAAAAAAACTGTATGTATTCCTCGCCCACACGTATTTCAATAGATTTCGTTGTTCACTGTAAATTCAAAAAAAAAATACTCACGTGTACTAATTCCACATTTATTTATTAAGGCCAGGACAGGTTTCGCTCCCAGGATTTGAAAATCGGGTAGCGTCAAAATATTTTGAAATTCTGGGAAGAGCTAAAAAAGGTCTCGTGTCTTTCCTGTGTCAAATTCTTAAATGTGGTAAAACCATTTTGGAATCTTTTAACCCCCGAGTCTCAAAAAAAATGTTTGTACGGGTAAACGGGCCACAAGGCCAACAAGGTTGAGAAACTATGCTTTAAGACATGCAAAATATTATAACGAATCTAATTATTTTTTTTCCTGAAATAACACAAGGATCACTTTACTTCTCAAGGAACACAAACTATAATGCCTTAAAAAGGTACAGTCAAGCGAATAAATTCAAGTAAAGTGAATTATTCGGCTTTACGAAGCCTGTGCATCCGTTTCACGGTGAAAATAATGGAATATTATAGCTATGTATGTAATAATTTCTGGCTGCTCAAATTAAAAAATATATCTTTGGACATGTAGAGCATGGTAGACGGTTTACGGAACAAAACAGGGTGCGTGGCATTTAAAAGAAATCGTTTCACAAAAACATTTTATGGGAAAATATTATAAATTTTAATATACGTTACCTTTTTATAGAAGTGATTGCGTGCGTAAGGGAGCAATTTGATACATGCTCAATTTAAATACATACTGCTTTATTATACACGGTATTAAAACCGTATTGAAAATAAACATGCCATGTTTTAAACGAAACAAAAGGTATAAACAATTCTATGCTAATTCTCCGATTATGTATTTTAAAATCAGTGACTATGAAACTGTGTGCAAATGCGGAACGGTCTAAATCTGAGAAATGTTTCGCAGACCGCGAAGGCAGAAATAAAGAATATTACATTACATGCTGCAGCCGGAATTAAGATTCTGAATTCGACTTACCCGATTAGTAACTCGGAAAGGGATTAACGTTGCTATTTGAAGTCTGTCAAATTTCTTTTGGACTATCCAGCCACAAAGAGCTTGCAATTCGAAAGATTTTTTATTCGGCAGACAAAAATAATCTTTCTACTTTATATATATATATTAGCCGCCTGAGTGGTTGAGTGGTCAACGTTGTTGGCTTCGGCTACGGAGGGCCCGGGTTCAAATCCCAGTACGGACAGTTCTATAAATTGATTTTTCAATCGATTTATGAATTTCTGTTCAAAGGCATGGATGTATGTGATGTCTTGAATTCCCCCCTCTCACCTATCCTATCCTATGAACGGGGCGTATCGAGAGCGATTAGCTTACCACTAATCCTGTCCTAGCCCTATCCTTCTATCCCTACTCTCTTTAGAAAAAGAGAGGTTGAGCAACTGAGTAACAAGCAGTTCTCGTAGAAACACTTCTGTTGAGATAAACTCCATTAGGAGTCCATATGATCCACATTGGGAGCGGACATGGTTATAAAATATATATATATATATATTATCCATGTCCGCTCCCAATATGGAGCATATTTCCAGAAGTTTTTCTGTAAGAACTGCTTGTTACTCAGTTGCTCAAACTCCCTTTTTCGAAAAAAGTAAAAGTATAAACGATAAGGGAAGCACTTGTGGTTGACAAATCACTCTTGCTAAACCATGTTATTTTAGGATTAGTATAGTAGGGGGGGGGGGGGATATGAAAGATCACAAACTCAAATGCATTCCAACAGAAATCGATAAATCGACTTAAAAACAATGCTGTCCGTACTGGGATTCGAACTCGTGAGGTCCGGCATGGAAGCCAACGACGTTGACCACTGTGCCATGAACTCGAATGTATATATAATAATTATGTTTGATATCGTACACAGAAATTGAATAATAAGTACATACACAGAAATTCGTGCAGTTGTAAGTTTTTATGATTAAATTTTAAGTATTAAGTTTAAGTATTTGTTTCATTCGCTTATACAAAAATTATGAAAAATCATTTTTACCATGAATGATATGTCTTTCCAAATTTATTTTTTTTAAATGAAAATAATAAAAAAAAACATGCGAAACTGGATGTAGTATCAATAGTGGAATAAATATATATTTTTTTATACATGACTACTCCCAATGTGGAGCATATGGCCTCCAATAGAGGTATTTCAACAGAAGTTTTTTTCTACGAGAACTGTTTGTTACACAGTATTTAATAATCGAAAAAAAACGATTGACGTGACAGGCAAAAAGATTTTTTTCGATCGATCCCCACGGTTGAATTTTATTATTAGATACCAGAGTGAGAGCCGTGCATGGCTCCCATAGTTCCTATAAAAGGATTAATAATTTATCTGCTGTACATCTCGGCGCAAAAGTTGTGCAAAGCCCCTGAAAATAAGTATTTAATTCATTAAGAAGGCTTAATGCGTCCGCCGTGTCACAAGCGAGCGTATACATTAATTCTCTAGAGCAGAAACTTTTTCGCAGGCCGACAGGAAATTACTGCGGACCCGCGGTTTACAACCACTATGTAAAACGATGACAGGGGTAAGGCCAACCTCGAGTTAACGCAGTTTATAATAAGGCAATAAATTAACCGTTTTCGATTAGCGGGAGTCAAACTTTGAATATCCGTATTTAGAATACTTAGATTATTTTGTAGCACATAAATACGATCGAGTTTCACATAAAGTTCCATTAATTCCTGTGGAATTATAAAATTGGTAATTTTTTGGTTCTACACTAAAATTCGATACATATAATTGGTGTGAAGGCGTTTTCAATACACTAACAGGAAAGGACACTCATGCGAGTATATGCGTACAAAGTAGGACCTCCAATCCCGGGATCACTAGTCCTGTTCTAGCCTTATTCTTTTATCCCTACTACTCTATTTGAAAAAGAGAGGTTGAGCGACTGAGTAACAAATAGTTCTCGTAGAAAAATATATTATAAACCTACTAGCCCCACCATTCTAGCAATGAATTAAACAGAAAACTAAAAGCCGCTTCACTTCAAATACTTTCGGAAGGAAAGAGAAGAAACAGTAAAAAAATGTTACTGACCGTTTCTCGTTCGACCTAAAACCATATCGAAAATTAAACGAAATTAAAAATCTATATTCTGCATCAGATTTTCGATTTACCTTGATGTTGAATGTTAAATTTGTCATATAGTATGCCGCTAAAAGTGACGCCATGATTTAATTATTTTTTTTTTGCGAATTTGATGTTTGCAATAATCACACATTATTATGAAGATCACTAATAAATTATGCGAAATACGAAATACATTTTATTCAAAAGATTTTAAATCATGGCGTTGTTTAATGCCACGCTGTGAAAATTTACGCCGAAATAATCACAGCATACTATAAGACAAATCAACCAATGCTTTTAATAAACTTTAAGACAGCCCATTACAACATTTACACGATACAAATGTCATTTTGAAGAACTGTATAAAATAAAACACGTGTGTTCATAAAACAGCGACATTTTATTCGAAAAAAAAGAACGTCGTATTTTTAAATGTCATCTTTTAGTCTATCAATTGCGTCCACTATAAATCGAGCCCGCCTCAAATGAGGCATCGCGATCTCCTTCAACAAGCGCCCCGATATTATTTCGCGGACCCGTCCGCCCGTACTGAGTTGACAAAGGAAAGGAAACAGAATTGTGTTTGCTGCCAGAACCAATATTAGACCAACGACAATCGCTGATTAAAAATGGATTTTTTTCACACGCCAAAGACTTCATTTTGGCACTTGTTTGAACACCACGATTACTTTGCGCGGATGAAGACCAAACTTGAAACAGAAATCAGCTGAAAAAATAATTCATAAAGCATTCCATACTGGAATTTAAGTACAGATCTGCAGCTGATCTGATATTATATCGACTGTGGAAAGGAAAAAGGACGTAACCCACACATATCAAATTTTACAGGAGGCGCTAAAAACGTGTTTTGATGTATTTGTGACATATGCAAATTATAAATTATACACAACCTTGAAGTGCACGGATACTTCTAAACTGGTGTTTAATTGGCATAACCTAATATTAATTAAAGAAATTGTCTCGGAAAAACCTTTATTTCAATCTTTTTTCTTGGTTTTAATTTTTTACAAGGTCATCTTTTTCAAACTTAAAAGTTAAATTGTGATTATCGAAAAAAAGCTGTTTTGGAAAATTGAGGGTTACGTCCATTTTCATTTTCAGTCGATATGTCTATTTGTTATTAATAAAATACAATATAATTATTCAAATTAAATATATTTGACCAAAAATATCATGGCAGACTTCGCAAACCACGTTTGTGAACACATTTATTTTTATATACGGTATACCCGAGTTAATAAATATCACGAGTACCAATATTTTTTTAAGAGAGGTTTACGCTGAAATTTACTCACCACATCTCACATGGCCGCGGAGTCGTAAGTCAAAATTCTCTTTTTGATCACGTCCGCTCCTAATGTAGGCAACTAATGGAGCATTTTAACATAAGTTATCCAAGTAGAACTGGTAACAAATCAATCATTTAACCTGTACATTCAGATAAGGTAATAGCTAAAGAGAGAACAAGGTATGATGCAAGGAAAGCTTTTTACGCGCCGTTTTTAAGGATCGAATTGGAGATAGGCTGGGAGGAGTGATAAGGAATCGATAACCGAAAGATACGTCGGTGAAAGACTTCCGTTCGAAGACCTGAAATATTGACGGAGAGCGAAATGTAATAAAAAAAAAGAGTAATTAATTATTTCTATTGCATTTCAGAGAAAAAAAAACGATGATTGTCACCACCTGTGGTCAAGTTAGTAAGATCTTTGCCCTAGACGGGTTTGTCGGTTCAAGACCTGGTTAAGATTATGATACGAGACGGTTTTTAATGGTCTGGTTCCCACGTTTACGATAACCTTTTTAAAATTTTTTCGACTAGCATGTACGCAGAAGAGTTACCTCATCACAAAGAACATTCCACAATTCTATTGAAGCGTGATAATTGGCGCCTCAGTTTTAACACGTACGCATTTCTTATAATTGTCGTCTCATATAGGAAGTACATATAAGCGATAAACGCAACGAAATAAATAGGGTATTCCCATATTAAATTTTTGTCGAGAGGCGTGAGAAACTAATGTTGCATTCCTAAAAATCAGTAAGCAAAACGAAGCAACCAATCGGATTTGATTGTAAAGGAAATAGTCCCAAGTGGCGGAGGGATTATTTCAGCGAGAAAAGAATAAAAAGCGGGTCAAATCTGATAGAAACACACTTCTCACTTTTTCTTTCCTTCAGACTTACGACGGAGCCCTCCGCTCGATTTTTCTCAAAACTATTTGTTGCAGATATCTAGTATTTTAATTTCAGTATTTTTTTTAAATTTATATATAAAATCAAGTGTTGGGCTTTAACTGGCTTACGTGGACGCAGCTTCCCCTTCCTAAGTACCGACCAACAGTATCGTCGCACCACAGGTTAGGAATACGCCTTATACGGTTTCTTTTTTTTTCTTTATTTTTCAAACAATGGAGTTTGCATTTTTGGTTGCGGATTCCTCCAATCGGAGCCAAATTACCGCCTCGCTTAATAGGGGTGTTGAAATTAATAAAATAAAATAAGGCAGGACGATGACCGGAAGGGATGGGAGGGGGAAGGCGGAGAATCCAAACCGTGAGTAGATTAAAGTCTAACGCTGTCGTTAATTTGTTTTAATTTTTTTTGTTAAGCTAACTGTAAGATGTATAAAGCTATAATTAGTGTAGAGATAAATGTTACGAGGACTGTTGAGATATATATATTTTTTTTACCATGGTTAGTTAAAACCAAAAAGCTTCCCTTTGTTTGTTAATGTTAACCAGATCGCCGTGAATAATATGCGAGTAATTAACGTAGTATTTGTTAGTGCCAAAGTTCATGTAATTCAAATGCCCGACGGGGTTAGTCACGTCCAAGTCTGGGACTAGGACGGGACTAGTAACGCCATGCCTGGGGCTTGGCAGTTGCGGTTTTTTTAGTCGAAGCTAGCTAGCGACTTAGGAAGTCGCCGTAAGGCTAGAGGAGCGTATTGGTTATACGTAAGTCAGAGGACTTGTATCCGAACTTAGATTAAGAGGTTTTGTAATGAATTGGTCAGGAAGAGTGGGTGGTTCCCTTGCAAGGTTCCCCATTCCCTTCCCCTAGCACCGCGATCTGGTAAACAACCAACGACGTATTAAAATCAGTAAATATAAATAATTGTCTTTGTATTAGTTTATTTACATAAATAACTTTCTTTAATTAACTAATATTAAAAATAGAATTAAGAAACATTATATATAATAAGCTTTTGTTGGAATACCTACTGTTAGAGTTAGAATTAAAAGACATTATACAAAATAAACTTTGTTGATTAACTGCTGTTAAATTCCTGAATTAGAAATCACTGTATAGATAAATTCTTGTTTTGATTATATACTTTTGAAATATTGAAGTAGAAGCATTATGAACCAATGAACTCTTAATTAATTATATAATATTTGCTATACTATAACTGGTTACTATAAAGAAATGTGTAACCGAAATTGTAATAGGGTTTCCACAAATCATGTAGATTTTGTTTATAAGAAATAGGACGCCCACCCTTGAAGGAATCTATGGCCATCGTTATAATTACTTTTATTATTAATTCATTTTTTTTTGTATAGCGATTAGCTGAGAGTGAACGTCTTCAAAGGTGGGTCGTGTATTTTCTTATTACTGAATAAACAGTCGTAAATTCCTGGTCTCTCCGAAAGGAGTTTGTTTGTTTTATATTGTATTAAAAATTAACATTGTTTATCAATATAAATATTTTAACTGTAGAATTTCTAAAAGATTATCTATCATTTTTATTACACTAAAATTAATTTCTTAAACACTATCTGTTATTAATTACACTTCGATTTTGAATGAAGTATAACAAAACGCTTGGAGCGTAAAACTAGATACCTTCATTATCGCAGATGGACTTTATAATTTTACAATGTCTTTGTGTTTGCAATTTGAATTGTTTTAATTATGTTTGTATACCTACCATACTTGTATTAATTTGTAATGACATGTAGGTAGACCAGAATAAATGTTTACATTTAATAACTTGACCTTGATTGAGAAGTTTTATTTCATTGTTACTTTTTGTTTTGTTTCCCAAAAATCTCATAGAAATTTGCATACCTATTTAGGACCACCCTGTTTATACCAAATCCGACAAGTCGGGGGCGGGAGAGATTTTTTTTTCTCTCTCGAATTCTACTTTAGGAGAATGGGGTTCGTCAATTACAACTGCGATTACTCGATGTAATTTCAATATTATATTTGAGAATAGACACAATATTACTTTTATACATATTTCCACTTTTATTTATCAAGATCAGGACGGATTTCACTCATGGCGAGCATTGTCAGATGATAAAAAATATAATTAAACAGTGCTATTTATATAAAAACAAAATTGAAATGAAAAGGTTTGTTTCAAAAAGTAAAATTTTGTTGCTGTATAAATAGCACTGTTAAATTATATTTCTTATCAGTTGACAATGCTCGCCATGAGCGAAACCGGTCCTGATCTCGATAAATAAAAGTGGAAATAAGTATTAAGGAATATTGTGTTTTTCTTAATATAATGCCTTTCGACCATGTATTGACAGTGAATACCCTAAAAAGATTAAATTTGAATCGTTCAAATGTTGTAAATTTCCACACGTTTCGTTACTAACGTCCCGGGTTTTGTCTTTCGGCATTTTCTTGAATGCTTGCATTTAAGTACACGAATGAAATTGAACTGACACAGTTATTTAAGGCAAATACTCAGTTCAAGTTCATCCCGAAAATAAATCTTGTTAAAAAGATGGATTCAATTATTTGATCTAAATGACGACATTGTATTTTATAAATAAATCTTACGGGCAAAGTATTTATTGTTCGTGAAAAATATTCAATGACGCCATTGCTTTCATCCCGTATTATGACAGAGCCTAAGCAATACCTAACTAACAAAAATATATGAAATAACTATGTTAGCTTCAAAATTTTCGACTGGCGAACCACCGAACAACCAGGTAACCCAAAGGTGCAACATTTATTAGATCAACGATTTACAAACTCTTACAGTGATATTTATGGCATAAACGCCATTTATTTATAAGAGGGGACGCGGTAATAGAGCCCATAAGGACCATAGAGCACGACCCTTGCAGTAGCGCATCAGTTTTATCTCTACATCCCTTGTGGAAACGCTACCTTATACAGTTAGTTAATATAACCTAGTTAAAAATTTACAGAAAAATCGCCAATGATTGACACGGAAGAATATAATATGATTTAATATAAATTTAGCTTTAATTGATAAGGAATCATTTGGATGACGTTTTTTTATTTATTAAATGTACGAAAATATTGTACTTACGTTATTTTAAATGGTCTATGAAATAAGAGCTTAAAGGCGTATTTAGATTTTCGCAGTTTTATTGAAATGTACATATATGGGTTTACTTGGTAGACCTCCGTTGTAACAGATAAATAATATCAACGCATTTAGTTCTACATTTTGTTAGATAAGTTTATAGCTATTTATGCGTGCGCTGTTCGTCAGAACTATGTTTTAGCTTGCATAAATGTAATAATTGTAATATAAATTAGGATGTTAGAGCAAATAAAAAGATGTATTGTGTATCTCTTCTAAGGGGGGTATATATTACTTAATACATATAGCTGAGTGTATGCAAGTTTAAACATAGTTCTGACGACGGCGCACGCCGAAATAGCTATAAACTCAAATAATTAAAAAAAAAATAGAACTAAATACGTTGATATTTTTTACCTTATTACATCTAATTGAATTAAAAATATGAAAAAAAAAACAACTTTATTTTCAACAATCCTACCACTATCAATACCTCTTAAATGCAAAATTTTAAATACGCCCGTTTGGTTTTAAAAATGGGAATTTAAAAAATTTAAAACGTTATTTCAAAGTTACTTGTAAATATGACAAATAATTACATACAATAATAAAACTGTATTTTTTTCCAGTCGTAATTGCATCACATTACTATGTGCTGCAGCTCTAGAAATGATAACGTTTTTTTCTCTAGTAGAAATTATGATTTGTATTATGCCAGCTTTGCTCAATACGGTTGCTCAAACAGATGTATTATAGATGGAGTGTGAAATGCGCGCTAAAAATCGAACAAGAAAACCATACATAGAAATATAATTATTCACATTTAATAATACTTCTAACCTTTTCATGAGTACTTTACTAAAAAAAATGAAAAATACAATTAATGTCAGTTAACCTTCAACGAAGACGACCTAATACAACACAGCTGTTACCGAGCTTTTGACTGCAGGAAATACTAGTTCGCTACGAGTGGTTTATCTTATGATTTTTAGGCTAAGGATAAACAATGAATTCATTCTTTGCAAAGTATTGTAAAACTTCAAATTCTTCGAAACGGACAGTCCAAATACAGGATTTCCGTTGTATCAATATTAGAAGTTTGCGCCCAGTCAGTCGACGTCGAGAGTTCGTTGTTGTAAGTATTTGAATAAGAGTATACTACGCAGACATAAAACGATTTACTACACTAGAATTAATCACACTGTTGTAGGCGGAAAGACTCATAAACAGACAATAAGTATTAACTTGTGTATACTCATTTCAATATGTACGGTCATGTGTTCGACTATTTTCTTTTCGCTTTTTTCCGTTCACCAAAAATTCACCCACCTGTAGAAAAAGCTTCGCTCACAAACACTATCCCTGCGCATGAGTTGACAGAAAAAGTGTGCGTGTGTAAAGATAAATCATAAAAATACCTATTGTAATACAGTACATTTTACGCCAAAATTTGAGACTGCGTGATTGGGAGTCGCGTAATTGGAGGAGTAAATCTCATACAAAAATTACGTTTTTTGACGCGAAAAATGCAAAACTGCCAAAACTAAAAATTTATGGACGAAATATTTAGTTTTTAGGTGGCAAATGCATAGCGCTCGCCAACGTTTGACTGTATTCACCACACAGACAGCCACCCGGCTGTGTGTACAGCAGTAACGACAATGCGATACTTAAATAAGCAAACGATTGTTACTTAATACACTTATAATATGCAACAATATGCAGTTTACCATAAACATATCAATGTAAATGACTAAAAATGTACTACTGTGTATACTGGAAGCTGTCTTAGATAATATATATATAAGTCAGAAATTGCAGTTATGTACTAATTTGATCTGAGAAAATTGTTTTTTATTAATTTAACAAAGGGCTCGCCGGCCGTAGTAAAATATAACAAGGGGATCGCGCGAGCCCCTCCAAGCCCACCTCTAGATGAAGGTGTTATGTATCGACCTTCTTTATGGACGTATCAAACATTTCAATGGCCTGTCACAGCGGTAATGGATGAAGGTCCAAAGGACTGTAAAGGCCTTCATCTATAATAATCACAACAGCGGTGATTTAAAAAAAATGACAAATCTAAAGTTTTCAACTAATCAGTTTTTAGTTAATTAAATTTTATGATTCTAATTTAATTCATCACCTGAAAAAAGTTAATAATTTATTCAAAACTCTCTAGTCCACTTAAGTCACACGGCACTGCAAACTTTTGGAAAAGATTTTTCCGGTCGAATTTCCCAAACTACTCGCGCGTAGCCATCCCCTTTTCCAGCGATGCCATCTTAAAGAAAAGCCCGAGAATTTTTTTACGGCAGGGTATTTGCTGAATATATGAAAGATTCAATTCAACAAGGGTTTAATGATATAACTTTTCTTTTTTCAGCTTGGACAAACACAAGACGATGATTTTTCAGCAGAAAAAATATTAATTTGAATTATATTATATTGTTTCTGAAATTTGTATCAATTTCAGCCAAGATTCGAGTCGCTCTGTCAACCAAGCTTTTGAAAGGGTGGCAATATTGACAGGTCATAGATTCTCAAAATGGGCCCCACCGGAGGAACTTAAGAGGCCATTTTGGTTAGGAAGAAAGTAGCATTGTAATCAAAAGGGGGACAATGAGTTTTGGGGTGTTCACTGTCAATGCTTGGTGGAATGATATTATATTAATAAAAACACAATATTCCCTTGTACTTCATTCCACTTTATTTAATAAGTCAGGACCGGTTTCGCTCATTGCGAGCATTGACAGTTGACAATGCTTGCAATGAGCGAAACCGGTCCTGACCTATTAAATAAAGTGGAATGAAGTACAAAGGAATATTGTGTTTTGTTAATTTGAAAAATATTATGAAGACCTTTATGACACGACTTTATTAAAAACGTGTAATCGTTTCTAAACATTTAAAATTTGATTTTGGTCAATTAGCAACACGGAAATATCAGTAATTCGTTATTGACAAAAAAAAACATTAATACTGGAATTCCGGTTTCGGTTAAGCCGGCATTGCAATCCCTTATTCTATTAAATTTGAATCGCTCAAATTAAGTACATTCACACAGATTTTCTCACTAACGACCCGGTTTTCTCCTTTCGGCATCTTCAGGCGTCCAAGTGCACGGATGAACTTGAACTGACGCTTAGTAAATGAATGTTTCGTGTTTATATAAGAAATAAATGCATCACTGAGTTTAAAGCTATTGCTGGCGAAAAGGATAAGCCCATGGGAATGCCAACAGATTTGAGTAGTGAGTAGTTTTAAGAATTATATTTAATGTTTGTCGGAAAAGGTTTTATGATTATATTTATATAGGGTATAGGAGTGGAGACCCCGGCATGTTTAATATTTCATTTAAAATCGGAAGACTGTTCAATTGCGCTCTGTTTATTTCTTCTATTGTTATACGTTCAAACAATTAAAACGACATTACCGATCTTAAATGCCATTAGTGTTTAAATGTTAGGTTTTAGCATTATGCAATTATCATTGAATGATTAAGTACTACGACATCGCAGGCGTAACGCGACGTTATAACCAGGCGGTGACGTCACCCGCGAAGCCTTAAAAGCTCGCATAGCTCCTGCGTACACGTTGAAACTGTGTCATAACTTTAGCGGTAATTGTCACTATTTTGAGATAATTGATAACCTACTCTGTATTTATTGAACATCGACGAAGCGCTGAGTAGTTTAAATAGTTACAAGCTATATTTATTTGCCAAGGAATGTGAAAAGCTTCATAACGATATCTTGTCAATGATTATTTCCAACCCTTAAATGGATAGATGGCTAAGAAAAGTACAAAACTTTTGTTTTGGCTTTTTCGCAAAACGGAAATCGATTTTACCGTTTATTCTTATACCCAATGGTAAAATACATATTTACTTATGTCTTGTCTACACGTGCTTAACCATTACAATCTTCATTCGAACAGAGCAAGCTGGAGTTTTGGCGGCCATTGTTTTCAAACGTTTTTTAATACAATTTTCACAATAAAAAAAAACATGGCCCATCATAATAGCATTAAGTAGTTTTATTGTGTATTCTATAGTTGATAGTGTATTCTAAGTGTCGTATTTTTATAAACTGTATGAAAATTGTGTTTTACGCCTCTAATGCCTAAGCTAAGTGCTTTTAAAGAGTACTTAGTGTTTTTGGATAGAAATACATTTTAAAAAACGATTGAATTTTTTTAAAATTATTTTTCCTGCCAATCACACCTACCCACTGTATATGAAAATATGTTTTTTTTTAAAATTTAAAATTAGACAATCATGCGTTTAAGGGTAAAATACATATTTCTGGAAAACTGTGCGGCAAAAACTCTCGCTAGATATTTACACAAGTTCACACAAAAGTTCCCGTATATAATCAAGTCGCGATGAAAAGTAGTATTGTTTCATAGTTATTAAATATTTCATTTCTTTACACGATTTTCAGCACCACAATGCTGTTCTAATTTTAAATAACACGGTTTTTTAAATTCAGGAAACCAGTCTTTAAATGTTCTATGAATCACTTTTTTTAACGTATCTACCGCGTAAAAAAAGAGTCGAGTGTATAATTAGTTTAATTCAATTCACGGGTTCGAATCACCAAAAAGTAAAAACGTACGCAAAAGTTTTCAAAAGCATTGATGTCTGAAAAGATTTTATTTTTTCCCATTTTCTCCCCACATTCGATCCTTAAAACTGAACGAACGCAGAGCGATCAGCTGTTTGTCGATTATTAATCAGATATCCTTCTACAACAGGTTAGGCGACTGAATAGCAACTAGTTATCGTAATAAAAATCCCGTTACAATACTCCACATCATACACAATTTAAAAAAAAAATCAAATAGTTTTTTTGGTATCACACCATTGTCAAGACTATCATATTATACTGACTAGCGTAAATCTAAGTGTGGTGAAATAATATTTAAAAAAAAGGTAATATTATGGCAAAAAATATTTACATACATTATATTATTTGAAGTATCGCGTGGCATAAAGTTGTAAATATTTTGATTTTCATACACATGCCAAGCAAGGGTTGAACTTATGCTTATATTTTTGAAGAATACGTTCAAATTTAGTGACCCACTTAAAAGAAATAAAATACAATTAGCGTTGTTGGCTTCCGTGCCAGAACCTGTCCCAAGGGTTCGAATCCCAGTACGAACAGCATTTTTTCTATCGATTTCTGTTCGAAGGCATGGGTGTTTGTGATGACTAAATTACCCTCCTACCCTTCCCATCCTTCAATAACTGAGCATAGCGAGAGTGATTAGTTAACCACTAGTCCTGTCCTACCCTTATTCTTCTATCAACACTACTTTTTTGGGCCTGATCTAATATTATATTTATTTAAACCTTGACCTTAAAAAGTACTGAATTGACATAAATACAACTGTCGCTCGATTAACCCTTTGCCCGCGTCACCAAATTTAGCGAACATGCCCTGTACGCGGCTGCTTTTTTGCGGATTTTGTTATCGCGTTTTCGACTATAAATATAGGTTGTAATATTTTTTCAACTAATCAAATATGTTAATTCTCACCCAAAGTAACTTTTTCAATAATAAAATACAAAATATTTTTTGTATTTTCGGTTTAATTCAACAATAATCATTCTTCATACAATTGCGGCGTGACGCCGCCATATTGCAAAATACCGCCACGCGCGACCGAGAACACTGCGCCACCACCATACCATATGCTAATAATATTAAATTCTCGGAACAATATCAATTTCACCCGCACTCTATCGCTTATTTACACTATTCAAAATCTTGCATTTGTGACGTATGTTTACGGCGTGTTCCAGAAATAAATTATTTTAGCCTATATTGAATCTTTTTTGACTAATGCCATCTATTGAATTTGGTAAAATATACATTTAGTAATATTTTCAACCAAGTTATACAACTTTAACAAAATAGATAGCTTTTATATAGGGTTTGAAATTTCTATGACATCTATACGTGTCACGCGCGCTGAGGGCATGTTCGGTAGGACATGCATAGCGGTCATACGCGGTGAGAAGGTTAAGGTGTTACTAGGTTTTTATTGATTCAATGTCACGGTCAAATGCTGCGCTGCATTTCGTACATTTAAATGTTTTAAATATAAAACATATTTAATTTATTATATTGTGTTGTCTTATGTCAATTGTGGCAAATATTGTTATAATAATAAATATCAAACACGCCAGTGGTGTCTGCAGAGTGTAGAGCATTCTTCAATTCAGATGTAAAATTAGGTGTCTTTTGAAATAACTACTTGAACCCCGTCCGCATAAACCACTTCATCCATCTGCTAACTATGGCGACAGGAAGCCATGCACATTTCCACTTGACATACTTCTCAGCCTTTACACACGCTGGTGTACCTACCTTCCATCTATACGGAAGATAGTTTTCTATTCATACAAAAACACTGTTCAAATCTAGGGCTTAACAAAAAATACCCAATTGCATTTCTACTAAAGTATATGTTCGGATAAAAAAAAAAAATATCCAGTATCAAAAATGACATGAATATCATTTAATTTTTCAGGCGAGTCAAATGTTTGTTTACAAACTACTTTTTAACGAAATTTTCATACGAGTTATGTTTAACCACTTGCACGCCAACAAAACGCCAACGACGCACCGGTGCGTCAAGATGTTTTCTCGTAAAAAATAAATATTTAAAAATTATTGCGCTATTGGCATTTAATAATTAACCCAATCATGTCTAGCTATCTTAGTTTATCTATATTATTTTTTAAATAAATTGAACAAATGTTGAAATTTCTACCTACCGATCTTTTTATTAGGCATTTTCACAACGCCCTGCAAAAAAAAATGAACTATAATTTATGTGTCAATTTTATAAACAGCTTTGGGGTTATCAAATTTATCAATATATTATAATTTTTAAAATCTAATAATAAACATTTTTTTCAAATACAAAAATTATTGTTTAATTAAAATTTACTACATTCATAAATCACTCTCGAATCAACTGAATATATTTGTAGATACATACGTTTTGTATTATTATTTTCATAACTTCCTAATTTGAAATTATTTTAAGGCAAATATCGTTATATGATTGGTGGTAACACTAGTAACTTCACGACGAGTCAAAACCATTCAATTTTCTTTATTAATTGATTAAATAAGAAACAAGATAAAATTTAACTAAAGTGAAACCGCCATTTTACGTTTTTGAAGTGGACGATGAAAAAAATGCAAATATCAGAAAAAATGTAGACTGGGGATATAAAGTGGTGAAAAATCAAGATTTTAAATTTTATATTTATTTAAACTATGACAACCCTGCAGGAATGATGTCGAGGAGTTTCGCTGTAACAGGAAAGGGCTAATTCAACGGAGTAAAAAACCACTACACCTCTGAAGAGATGGTATTTTTAGATAGAAGAAGAACGACTTCTTCGTGAAGTTGACTGTAATAAAAAATATGAAAAAAACTGTCATGCACCTATTAACAATATCGATTTTATGGTATTCATAACAAATACAAGGCATAAATAAATTAAAAGCTGTCATGTAAAAATGAATATGTTGTTTAATTTGGAATTTACAAGGTAGAACACCATTAAAATGAACAGTAAATAAATATCAAAGTATTTTAGTTCTACAATTATTATTTATAACGTCACTTTTCCAGCAGAAGCATGTTAGTAAAAAAAACTGTCAAAAATGATAAAGTATACAAAGAAATTGTTTGATATAATGTCTTTGCCTGGAATAATTCAGTTGGATTGGCCTTCGCAGCCTTTGAATTTTCCGTGCAGCTATCTTCTCGTCTTAGAGGGAACATTGGTTATGGCTGGACTAAATCACATGAGACACATAATTAAACTTACAACATACACTTCAGCATTGCTCGTGTTTTTAAGAGATCTTTTTACAAAATCGCAAAGGTTCAAACCTACTTATATCTATAAAAAAGAGCTACGTACAAGAGATAAATAATTAGGAAAGTTTTTCTTGAAGCTGGGTTATCAAAGTTGTCTTTAGCAGTGGAAAACTTTAAAACAACAACAGAGGAAAAAACTTGCACGACTGTCAAACACGAAACTTACATAGATTAGAGATCAACGAACATTTGTGAGAGCCATCAAGATACAGCTGTGAACTTGGAAGCACGTAACCATTCTACTTCTGAAGTACAGATTTATACTGTTTCAGTTTGAGTAAAAAGCATGCTTTAAAACGAGAAAAAGTGTGTGTAAACGAAGCATTGTAAAAGTTTTTTTCTCATAAAGCATATTGGGTAGTGTCGCTTTTGAAAACAAGTCTATTAAACAACCTTTTTTTGGTTTTAAATCATACGTAACCACTTATTCGCACGTGAAATCGCCTGTGTGTACAGCCCACTATTTGCTATATTTTTAATGTGACTGGAAGATCTTAATGATTTATTATTGTTTAATATAAAAAAAATATATTTACCATTGCGGCTGATACCAATGTGACAAATATTTTGCAATTAGAAATTCGTACTAAATAAACTCAATAACAAGAGATGTCATACATATTATCCTCGTTGGGATTTGAACCCATATTAGCCCGATTAATTTAATTAATTAACCATCTGAATACCGTGCAAATAAGTAATTCATTTGTCCCAAAGATACCGCATGTTTTTGAGGGAAACAATTTTACCTAATATACACTTGAATTCGATATTTTCAAAAACTACATTGACTTAACCCTTTCTTAACTATGATGTGTAAATAGTACACATACCTTATAATCATTTACATTTCTCTGTATATATAATAAATACTCGGCCTAAAATTCAGGTTTACATTTACGCATTGATTAATGCAATAATAGAAATATTGTAGTAATGTTATATAACTGTCATGGGACACGGGAGTGAATCCGTTTGCCCGATGTGTAACGGAAACACAGCTCGGGAGCGCGTGCTTTTTTTTTGGATAGTAAGGAAAGGGTTAATATAGATGGCACTACACATATTCATCAAAACATTACTTATATTCCATTGAAATACCAAGTATTTGTTTTTTTTTAATTTCTTGGACACCCGTGTCCGCTTGGGACGCAAACGGTTCTAGACAACAGAGGGCGAATTTTCATGAACAAAATAACATTATTATTTTACAGATTTTGGATATTATATTTAATGAAAGTTGATATTTTCATTGAACGTAAATACCACATTAAGACTAAGTGATTCCATAAAACGAATCCATGAAACGGAATAATGAAATCTCATGATTTTGATTTTGAGAACAGTTTACGTTGGCGGCAAAACGAATTAATTTATTTCCGTGGATTTCCAACGGTGACAAGGGGTTAACGTGTCCGACTTATATAAAATAGTACAAACATATTTTTAGGCAAATAACCTGTGCTCGAAATTAGCCTGGTTTCATTCCAGCGAGAGGTATTTCGAATATTATTTTGACATGGTTGGCAATACTAAAATATTATAGCAGTAATGCAAATGGACACGTGAGGCTATGTTTATAAAAATACATTTTTTGAATAGCCGACTTTCAAACGAAGAGCTTCACAATAATTATCACTATGGCAACATAACACACTTCCAACACGAAAAAGGATATTGTGAACATTAATTGAGATTTTTTCACTTGAAAAATTTAAATTGCACTAATGCACTTTTGTTTTTTTAAGGGGAAACATATCGACCCGTTACTGGCCGAAAATAGTAATCGACAATTTATAAATTTTACAAGAGTTTGTTTTGTGTGTTAGTAAAATAGTAATATATGTGCAATACCTATTTGTGTTCGAAGGCATGGGTGTTTGTGATTTCTAAAAAATTACCTCCCACCTTTCCGGTCCTTCAATACTTGGGTGTAGCGAGAGCGATTCGATAACCACTAGTCTTGCCTTAACCTAATACTTCTATCTTTACTACTATCTTCGAATAAGATAGGTTTGAGTGACTGAGTAACAAACAGTTTCCGTAGAAAAAAAATGTTGAGATACCTCCATTACGAGGCCATGTGCTCCACATTGGGAGCGGATATTGATAAAAAATAAATATGAAATAATTGTATTTTACATGAAATATCGAAATATTTTTTTTATTATAACTGCTATAATATTAAGATCCAAATTAGCAGTAGTTTGTTGCTCGAATTAAACATTTGCAATCCTGAATTTCAC
This sequence comes from Himalopsyche tibetana, assembly GCA_030503985.1. NCBI lineage: Eukaryota > Metazoa > Arthropoda > Insecta > Trichoptera > Rhyacophilidae > Himalopsyche > Himalopsyche tibetana. The sequence continues at coordinate 17,193,141 of JAPJYX010000015.1, read as the reverse complement.
GTTGCCACTTCTGGCACGCGTGCCATATGTTCACGACTGTTACAGTCTGAAAGCATACTTATTCCAAAGTCAACATGCGGAGTTGACTGAATTTATATTCTCTTATATTTATAAAATAATAATATTCAATGAATAGAAACAACAATATATTGTTTGTTCAGGTGATATAATATTATATTACATGAACTATAATGTGAAATGTACCAAGCAGCAAAGTTTATTCTTTCCAATTCTAACAATAAGAAAAAAAACATATCTATATATATAAAAATGAATGTTTGTATGTTTGTTACCTATGCGCTCCTATACCGCTCATCCGATTGCGATAATTTTTTTGGGGAGTTGTTATGCGGACGCCAGAATAGGTTTATGAATCAGTGGTGGGCTGCCAATGCGTTAATTTGTTTGTTTGTCTGGTATGCGTTCCTATACCGTTCATCCAATTGCGATAAAATTTTGGTGAGTTGTTGTGCGAACGCCCTTGAATGTATATAAATCAGCGGTGGGCTGCCAATGCGTTAATTTGTTCGTTTTTTCCATATTCGTTCCTATACCGTTCATCCAACTGCGATAAAATTTTGCTGAGTTATTGTGCGGACGCCCTTGAATGTATATAAATCAGCGGTGGGCTGCCAATATGTTAATTTGTTAGTTTGTCTTTTATGCGTTCCTGTTCCTATACCGTTCATCCGTTTGCGATAAAACTTTGGTGAGTTGTTGTGCAAGCACCCGCAACGGTATCTGAATAAATTCAGCCAGCGGTGGGCTTCCAATACGTTAATTTTTTTGTTTGTTCCTTATTCGTTCCTATACCGTTCATCTGATTGCGATAAAGCTTTGGTGAGTTGTTTTGCGGACACCAGCAAAGGTTTTTGAATCAAAACATACAACGATGGGCTGCCCATACGGTAATTTGGGAGTTTTTCTTTAATGTATTCCTGTTTCTATACCGTTCATTCAATTGCAATAAAACTTTTATGATTTGTTGTGCGGACGCCCTCAAAGTTTTCTAAATTAGTACAGATAGCAGTAGGCTGCCAATGCGTGTACAAGGGGCTCGCTTTATATCAACGCAATTCTCGGTATTCCGGAAAGCAGTGAGTTTTTTTATCACTCTGATGGACTACTTAAATAAGCAATCGATTTTTACTTAATACATTTACAATATGTAACAATATGCAATTTACTGTAAACTCATCAATGTAAGTGGCCGAAATTGTACTACTGTGTATACTGATGCTGTCATAGATAATGTATGTAAGTCGGAAATTGCAGCTATGCACTCATTTGATTTGAGAATATTGTTTTCTCTTAAATTAACAAGGAGCTGGCCGACCTTAGCAAAATTTCACAAAGGGCTTGCGCGAGCCCCTCTGAGCTTCCTCCAGCACACCCCAGAGTGCAGAAATTTTACAATGAGAAATTTCGCCGAATAAAGCGATCTGCGTGCCATGGCTATCAGTTGCATGGCAAATCATAGGTCGCAAAAAGTGAAATTTAGACCCGTTGATTGGCTATTTTTAGAATTCTCTGTGGCGAATTTTCTAATAATTATTGCCTTTTCTGGTGACTTTTCTCAATTTAGCAAATGTGTGTGTTTCATAAAGTTTAGTGTGTCTTTGGTGTGAACTTTTTTGGATGGTGGTCGAACAGCGCATTCAGCACTGAAATTGCATTTAAATGCAAATCACTGAGACACTAACATGAAATATCAAAAAAAATCGGAATGGGTGCAGTACTTCAATCATGCCAACTCATAATATGAGGCGAATGTACTATGGCGTACAAAAAATCATTGTAAGCTGTATACTATCCACTAAAAGATTTAAGAGGAAATGAATAGTTGTCTTTGGTGGCGCACTTATTTTATTGTCTGGTGATTTTCTACATACCCTACCAGTTATACCACGTTCAACTTATTAAATGCATGTCTCAAATCATCAGTTTTTTTGCGACACGTGCAGAAATTGGCTTTCAAGGCCAGCATGCGTGTAGAACTACAATATGACACATCCGCTGAACGTTTCGCAAAATAATTGTTGAATATTGGGAATGGAAAATTGGAAATAGATGAATCCACACAATGTATTACATTGCCAACAAACTTCTGTAAAATTACAAAAACAATAAGAGAATTGATTCAAAAAGTTTTCCCAAAAATATCGCAATAAATTCTTCTGAATTCTTAAACTCACTTCATTTGCCAGCCATGCCGTCACACGTTTTAACATTGAAAATTGGCGTGCCTATCATACTTCTCCGAAATATAAATCCATCACTTTGCAACGGTACCAGACATTCATTGAAAAGGATAATGCACAATATCATTGAAGCTAAACAAATTAAAAGGAACATATAAAGGGCACAATGTACTGTTGCCAAGCATCTCAATGATTCCAACAAATATGCCATTCGAATTGCAATGTTTGCAGTTTTCGGTGCGACTCGCATTTGCAATAACCATCAACAAATCACAGGGACAATCGCTACAAGGGTGAGGACTAAATTTAGAAAATCTATGCTTCTCACATGGACAGCTGTATGTGGCCTGCTCACCCGTTGGAAAACCTTCAGATCTATTCGTATACGCACCAGACGGAAAAAAAATATCCAAAAGCACTTCAATAAACAGAATTAAAATACAATCACTTTCTTTCTTCGAATGGCATTGCAACGCTTGCCGGGTACCGGCTAGTATCCTATAAAATATAGCTAATAAAAATTTACTTGTTTTATAGTGTGAGCATTTTGCAGTGGTGAATTGTTTAATTTTAAACTGGGCCGATTTTTTTCTCAAATCAGTCAGCTCGTATTGCATTCTACACGTTGGTTATCTCTATAATGACCGCCTTCCGCAACGCAATTAGAATCAAGAAAATAGAGAAACTAATACTTCAGCTAGACCGATCGAGTAATGACAAATTACGTAAAAAAAGGCAAAAAAGCCAAGTTTCCTTATCAAAACACTGCGTAAGTTAAGACATTTATTTCGATAAAGTGAAAAAATAAAGTATTTTAGTAATAAGTGAAATTATTATTTTATGTATTTTGGCGTGTGTCTTTAATAGTCCTGATGAAGGCATACGCCGACACAGCTATCAACTATACATGAAATACTACTTGTAAAACTAAAATACTTAAAGATTATTTTTTCACCTAATAACAATGGAGTTCACCAAGTAAATGATTCAATCAATAGATTTATTTCATATTAATTATGAAGATGCGTTTCGGAAAATCCGCTTAAAAAAATCCATTTACCGAATAACATATAAGCCCTCGAGAGGTGAAGTAAACCAACTAGTAAAATGGAAAAACTTTTGGACTTCTAAGTACAATCTCGTTCTGTACTTTTACTGTAGTGTTTTGGTGGATTGAATATTTTTATTTTACAGAGATAAGATAACACTATTGCAATGTGTATTAACTAAGGTTACTTTACTTTTACGATACTTTAAGACGTGTAGAATATTACAACGCATCTCACGTATTTTTTCTAAAATACCGCTTGGTTCACTTCACTTCTAATGGGCGCACATAATATATATTTTTTTAATTTACAGCTAATGCCAATACGCCAAATATCGTAAGATTTTACGAGAAAAACTCGATAAGAATGTTTTTGTAAATCACTCGAGACGAACTCGAGGAGAATTGACATCACAAACACCCACGTTTTAGATCTCGAATTTAAATTGAAAAAATCTAAATTTAAAATTCACCTGACCGGGAATCGAGCCCAGACCCGCCAGATCGGTATAGCAAACTCTAACCAACTAGAACACAGCGGTAAACAAAGAGCATATTGAGATGACACAGAGTTTCTGTATGGCGGTATCATTGTCAAGGGTCCTGGAAACACTGAGAATTGAATAATGAAATAACAGTGAATGAGTGATGTCACGACATCAAACGCTGCTCTTAGATTTTTTTTTCTAAATAGAAATCATGTATCATTAATAATACAAGTATAATTTGTGTAATTTAAGATTTCGACTGAAGGTGCTTGGTGGAATTTCAATATTAAATTTGAATCTTTCAAATTATGTACATTCACAAAGATTTTGTCACTAACTACCCGGGTTTCGCCTTTCGGCATCTTCAGGCGTTCAAGTGCACGGATGAACTTGAACTGACGCATAGTAAATGAATGTTTCGTGTTTATATAATAAATAAATGTATCAACGAGTTTAAAGCCAAAAAGGGTAAGCCCATGGGAATTCCCATAGATTTGAGTAGTGAGCGGTTATAAGAATTATATTTATTTGTTTGTCGGAAAACAAATAAATATGTTTGTTGTGCACTTGAACGCCTGAGGATGCCGAAAGGCGAAACCCGGGTCGTTAGTGACAAAATCTGTGTGAATGTACATAATTTGAATGATTTAAATTTATAATTTGTGTGTTAAATAAAAAAGTTTTTGTGTTAAATACGACCACAATAAATATAGGTAAGAAAATGGAGATTGGAAAAAGATGTGAGTAGGTTAAAATTTGCTCATATGTCAACCACTACAAAACAAATGATATTAATAATACCATCTATAGAATAAAAATAATAATTTAGCGTTATCATCTTTAAGAAGTGCCTAGGTTGAACTACGCTGAAAAGTGTCATAAGCAATTCTTAGATTAAGATCCAAATATATATTTCTGCGATAGGATACTGCAATATGCAATTATTTTGAAACATTACATAATGACATTTTGAAAGTATATATTCAGAGCATGTTTCGTTTCATGTTAGTCATCCAAATAACCATATTGATGTACCGAAAATACTTTTTATGAAACTAATCTTATCAGGATATCTCTGTATACAAAAATAATAAATGGTTGATAAATATTTTTATTTAAAACAGTTGAAAAGAAGCAGAGATGAAATATTTATAGCATAAAGAAAACAATAAATAACATGCAGAATACAAACAGAAATCCTTTTTATACATTTAACACTTTCAATTCAAGTTTTGTATTCAGTATTACTTTACTATAAACGTTGAATGACGATTCAAATAAAAAAATTATCAGCGGAAATATTCTTAACGAAACAATGTTGTTATTGAATGAACCAATGTCACTTTACCTGATACTGTGTTTTATGATTGTTGGCTATGGACTTGACCAATTATGATTTGTTCTTCAACACGAAGAACTGTTTTAAAAATACCTTTATATTTTCAAGATAAACTTTGTAATGAAAGATATTATTTATTAGTAAGGGCGACGAGAGTATCTTCTTATAATATATATATATATATATATATTATATAATATATAATTTATTTAATTGTATAGTTTTGGGTAGAGATACTATGTATGTATGTCCATAAACTGAACATATATTCATAGATAATATACAAATTAATGCAACTGGTTTAGGATAGATGGACGTCAGCAATATGATCGGTAACTTTCCATATAACAGCACCAATATAAGAAGAATACAACATAAGAAAGATTCAGTACATATATCATATAATTACGACTAGTTCTATATTAAACAAGATTTACACTCTGACATTGTATAGGTTTTGAATTCCAATTTTTCATTCCACGATTTGTAAGTTAGTAAAGAAAAGATTTAAGCACTGAAAATAGTCACATTTGTCTGGATAGTAAATATAATAAGCTGAATCGTGGGTCATTACTCTAGGTATACCATTTCAATTTGTAGGTGACAGATAATCATAGGAACACTCTTGTATTTTGTTCCATATTCAAATAGATTTCAACTAATACATTTCACACTGCTACAACAACTAGTAAAAAAATACATTTAATACGGATTTGTATTTTTACAGGGGTAGTATAATATCATGTATCAGTAACTTAAATGTTTAAAATAAGCACAATATTAAATTCTCAGTAAAGACACATATAAATAATTGTTATCGAGTATCCACATCTATAATAAGATTTAAATTTCAGTTGTTGGTCGTATCAATTTTATAGCAGTGGAAAATTAATTAATGGTGGAAAATTTGCATATATATTTCAATTCATTTTAGATTCAAGTCGAATTGGTGTTTTATATATTATACATAATATAAATACGACTTCATTAGATTCGGCGTTGTGTCAAGATTCTTTGATTGTGTATTGAAACGTCATTAGCTCATGACATGACATAAATTTACAACAAATACAAACAGAAATGGCCCGCCGGCGTCCTTATTAGTATCGATATTCGATATAAGAGTTTATTGTTATGATTCGACACTGCTTTCATTTCAATTTTCGTAAATAATCTCAAATCGCATAAAAAAATCGGCAATCAGGTTAGCTGTCAAAATTGTACGTTTTTAAGGTGTAACTCAAAAAGTCGTCACTTACCGTGTAATATGACAGAAGTCCGGCATTGTCATCCAACACAAACCACCTATATTGCCACCCTTTCATCACGTTTGTCCATTTACTTAAAGATCCTTCCATTACTGCCATTTTCACTAATTGATGTTTAATAATTCAGTAAAAAGTTGTCTGCCGAACAGCACGCAGCTGCAGTTCGGGGGCCATTATATGTGTGTGGAATTTCTTAAATGTGATTGGTTGTATTAATTTTTTAAAATTCATTGGCCCAATCCGCTCACTGCGCATCTCAACGACGACGAAAAAATAACAAATAACAGCTTTACGTAAAATTCAATAGATGCCAATGCTGCTCATATGTATATAAAAATATGTTTTACAATAATAATTTTATTAAAAAACTACAAAATTTGTTATTCAGATTTTGCACTTTACACAATGCTATAAAAAATCTAGCAAAAATGAATAATTTTGGAGAAAATAATTTAATTATGTACACCAAAAGATGTTGACAAGTTATTAGGTTTATTTAATTGTGGACAAAAAAAGTTTGTTTTTCTTGTTTTCCAGCAAAGCCATTTCAAAGAAAAACTCTTAAATTACAAAGGTTACTTTACGCTTTATGAAAAACAACTAGGTACTAATGAAGAAAACAATTAATTTTGAATTATTAAATAAATTTACTTGTGATAGAAAAAAAATATTCAAAATGTGCTAATGAAGTAACGAAACTTATCAAAGCATTTGATGATAGATTTTCATTTATCCAAAAGTATGATGAAATTTTGAAATGAAGGTCAATACTGCACCTCCAGATTTACAAATGGATTTTATAGACTTGCAATCAAATATTGCAATGAAAGCCATGTTCGAAGAAAATATAATACAAGAATTTTATCAAAAATATATCCTCGAATATGAATTTCTGAAATTTTGCAACTATAGCTGCATTTAGCACATGTTCCTGTGAGTCATTTTTCTCATTGTTAAATCAGTGTCTTAACAGTTTGACTGATGATAATTTAACTAATCTGTGATGCGCGACGTCCAAATTATCAGTCGACATTAAAAAATATCAAATAGTGAAAATAAATGATAAAAGGATTTTACAAAATTATTAGATTATTTTAATTGAGAGGTGTTTGTTTAACATTACTATAAAAATATCATAATATAATTAAGGGATAAAATATTTATGTGATTTCAGTTGGGCATCCCAGGCCTAGATGAAACATTTATCTTGCAGCTATTCAAAGTGCTGTAATTTTGTTATTAGTCAAGTTTATTATATCCCGAAAATTGAAGCGATGTCCTCATACGTCATCAGATAATAGTAATTCATTAAAAAAAAAAAACCGTTTTTGATAAGAATGAAATGAATGCCCCGATGTTTGCCGCAAAGTTGTGGTACATAAGAGTTAAGATCAATTTACTTAACCTTCTCCACCCATCATGGCTTCGCAAATGTAGACAGCAAAATTATGGGGAAGTATTTTGTCATTCATTATTTATTGCCAATCTCCTATTTTTCAGTGAATTATTATTATTTCTTCAGATATGGAAACACCACAAATCCATCAGTGATTTTTGGCATTCTTATTATTTGATATAGACGAAAAAAATATTCTGTAAAAAGATTATGTTAACAAATCAGTAGACATTTCCTTCCTGGAATCAACGTCAGTAGAAACCAATAAATGTCTAGGCCCGAAGTAGAATAATGTTAAAGCTTTTGAATTTTTTTTAAATTATGATGAAATAGTTCATTTAAACATGTATAGTATACCTTAAATATCACGTTATATTCTACCCAGATTTACCCATATCCAAAGAATTATTTTAATATTTTTGGGTAGTTACAGTATTACTCTATAAGCGTAGGAGGCGCAAGGTTTGGGCCTCAAAAGTAGCATATATTATTACATATTTTATATTCAGTTTTATTTCTTACCTTACGTAGGTAGAATCACAATGCTTTTATGGTATTCAAAAAACAGGACCTCCAAATTTTATTGGAATCTACTTTGTGAAGAAAAATATTCATGTTTGTGAAATATACTGCATATCTAACAGTTTTTTAGTTTTTCAAGACACAAAAAGGCAAAGTGTCATTTTTAATATTTTTGAAAACAAAATATCACTCCCGTTTGACAGATGACCATTTGATAGCATATTTGCGAATAGCTCTTAGTATCTATGAACCACAATTGCTTGGTGAAAATATTCAATACCAATTATCCACAGCATCCTTCGATAGTAAGTAGTATTAACGAGTTATTAAGCTAATAATAAGCATATTGCTTACATAAACTAAGATATTGTTTTATTTACATGGTATTTTATGATTGTCTGATGTCAATATTAATTTTTGTTAGTAAAATAATGTGTCGTTTTATTTTAACTTAATTTAAATTACTACCTCTCTGATGAACACATACGGTGTTGGTAAACTTCTATCACTAACTTCAGGAGTAGGCTGCCCGCAGTGATCAAAAAAGTTTGTGCCACCCATAATTTATAATGATCAATGTCATTTGCTTGTACGCTTTATTAAAGTACAGAGTCTTCTATCTTCATTATTGAAAACAATTTAGGTTGACTGTGAAATTGTATACTGCAATGAAATTGATATTTTTCTTTAGAAACTATTTAAAACAAATTTCTGCATTTCTTTAACCATACCTGTAATTTAGCCCTGAAAAGAGCTACCATACATAATTTTGCTCATTGGGCAGTCAAAACTCAAATAAATGCATTTAATTGATTAGGAAATGACGATTTCATTAAACTGTATATGATTTAGAAGTTGTAATTCTTAAAATAATGTAATTATTCTTTCACACTGTGGTGTGCAACTTACTAATCACACTGCTCGAAATTCTTAACAGACCACAGTCGAAACCAATGTGTAATTTTCAATGTTCAAGCATACTAAGTAAACCAAAGTGCCCTTTTGTAGAAATGCTGTATGATAAACATGAGATGTTTAAATTCTTTAGATGTTACATACCCATAAGTATTTTTTAAGCCATTTCAACACCCGATGTAGAAAATGTAGACCATATAAACTTCTAATGGAGACGTCCCAACAGTAAGTTGTTCTGTGAAAACTCTTTGTTATTTAGTTCTAACTTTCTTCTAAGAGAGTAAGGATAGAAGGATGGGGCTATGGACAGTTGTGGTAATCAGATAGTCGCTCTCACTACACCTCGTTTATGGCATTAGATGTTTGGAAGGATATTTAGACATCACAAATAATCCATGACTTCAAACTGAGATCCATATATTGATTGAAAAATAAATCTATGAATGTGTGTTCTAGGATTTCAATCTATGAACATGGCAACCTAAATGAACATAGCTGGACACAATAATTTTAATTGTTTTTTTTTTCTAACCAAGTTTACTCTTTATGTGGTGCATGAATTATTCAAAACGAACTGGTGTTAATTCATTCACTGAGTGTGAAAGGGATGAAAAAATGTAAATACAGTAGAATCTCGATATAACAATACTAATTATCGTCTGAGAGCTGTATTGGGAAATCTCAAATATTTAGGATTGAAATGTTATGCAATGCTGTGCTATATTTTATGAAGTGTTAAAATAGTTTATTTTACTTAAAAAAAGAGATGTCTTAGACAGATATCCCAGCACAGCACCAACATTATTGAAATAAAAGAGATCTTTCTAGAAAAATAAATAAACCTATTTTGTCTATTTAGTACAGCTCTCAAGTGACATTATGTGAGTGGGAGGGATTATATTGAAGCCGAAGATCCCTTATATATACTTTCTGAATGCATTTTTTTATTTAAAAAATAAATGGTACAATATAACACCAGTGAAGTTTCAGCAAATGTATTGAAAATATTATCAAATTCATATCTTGATTGATGTATGAAAACTTTGATTCATATAAAAATAAATAAATTATAATGCTGTGCAGCTGCATGAATAAACCAAAGTTGTAAATGTCAGTGCTATTTTTAGTCTTCAAGAAAGCATTAATACTAGAATTCTTATGCATAGAACATTGTTTACAAGCAATGGCACTTGGTTTTGACCATGTTTCAAATGAACAGTTTTCACATTTGATCAGATATTCTGTCCATTACATCAAGGTTCATAAATCGTACATTCATAAAAAAAATGTTTAGGAATGTGACCAAATGAGTTCTGTCCAATTTTTAATAGTCAATAATGCATGAAAACACTAAATTAATGAATAATAAGAGAATAATAATTTTACTACATAATTTCCTTAAACCTATAAATAAAACAATCAATATGTGATTACAAAACAGTTACTCTATATTATATATATTAATTTTCTTATCCAATGAAATTTACTACAACAATATGAAGTACGATGTGGGCAAATAGAAAATCAGCAAATCCGCGCTCTGCACTTATACCAAAGAATTGCGCCTTATTTTCAGGATTCACTTGGAGTCGTAGGCATACTGGAAAAACAAGAGAAATTAAATTAATATACATTCTTTAACCCGTTGATCTCTAGTGGGTTGATAAAAGATTCTAAATACATAATTATTGGCTACCTATTATTTATTCTAACGAAAGCTTAACTTTTGTGGAGTCCATGGTACATTATTAGTCAAGTTTTGCATGACAAGACATCTTTGACTTAATACAGATGTAATTTTAAAATATCAATTTTTCATCACATATGAGCCCCTGAGAGAAGTGAGCCAAGTGGTATATGGGGAAAAAATAGGTTGGATGCGTTATAATACTCTAGATGTTTTTAAGTATTGTAAAGTGAAGTAACCTCAGTAAATAGACAATGCAATAGTGTTATATCCCTAAATGCAATCCACCTATACACCAAATAAAGATGTGATTGTACTTAACAGTCCGATAGAAAAGTTTTACCATTTCACTACTTAGCTCTTTTCACTTCACAAGGTTTGTATAAAGATGTATATAAGGTTTACAATCTGTCCCTCATATGGAAAGGACGGTGTTTTCTTTTGGATACGAAGGCATTTCAATAATATTTTTCCTGAAGACACCTTTTCCAATGATTGATGAAATCGAAAACCTCTTTTTAGCCTCTACCATAAGATTAAACAAAATTGATATATTTTTTGACGTAATGGGCTGAATTTTTAATGTTATTAGTGACTGAAAAGAAGAATATTTTTTTTCCTCGAGTATTTTGTTATCAGTACAATAGCCAGATTTACACAGTCACTTTTACATGCGATTTGGTGTAAGTGTATGATTATAAACAAGAAAAAAGTTCTGTAAATGAAAATCTGTAAGTTCTTTATTTTAAAGTGTGCTTTTAAGCAAGAAAGAATCCTTAACACACTTAACTCGCATAGACCTCTTGTTTTAAAGAATACACTATCACAAGATCGCACGCGAAAGCGTCAGTGTGTGGTTGAAAGGCACCGATTTTTAAATTTGATATTCAGTATTTTGCCGCGGCCATATCGAATAATGGAGGCGTAGTAGGGAAAAATATTTCGTATTTCGCATAATTTATCAGTCTACTTCGTATTAATGTGTGATTTTAACACGATTATCAAAGCTTCAATAAAGATTTGTAAATCGTGGCGTTGTTTTTAGCTTAGTTTGTGAAGTTTTTCGCCAAAATCATCCATGGCTAGCTTTGATACACTTTTACCATTGGTTGTCTTAAAGAAAGCAAATGCCATGATTGAAACTGGCGGCGCCGCGCTGCCATAATGGAAATCAGAGGCGATGTACTGAAAAATATTTCGTATTTCGCATAATTTATCAGTGTTCTCCGTAATAATGTGTGGTTTTAACGTGATTATCAAGCTCTCAAAAAATATTTTTAAGTTGTGGCGTTGTTTTTAGCTTAGTTTGTGAAGTTTTTCGCTGTAATAATCCATGACGAGCTATACTCTACTTTAACCGATTACTGGATTGTTTATCGAAATGAAATCATTTCAAAAATATGAACCTCAAGAATAATCACCATTCATAGTCACCATTGTCAAAGGAAGTTTTCACATTAAATGAGCACTTAAGTACGTGTGTACAGAATATTGAGTAATGCGAGGCCGCACGAGTAAGAAACCAAAAAATAGTAGAGATAGGCTGTTGAGCCGCAAAATATTTTATTTTAATTCAATACCTGCGAGGACGAAGCTGCTGACGGTGGAGATAAATCCGCTGAGGAATGAATTGAACGGGAATGTGCCGACAAGACAGCAATACGCAAACTGGATGATGCCGGTCAGGAGAATATAAAACAAGTAAGCATCAATCAACTTAAGCTTTTTGGATGTTCGAGTGGTGTATTCGTTGTAAAATTTGCCCAAAACTGTAGTTAAATTTGCCATTTTGATTGATTTTAGACCTAAGGTAGGAATTGACAGACCGGCAATAAGTTGAATACGTGTCTTTGATTTTTGATAACAATGCGCGATTATCTATGGTTTTGGTGATACCAGGCGAAAAATATCGAAATGTCATTTCCAACATTGAAATAGGTAGCAAAAAAACCCTCAAAGCCAAATGAGCAATTCATAGTGTGAACATTTAGTCAAAAAAAAAATTTTAACTCATGGAATACAACTGAAAGATTGAAGCATTTTTGTTTTGTGTAATATGAGTAAATATTAAAAATTAAAAAAAACAATTAGCGTCTTTCATTTTTGTAATTGTTTACTAGTATTAATTCAGTAACTTAGAGGCAAATTATTTACAATCAAAACTATTTTTTGTTTGATTACTCAAGGTTCTAAGTGTCAACTTTTGGCCAAACTAACGTAATAATTAAACAATCTTAAGCGTAGCATTATCTATATTAGGATTTCCCAAACATTTTCTAAAATGGAACACTGCAATTCCGGAAAACATAACGGAAAACTTAGCTGAATTTTTAAGATTTTTTTAAATCTCCGTTGCAGCGTATAAAACCATTCCAATTTTTTCCGGAACACCTACTCTGGCTCCGCGGAACATAGTTTGGGAAACCCTGATTTATATGCTGTATTAATATGAAGTCGAAATTTTGCTTAAATTTCCAATAAGCCGTAGTTTTATGTGCGCGTCGAAATATATCTATGGTTTCAACATGAACTCCTGAAGATGCCGAAAGGCGATACCCGGGACGATAGTGACAAAACTTGTGTGAATGTACATAGGTTGAATAATATCTTTTATATTTTGATAATTTTACTCCTGTATTTTTTTTCAATTATCTGATTTTGATCAATTGTTTTTATTCTTCAACACAATGCTGTTATTTTTTACCATTATGATGTTTTGTATTCTTGCAGTGTGGTATTATTACATTTTACACTATTAACTTATTAATATTAAATTAATGATATCATTATCAAACACAAATTATGAAAAAAAACTCCATTTTCTATTTATCATACATTTTTTAAAAATATTTTTTCTCCAATAATAATGATCACATTACATACAAATTTCAGTTAGAACCTTGTAGCACTGGCGGTTTGCTTGAATTTCAGGAAGAAAAGGTTATAATAGATTAACTATGAATAACTATTTTTATCAATATTTTATTGATAGTTATATCATGCCAGTTCCATCATTGATATATGCAATCAAAAAGAAACTTGGAAACATTTACAATTTTCAAAATACAAGTATTCAAAATTTCAAATGCCTTTCAAATCTTTTGTCTTGCAGCTGTCTACATAGAACCTTGTAGCACTCTGCTCGCGTAATGTATACCAAATAAAGTTAATTATATAAAGTATCTATTAAAACTATTATAGTTTAAAGAAAATTAAAATTTATCAAAATATACATAGAACCAAACATTAATTATAAAAAAAGGAGTCACCTTTACATTATTTTTTACATACCTACACATTAATGTGAAATCATATGTTTATTTTAAATAATACAACTTATTATCTTATAAATGATTGGATTTTTCAGTTCTAAATTTAATATTACCTAGATCAAGACATAATTAATTAAAGGACTTACAGAAACAAATAACGTAGGTACAACAGCACTGTAAGAAATGCGATTAAATTTATGACCGTTCTACAATTCAGGGATAGTGTCAGTAAATATGTAATAAGTACTTATCTAAACATTTTCACATGTAGAGATATATATTTGAATTACTGTATAATATAATAAATGGCGTAGAACGAATAACGAAAAACTGATAACTACTTGTTAGATATATTATTATTTATCTAAAAAAGATAGTTAAGCAACTGAAATACAATTGATTTTCATCAGTTTAAGATTTCGACTGAAGTTGCTAAGTAGAAATTCAATATTTTCTGTATCTTCAGGCGTTCAAGGGCACGGATGAACTTGAACTGACACTGAACTGGCTTGTTCATCCGAGCACTTGGACGCCTGAAGATTGAACTTGTGTGAATGTACGAAATTTATTATTGAAATTTATTTATCTAATCATTGTTAGATATCGATGCATTTAAACGTTTAACTCATTAATCCCTCGATATTCCGTTGTTCTCAATATTTTGTAGTAAGTGAGTAATGATTTTAAAACTTTAAAAAGTATGCTTACTCTTTCTTTTTAAATTTAAGGTTCCCTTTATTCAAACAACATTTATGAAATTGTGTACAATATAAAATTATAATTGAAAACTTTGTTATTCCAAAGATTGTGTAACAAATTATTAAACGCTTTTTGCTTCTTTGATAAAGATCTTCAAACAAACTATCGCAAGGATATTTACGAACCAACTAAAACTTGATTCTAATGCGTTACAAAATGGAGGTTGGGGTTTTTGCTTGACACAGAATGGGTTACAGGATTACAAATATGTATATATGTACATAATTATACATATCGACTGTGGAAAGGAAAAAGAACGTAACCCTCAATTTTCCAAAACAGCTTTTTTCGATAATCACAATGTATACAACTTGACACACATTCTATCAAAAGGATGGAAGCTGAAAATGCCGAATTAGTACCTAAATTTAGCTTTTAAGTTTGAAAAAGATGACCTTGTAAAAAATTAAAAATAAGAAAAAAGACTGAAATAAAGGTTTTCCTTAGAGAAATTCTTGAATTAATATTAGATTATGTCAATTAAACACCAGTTTAGAAGTCTCCGTGCACTTCAAGGTTGTGTTTAATTCGTAATTTGCATATGTCACAAAATCATCAAAACACGTTTTTAGCGCGTTATGTGTGGGTTACGTCCTTTTTCCTTTCCACAGTCGATATAAATTGCTCATATGAAGGTAGGTAGATTCCGTAGGGAATACATTTAACAATGGTAAGCCAAATGTCCAATTTAAATGTTATATATGTTACTATTAAAATATCTCTATTAATTATTTTATTAATTTCTAAGAACTATAAGCTGTTTATTCTCAGCCTTATTTTATTTAATAGACGCAACCTGTGGAATAACAAAGTTATAATTATTTTGTGTTTAAAATGAACTTATAAAAAGTTACCATTGAATTCATCTAAAACTAAATTCTAAAATATCAAAATGTTAATCAAATTAAATAATTAAATATGCAACTTTCAAAATTTTTAATTTAATGTTTTTGATGTCATGGTAATGTTTTTTTGTAAAATGTTTATTACTATAGATGTACCAGCGTAACTTGACTGCCCGCGAGGGCGCCACCATCGTATCATTAACATTGCCATAGTCAACACGTCCTAGGGCGACAATTTTAGTTCTGAGTTCTGCCACAGTCAAGTTAAAATGGTACATCTCTATGAAACTTAAGAGTAAATTCTTTTCTATTGTAAAATCCAATATTATAAATCATTAAATTAAAAAAAACTGTTTAGATTTCTCGCAAATTTGTTCATATTTATTTTTTATTGTCCTGTGAATGAGAAAAACAGCATACAAATAAAACAATAAATTCGCAATACCAAAATGGCTACTTTTATTTTCTTGTCAATAAAATTATTATAAAATATTCCAAGCTCTCACACCCATTCATACAAAAAAAATATTTTACAAGGAGCTGTCGCCAGCAATAGAAATAATAAAACAATAAAACAAAATATTGCATGACCCCAAAGACGACATCACGTTCTAAAATTCCACTCACACACCACCACAAATGTAATATTTACAATTTCGTTACAAACTAAGGCTTTTAAATAATTTCTTAAATCGATATTATAGCTGGAAGATTCATTCGTCGTGTCGGAGAGTTCTGCCGAGTTTCATTCTGCTGTAACCGGAGCTGATCAAAACATGATTGGCGGGACTTTCATTGGCTGCCAGGAAATCTGTGATCTCCGTGCTGCTTCTCTGTTCGTATCTTTTGCTCCCGTGGCCACCAGAGCTTTCGAATCCTGTTAAAATATCTGATATTTCTTTACTGTTTGGAGATCGGATTTCTGATGATCTTGTTCCAGAATATTTGTTACCATTGTAAGAAGGACTTCTAATATCGCTTAAAAAATCTGAAATTTCTGCACTATTTGGCAATTTGACTTGTGGAAATCCAGGTTTTTCGGTTACAGATTCTGCGCCGATGCTTAATCTTTTATCTTTATTAGTTGTCTTTGTCGTTGAAGTTTGTTTCTTGGAATCGATTTCGGTATATACTAGCTTGTGGTTACTGTATTTTGGGTCTTTCTGTTGTGTCTTCTGTGCAGGTCGTTGTTGTTGTGATGCTTCCTGGGGTGCAACTTTAACAGTTGATTCCACTATTCCAGAGTCAGCTACTGTCAGTTGATCGAAGTCCTTGCTGTGGGCGTTAGTTTCTGCTACTTCCACAAATGCAGACGACAACTCTCCGCTTAGCTTGCTTACTGTCTGGGTGCCGACGTCATACATGAAGATTTCTTTGTCATTTTCTGCGCCGTCTTCCGTTCTGAAAAATTACATCAACACTTTTATTTTTGATCTCTTTTTGTATGTATTATGGACAAAAAATATGGCTTAACTTCTTTAAGGCAAGTCGACTAGTGTAAATCTCGCAGCTTCGACACATACATGGGTAAATGTGGTATTTACAATATCACTCTATAAAAAGGTCAAAAGAGTTCGATATAGTTTTTACTTAATTTTTTAAAAAATAGATAAATAGGTACTACAATTTCTTCATAGATATATATTTAAAAAACGTTACGTAGAATATCTCCATAAAACAATTATTGCAGATTGTGTGCGCAATTTATAAAATCGAGTTGAGAAAACTTTAGAATAGCAATGGTTTCTTTCACGGCAATAATTTTTGACTTTCAAATATTTCATTTTAAAACTTTTCGAAATTTATTATTGCGAGAGCGGATAGTAAATCAACCAAAAGAGATATAATTTACAATAAAGAGAGCATTTTAATGTAGGTATTTAGTGATCTAACAACTAAAACTCGGCGTCTATAATTATTTACGGTAGCTTCGTCACTACGAGAACATAAGTATGTATAATACGACATTGTTCCATGAATCGTGAAGTATAATGAAAGGAAGATTTTAATTTGAATAGATTTAAAATAAAGCGCAAGTGAATACAACAAAACAGTTAAACAATAAAATTGCTACACAGATAAAATCTTTTAAACAAAATTCTTTAAATAATTATCGTAGCATTCTTTAGATTTGCGTAACTTCAGATATGCATTCACTTTGTGACTTCAAAATATCTTCTCGTATTTGAATATTATTATTAAGATTAGGTACCGAAAAGCAACGATGTTAATAACAAACAGAATACCTACCCTGTTACAAGAAGGACAACGGATTGCAAATCTGGTGCTGTACTATTTTCCTTTTCAAGCCATTTTTTGTAGTTTTCTACTGTGGGGGTCTTCACTAGTCTTTTGAGAGCATCTCCAGCTACAAAGCTGACACCTTTCGCCTTATTCGGGGCAGCCCTCTCTGACCTTCCACCTTCGCGTTCAGCCTTCGCGAAATCATAATCCACAGGTGCAAGGACCACGACCGAGGTCACTTTGCGGCCTTTTAGCTCAGCCACGTCGGGTAACGGGAACTGCGCCCCGCTAACTTTCAAAGGTAGATAACGGTTATATTTGTGATCGTTCAAAGCGACCGGTGCAATACGCGTGGCTCCGTCTTGCACGTACTTGTTCGCAACCTGTTGACCTTTTGCAGTGCTCGGGTCGAAGTGGACCACTTTCATTTCAACGTTTTTCTTCTTGCCGTATATATCTACATAGCTTTCCACGCGCTTTGAGCCTTCCTCGTCTTGGTCAACATCTTGGTCTTCAACGACGTGTCTAACTTTATCACCGTTTGGTTTAACAACGGTACCAACTGGAGCACTGCCTGATAATTGAATACCACCTCCTGCACCGTAAAAATTAGCCAATTGATCTGGGGGTAAAGATTCCAATGGAATATCTCCTACTTTATCGTAGTCAAGAATACTTATTTGAGCATTAGCGAGGATGCCGGAATCAATTAATTGCTGCCTCAACTCATCTGGAACTTCGTCGGGTAATTCGAAGTCTAGAGGTTTTTTGTTCTTGTCTTTCTTTTCCTCCTTTGGTTTGTCAACTATACTGTTAGCAGTGGAAGAAACATATCGAGGAGTAGATGACGTTTGAGATGAAGTAGAATATATCAGTGGCGGTTTGTTAGTACTATGTGAAGTGTAAGGTTTGGGTTGAGAATTTTGCACGTGAAGCGCTGGAATATCATCAGCGTCGATGTCGGCAGAATGGGGGTTATTTCTGAGACTGAAATATTGTTCATTGTGAATATCTACTTGATGCGATTGTTTCGTATAAGCGGGAGTGGATGAAGGGAAATTTCCGTTTGGTTTTTGACTGATAGCCAGCAATTTCTGCTGCTCGTGTTCGCTTTGTCTCAGTTTAGCTTGCAGTTGTAAAATTTCTTGTTGATTTTGTTCGTAGGCAGACAAATATTCGTTAGAATTAGAGATTTCTACGTTACTACTTGGCTTAAACTGTTGTTGTATTTGATTCTGAATATCATACTGCGCCAAGTTTTGTGGCAGTCTTTGTTGAACTAGTGGAGAAGGAAGAGGCAAGCTTTGTGATTGTACAACTTGTGTCTGTTGCGTTTGAGAGTTTTGTTGTAAGATCTGATGTTGTTGTTGTTGCTGATGTTGTTGTTGTTGTTGATGTTGTTGTTGTAGATTTTGGTTTTGGTTTTGATTTTGATGGTGCTGAATTTGAGGTGCTGGCGTAATTAGCAAGTGTTGCTCATATTTAGGAATCGATGCAATGAGCTCTCCTCCTTGTGGAATGAACTGCGATCCTAGCAGTTGTTGTTGGAACTGCTGTGGCTGTTGATTCAATGGCGGTTGGGGTCTTAAATTTTGTGGTGGTTGATTAAATTGATTAAAGTTTGAATGTTGATTCTGGTTTTGAGGAATTGGCTTAGACAATAATGTTGGATTAATTTGAGCAGGGATCGGTTTTGGTTGCGGTTGAGGGATTGGTTGTTGTTGGAATCTTATAGTAGATCCAACTTGTGAAGATTGATGAATCGGAGGTCGTTGTTGAACGCGTTGTTGTTCTTGTTGCTGGAGAAGCTTCACTTGCTCGTTATAGCGTTGGTTGTATTCCTCTTGACTTAAAGGTACTGGTGCTTGAATTGGCTTCCTCTGAGGTTCACGGAAATTTTGGGCGGGCTTTCGTGGAAGTTGCTGATCTCTGTTGGGTTCCAGGTGTTCAGTTGTGATTGTATGATAATTTTTCTGGAGGTATTCATGTTCGTTAAACTGTTGGGATTGTGGTCCTTGATGGAATGGTCTTTGAGGTAATGCTACAAACGGGCGAAGACCTGGTGGTCCGTCGGCGCTGTGATTAGGTCGTTGTTGGAATGATTGAGGGGGACCATCTGGAGTATGAACTGGACGCTGTTGGAACGCAGCTGGTGGCCCATCAGGAATATGAGTAGGTCTATGCTGGAATGAAGGTGGTGGTCCATCATGAGCTGGCCTCTGTTGGAAAGTTGGCGGGGGACCATTGGGAGTATGATTTGGTCGCTGCTGGAATGACGGTGGTGGTCCATCTGGGCGTTGTTGGAATGTATTGGGAGGTCTTTCCTGATTAAAGCTTGGCCTCTGTTGGAATGACGGCGGAGGCCCATCCAACTGTGGTCGTTGTTGGAAATTAGGCAGAGGTCTTGGCAAAGCTTGCGGTGCACCCTGAGTAGATCCTCGGGGAGGAAGCTGTGGAGGTCCACGCGAGGAACCTTGCGAAGATCCTTGTGGAGAACCATTGAACTCTACTGAAGCGGGTAGTCTCTGGAAGTGATTGTTTTGAGATCTGAATTGTTCACGCGGTGGATTGGGATGTGGTAGTTGTTGGAAATTTTGTGGCGGAAAATTCGGTTGGTATTGGATTCTTTGCTGAGCGTGCTGGTTGTGATTCTGTTGGTATTTGACATTTTGTTGGAAATTTTGCGTCTGGAATGACTGTTGATCTCTGACTAATGATTGTTGCCTTTTGTGAAACTGTGAATTAGCAGTTGGCACCTGCTTCAAGGGGGAAGCTGACGGTTGTGGAAAAGCAACCGCAATATTTGGAACAGACTCTTCGTGCCCCTCGGACAATAATGTATCGTGAGACTCAGAACTATGACTTTTTGCCTCTGAGCCGAAAGTTATGCGCACACCACTATCACTATGATAGTGTTCAGAGTCAGGTCTGATAACAGCTCTCAACGTGGTACTTGGAAGTGGAGGCAAAGTATGAAACTCGGGAGCAGCAGTCGTGTATTCATTGTGGTGATCATGTTCTCCATTAGTTGACGGAGTGATTGCTGGGATTGGTGGATCATAAATGACATCTTTGCTATGAGGGTTTTGTTCATATTTAACATAAAACACTTGCACTGGTTCTTTAGGACGGGGCCCTGATGGCTGTGATAAAATAGGAAGTGCAGGCAAACTTTCGTTGGACTCTTTGATGATAATTTCAATAATGGGCTCAGGGTGTTCGTAATAAGGCACAAGGAGAGGTCCATATGGTGGTCCGGGAGGTCCTGAATAGCTTCCACCGTGTCCTGAAGCGTATACGCTATCAATACTGACATGGTTATTGTCTGTCAACTGATCGCCAGGTCCTACTGTCAAAATTTTGGCTTGCGCATGGATTTCGTTTCTCGTGATGCCATCTTCTAAGTTTTCGCTTGCGTTCAGATCGTAGAGTGGGTCTTTTTGAGAGTACTGGACCATCGGTTCCATTTGCACAGCATACGGAGGTGCCGGCAGGGAGGGTCTGGATCTTCTGGTAAGTCCATAACCCGGTCTTCCTTGGTAAAGTAGGCCTAGGTTTCTTGGCGGACTACTGTCAGCGGGCGTGTTCGATATCCTTCTCTCTAATGAGCGGAACGACGCTACATGAGAGTGAGGAAGAGTGAGAGAATATTCAAGGTTTCTTCTGTCGCGTATTTCTTCACCAATTTCTTTGATACTCTTTTGGAAGGCGGGCTTCTTGTTTTCTATCGCTGTCACACTCAAGATGACGGTGGCCAGAGCCCCCAACTGGAATGAACAAAAAGCAAATAATAAATATTTTGCACAATTTTCCAGAAAACATTGGTAAAATATACGATAGTATCTATAACATTCGTTGCATGCTTAAAAGCAACGCTTTAGGGATAGAAATTATCAGTTTCAATCAGGAGCGAGTGTTTATTATCGAAATGTCTTGTCAAATGTACATTGACTGGCATTGAGAAACATTCTCACATTTACATTGACGGTAACGTTAATGTTTAAAATATTTGACACATTTTATTCCAGATCTTTTAAATATAACCAGGTAATTAATATATTCGTTTCAATTCAACCATCATAAATATTCAGTGAATACTTCGGTAATAAATAAAATACCAAGTGATTTAGCCTTTGCATTTTCTTTATGGTAGATAAATTTTGAATTGCTTTACTTAAAAAACTGTGAGATATAAAAACTGACAAAGCAATAATTATTGATAATTCAGCTTATTATATCCTTACATATTTTACGAATAAACTCAGTTTTTCTTGAAATTTAAGCCTTGTTTCAAGTTATTTAAATCAAGATTTATTTATCAATTATAATTAAACAAAAAAAAATTGATGAGAGACGGCTTCTCTTTTTTAACTACGGAATATTTATTGACTATTAGACAGTTTGTGGTGCATCACAATCATGTATTTACTCAAGACCGGAGATTAGATCTCATGAATGAGCCGAGAGACTTGTTGTCAACAGAACAGCATTATCTTTCGTTAAAGTATTCATAGGTATGTTGAAACTCTACTTTTAATAATATTTTAAATTACATTTAGACACTACTTAAAGCATTTTAACTTCAAAATCGACTTCTTACAGGGATTTAAAGACTTCAAGGAGACAAAAGCTTGGTGTACGTCGGGTTTCTGATCGTTTTACGCCAATTTATATTTATAATTATTGACAATTAACATCACAAATTTGATTCGTATTTATTTGGTTGAACTCTATAATAATAAGGTCTAAAATATGGTATTAAATATATATTATAATGTTGACAAAAGCGTCAACCGAAAAAGCTATAAACTTAATAAAACAATTGTAGTAATCCTAAAATACATTACTACTTTTGACTTTATTTTACTGCATTTATTGTTTTTTTTTTGTAGGTCAGTTTATAAAAAAGATCTTGATTTTATTATAAACTACTAATTAACGTATTCTTAGATCTATTATATGTACGGTTGCCAGACATCCCGATTAACCGGTACTGTCACCGGTCTTGAGTCTCGCGTCCTGGTGTCCCGAACAAACCTCTCGGGACGCCCAAATGTCCGGGTTTACGACCCACGCTGATTATTTGGGAAATTGGTTAATCTTAGGATATTAGATTCGAAAGTCTCGGAAGAGCTTAAAAAACGAGTCACGCTGGTATTTTGGGCAAATCGGTGAATTCCTGGGTTTTTGGATTCGAAAGTCAGTAAATCGGAAAAATGTCCCGGTTTGACTAGCAAGAAATCTGGCAACCCTAATTATATGTTATAATAATTCAAATGTGCAATGATTTATTTTAATTTTGAATCTTATAAGTGGATTTATATTCATTCATTTTTAATAGCTATTATAATATACTTATATGGACAATAAATAGTCTCGAGAAGCTCAATAATTAGAATTTTCAAAGATGAAGCACTTCACAAATAATTACTTAAATTGATTATTTTTTTTTATAATACAGAATAACATCGTAGTTCTTGTCTAGTTCCTTATAGCTTGTATGCGTGAGGTGTATCTACGAGTTATAATTAACCAGTTTCACAGATATGGTGGTGACGGGTCCCGGTTTCCGCAAGATCTCTCGTGAAACTCGGTTCCCCGGTCGGTTTCTCCGTGCCTAGTGGTTTTGTTATACGCGAAGACGACCGGATGAACAAGCCATACGTTAAGAATCACTGCGCAGCGGACGAGAGGCTTTTTGCAAGAGGATGGGGATAAAGTTAACAACATAACGATAATTCTTCGTGGTTCACGGAATACCTCTTCGAAGGTCTCTCAAAAGATTGAGCTTAAAACTACTGGATAAACGATAGGAGCATATTGTCACTGTTCTAACAGAAGATGGTCAGTTGTAGGCTAATACTTCTGAGTAATCAGCAACTTAAGATTAAGCCTTTAGCATCAGTGGCGGATTACCCTATAAGCAAATAAGGCGCGAATTTAAGGGGTCTCGAAAATAGCTAATATAATTTAACCCATATACTTTTTGTTCAGATTTTTATATATGACATTTTATATTATATGAAAAACAGGGCCTCCAAATTTTATTGCTCCTGGGGTCTCCCATGTGCTTAATCCGCCACTTTTAAGTATCGACATATTATGTTACATAGATAATTATAATATCAAAATATAGATGCATTAATGCCGATTTGACACACATAAGAGTATAAAATTAGTATATAGGAGAAATTGCCTGCCTTTAATCCAGAAAAAATAATAACTGCATAAACAAATAAATGCTTTTTTACAAACTGGTATAATCAATTGAGTTATCCCACATAAATCTCTTTTGTCAGGATTGTTACTTACCAACTACTGTTAGAACGGTGACGATTTGTTTTTTACGGTTGGTATAACTTAAATGTTATTATTGCGACTATGTTCTATGTTTAAATATTTATTGTAAGCATAATAATTATGAATCGAAATTCTTATTCATTTACTCATTGGTCCATTATTGAAAATTATACGATATTTGTAAATGTTTGTCATTTAGTGCAACATATGTATCGTCGGCTTATCCCTCCAGAGACGAGAGCTTTTTTTCGATAAAAACAATATTTGTTAAGCCATTCAATATGGCTTAACAAATAATAAATCGTAAAATAATAAATAACTAGCTGTAAGCCCGTTGCCCAGCAACATGAGATTTTTGTGGCATTGTGTTTAATTTTATTTAGTTTAATTTAATTTAATTTTAATTTAATTTATTTTATTTTATTTTATTTAAAAAAGTGGAGACTGGAAGGTCGAGGACACCTTACAGACACTCATACACTCATACAGACGGACCTTATCGACTATTAATATATAGATAATAACAAATAATAAATACTTAGGAATATTAAATTGTTCTACTACAAAAAACAAAAGCATAAGAATTTGTTTCTGTAAGTTGAAATATTCAGTTTTAACTATCTCCTGGATAATAAAGGTAAACTGACTTCCACCATGTTAGAATTAAGCCGACGGTTAGCCCTGTATCTTCAATCAGCACGCCACACAGACAAGAAGCTCGTAAAGAATTACTGGTGCATTGCCAAGGTTATTTCCTGATACTCTTCAACGTGGATTTGCACTAGGAGTAAATAATAATCTTTCATTATACATATTATTTATGTTATCATAGTAATTATTGGTCTATGATACTCATATCACTAGCGCTACATAATTTAATTGCAGGCGAGGTTCCAAATGGATATGCTGATAAATCAAGTTCAACGGAAATGTTGGTCAATTATTTTAATAACATATTTATTGCTCTTGAAGAGTTCGCTATGCTGTGCATCGAATTGCGGTATTAATTAGAAGAAGCGACATCAAAATTTTTAGTACGTAATTAAATGTCCAGAAGAATCACTGACAACCTGTTTTTAAATGCATTTGATGCCAATTAAAATAATATGAGTAGATAAATTAATTCGCCAGTTACAACGTTATATAGCTTTTGTTACAAACTGTATTTTTAAGTCTTCAGAAACACTTTTTTTTGTATCTATGTTCGCTCCCAACGTGGAATGTTTTTCTACTATAACTCAATTGTCTCAATTTCTCGGCCTACCTTTTTTCAAAGAGAGAAGAGATAGCAAAGATATGGCTATGAGAGGATTAGTGGTGGGCTAATCGCTTTAGCTGCGCCCTGTTATTTTAGGATTGTAAGAGTGGGAGAAAAATTTTGGACATCACAAACATCCATGATTAAGAAAAGAATTGAAAAATAGGAATCGAAGACTGCGCTACGGACACGACAATAGTACACTATTTGGCATGAATCATGGTGTACGTATGTGCAAACAACAATTTATACAATAACTGACATTTTTAGTTAAAGCCAACATCATTATAATTCACATTTACCCTGACTCTCAATGTACGAATTAATTGGTAAATGTATAAACTCACTGACGAACGCTAGACAGAGTAGACACGAAATTAGGGCTTAGTTTAGGTAAGATGTGTTGAATAGAAAAAGGGCAAGAATGAAAATAAGACGTTGAAATTGTTTAGGTTTTGTAAAATGTCAGATGACATTAAACTAGCAGGGAAAAGTTATTTTGAAGTTTGTCAACAATTTAACTACGACTGTGTAGCTAAAGTACTCATTGACTTGTTAAAGTGTAAATTTGCTCTATCGAGTATTCTATAACTGGCTAAAATTGACAATGTATACATTAAATAAATGCATAATTTACTAGTCACATATCGACTGTGGAAAGGAAAAAGGACTTAACCCTCAATTTTCCAAAACAGCTTTTTTTCGATAATCACAATGTATGCAACTTGACACACATTCTATCAAAAGGATGGAAGCTGAAAATGCCGAATAATTATCTAAATTTAGCTTTTAAGTTTGAAAAAGATGACCTTGTAAAAAATTAAAACCAAGAAAAAACACTGAAATAAAGGTTTTTCCGAGACAATTTCTTTAATTAATATTAGGTTATGTCAATTAAACACCAGTTTAGAAGTATCCGTGCACTTCAAGGTTGTGTATAATTCAAAATTTGCATATGTCACAAAATCATCAAAACACGTTTTTAGCGCCTCCTGTAAAATTTGACAAGTGTGGGTTACGTCCTTTTTCCTTTCCACAGTCGATATTATATATAACGAAGCGTAAAAGATTTTGAAAGAACTTTTCCAAATAAAAAATGACCCTACATGGCCAGAGAAATAATTGTGGCTTAATTAAAAATCGACTTCTTTGGGTGAAGAAAGAGCACACAAAAAACCCGAATCGTTCGATGACAATATTGCCTTAGTAACCAACATTGTTGCAAAGTGGGTCACGTATGTAATCCCATGTGACGCCACTTGACACCTTTACCAGATCCGGTTTGAGAATTGGGCGGCCGAGAGCGCGGCTCGGCGTGGCGCGGCGCAAGGAATTTATGCTAATACATCATACATACGTCGGACGTACTGTAACCACAGTCGGAATTTTATATAAAAAAAGTGTTTTCGTAACAGATGCTCAAGCCGACTTCCTTCCGCGTTATTTTTTGTTTAATTAATTTGAGTATATTCTATTAAGAATTAATATTACTGCCATCGGAGTAACGTGTTAAATGTTTCGTGCTTACACCCGAGAAGAATATAATATGTATGGCTTTTTATGTGTTAAGTATTCCGTACGATTTTTATAAAATAATATTCTGACTAACGGCCAGCGCTCGTCAGTGTTCTTCCTATAATGTTGCGGTCGATGATATTATTTCATAAATGAATGAATACAAATAGGTATCAGCAGTGCTTTTTTCCCATGTAACGCGGGGGAACGGCGTCCCGGCACCTTTATTCTTGACATTTTTAATGTTTCAAATCAATGTTCGTAAATTTTTATTTTTATTTTCCCTTGAAAACTTTTGATTTTTCAAGCCGTAAGAAAATATATTCTCAAATCACTATCTTGATAATTATCATTTTTGATTTTTTAAAATAATAGAACTTCTACGAGATCGATTTCTGCTTGAAGGCGTTGGTATTTGTGATACATATCCCTCCCTTTCTTAAATCCTAAAATTAACAGAGCAAAGCCAGAGCGATTAGTTAACCACAAGTCTTGTACCAGCCCTATTTTTCTATTCTTACTATCTTTAAAAAAGGGAGGTAGATACCTTCATTACCAAGTCATATCCTACACATTGAGAACGGACATGAATTATAAAAAAAGCTTGACAAGATTTGAGTTCCGGAACCAAGCACTGGGTATCAGAAAGAAATACACTTTTGATTATATTTTTACTCGGTAAATGTGTTCCACTGGAAGTTGCATAAACCTTGTCTCTTTAAGCCTTTTGTTGGCTTTGACTTGTGTGAAATTCAATGGTGACACAAGAATGTAAAACTATTTCGTGAGTTAAAGCTTTTTGGTATGGTACCATTTCTTACACACCAACGTGTAAGACAATATCAACGAGGTATGAATAGGATAGAGTTATGGCGCAAGAGTGGGTGGTCTGGAAAATGGGTCAGCGTGCCGCCGCGAAATAATTCGCCAGCTCATTATAAAATTTCTTTACAGAATGCGTAGGGTTTGCGACGCCATTAAAATCATTCAACGTATTTATTGAATGATTTATTTAACACAAAGCTGAGTTACCCACCATTTTTCTGCGTGATCTACTTTGAAATGGAAACCTAACTACAATCCATCTATGTAAGTTGATGGTCAAATTAAATTTGGATATGTGATCCGATAAAACGAAACAAAAACTAAACAAAAGAACAAGTTCGTAATTCATTTTATTGTTCACTATAGCCCCATTTATTATAGTCCCCTCTTTTTTCGTATATTAATCTATATCCGCTACCAGTGTGTAGCATATGACTCTCTAATGGAGGTATATCAACAAGAGTTTTTCTACGAAAACAGCTTGTTGCTTTGTTACTTCACCTCTTATTTTTTTCGAAGAGTGTAAGGATAGTCTTATGACATGACTAATGGTTGACTAATCGCTTTCTCTAAGACCCGTTATTTGAGAAACGGAAAGGAAGGAAGGAATTTTATTATTATTGAATATATTATATTAAATCAAAAAATATATATATAATGCACCAGATATTTTTTTTGAAATTGGAAAATAATAACGGATAAACTTAATTATGTTTATTAGTCTGTCAGATATAATTTAAAAAAAAATGAAGTTGCAGTTAATGCCAATGCGTCAAATATTTTAAAACTCCAAAATCATACAAATGAACTTGCTCAATGAAAAATTCGTAAGTCACTCGAGATCAGCTTGAGAAAAAGATACATCACAGAAATTCATTTACAAGAACTTCAAATTGAAATTTAAAAAAATAGAAGATTTATTTAAGGCTAAATAATTAAAAAAAAAAAACTACTTTGTTATTATTTTTTTACTGCATTGAAAGCGGATGTTCATAAAATATATTATACCGATTCAAGTGCATATTGCAACACGCTTTTGTGAGTCAAGTCGTCTGATGTCACATCCGCAAAGAAAGTTTTTTAACAGTTACGTATTTAATAACAATTATCATATTCACAAATAGACTCAGTCAATAGCTATTGTTTGTTCCACGGCGTAATGAATATTCACGAGTTCTCTTAAGCCTGCCTTAACACTTTCGACACAAATATTTATGATTAAACATTAAAAGTTCTGTAGCTTGCGATATTTATTCATAGATGTCGTTAGTTCATCCGAAGCTTATTGCACAAGAGATTCGTTCATTTCTACCCTATATTTAATTTCAATAAGAAATTAAATAACGAGACTTTCTATGCATTAATTCACATATTTTTAATGAAACAGCAGTACTAGTTTCTCTCATCCCAAACATTATCAACTGATCAATCAATTATTTTTAGCCAATCGGGTTCGTGGCGCAGCGCTTAACGTGGTTGGCTTCCATAACGTATCTTATGGGCTCAAGCTTCAGTGCGAACAGCATTTTTCAAATCGATTTCCGTTCGAAAGCATAGGTGTTTGTGATGTATAAAAATACTCTCCCACTCTTCCAATCCTAATATAACGGGGTGTTACGAGAAATCACTAGTCTTGTTTTAGATCTTTACATCTCCCAACATAACAGAAAAAGGCATCCATAATATAAGTAACTCTCAAATTGCGTTCTCATTAGATGGTTCCCAAAAAACAAATGCTCTCTCGAAAGCTACCCAATACGGCGTAAGCAAGCAATGGGTCAGAATCATAGATAATAAAATTCATTTGACAGGTCTGCCTATTTGAAAAAAATGTTTATGGAAATACGAGAATCTTTTTTAAATAAATAATATTAACAGTCAAGTATTATAATTGGTGACCTCAATACTTTCTCAAGAAAATAAATATTTTGACTAAGTAAATACAAATACAAACATTTTGAGTTGGCGACAAAGCAAACATTAAAATTAAAATGTTGTCAGTTCTTTAATAGAAAAAATGGGGACAAAATTTTCCATTGTGTAAATTTGGAAATTTATAATTTTGAAAACACATACTGTGTTGTATTGACGATTTGCAATCACTAGATAAAATGTTTTTTTACTCTGAGAATAAAAACAATATCTAGTTAAATGGCATTTGCTTGGTAAAACTCCATTATAATAGAAAATAAAAATAGCATTAGTTTAGTTCCACCAGACATTTGTAGCTAAATACTACAAAATTTAAAGTATTTACTTTTACATGAGTAATAAGATATGCTTGATGTGTGTTACGTATGCTTACAAATTTGTAAAACTATGTTTTTCTAATTACAACGAAGTTTGGCCAAATATTGTAAATTGTGTATTCAGTTAAAAAATATATTAATTAAAGACTGGCAAAAATTACAACAAAGTCAGTTGATGATGCTCGTCAACAAGAAAATCAGTCCTGATCTAATATAATTATAATGTAGAATTATAACAAAAGTGTTTTATTTTTTTAATATCTATAGTTATTATTCATTACGTTTCTAGAATTATACTTCTGTTAAAGTTTACATATTTATTTGATTTGATCATTACCACTTTCTAGTTGCTTCGTGGGTTTTTAATAGTTCCGTGATACTCAGCTCACCTCTAGTGCTATATTATACAAAATAAAAAACAGTAAAAAATACGTTTTTATCTGATCAATTTACGTGCCTATACTAAAACCGCGATTAATTATCATCTGTTCAAATTATTGATACATACATGACAAGCATATTTAATAATGACCAAAACGGGATTGATTTAACAATTTCGTGTATTATTTAAAATACGCAATAATGTAACCAGTTTTGGCAACAACATAGAAAGTACTAACTGCTTATCTATTATACATTTTTTTGTATATCCACTTAACTGCTTGAGCAAATAATACACGACAAATTATTTTCAAACGCATATTAGCATGCTTTCACTTTTGTTCACATTCCTTTTAATGCGGATAATATCTTTGAAAAAAATACACTACGTGCATTAATATTGTCTTTAAATATATGGGAATTATATTGATTGATGGGCGAGTAAAGGAATGTCTAATTTTGATTAAATTTGGCAGCTTGTTAGAGCAATATTTATGAACGGATTTGACCACGAGGTTAAGCGATAATTAAAAAACATTTTTTATAATACGTGTGTATTCTTTTCTTCACGATGTATTTGAGAGTTTGTTGAATCAAACACTAACAATTAGTGTTAAATCAAACACTGATTAATCAATACTTGACTTCATATCATTTTACTTCGAAAATAAGTGATCATTGTTTTAACTTCGTCTTCCTTTATCACGTGTAGAGATGAAATCGATAATAATACTTGAGATACCATTATCAACTGAAACTGACATCTTGGTATTTATACATTTTTAAAACTAGTATTTCGGTCTTATTAAATAGCTTAAATTAACATTATTACGTATTTTAAATCTGTTAAGAGTTACCTCAATATTGACAGATTCTAGAATTGATGAGTCTTTCAATGATGTTTTATTATTTTAAGAAGTCTTTAGATGTTTATAAAAATCAGTAATCAAAATGAAATACAGATAAACCGGTATTGTAATTAATAATCGAGAAGATTAGGTATTCAAAAGCAAATGTTCCCATCACAAAAAAAAATAATAAAACTAAATTAAAAGCTGTTTGAATCATTGATTAATCATTGCCGATATAATTGCGTCATTGCCAAAATAAAATAGTTTAAAATAAGTCATCGCGAAAGAAAAGAAATCGAATTTCTCTGAACCGGTCACTTTTATAATTTATGCCGGGCTTAATCCAATAAATCATACAGTTTTACATCACTGTTTCGATTGCGTAGGCGTTGGTTTTAGTGTACTTATTTTTGATATCCGGTCCGTCGTGTCATGAAAATTTCGTGATTTTTAAGTTATACAAAACCAAAGTTTTGCGCAAGCGGTCACGTTTTGGGTATTAATGATCGTTATTGCGAAGAAATGGAGAGGATCCGATGACCAATATGAAAAAAAAACATTGATTATTAATTTATTATTATGCTAGTTAATTTATACGTGTGTAAGAAACAGTGCATGTGCAATAGGGTTAATTCAGTACTTTTTTAATTTAATCGTAGTTTTAGAACAATTTTTATTTTAAGTAGTTCATCGACTTAATTCTAACATAGCGTAAGTCAGTTTACCTTAAGTGTTCAGGAGACAGTTAAAACAGAATATTTCAACTTACAGAAAACAAATTCTAATACCTTTGTTTTTACTGTAAACTATTTTAATATTCCCAATTATTTCTTCATTATTTTTTGTGTATACTTAATGTAGAGGACTTAAATGATATTAGAATAAATGAATATAAGAAGAGATACGTTATATTGTGTTGTTTGCTTTTTGATCTCATCCGCTTGTAAATTTGGAGTGGTGAGTTTTTTTTTACTAAATTAGGCGTTTTTGTATATTTTGATTAGTTTTACCATTGATACACACAAAAATACAAAAACCCTTTTTTGTTTATCGGCCAGTCTGTGAAGAATATTGAATAATATTGTAGGTGGTAAATCTTTTTTTATAATTTTACAACGCATAATTAGAAATATAAATTTACAAACTCATTTTTACTTTTCAATAATTTTCAAGAAGCTATTACTTCCAATTTGGGTCTAGATCTTTTTTTGCTTCTTTCTGTAAACATAACCCGCTCTACTGACATTGATTCCAGGAAGGGAATCGTGCCGAAAAGTAATTTTACGCTCAGTTTTGTACCGATCTGTGTACAAATATTCACCTTTTTACAAAATTGTTTTGCTCAATTGCAACCAATAATAAAAATAATGTGACTGCCAAAAATCATAGATATATATGTTCTTTATCCATCTGTGAAGAAATAATGACAATTCAATTAAAAGCATGAGAATGCCAATGAATATTAGACAACACAACATTCTGCCGCACGTATGCGGCGATACTCCTCAAAGGGTTAACCAAAATCACCAAAATATAAAATTTAAAAAAATGATTTAACATACGGGATGTTAGAATTAAGCTGACGAATTAACAATTATTCGACTATCTCAATTTCTATTATAAATTAAATATGATAACTTTATCATTCCACAATAAGTGTAACAGATTCTGACACGTGATTTACATCACAGAAACATCTTCAGACAAACTATCGTAAGGTTATTACAAACAATCTTAAACTTGATTCTAATTAATTACAAAATAGCTATTGGGGTTTCTTCTCTTTACATTGAATAGTGGATAAAATTCAAACACTAATATTACTAATTACACATGGTAGGGTATAAATGAGAGAGGGTAAATCCCAAAGAATCTTTTTTCTTACTTTATGACTAGTCGGTTTTTTGCTTAAAGGCGTCTAATATGTACTGTATTGATATACATTAAACAATTAAAAAATACATTTTTTCTGTGCAATGTAATTTATTTAAAATTATGGTTCCATATTTTAATAATATCGATGGTTCATAACGAAGGTGAATGCTTTAATACCATTTTTGGTAGGTGCAAACAATTAATAATAAATTATGAGCACGTTTTTTCCATCACGATAATGTTTGACGAATGTCAGACATACAATTAAGCTACCTAAAAAAATGAAGTCTCATTAAATGGTTAATACTTTTACCATCATGCCTATCTCTCGATATCTAATTTAAACAAAAAATGTTTGGTTAATCATGTATCTATCAGTAAGCCTTTGATATATATCGACTATTGATGGTGAACGGATTCTCTGAATATTCTATGATTACCAAGTTTATCAAGTTGATATAGTTTTCGAAGTTTTACAAAAAATGCATAACTCAATTAAAATAGTGAGAAAAAGTTCAATTTTTTATGTTGTTTATTTATCTACATAATAATACACAACAAGAAATATTCTTTTGTTTATGATCAATATGGTAAGATTCTTAGAATATAAATCATAAATAAATTAAATTTGTTGTTTTAAAGCCTCATGATCCTATTTTGTAGGGTATTTATTACCCCTCAGGATGGGAGTTTCAGAGTTCCAGAGAAGAAAAGGTGCCGATATTAAAGATTTGATATATTACTTATTTATTCATTGAATTTTGTTTTAGTGACTATTCTGGAAGGTTTGGGTTAGATTCTGAATAATGGTAAAAAGGTAAATGTAGTGAAAAGGGTTGGAAGCCTCTGTTTTAAGTAGTCAGTGTGCGCCTTGTTGAAGTAATATTTTTTACGTAAGTAATTGTTGACTTAAGCATATTTTTTGAAAGTAAACATTTCTCTTGTTAGTGAGATAAATTTTAAATTGCTGAATAAAAGACAAAGACTTAATCAAAGTAATTTTAAAGAAATTGCAAGAATAGCTAATTATTGTAAAAAGATGAAGTAGAAGCGGAAGAAAAAGTGCATAAGATTTCCCCAAGGAAAGAAATGATATTACGTCTGTACATATTAAATGAACTATCACGGCATTTACAGTTACGAATAAATTACATCTACAGGTGTTTGAGTCAAACATAATTGTATATTTGAAGAGAACAGTTCCGCATCAAGGCAATCAAGCCACCAATTGTTTCAAAATAAAGACTTGGACAACACTGCTAAATATATATTTTTATTTACCATGTCAGTTGCCATTGTAAAGCACATGTAATTCTAATAGAGTTTATCTCAACAAGAGTATTTTTAAAAGAAATACCTGTAACTTAAGTGCTCTGCTTGTCATTTTTCAAAAGGTAGTAGGGATAGAATAATAGGGCTAGAGTTAATAACACCGTCTAAAAATGGATTAAAAAAATATCGCTTCATGTTCTAGAGTTTGCAGGCGTGCGGTGCACACCTAGCACAAACTGAATATACGCCATTGGTATTAAACACCATGATAAATATAATTGTGATTCTAAATATTTTTATTTGTATGAAATAACTATTGAGTGATTAATTTTTAAGGTTAATATAATATATCGACTGTGGAAAGGAAAAAGGACGTAACCCTCAATTTATTTGAAAAAAACAGCTTTTTTTCGATAATCACAATGTATACAACTTGATACACATTCTATCAAAAGGATGGAAGCTGAAAATGCCGAATAAGTATCTAAATTTAGCTTTTAAGTTTGAAAAAGATGACCTTGTAAAAAAATAAAAACAATAAAAAACAATGAAATAAAGGTTTTTCCGAGACAATTTCTTTAATTAATATTAGGTTATGTCAATTTAACTCCAGTTTAGAAGTATCCGTGCACTTCAAAGTTGTGCATAATTCATAATTTGCATATGTCACAAAATCATCAAAACACGTGTGGGTTACGTCCTTTTTCCTTTCCACAGTCGATATTATAATAGCTTCTGATTTGTTTTTATATTTCTCTTTTAACTTAATCTGAATTTAACTTTAACTACGACTTTAATTTTGTATAATACATAAAATAATCAAGTATATATAGCCGCAATGTAAGAAATACGTATAATTATTTGATAAAATTGAGAAATAATGTTTTTTTAACAAGAATTAATAGTTAACACAATTAAGTGATTGTTTATTTTGATAAATATTCATTATTATATGCAAAGTTCTACTTATTTTTCTGCATAAAATATTTGATAGCTAATTAGTGTTTTATTTATATCTGTAATATTTAAATATGTTCTGATCGAAACCGAAAATACTCTGCGTTCGGCTCTGTTCTTTCGAGGTCACACTAATTCGACCTGTATCGGCGAATGTAGGTGGAGGAGGTGCGTGTGTCGGAAAAAAAACAAAACATATTTATTATGCTAATCAATGTTAAGGCGTTTTCATTCGCAGAGTTCATGACCAGATGCTCAAGAAGTGTGACACAAATCTCTTATAAGTAAGTGGAGAAATTTCATTTAATACAGTACGGAAGTTTATCAAACCATTCATATTACAAATGTTAAGTTTATCTCGTGTTTTGTATTTTTAACTATCACATCTTCGAAGGTTTGATCATCTTAATTTTTTCATCTTTCTGGCAGATATTGGTAAGTAACAAAACTGACAAAAATGAGTTAAGTATACAAAGAAATTCTATGTCTGGGATAACTCAGTTGGTGCATTGATTATTCCAGATTGCCAAAAAAGCATTTATTTTGACAGACAATTCTAAAGGCAGACAATTGTCATTGTATATTTATGTAAAACTCTTATTTGTGTCAGATTAGCATTAATGCATCTATATTTTAAAATTATGATAATCTATGTAACATGAAATATCAATGCTAGAAGCTTTATCATAAAAAATGTTTTATTCAGAATGATCAATCTGCTGCTTACCAACTTCCGCCAGAATTGTGATATTTGATATGTTCTGCTTTATCTTTTGAAAGCCACAGTTAGGATTGTAGTAACATAGAACGCAGATGGTAAAAAGTCCTGATTTTTGATTCGGAGGTGTTAAAAGACCAGTCTGGCTTAATTAGGTAAAATTATATTGTTGGCTGCTCGCAACTGCTTTCAGTCAAGCTGTATTCATTTGATTACGTGCATTGCCTATGATTTTGAGCGAATTATAATATTATATTGTGTGAAAAAACAAAATTCCAAATCCGGTCTATGCTTTCAAAATCCGGTCAGAAGGTAACCTTAACCGCAGTAACTGGATGCAAAAGTGTTTACAGAATTAGTGTATCATCTATTTTATTAAGCTTGAACTTTTATGTGCACTTTGGGTTGGTTTTGCATAAACCAACAGCAATGTGAATTCAACAAAGTTTGTGTTTTTTATCATGACATTACATATATCACAATAATAACTTCATGGCATGAGCACTTAAATACGGATATCATATGGACATGTTCCGCATGTTGCAGATATTAAAATTGTTAATTTCGTGAGCATTTTTGGATTCGTAATTAAATTGATTAGACCAAAAGATGCTGTCGAAAGTATACATTTCTAATCATCTATCACGATTTTAATACATAAGTATGATTGATTTTTATTTAAAAAAGGAACAAATATATAATATTACCGTATTATTTGAATGCGCGACTGCCAGAAAGTGGAGGATCAAAAGCAAAAGTTTAATACAATTCGTGCAGAACCTTTCATTGTGGTATGCGATGATAAAAAAAAGAGATATACAATATTATTGCTGTTCTGCATTGAACTGTAAAGGTCTGACACTTGTATTGGTAGTGTACAATGTTTAGGGTCACCATGCATTTAGTTCACATCTTTATTGGGAATAAAAACATACTAAAAAAATCAATTATGTTTGACGAAAACGCATGGATAAATACATATGCATATTTCAAGGATGAGAATCCGTTTCACTTAAATCAAATGTTTCATTTTTGACAGCATAAAATATTTAAAAAAAAAAACAAATAGCGCCTTAATTAATTTGATGCAAGAACTCACTAAAAATATTTTGTTAGAAAAATTTATGCTTCTTATTGATTATTTTTTTAAGTTAATCATTAAACACTATTCGATTATGTTAATCACTAAGCGAGTTTTTGCGTTTATGCAGAACGAGAAAAATGGGACTTTGTTTAATATAGCTCCGTTTAAACCAAAATTTCAATTAATGACTTTTTACAGCAAACCGACGATAGTATAAATAAACAAACTAATAATTATAACAATATATCAACTAAAGGAATGTTATTTTTCAGGGTTTTATGCTTCAAATATAAATAAGCTTCAGATATATGTACATATAGCCTGACGGCTATCCATAACACGGTTTTAACGTCGTTAGCTTTCGTAGTGGTTTTTACGGGCTCGAATCCCAGTACAAACAGCATTTTTTCAATCGATTTCCGTTTGAAGACATGGATGTTTATGAAGTCTTTAAATTCCCTCGTACCTTCCAAATCCTACAATAACGGGGCGTAGCAAGACAATTAGCTTACCACTAGTTTTGTCCTAGTTCTATCCTTTATATCTATACTCTCTTCGAATAAAAAGTGGTTGAGAAAATTAATGAAAAGTAGTTTTTGTAGAAAAACTTCTGTTAAGATGGACATATGTTCCACATTGGGAGCAAACGTCGAATAAATAAAAATATAAAACAGATAAATCAAGTCATAAATATATTTCTCAATAATCGCAAAATGCTTTCCATACTATGTATACTTTTTTAAGTAATCCATCAACAAACGTGTGGTGCACCTGTTTTAAATGCGAGTCCAACAACCTCTGCGCGAGTATAATGGATGTCAAAAAGTATTATTTAGATTGTCAAGGTGGCAGCCTTGCGTGTCAGAGAGAATAATTGGCGGGTTCAAATGTCAGTCAGGTTTTTCTTTTGTACGTGTACGCGAATAAAATTCATACAATTAACCCGCAATTATTGTAGCTTCACTTATAATAAATAATAGTATCGGTTAAGAGATTCAAGGGTTAAACGATTTTTGATTATACTTAGTTATTTATTACAGTAATAGGGTCAAATTTGATTACCTTTGTAATTTGTAATGATCGATCATTATTTGCAACCATTCAGGGTTGTCGATGGCGTATTTTGTCTATGTCACACACTTTCTTCTTTTATCTTAGAAGACGCTAGTTGCAAGAGCTTATGCCGCGTTCATTTTTTTAAAAATAGCGTTAATCAAATTGTTTTCATTTATATTTTAAGAAAATGCATAGATTTTTGTCAAGATGAATTAATTGAATGAAAAAATTATCAGTTTTTTGTTTAATCACGCCACTTGCACCATTTTCACTCCATTAATTAAACGGTTAATGGAATAGTATGGAAAATAATGTCCTAAAAAAGTAACATTTAAAATTACATATATAGTAAGGTTTCATCTAAAAAAATGCAATTTTTAAAATTAAAAGATTTTGTTGTACCGAAATCAAAACCCTTACTTTTACTGTTTATAGATTCATATTTAGCGTATGTATTGTATTTTTTTAAACTTAACTTTAAAAAAATAAACTGTAAGATCAACCACTGTACAGTTTTGGTAAGGATAGCTGAATATAATGAATTAAGTTCGAAGTATTCAATCAATCTACTCCAAGTACAATTGTACCTTGATCAAACGAACTTCGAATATAACTGACAAATAAATGCTCAAATTTGAATTTTTTAAAAAACATTCTAACAATATTGTAATTGTCTAAATCCAAGTGTACTAGTTTGTAAACACTGTTTTGCTCGTAGCACTGACCGTTGCAACACTGACCGCCAATTCACACAGCTGCACGACAGTTTAATTTATTAACTCGAAGTAAACGAATCCCTACTCTCTTTCGAAAAGAGAGTTTGAGCAACTGAGTAACAAACAGTTCTCGTAGAAACACTTCTGTTGAGATAAACTCCATTAGGAGTCCATATGCTCCACATTGGGAGCGGACATGGTTAAAAAAAAACGGATGCATTTATAAGACGTAAAATGCAATCAAACACAACGTCGTTATAATATTTTTAACGTATAGACAAACGGAAAAGAGCCAATTTATTCTACAGGTTTGGACTATAACAGACATCCCTTGCTAATATAATTCTGTTGTACTAAGGTTCTACTGTATGTTTAATTAATTGTCAGGGGTAGGCTTGTGAGGGCTCAGAAGGGCTCGCGAGAGCCCCTTGTTAAATTGTACTAAGGCCGGCGAGCCCCTTGTTAATTTAAGAGAGAACAATATTCTCAGATAAAATTAGTATAAAAGTGCACAGTAGTATATTTTCAGCCATTTAAATCGATAAGTTTACGGTAAATAGCATATTGTTAAGTATTGTAAGTGTATTAAGTAGCAATCGATTGCTTATTTTAGTGTTGCATATAATTTCATAGGATTGATAAAAAATTCACTCCTTCCCAGAACACCGAGAATTACTTTGAGATTAAGCGAGCCCCTTGTTAACATATTGGTAGCCCACCGCTGGATATTCTTTTCTTCTTTGGCCATCTTCGCTCCCTATGTGGAGCATATGGCCGCCACGCGGCACCTCCATGTTTCCCTGTCTCCCGCCAATAGCTTTGCTTCCTCCCATGACATGCCAGCATCCCTCAGTTCCGCCGAGTACATCCTATGGATAGTACCCAACGGACGTCCAGGACGCCGGAATCCCACCAGTCGAAAGAAGAGGCAGGCAGGATTGAGGCTTTCCGGAGGCATCCGCAGCACGTGACCCAGCCAGTTCCAACGTCTCTCCATAACCACTGACGTGATGGGACGCTGTCTTGTACGCTCCCTTATCTCTGAGTTCCTCACAAAATCAAACCACCTCACCTCCATT
Source organism: Himalopsyche tibetana (assembly GCA_030503985.1). Classification (NCBI taxonomy): domain Eukaryota; kingdom Metazoa; phylum Arthropoda; class Insecta; order Trichoptera; family Rhyacophilidae; genus Himalopsyche; species Himalopsyche tibetana. The sequence continues at coordinate 17,153,021 of JAPJYX010000015.1, read as the reverse complement.
ATCCGACGCAAGCATCTGTTCTCGAAGCTCAGTATACGGTTTTTTGCTATAAACCGCTGGATATAGTTTACAATAATTGGGTATCGATTTTCATACTACGTTTCCCCCACCGTATCATTGGCTTAAACGTCAGAAAGTAATTGAATTTACTCGTAAATAACGCTGCGAAGAAATGCTTTACGGTCAATCACTGGCACGTTTTTTGTTTAAACAATAATCTCTCATTAACATGCAGCATTAACCAAAGCACGCACGGTTCGTCTTCAACTCGGCGGAAAAGAAATTTTTGTGAGAGCACATTTCACTGTCAAGGGTCGGCCATCGTTATTGATAGTAGTTACTTGTTTATTGGAGCTGTATTTTAACTTAATGCTTGAAACATTTCACTTGATAATTGCGCAGGTGTGAAGTTTTAGTACTAATACTACAATAAATCTCTTAGATCAAGTAAGGGACTTTTTGATATTGAAGGCCGAATGCTTTTATCTTTAGTCTGACAAGACCATGCTATTTTTTTTAGTTTACTTACACTAATATAGCCTGTAACCTAACTTGTCGGATCCGTAGCGTAGTGGTCAACGTTGCTGGTTTCTATGCAATTTCCATTTCTGTTTGAAGGCATGTATATTTATGATTTCTAAAAATTCCCCTCCAATCATTCCAATCCTAAAATTACGGGGTGTTACGAGAGTGATTAGGCGATAAATAGTCCTGCCCTATCATTTTTACCCCTACTACCCTCTTCTTAAAGCGACTGATTAACAAGCAGTTCTCGTAGATTTTTTTTTTGTTTAAAATATATCTATCAGGACTGGTATGGCAGACCTTTTTGGGTCCGCGTGCCAAAAATTCTCAAATGTTATGTCTTGATTGTGTGGTGTGCCCAAGCAGTAAAAAAATAACAAAATAGAAAAAAATAAAAATGTTTTCTCTCTGATTTACAAGCTTAAAAATTACAACTACAACAACAACATTTGAAAAATAATAAAACGGAATAAATTAATAATACAAAGATTATTTATTTTTATAAATTTAAATTTTTTAAACTTAAAAAATATTTTTTTTGAACTTGGAAATCGTTCGCGTGCCATCCAAATTCTCAAACTTGCCACCTCGGGCACGCGTGCCATAGGTTCGCCGTCCCTGTATTAGGAGTTATTTTAACAGCTCCACATTGCAAGCGGAAATCAAATTTAGAAATTATTCAGCAATTTTAAAATTAGAATTGACAACAGAAAAATCTCCATAAATTTGTAAATCTATGGTATTGTCATCGCTTATAAAATAAACTTTTATTTATTGGCTAACAAATTTTTCTATTCTATTATTGTTCTGAAAAAAAATTAACAACTATTCTTAGACTTCTAATTCAACCGTTTTGTATTATATGATACGTGCTTTCAGTGTTACACAATTCAAAACTCGGAAATATAAAAATGGCGTAATATAAATAAGACTATTAAAGATTTTAATATTTCACGGTTATAAAAAAATATACATGTCTTACAAATAAATAAACAGACAAACAGATAAATCATGAGAAGTATAATATTTGTAATTGTGTTTTATGAACAGACGTTCATTTAAAATTGGAATGAGTCAAGAAACAAAATTTGTGCAACAACTTCAAAGAGTATTCTATGGTTTATTACGTAGTTAATAAATCAATACTCAAATAACACATCGTGTTTTGTAATATGCATCCAAAAATAGCGTTGTGTTTTTTAAAATTTTAATTACCTGTGAAAGGGAAAATATTAAATATGCACTCTTACTGGGCGCGAATCGAGAACATAATCGAGCGGCCCGCCGAAGCTAGTGACGGGTGCAAAATAATAATCATTTCAACTTGCCTTGTGAATAGCAAGTATTACTGTCTGCAGTCAGACTGGGCTATATAGCTGCAGCCGTTTTTATTTTAATATTTAATACATTCACTTTGCACATGTCAATGTACGTACATAAGTTTCGGTTATGTTATGAAAGCGTCGCATAATTTCGTTTGGTTTGCGACATTTTGTTTTCTATACATTGCCACTGAATACGTAATAACAAAATTCACATGTTAATTCATGATTGCAGATTCAGAGTTTTTTTATTATTTAAGTATTTTCGCAAACGTCATTATCTTCCTATGTTTTTGTTTTGTTTTACAACTACTCCACCTTGCTTTTTCGGAACGGATAATATTATGAAATAGAAAGATTTGACTAGAAAAGCCCAAGAAACTTAACATTTTAGGGTTCAACCCATAAATATCCACACACTTGCAAGTAGCATATTCCTCTCAAATAGATATCGGGAAGTTTTTCGGAGAATTAAAAATATTGTATTTTTTATAAATTTTAACTGCTCCCAATATGGAGCATATAAAATACCAATGGAGTTTATCTCTACAGAAGAGGTTATACGAGAACTGCATGTTAAATTATTGTTTTAGGCGTAGCATGTGCTCGAACTAGGTGACACAAATATGTGATGGATAATATATTTTTTCAATTTATTTTCTCAACCTCTCTTTTTTCAAAGAGGGTGGCCGTAGAAGGATATTACTAGGACAGGACTAGTGGTTGACTAATCACTCTCGCTACGTCCATTTTTAGGGTATGGTGAGTGGGAGTTAATTGTAGACATCATAGCTTTGGAAAGAAATCCACAAATCAATTTTTAAAAACTGTCCGTACTGGGCTTTGAACACGTGATCTCTGTAACCGAATGCAACGACATTGATGACTTGACCACGCAGAAAATGATTTTAAAGATACTTACGGCATAAACTCTTTCATATCTGTCCTATATACAACACGTTACACGTTCCACAAGAAAGGTAGTTTATCAACGAAATATTCTACTGAGTTAATTGCGGATCAATATTTCACCATATTTAAAAAAATAGAATATTTCTTCACCAAATAAAGACAGTTTACATAAATTAAATGAAATGTTTTTTAGTTTAATCGGCTCTTACTTCATCATTATTATCAAAATTATTCAAATCATAAATAATTACCTGTAAACATAAAAGATTCAACTGACAAAAACTAAATATAAAAAATAAATCGATTCGATTATTGCTTGGATGTCGGTCATTATGTTGCCCACTTACCCAATAACATACAAATTCGAAAATTATTTAAATTATTTACTACTTAAATGCACTATTTTGTATTTAAATTTAAACATCATTTAAATTCCCACCGATTTTAAGTGATAAAGAAGCTCAAAAAGTTTTCAAACGTCGGTAATATATAGTTTCAACTTTACATAATACAAGTGATTTCTTAAATTAATATTTTTAACCGGATGTTAAGATGTCTTCTCAAAGGTTGACAAATAGATTACATTTTTATTTAATAACATTATTATTTTTATGCACTTTCAAATGTCGTAATATTCTAATAAACAAAATGTCAAAATTGCTTAACTAAATTAGTTTAAGAAAAGGTCAACGGCATTAAAAAAGAGTGAAAATTCAATTTCAAACGTTACGTCAAAAGCTCAGTAAAGCTTTGTAAAGCTATCATTATTTGGCCACAGTATCTATTGATATCTTACTGTGAAATTATATAATTTTACAGCAAATGTTAACGTCATGATAATTCACTTTCTGATATTCACTGTCAATTTTAGTGTCACTTATTTATATATGTGTACTTTTAACTGTAAATTTCTGTCATTACCAATTGCTTGTTACACACTATAATTTTATTTCGTTTCGCATCTTTTTATAAGAATTCAACGTATTTTAGTTCTACAAATATTATTTTATATATAATTGATAGTAAGGCCTCCAATCCTGGGATTTTGGGATCGTAAAATTGGTAATCCAAGGATTTCGGAATAAAGGAAATTTTAGAAATTCGCGCGAGAGCTAAAAACAAAAGCCTCGTGTCATTTATAAATTATCTGATTTCCGGACCAGATAGAGTGCATATTTAACTGTAGTTAAGTTTTTTTCAAAATTGACTGATATGTATATAAGAAACTGGCTGGTGCAGAATATAAACTATTAACCTTTATAGAGATTTTTTTTTATTATCTAAATTCAATAATGGTATAATTATATACAATAAATGAATTATGTTATGACATTTGTAAAATAATTACTAACAGAAAAATAATTTATAATTTTTGATCTCCGTGATTAATATAATGTTATTACGTAAATGACATAACATAACATAACCTTTCATAAATTCGCTTCGTTATGTAAAGTATTCAGTTAACAAGATTCGATTGATTATATTGTCAATCAGTTGCACAACAGTATTTACTTACTTAGAGATATTGTAACATTTTAATATTATATAAAATATAGTATAAAAAAATCTTACAAAATGTTGCTTTCAAACTAAATAGTATGTCAACTAATATATCAACACTACAAATATGTCAACAAGCTTACATAATAATCATTACATTTTGAAATAAAAAAAAAATCAACATATTTCTCAATACAAAATACTTTACTAAGAACTTAAGCCAGAAAAAAATTGAAATGAATAGGTACATTGCCCTTTCAATTTTTATTTTCTTTATCCATGCCTGCTCCCAATGTGGGGAGAATATGGCCTCCTAATGGAGGTATCTCAACATATTTTTTCTACGAGAACTGTTTGTTAGTCAATCGCTCAACCTCTCTTTTCGAAAGAGATTAGTGGGAATAGAAGGATTTGGCTACGACATTACTAGTGATGAACTAATCGCTCTCTCTGCGCCCAGTTATTCAAGAATCGGAAGGGTGGGAGGAAATTTTTTGACATCACAATTTTTGATACAACAAAATAGCTTGATTTTCAATATAATCTTAAATTTTCTTATACAAAATTGGTTTACAATTATATAAAACGTCAGTATTAATTTTTATTGCAGATACGATTATCCAAAAAAGACTAATTTTAGAGGTGCGTATACTGTCACATTTCTGTCAGAAGTTGGCAAGTAAAAAAAATACAAAAAATATAAGTATACAAAGACTTTCTTTGATATCAATTATTTGTCTGGAATAACTCAGTCAATGCATTGATTATACCAGCTATATTGTCCATGACTACTAATTTTAAACTTTTATTTGTATTAGATTGGTAGTAATGCATATGTTTTTTGATATTATATTTATCTATGTTACATAACATATCGATGTTAAAAGCTTCATCATTAAAGCTGAAATTTTACATTTGCTGTTCACTCAGAACTGTCAATCTGTTCCTACCAACTTCTGCTAGATCAGTGACGAAGATATGGCCGCAAAGAAATATATTTTCACTGATTGTCAGACTTACAATACTGTTTAAATTGCGTACCGGACATAGGCTCAGCGACCTTTGGCGTGGCATAATTATTAACGATCACCTGAGCCGCCCATTTTTTCCATCGCCTCTTCGTCGTCGTCCACCTCGGTCACCTTTCTAGCACTTTCACCTGGAAGCCGAAATTTTTACGACCAGCCTATCTCGACGTGTCATCGCGGTCGGATTACGATGGAAGTTATTTATAATAATAATATACAAAGGCTGTTTTTACAAGAAAAAAAACAATTAACATTCTACGATGTATGTTTTTTTTTCGAAAGAGTTTTTAATATATGTTGAATAAATAAGTTAAACGGATACGCTGGAGATCTTCAGGTAGGGCTTATACAAAAACCGACTTTTGAAAAAACCGGAAAATTTTTTACAAAAAATGCATAATTCAATTAAAATAGCAAAAAAAGTTTAAAATTCTTTTTTATTTTGTTTATTTAGATACATAATAATACACAAGAAATTATTTCGTGTCATTCTTCATAAACTATGATTAAATTTGAATCGTTCAAACTATGTACATTCTCACAGATTTTGTCACTAACGACCCGGGTTTCGCCTTTCGGCATCTTCAGGCGTTCAAGTGCACGGATGAACTTGAACTGACGCTTAGTAAATAAATGTTTCGTGTTTATATAATAAATAAATGTATCATTGAGTTTAAAGCCATTGCCGGCGAAAAGGATAAGCTCATGGGAATGCCCACAGATTTGAGTAGTAAGTAGTTTCAAGAATTATATTCACTTGTTTGTCGGCAAAGGTTTTATGATTATATTTATATAGGGTATCTCACTACTCAAATCTGTGGGCATTCCCATGAGCTTATCCTTTTCGCCAGCAATGGCTTAAGCTCAATGATACATTTATTTCTTATATAAACACGAAACATTTATTTACTTAGCGTCAGTTCAAGTTCATACGTGCATTTGAACGCCTGAAGATGCCGAAAGGCGAAACCTGGGTCGTTAGTGACAAAATCTGTGAGAATGTACATAGTTTGAACAAATCAAATTTAATATTGAAATTCCACCAAGCACCTTCAGTCGAAATCTTAAATTATATAAAATATGATTAAAGAAAATACAAAGCGTCCACTGATCGATCACTTAGTGATGATCTAATCGAGCCGCATTCCTGGATTGTAAATAATAGTTGTATGTATACATTGTATACTGAATATTAAACTATGTAAATACATATGTGTTACAACTATTTTTTTTTGAAACAATGACAAAATATTATCGTTTTTATTCAAATAATTAAAAATATATTAAAAACCGGTTTTCGAATGTCGCAAAATTCGTCAAAAAACTGACAAGCCCTATATTCAGAGTATTATTAATGTAATAATGTAGACTAGCTGTAAGCCCGTTGCCCAGCAACGTGAGATTTTTGTTGCATAGTATTAATTTTAATTTTATTTTATGTTATTTTATTTTATGGTATTTTATTTTATTTTATTTTATTTTATTTTATTTTATTTTATTTTATTTTATTTTATTTTATTTTATTTTATTTTATTTTATTTTATTTTATTTTATTTTATTTTATTTTATTTTATTTTATTTCATTTAATTTTTATTTATTTTATTTTATTTTTATAGTTAGCAGAAATTTCGTAAATTATTTAATTTTTGGAATAATGTTTATGTTTGCTAACAACCATTTTTCGTAGGAGCAGAAATTTCGTAAATTATTTAATATTTGGAATAATGTTCAAGTTTGCTAACAACCATTTTTCGTAGTAGCAGAAATTTCGTAAATTATTGAATTTTTGGAATAATGTTCAAGTTTGCTAACAACCATTTTTCGTAGGAGCAGAAATTTCGTAAATTATTTAATATTTGGAATAATGTTCAAGTTTGCTAACAACCATTTTTCGTAGGAGTAGAAATTTTGTAAAATATTTAATATTTGAAATAATGTTTAAGTTTGCTAACAACCATTTTTCGTAGTAGCCGAAATTTCGTAAATTATTTAATATTTAGAATAATGTTCATGTTTGCTAACAACCATTTTTCGTAAGAGTAGAAATTTCGTAAAATATTTAATATTTGAAATAATGTTTAAGTTTGCTAACAACCATTTTTCGTAGTAGCCGAAATTTCGTAAATTATTTAATTTTTGGAATAATGTTTTAGTTTGCTAACAACCATTTTTCGTAGAAGCAGAAATTTCGTAAATTATTTAATATTTGAAATAATGTCCAAGTTTGCTAACAATCATTTTTCGTAGTAGCATAAATTTCGTAAAATATTCAATTTTTGGAATAATGTTTAAGTTTGCTAACAACCATTTTTCGTAGTAGCAGAAATTTCGTGAATTATTGAATTTTTGAAAAAATGTTCAAGTTTGCTATCAATCATTTTTCGTAGTAGCAGAAATTTCGTATATTATTTAAGTTTTGGAATAATGTTTAAGTTTGCTTACAACCATTTTTAGTAGAAGCAGAAATTTCGTAAATTATTTAATATTTGAAATAATGTTTGAGTTTGCTAACAACCATTTTTCGTAGTAGCAGAAATTTCGTAAATTATTTAATATTTGGAATAATGTTCAAGTTTGCTAACAACCATTTTTCGCAGTAGCAGAAATTTCGTAAATTATTTAATATTTGGAATAATAATGTTCAAGTTTGCTAACAACCTTTTTTCGTAGAAGCAGAAATTTCGTAAACTATTTAATATTTGAAATAATATTCAAGTTTGCTAACAACCATTTTTCGTAGTAGCAGAAATTTCGTAAATTATTGAATTTTTGGAATAATGTTTAAGTTTGCTAACAACCATTTTTCGTAGTAGCAGAAGTTTCGTAAATTATTTAATATTTTGAATAACGTTTAAGTTTGCTAACAACTATTTTTCGTAGTAGCAGAAATAGACGTTGTAAATTTTTTAATTGTGATTATTTTATCGAATATTAATATATAGGTATTTATTTTTTGAAAAACTTATCACGCTAATCAATCGGATTTTATTATTTTCATACGATCAAGATGTACTGTGTTTAAAAAAAAATGTTATAAACAAAACAAAAAAAACGTTTAAGGTTAGACTCGAACCACTGACCATCAGCTTACGAATCTGGCGCTCTGCCTTTTGGGTAGAGCGGAATTAAATCTACGTGCGAAAATTAGAACATATATGTTTTGCTTCAAATAAAAAACAAAAGTTTCAAAATTCGAACGTAATTCAATATATATAATGTTATTTTATCGTATCGTATCGTTGTTTGCTTACCCGAGTGGTAAAGCTCTCAACTCATAATTCAAGGACCGTGTTTCGAATCCAGACCAAGGCGCTTTTTTTGAATGAGAATTCAATTTTTCAGCGATTTGATATGTTCCATCAAATAATAGTATATAATGACGTCATCGAAAAGGTAGGAATAAAAAATGGCGATATCGTGGCTGGTGAGGGGGAGGGGGAGGAGGAGAGGAAATCGAGGAAAATCATAAGTAACAGTGTATATTGGAAAAATATGTCTTAAGTATGAATAAAAAGTGACAGCGCGGCTTGGCAGGAGGAGGGGGAGGGGCAGGGGGAGGGGAAATCGAGGACATCTTACACTCAGACGGACATTATCGGCTATTAATATATAGACTAGCTGTAAGCCCGTTGCTCAGCAACGTGAGATTTTTGTTGCATAGTATTTAATTTAATTTAATTTTATGTTATTTTATTTTATGGTATTTAATTTAATTTTATTTTATTTAATTTAATTTTATGTTATTTTATTTTATTTTATTTTATTTTATTTTATTTTATTTTATTTTATTTTATTTTATTTTATTTTATTTTATTTTATTTTATTTTATTTTATTTTATTTTATTTTATTTTATTTTATTTTAATTTATTTTTATAGTTAGTAGAAATTTCGTAAATTATTTAATATTTGGAATAATGTTTAAGTTTGCTAACAACAATTTTTCGTAGTAGCAGAAACTTCGGAAATTACTTAATTTTTAGAATAATGTTCAAGTTTGCTGACAACTATTTTTCGTAGTAGCAGAAATTTCGTAAATTATTGATTTTTTGGAATAAAGTTTAAGTTTGCTAACAACCATTTTTCGTAGTAGCAGAAATTTCGTAAATTATTGAATTTTTGGAATAATGTTCAAGTTTGCTAACAACCATTTTTCGTAGGAGCAGAAATTTCGTAAATTATTTAATATTTGGAATAATGTTTAAGTTTGCTAACAACAATTTTTCGTAGTAGCAGAAACTTAGGAAATTACTTAATTTTTAGAATAATGTTCAAGTTTGCTGACAACTATTTTTCGTAGTAGCAGAAATTTCGTAAATTATTGATTTTTTGGAATAAAGTTTAAGTTTGCTAACAACCATTTTTCGTAGTAGCAGAAATTTCGTAAATTATTGAATTTTTGGAATAATGTTCAAGTTTGCTAACAACCATTTTTCGTAGGAGCAGAAATTTCGTAAATTATTTAATATTTGGAATAATGTTTAAGTTTGCTAACAACAATTTTTCGTAGTAGCAGAAACTTCGGAAATTACTTAATTTTTAGAATAATGTTCAAGTTTGCTGACCAACTATTTTTCGTAGTAGCAGAAATTTCGTAAATTATTGATTTTTTGGAATAAAGTTTAAGTTTGCTAACAACCATTTTTCGTAGTAGCATAAATTTCGTAAAATATTTAATTTTTGGAATAATGTTCAAGTTTGCTAACAACCATTTTTCGTAGGAGCAGAAATTTCGTGAATTATTGAATTTTTGGAATAAAATAAAAGTTTGCTAACAACCATTTTTCGTAGTAGCATAAATTTCGTAAAATATTCAATTTTTGGAATAAAGTTTAAGTTTGCTAACAACCATTTTTCGTAGTAGCCGAAATTTCGTAAATTATTGAATTTTTGGAATAAAGTTTAAGTTTGCTAACAACCATTTTTCGTAGTAGCAGAAATTTCGTAAATTATTGAATTTTTGGAATAATGTTCAAGTTTGCTAACAACCATTTTTCGTAGGAGCAGAAATTTCGTAAAATATTTAATTTTTGGAATAATTTTTAAGTTTGCTAACAACCATTTTTCGTAGTAGCATAAATTTCGTAAAATATTCAATTTTTGGTATAAAGTTTAAGTTTGCTAACAACCATTTTTCGTAGTAGCCGAAATTTCGTAAATAATTGAATTTTTGGAATAAAGTTCAAGTTTGCTAACAACCATTTTTCGTAGGAGCAGAAATTTCGTAAAATATTTAATTTTTGGAATAATTTTTAAAGTTTGCTAACAACCATTTTTCGTAGTAGCATAAATTTCGTAAAATATTTAATTTTTGGAATAATTTTTAAGTTTGCTAACAACCATTTTTCGTAGTAGCATAAATTTCGTAAAATATTAAATTTTTGGAATAAAGTTTAAGTTTGCTAACAACCATTTTTCGTAGTAGCCGAAATTTCGTAAATTATTGAATTTTTGGAATAAAGTTTAAGTTTGCTAACAACCATTTTTCGTAGTAGCAGAAATTTCGTAAATTATTGAATTTTTGGAATAATGTTCAAGTTTGCTAACAACCATTTTTCGTAGGAGCAGAAATTTCGTAAATTATTTAATATTTGGAATAATGTTCAAGTTTGTTAACAACCATTTTTCGTAGTAGCTTAAATTTCGTAAAATATTCAATTTTTGGAATAAAGTTTAAGTTTGCTAACAACCATTTTTCGTAGTAGCAGAAATTTCGTAAATTATTTAATATTTGGAATAATGTTCAAGTTTGCTAACAACCATTTTTCGTAGGAGCAGAAATTTCGTAAATTATTGAATTTTTGGAATAATGTTCAAGTTTGCTAACAACCATTTTTCGTAGTAGCAGGAATTTCGTAAATTATTGAATTTTTGGAATAATGTTCAAGTTTGCTAACAACCATTTTTCGTAGGAGCAGAAATTTCGTAAAATATTTAATTTTTGGAATAATTTTTAAGTTTGCTAACAACCATTTTTCGTAGTAGCATAAATTTCGTAAAATATTCAATTTTTGGTATAAAGTTTAAGTTTGCTAACAACCATTTTTCGTAGTAGCCGAAATTTCGTAAATTATTGAATTTTTGGAATAAAGTTTAAGTTTGCTAACAACCATTTTTCGTAGGAGCAGAAATTTCGTAAATTATTGAATTTTTGGAATAAAGTTTAAGTTTGCTAACAACCATTTTTCGTAGTAGCAGAAATTTCGTAAAATATTTAATTTTTAGAATAATGTTTAAGTTTGCTAACAACCATTTTTCGTAGTAGCATAAATTTCGTAAATTATTCAATATTTGGAATAATGTTTAAGTTTGCTAACAACCATTTTTCGTAGTAGCATAAATTTCGTAAAATATTCAATTTTTGGAATAAAGTTTAACAACCATTTTTCGTAGTAGCAGAAATTTCGTAAATTATTGAATTTTCGGAATAATGTCCAAGTTTGCTAACAACCATTTTTCGTAGTAGCAGAAATTTCGTAAATTATTGAATTTTTGGAATAATGTTCAAGTTTGCTAACAACCATTTTTCGTTGGAGCAGAAATTTCGTAAATTATTTAATATTTGGAATAATGTCCAAGTTTGCTAACAACCATTTTTCGTAGGAGCAGAAATTTCGTAAATTATTTAATTTTGCGCATATATCGACAGCCCTGCAGTTTTTTAATTGTAAATTATTTAATATTTGGAATAATGTTCAAGTTTGCTAACAACCATTTTTCGTAGTAGCAGAAATTTCGTAAATTATTTAATTTTTGGAATAATGTTGAAGTTTGCTAACAACCATTTTTCGTAGTAGCAGAAATTTCGTAAATTATTAAATCTTTGGAATAATGTTCAAGTTTGCTAACAATCATTTTTCATAGTACCATAAATCGACCTCGGCGCATATATCGACAGCCCTGCAGTTTTTAAATTGCAAATTATTGAATTTTTGGAATAATGTTCACGTTTGCTAACAATCATTTTTCGTAGTATATATATTTTATTCAAATAATTTTCAAATACGCTAACAAATAAATTTCGTAAAAGAAGAAAAAGACCCGATGACATCAGTACGCACACATTTGTGAAAAGTGAAAAGTAAAAAGTGATTATTATAGATTTTATTTTATTTAAAAAAGTGGAGACTGGAAGGTCGAGGACGTCCTTACACTCAGACGGACATTATCGGCTATTAATATATAGATTGAAACATATCGACTGTGGTTAAGGAAAAAGCACCCACACATAAAAAAATGTACAGGAGACACTAAGAACGTTTTTTGATGATTTTGAGCCAAAGCCGAATTATATAATAAAAACAAGTGCAGTGCACGGAGACTGATAAACGGGTTCTTAATTGACATTATCTAATATCAATTTAATTAATTCTTTTTCATGGTTGCAATTTTCGCAGGACCTTATTTTTTTATACTTAAAAGGTTAATTTGGACACTAATTCGGCATTTTCAGCTTACTAGCTATTGATAGAAAGTTATATGCATTCTGATTATCGAAAAAAGTTATTCCTTTTTACTTTCCACAGTATGTATATTAATAAATAACAATGGAGACTCGATCTATCATTCCTCATATTGATCGTTTTTTTCGTATTTATTATTTTTTTAATCTCGGGAAATGAGAAGAGTGTTTAATAACTGTAGAATTATTTTCCCAAACTGACTATATTTAATTTTTTACACATTTTCAGGAAAAGCGATTTTCTTTTATATACACTTAACATGAATTCAATATATCAGGGGATGCAAGTGTTTATGTTATATGACCTAAAACAAATTACATACTACACTAATACATACAATTAATTAACATTTGTTAAATAAAAACGTTTGTTTTATAATGCCATTAATTTATTGATTGAATTGACATTAACTTTGTAGAATTCCATTGTAATAAATTGAAAAAGTAACAAAATATTTTAGTTCTACAAATATTATTTTATAATATGTAAATAAGCCAGTATACATAACTGTGTTAAAGTAAGTTGAAACTAAATTTTATTTATTTTTATTCTGTACAGTTCCATAAATTTTGTCGATAACGTCCCGGGTTTCGCCTTTCGGCATCTTCTGGTTTTATCCAGTGCACGAATGCATTCGAATTGAGAAAAAAATAGTTCAAATTAAACGTTAAATTTCCATCAAGCACCTTCAGTCAAAATTCTAAAAGTAAGTCGAAACATTATTATGATGAAGACATACGAAAAAATAGCTATCATCTATATGTAAAAGAAAATAATATTTGTAGAACTAAAAACTTAACTTAAACTTGGGTAAAAATGAACAATTTAAACATTTTTTTTCTTCGATGTTTCATTTTTAATAAACCATCAATCCAACGTTCAACCTCCTGTCAGTTAGCGCATAAAAAAATCATCGAACTACGAAATCTTCCAATATAATCCATATACTTAACACACTTCGATATTTATATTGCGCGTAAATTGATAAGTGATCTTCCAAAAAAAAAAAATACACAATTGAGCCGTTTCGTTTTATCCGCCTAAACACCTGCTAAGCCAACAGTAAGCTTCGATTCCCTGCCCTGGGGGATTTAATTTACCAGTAAGATTCGACGCCGATAATAATTCAAGGAGTGTTAAAGTGAAATCCATGATTACAGTATTCTCGATTCGTAATGATAACGTTGAACAAGTTTGATTGATGCATCAATAAAAATCACGAACGCAGACAGAAATAATGTTATAGACGAACAAAATTTGTGTAAGTCCGTTTGTCTTGTCGAGATCGGGTAAAGTTTTTGATCTATCAATCAACTAATGCGATGCGTGAATAATTATTGTTCTCATATACAATGGATACGTTTCAATGGAGCTGTATTTAAATTAAACTTGACTTTATACTTCTGCTGTATTTATTTCAATTATACCGCATTCAAAACGAAATTGAATTCGTAAAAGTAATTTCATTAAATCTTATTTGTGTATGCGAAATGAATAATACGACACGAAAAGCAGTAGGTAATTATTGATTACAACAATTTGCAGAAGCAGTCATGGGCAAGATGCATTATTACTCGAAATGGTTGAATAATTTTCCTCATCCGGTGATAATTACAACTAAAGTGAGAATAAAAGGTCATGAGCACAGGAAATCGTGTCAGTATTATTAATATTTACTTTTAAGGTTACTTACTGTTTTTACTCACACTTTTTTATGGCAGAAAGGAATTATATAAGAAAATAAAACAGTTTTGTAAAAAATCCGCATTATTTATTGTAACAATATTACTAAAATCCATTTCTCCGTAAAATAACAGAATGAATATATTTTTTTTTTATGTAAAAATATAATTTTATCTGCATAACGACTAGGGCATCCAATCCCGGGATCCGGGATCCCGTTCAATTTTCTGACCCCGACATCCCGGCCGTGTCGATTGAGAAATTTTGAGCAAATCCCAAAAATTTACACGAAATTGGCAAATTGAAGATTTCAAATTCCTCGGTGAGCTAAAAATAAAACGAGTTTCTGAGACAATCTGGGAAAAAGTATACCGAATTAAGGATTTTAAATTCCTCGGTGAGCGAATCCCGATCCCAGGATCCCGGGATTGGAAAAAGGCTCGGTGATTGGATACCCTAATAACGACTGTGAAAAGGCAAAACATTTGTGTATATTTTTCAATAAAATAAATGTTATTTAAGAAATCAAAATATCGGAATCAATTTTCAAGTGTGTGCGGATCACTAAAAATGTTAAGAACCACTGCTTTAAGATGAGTGTAAAGCCTATCCTAGCCTAGCCTAGGGTGGGTACAAAGTTAAGTACTCTAGGATATTTAAAAAAAATTCTGTGTCTTTAAATTACAATATTACCAAAGGCTAGTTAATCGTTGATGGAATCTGACAATCTTAATTGGCTCTTCGACTTTCGAGGTTAGAAAAAAGGTTCTTCGGACTCAATCAACGCTTGTTTGAACAGTTATTTAAATAATAAAACAATAAAACACTCTTTTTTACTAATGTCACATTAATTTATAATGATCAGTACCGGTTTCGTTAATGACGTGCATTTTCATTTAAATCCAGTGCTATTTATTCTGTATACAAAGAGTGACTACTTTTGTAAAATGTTATCATATCTTTCCAACAAGTATTGACAGTGAAAAACTTAGAAAATATTTAAAAAATATACCGCAATCTATTTTAGTACTGGCATTTTTAAAAAATATTATTGCAGTATTGTAAAAACAGCCCAAATACCAGAATCTCGGTTTCGTTAATTCAATTGAATTAGCAATTCCTTTACCCCGGTAGTGCTAATCCAATGGGTACTTTGGTATGCATTTGAGTGAAAATTTGTATAGCAGACATCAGTTCTGCCAGAAGTGATTGTTGGTTTTAACTGCAGTGTGGGTGTGGATGTAGACGTGTGTGTGTGTGCAATTAATTATTATGCTGCATACGATGACGCAGTTGAGATAAAGAAAGTGAAAAACGAACAACGCAAAATAATAACAGGTACAGTGCTGCCGTGTTATCACTCTTCCTTTTTACAAGGCGCTTCTCACGCTGGACTTTTGGTTAAATAATTCAAATCATTTTAAGTGTTCGGTTTTCAAATATGACGCCTGTCAAAAAAAAGGAGGCCGATTTTAGTATTCTGAAAATAAATCACTACTTCTTAGAATAGGTATTTAAAATAAAATTAATGTTTTTATGTTATATTATGCGATTCAAATAAATGTAATAATTATTAATTTAAAGTTTTTTTTTATGTGCAATAAAGACACTTTCATTTATGTATACAGAAATGCCAATCTTACATATTTTTCTAATGTGCTGATTTTTTTTAAGCTGAAAATGTGTCGATGTTTTATGATTTAAATTTCCCCTTTCTTTAACACTTCCCTTACGTTGCTAAAAAAAATACTTCCGATACGTTGCTGGCCTTTGATAAATGAATTTTATACATGTTGTCTTTGACATATAAGATGTATCTACATATGTGAAAAAAATAAAAACGCCTTATATAATATTATAATACGTTATTTATGTACCTGAATAAATTGAAAATTGTGAATCAGAAATTATTGTTTTTTCTAATACATTTATATAAAAAGCTTGTAGGCCATACTGAGGGAGCATGGTGGAGCGTGGCCTGCAGGACGCGTGTTGTTCACCACTATTCTAGAACATTATATTGGAACAAAATATTTATTGCTTTGGACATTGCGGGTGTAAAAGCTTCTACAAAAAACAGAAAAAAAATCATTACGAAGCTGATGTTATAACTAAAATATGATTTACAGACATTCTTAAAGAAAACATTAGTTAGAAATTGTATACATATATTTATTTTGTTCATAACTGTTCCAAAACAAACAAAAAGCCATAATAACAACAGCGAAAAAAAAAACACCCGTAACATAACATGTAATAATATGTATGATAATTGCAATATTGCAAAAAAATAAACAAACATTCGTGAAATACTGCCCAGAGGGAACGCTAGACCACGACCGATATGTTAAGTGTTTTTACAGCACGAAAATCAAGAAGGAAAGTATGCAAAGTCTCAATTAGGTTAAGCAATACTACGGAAATGATAAATGATATGTATTTATTTACAACAAACAAGGCAGATGAAACAAAATGTGAATCATATGGACTACAGGTATTGTTTATCTTGACAAACAATTTTCTACGAGAATAACTTGTTACTCAGTAGATCAATCTCTTTTTTTTTAAGAGAGTAGGGTTAGAAGGATAGGCTTAAGACAGGAATAGTGGTTAGCTGATATGCACCACTTGTTTGATCGGATAAATCTTAGGAAAAAAATTTAGACATCACAGACATCCTTGCCTTCGAACAGAAAACCATGAATCGATTGAAAAACTCTTTCGTAATTGGATTTGAGCCCGTAAGCTCCGCAACCAAAGTCAACGACGTTGATCACTCGACCAAGGACACGATAATATGAAATACTGCAATCGCTTAGACTTGCAATACATTAAAATGAACTTAGTAAAATGAAAAAAATAGATGTACTAATAATTAAGCAAACTGATGAACTACTGAGAGCGAAGAAAGAATCCGTTCAATTCTTGCATTAGGCATCTATATGCTAGACCAGATAACAATATTTGGCAATGGATAATGTATATATTTTAATTAATGTACGATCCCAATGTATTCCACACCTAGTCTCCAAATGAAATTATATCAATATATGTTTTTTCTACGAGAACTGTTTGTTAAACTGTTACTCAACCTTTTTTTTAAGTGGGGATAGAAGAAATGGGGCTAGGACATGACTAGTGGTAAGCTTATCGCTTTTTCTACGCCTAGTTATTTTAATGTTTGGAAGGGTTTGAAAATTTTTTTAGATATCAAAAGCACTCATATATCGGAACAGTAATCTATTTTTAAAAAAAATTGTTCGTATTTGTACTTGAACCCGTGAGCTCCGTCACGGAAGCCAACGACGTTTACTACTGCACCGCGGATCCGACTGGATAATATATTAATAATAATAAACAAAACATTTTATCATTATAGATTACGATTTGAAACAAATTATCAATCTTTACATGGGTTCAACGACCTCGTAAATTTAAACACTTCTATCTATTTGTATCAAACATTCTAAAATTGAGCTTACATGACTAAAAAGTGAAATTGAAAGACGTTTTTTATGAAAAATAAAATTAAAACAGATTGAACGCGAACGCACGAGAATGTCCATCGTGTGTTGTAATCTTAATCACAGTAATAAGGAAGATGTGATTATTTATCAATTAGATTGTCCGAATGGAAAATAAAATATAGCATAAATTATTTGTTATATATGCGTTAATTTTAGAAAACGTCTCGGTAAAACACTGCCTTAGGCTATCTACATTCTATACTCAATTATGTCGAAGAATAACATAAAATTAAACTTGACAACTTGTGCCAAAATACAAATACCAAATTAAAATCATATTATGACATTTGAACGAAAGGATCTTTTGACAAGAATCGCTTGTAATTAAATTAAGACACCTAAACATCTTTTTCGAAAGGGGTAAAAATTTAACGGCCGGCGGTAGAAAATGGCTAGAATAATTTATTTATTGTTAAAAATTAAAATTACAGTACATGACATAACAGCTGACGCCAATTCACCATGCACTTGAAAAATATAATAAGACAAAATAAAAATACACAGTACATCAAATTCAACATAAAAATCAAGAAATACAATAGAGAAATTTATCAAACAGTTCACAAATACCATCACTAAAAATGTCCACTTCTCTAGGCAATGCGTTGGGAATAATAGTTATATATCGAAATAATTTTTGGTATTATGTCGACTGTTTTTTTTTTCGTTCACATAAACAAAGCATTTTTTTGCGTGGCTTGATTTGTATGTTGCTATTTATTTTAAACTTACATTTTCGTCTAAATTAATTTAAAATTTAATATGATCGTTACCACACCTGTTGTTTTACAGACTAGTACACGTGTTTCGCATCTTAAAGAAACGCCATCAGACTAAATATTATAGGGTTTAAGAATAAACAAAACATCGATTTTAACTTTATTATATTTTTAGTGTATCATAGACCTAAACTAAAAGTTGATAAAACTTTTGTTTTACGAATAAATCATGCAATATTATTTCAGAAGCGAAACACGTGTCACAGTTTGTGACACAACAAGTGGAGTAAAAAGTAAAACAGTTATCAAATTTAAATATGGCAACAGATGAAATAACTTCAATATTTACTTAGAAGCAAGAAATGGTCCGTGTCCCGCCGATAACGTACAAGCGATTCAAAGCGGAATTTTCCGTGACTGGCAGTGTTTTAATATTTTTCGTATAAAGTTGCAAAATCAAATACAAATCAGATAACCTATTTCTATGAACCGATTTGCTCTGCTTCATCAACGATTTTTTTATTTCAATGATTTACTCATAAATATATGTACTATATTTTAATTAAAAATAATACATTCAAGTACCAAGAAAAAATTACAAACCGCGGGTTGTGCAATGTGGCAACGATTTAATTTAATTTTAACATAGATTAAAATTATAATTAATTCAGAAGACATTATGAAATATTGCGTTCAAAAACAATACGAAACAAAATTATTAAACGAAGAGAAAGCGGTCGATAACGATTTCAGAGATAGTTAAAAATGCGAAAGGTCATCGGTAGAATTTAAAAAATCATCTTTCTGTATCGTTTTGTTTATGACTAAAATTTTATCGGGTTATATAAATTTATACATAATAATTATCAACATGATATGATGCTGCTTCCGCATATTTATAAAATTTAGTGTCTAAGTGTCTATGATAGTATTTAAAAGTCAATCGATAAATAATACGCATGTATGATAATTGTTTGTATCTCTTATATTGATTGAAAACTGGACATTCTGTGTGAACTAAGCAAAGGTATGGAATAAATTTTATATAAACCCTTTTTTATGATTTTTATGAATAAATTAATTCGTAAAATGTTGTCACAATGTTAAGCCTGAAAATCACAAGTGTCCATTGGCGGATTAAGCACAAGAAGAAGCCCCAGGCGCCATAAAATTTGGAGGCCCTGTTTTTTCGATAACATAAGGACGTCAAAAAAATTCATGTAAATAACCAGCTGCGTGGTCGAGTGTCAACGTGGTTGGCTTAAAGCGCGAAGTTTACGGGGTTCGAATCCAATACGGACAGTTTTTATAGATTGATTTTTCAATTATGGATATCTGTTCAAAGAAATGGTATGTATTTGATGCCTTGAATTCTCTTTACCACCCATCCTATCCTAAAAACGGGGCGTAGCGAGAGCGATTAGCTAACTACTAGCCCTGTACTTACCTTATTTCTTCTTTCACTTCACTCTAAGAAAGATTGAGCAACTCAGTAACTGTTTTCGCAGAAAATTTTATGTTGAGATCAATCCCATTAGGAGTCCATTAGGAACAGACATGGTAAAAAAAATATTCAAATTTTAAGATGAAACATTCGAAGGCCACAAAAAAATTCAAGCATGCCGCGTGTTGTGCATTTCTGGCTTAGATTGAAGCATATGTTTGTACCGCTACCAATCATGCCTTAATACATAAAACCACTATCCATCATATTCCCAGATCACAGAGACGTCTTCCTTTACTATCTTTTGTAGCTCACATCCTTTCGTTGATGTGGGTTTTTTTATCACTTCATCTTCTAACACCTGCCAACTATTGAAGTTTCAAATTAACAATACAAATAAACTTTCACTTTATGAGTGCTATATTGACAAAAAGAATATCTAAAATACATATTGTACACGTGAATAACGCAATTAAATACATATACAAAATGGCACGAATAATATTCAAAACGCTTCTTTTGACAGATTTACGACCGTTTTTATAATAAAGCTTTTGATTATTATACATTCAAAACGTAAAAGTTTGAATGACGTAATACATATATATAATATAGAAAGAAGCACCAAGTAATCAAGTTATTATTGACAGTTAAAATTTTCGTTACGCAACTTATCTGAAAGACGACTTTTACATGACTTTCTTTGTAAAACAATAAATTCAAAAAGCTACGAGTCTGATAGTAATACAGACAATACCATTTTAAATGAGTTAGCTGTCAATTCTTTGTGAAAATGCATTGTATTAAGATCATTTGATAATAGTTCTGATGCCTGAAACTGGTGCTGATTTATTACTATAAAAAGTGCTATAAAAAAATAATATTCCTAAAAATCGAATTTTATTCTACGAAATATTATTGCTTCATATTTATAACATGAAATGACATTTCATTACTTTGTTATTCTACCTGTTGTGATGCAAAATTTGACACGTATTTTGTCTGTTTGAGAAACATTATCAGGTAAAGCATTGTAACCATTCAACATCAAAATATCAATGTTTGTATCTTACCCAAACCCTGCGTCTATAGTAGGAAAGAACAAAATATCGACTAATAATTTATTAACTAAGAATTAAAATATTTAATTAGTTTATTCGTAAGCTGTTCGTACAATGTTTTGTCTGGTGATTCTTTTCAGATAGGCGAAACATGCCAAAATTCTGTTTCACAACACGCGGAATAAAAAAGTTATCAAATGTAATTTTATAATACAAATTAACTCTTCTAAGTAACCACCGAGTCCATCAAAAATCTTTTATATTTATGTTTCTGACGAGTCAAAAAGAATATATATACACTATGGAAAAACAATGAAATTGCTCCCATAAAAGTGAATATATTTATTTATAAATTTTTGTTGAAAGGTAAGTGTGTCTGTCATGCATTTACCTCCCACAAATCCGATTCAAAAACATGGTAACGGCTTAATATTTGCCATATCCTTACTGTTACCGAAAAAGAAAAATCGAGCAAATAAATAGAAACAGTTATCGTAAATGTCCGAAGATGCCTCTGAAAGAGGCGAAAAACGTGTCACAGTTTGTAGCACAATATGTGGAATAATCTAAGTTATTTTATGTGAAGCTCTAGTCATTTTCTAGCTGCATCTTGCAAACCCTCTCCATCTCCAAAAAAGAGAAGTTGATTTAAGGGTGCATTCGTTCCATATTCAAAGCGGATATATTCAGTAACATGAAATAATGAAGAAAAACGCCATTGTATTTATTCGCCTATATTTATAATATTATTAGAAATTTGTAGAGAAATTCATATGACTACAAAATTGGCCCTATTGTGTAATATAACGATTTAATCTAACACTCATTTCAATAACGCTGAGTTCAGATTACCATATTTTTTTTATTACAATTCCAAAAGAGGAAACAAACTTTTTCTTTTGCCATTTAACCTTTTATTTAGGAAGACCAACGCACAATCATTTAATCCGATCGCACGGTCAAAATCACATTCATTTCAAAGCATAAAAAAAACTGCTTCAAATTTCACCTGTAAACATTATACAATGACGTGATTCCCAAATTCGATTTCAAATGAATAAAAAAGCCGTTCTTTTATCTAGCAAGACAAACTATTTTAATTTATTATAAAGATCTCAATTAAAAAAATAACAATGTTTTTAATTGCGATACCTTTTTTATTTAATTTTTTAGGCGTAATTTATGAATGATTTTATCAGTTTGTTTTAGTTGAAGAATAGAAAATATGTCACAATATAATAAAGACACTAACCAATACTGTAAACCGGCGTTTCCCAAATAATGGGTCGCGACCCGGTACCGGGTCGTAGAAAGCAAAAATGCCGGGTCACCAATTTCCTAAAATCAGTCTGTATATTAACTACATAACTTCGATTTGAATATTGATTAAAACTATCATTCTTTTCTCCAAGCCTGGAGCTTTTTGTTAACAAGAAACAACAGCACACATCTCATTAATAAATAATTGGTACATTTGATTTCTTTATAGGTTTATCAGAGTAAATTATTTTGTATTATAACATACAAAGACTATATGGACATAAATGCTGTGTTATTTTACCTATATGCCATAAAAAATTTAGTGGGTTACGAAGGAGAAATATTAAAATAACCGGGTCGCGGGGAAAAAAATTTGGGAAACGCTGCTGTAAAAAATATAAATTAATTACTGTGTATTTTTTATCTATATATTCTTGATTGATGATTTAGATTTTTGCTATTGTATTATTAAAAACTATTTAACTCCGGTTTATTTTTAATGCATAGAGAAACAGAGCGCGACATTTAGTTATTTATGGTACAAATTAAACAACCCAAGCAACAAACAATATGGCAATTTGAGTGAGTGAAAAGTTTCGTATTCTGCGCAAGCAAAATGTATTAATGTTGACTTATCAACTCTTTAAAAGAGAGGGTTAGTGAAAAAGTATTTTTTAAATCCTACTTTAGTTAAATTTGGTTAATTATCATCAAATTTTCTTTAAACCATGTCCGCTCCCAATGTGGAGCATATGTACTCCTAATGGAGTTTATCTCAACAGAAGTGTTTCTACGAGAACTGCTTGTTACTCAGTTGCTCAACCTCTCTTTTTTCTAAAGAGAATAGGGATAGAAGGATAGGGGCTAGGACAGGATTAGTGGTAAGCTAATCGCACTCGATACGCCCCGTTCGTAGGATAGGATGGGTGAGAGGGGGGAATTCAAGACATCACATACACCCATGCCTTTGAACAGAAATTCATAAATCGATTGAAAAATCAATTTATAAAAACTGTCCGTACCGGGATTTGAACCCGGGCCCTCCGTAGCCGAAGCCAACAACGTTGACCATCGACCACACAGGCGGCATCATCAAATCATCATCAAATAAGTATTTAAAAAGATTTTTTTCATAGATGTCTCTTTTTGATTAACTGAAGGCTAAAAAGCTACACACACATGGAACATGACGCTCAACATCTACATACGTGCATGTCTCGGAAACAATGTTGCAAAATAGTTTGCCTGTAAATACGAGAGCTCACATTAGTTCTCATAGAAATGTCACCAGAAGTTATGTTGGTCAGTGCTGTATACAAACGAAAGTGATTTGATTTTATTGGATGCAAACAATGCGGGTAAAGTTAAAATAAAAGTGTCTGTAAGCTTCCTAGAATAAAAAAACTCATGTAATCACGTGATGAAGCCATAGACTAATATACTTCGAATTTTTGGCAGACGTCTGTCATAATGTGATAACAAAAATAAAAAAATACACCCGAAAGTAACAAAGATACTGAAGAATATGTGAAATGATATAAGAAATATTTCAAATTCTTTTGATTATTTTGTGAACATGAAATGTATCAAAGCAATGATTTACATATTAAATAAATACATATTATATTTGCGATAGTACATAACATTACAGAGAGAAGAACAGTCGGTTAATAATATTAATTAGAATCACGATTTTATATATGTACTGCTGTCATGGTTTGCATCAATGCGCTCGTTCCCGGAGTGTAAACATTCAATATATCTCGGGTCACATAAATATCCTGCACTATGTTGCGTGTAACGTTGCAGCGTCACGTAGACTCTGCGCATTATGTTGAGAAACAATTAATCCCCTAATGTGTTCGTGCCTTTATATTATTTTAAAGCAAAGTTAAGTTATAGATTTCTTTTTAATCAATATGTTTTAATGCAGTTTTTGTAACGTGATATAGACTAAAAGTAGTGCGTTCCACTTATTAATGCTTAACTCTCGCGGCTCGGAGACTAGAAAAATACGTCTCTGCCGATTGGGATCTTTTTTGACCCCAGTGGTTTCCTCATTATTGGCTTTATTCTTATGAATTTCAAAAAAAAAATAGTCCAAGGGCTTTAAAATATCTCTCTGCATCATTCCTCATACATTTTTTTTTATAAAAAACCGTGGTTTTTTAATAAATAATCATATTTTAAGTTGCGCGTAAAAAAGACGTCATCCCAGCACACATATGAATTAACAACTGACGAGTGTTCTCAGCTATCTTACGAACGATCGTTATGGCGGGTGCTTATCGCCTGATAGCGTAATCGCGTTATCGCATACTTATATAAACTACAAAAAGTCCAAAAAACTATGGTATAAGAATACCTTAATTATAAACATTGTATCACCCATATTAAAATAGATATTTAAAAAAATGTTGGTATTGGGGTCGCATTTCTTGAGCTTAGAACCGGAAAATTTAAACATGAAATCTGTAAAATACGTTATCAGTTCCTCGCAAATGTTTACTCGATTAAGATAGCACACCTAAAAAATATATTATTCAATAAACACACGTACTATAGACCTAAATAAAAAGACACACATGAGTCGATCTCGCGAAATTTCTAACGGTATTCGTTGAAACAAGTCAGGCGTCATTCTCAATAAAATGATCTGCATTTTTAAATCCCCTCTCGTCTTTTTCTTCACCCATCATTCTCGCCAAATAGCGGTCTGCTTGATAAGATACGGACATACAATGCCATTTCGTTTGGTGAGACCCAAACACTTCCGAATAATTAACGATATATCAACAGCTAGTTTCAATCACGTAAAAGATTCACATCTTCGTAAACAGTGAGATTGTCAAAATATTACGTAACACGTTGACAAAACGGAGTAACTCAAATGGGCAAATCAAATCGATTGTTTTCGATTGTGTAATTAGGCATGCCACAACTGGGGCATCCGATCCCGGGATAAAGGATCCCGAAATCCCAGAATCGTCTTAATACCGGTCCCTGGACTCGGGATACAAAAATATTCCTGATTTTTTTTTAACCATGTCCTCTCCCAATGTGGAGCATATGGACTCCTAATGGAGTTTATCTCAACATAAGTAATTTATAAAACTGTCTGTACCGGGATTTGAACCCAGGCTTTCCGTAGCCGAAGCCAACAACGTTGACCACTCGACCACACAGACGGCTGATTTACTACTATGTATATATTTTTATTTTGTAAATATATGTATTGTCGGGTCCTATGGCGCAGCGGTCGTTGGCTTCCGTGCAGAATCTCACGGGTTTGAGTCCCAGTATGAACAGTATTTTTTCGATAAAGTTATCGGTATCCTTCAATAGCTGGGCGTAGCGAGAGCGATTAGTTAACCACTTGTACTGTCTTAGCCTTATCTTTCTATCCCTACTACTCTCTTTGTAAAATAGGGGTTGAGCGACTGAGTAACTTACAATGATTGTAGAAAAAGTTAAGTTGAGATACGTTCATTAGGAGGCCATATGCTCCACATTGGGACAAGTATATTTTCTTCCTAAAATTTTATGTTTTTAAATAACCTTTTAATACTAAATATAATATGTATATATATATGTGTGATCTTATATTTGCACTATTTTCAATAATTTTCATTTTCTTCAGTTTTAATATTTTCCTGTAAAGTAGTAAAAATGGATGTTATGCAAGAATCTGAATTATGAGTAGACAACTTCCATCCACTAATTTACAATAAAAAAATAGCTATACAATGCAAATGTAATCTTACATACGACTAGGGTATCCAATCCCGGAGCCTTTTTCCAATCCCAGGATTTCGGGATTGATCCCCTTTTTTTCGGGATCCCGGGATTGGGGTTTCGGGATCCAGGGCTTGTGATTTTTTTACCGAGAAATTTGAAATCCTCAATTCGTTATACTTTTTCCCACAATCTCACAGAAACTCGTTTTTTTTTTTTAGCTCACCGAGGAATTTGAAATCTTCAATTTGCCAATTTCGTGTAAATTTCGAGAATTTGCTCAAAATTTGGCCATCGCGGCCATCTCAATCCCGGAATTTTGGGATCAGAAAATTGAACAGGATCCCGGGATTGGATGCCCTACATACGACAGTCTCTTTTATTATTAATTCTTATCATATTTTCAAAACACATAATTCATTACATATCTAAATTCTTTTTTACATAGATTGTATTAATTCTATGACATCTATCAGTCTCTTGCTTTCGAGAAAACCTTCATCACATTTAACCAGGGTTTCCTCTCGATAAAATCTTCCTTTTCTCTGTTCTTAAACCTTCTGGCATCTGTCAGTTTGTTGGGTTGAAATAAAACAGTTATACAAGATCCACTTTTGAGCGTCCAATGACTGGCGATTGATAATCATTCAGAGAACTGGTTTACATTTCTCGGCGGAGCTCTCAAAGTTACTTACTTACGATTATTTTACGTTTTTGTTACAATACTGGCCATGTGCCACAATTAGCTCTTCGGGACACGAGAATTAGTGTCAAAAATAACAAGAGAATTGTCATAATATTCTCGTATCGTGTGAATTGCTATTGCATACTATTTAACGGAAATGCAACTTTGGAGCATTCTCATAGTTAGGTCGTTTTTTTATTTAAAAAAAAATAGAACACCTTTGAACTAATTACCAGGACTGTGAAGTCAGAGTCGGAGTCGTGAAAAATGAGCGGCTTGATTTTTTTTTGAAAAGTATATTTAAACAAAATAGTCAAAAGTGTTCATATTTCATGCTTGGCTGACTAAAGATGATCTGATGGTATACATATTTATAAGTTAAATGATATTATTAAAAAAAATCTTCGGAGTCGTAGTCTTTTTTTCACGTGATTCCACAGCCCTGCTAATTACACATTAGTAATTGTAGATCAGGACCAATTTCGCTCATTGCTATTATTATAACTAATGAGCTTGCCAATAGCGAAATTATTAAACGAACTACTTCCTCACTTTTCTTCTTTTGTAACTAAATATTATACAATTAACGTGAAGTGTTTATTCACACTAAAGTTATTAGATATAATTAAAAGATGTGACGTTATCTTTTAAAGATCTGTAGTACTTAGCTTTTTTTTATTAATTACAGTAAATTTTGGCCACATATTATAAAATCCGTATTCAGTCAAAAGTTACTCATTTAATAGCATATACAATTAAGATGATGCTCATCAAGAGCGAAACTGGTCATGATTTAAAATAAAAAATGTTGAATAGAAAAGTGCTTTATTTTTCACTATAATGTATTTCCGCCAATTATTGATAGTTAAGATCTGTAAGTAATATAAAATAATTTCGACTGTGGAGAGGAAAAATGACGTAACACACACATATATTATTAAATAAGACACAAAAACCGTTTTTTTGATGATTTTGGACCAAAGGCAAATTATGAAATAACCACATCATTGCAAGTGCATGGAGACTTCCTTTTTCTAACTAAGAGACTAAGTCATTTTTTCTGGTTGCAATCACAAGCCCTTCTTTTTTAAAACTTAATAGATAATTTTAGCATTTGGAGCATATATCCTTTTGATAGAAAGTGTATAAAGTTGTACTCATTGTAATTATTTAAAAATACTGTGGTTTTCTTCCTTTTTCCTTTTTCCTTTTCACAATCAATATTCATTATTTTGTACTGCGTAAAAAAAATATATAAACTAGCTCTGTTTTGACTTATAATTTGAATTGATTGGTTGTAAGTTATCATGAATATATATATACGACAAGCTCGATTTATCTCCGTTCGGTAATATTGGTAACGATCAAAAAAGTGTTACACATAATAATTAATATACGATATTCTCACGACATAACCGTGACATGACATGGTCGATTTTTTTCCAGCGGTAGTCGTAATTTTCAAAACAACAGTTGTTCAAACAGCTTGTTAAAACTTAATCAGTCATCTTGGCCTGTTAAATTAATTTTGAATCGATCAAAGGCAACAATCGCTCTCTGACCGACATAAACAGTAAACGTGGCACTGTCAATCAATACTAGACTCAGTAAACATAAGAGTATGTATTATCATTCCCATGAGCTTATCCTTT
The DNA here is from genome assembly GCA_030503985.1 of Himalopsyche tibetana. Taxonomy (NCBI): domain Eukaryota; kingdom Metazoa; phylum Arthropoda; class Insecta; order Trichoptera; family Rhyacophilidae; genus Himalopsyche; species Himalopsyche tibetana. The sequence continues at coordinate 17,124,503 of JAPJYX010000015.1, read as the reverse complement.
CCGCCAGCAATGGCTTTGGACTCAGTGATGCATTTATTTCTTATATAAACACGAAACTTTCATTTACTAAACGTCAGTTCAAGTTCATCCGTGCACTTGAATGCCTGAAGATGCCGAAAGGCGAAACCCGGGTCGTTAGTGACAAAATCTGTGAGAATGTACATAGTTTGAACGATTCAAATTTATTTATTATCAACTTAAATAATTATTGAAGATTAAGTTAACAAAAAAACATAGGATGACATTACGGTCAATAATAGCTAAAGTGCAAAATTTATTGATTTTTAATACAATATGAGATCAACCTCACAAGAAAAAAACATCACACATTTTAAAATATACTTTGAAAAAAAACCTTTTTATACTATGTCTACAAAATTTATTATAGATTAAGATTGATTTTTCTGATCGCGCGTTTTATTAACTGATGAAGTATAAAACTTTTTTTTAAAATCCATGTCCACTCCTAATGACCACATAATTGAGGTATTTCAAAAGGTTTTTTTTTATACGAGAACTGTTTGTTAGTTTCTCAACGTCTCGTTTTCTAATAGAGTAGAGACAGAAGAATAGTAATCCGACAGGACTATTGATTATCTAATCGCTCTCGCTACACCCGTTTTGAGATTAGTATAAGAGGGAGTGAATTGAAGACATCACAAACATCCATGCTTTCGAACAGAAATACAAATTGTAAGATGACGTCATCTTTAGTGTCAAATAAATGTCTTTTAATGTAGTCAAACAGTTAAAAAGCATAATGGATACTACCGCAATACAATAACTTATATAAGGAAGAAAACTTTACGATTGTAATATGAGAAAGGCATTTAAAAGAAGCTCTTGTTATCAAAGGCAAGACCATCTCTTCGATCCTAAGCAATCTCAACGCTCAGTAAATAAGTTTTAGAAATAGGTACACTTTTTGACACAATTTTTAATCAATAACATTTTCATATGTGTATGTGATTATGGATTCTAATGTTTTGGTTTCGTGACTTAATTATAATATAATATGAAATAGGCAAAAAGACGTCACTCAAACATTTTTTTTTACAGGAGACACAAAAATGTTTTTTGATGATTTTGGGCCAAAGTATCAAATATACACGACCTCGAAGTGCACGGAGATTTATAAACTGATATTGTGTTGACATACATCTAACATTAATTTTATAAAATGTGAAATAAAAACGTTTTTTAAGTTATTTTCCTGATCACAGTTAAAAAATAAAATTAGATACTAATTCGACATTCGCAGCTTCCATCATTTTGATAAAACGTGTATCAAGATGTATACATTTCAATTATTGGAAAAAGCTATTTTGAAAAAATAGTGGGTTACATACTTTTGCATTTTCCCAGTTTATATAATAATATGCACGTTTGAATCGTTCAAATTATGTACATTCACACAGATTTTGTCACTAACGACCCGGGTTTCACCTTTCGGTGTTATTTCAGGCGTTTAAGTGCACGGGTGAACTTGAACTAACGCTTAGTAAATGAATGTTTCGTGTTAATATAAGATTAAATTATATTGTAATAATATGCTTTAATAAAAATGGTATATATATCTATAACAATTTTTATAAGCTGACGATATCGTACCAGGTCAATGGTATTCAGGTACAAATTGCAATTCCACTAATAAAACAACATAATTTAAAATGTTTTACCTGTATTAACGAAGTATAATCTCAGAACGAATGTATTTCTGTATCCAAAAATAACTCATTCGTTTCAGCTTTTGGTGAAATAACGATAAAACGTGCCAACATGCATCAATAATTCATCGTGCGAGAAAATCAGTATTTCTGTAAACAGTCAAAAACAATGTCCACGATGCTCTGTGTGTTCGATTTGTCAATTTACCGTACTATTTCCGAACGGCACGAATAATTTGCATTGAATATTCAAATCTGTTCGGTGACTAGGTCAACATGCAAATGGCAGTGTTCCCAACCTACACAACTCAACACGATTCCAAAGGACAAGGTGGCAAGATGATTCGAATCCGTGAGAGGGCGATTCGTATGTCGATCAACCGCCTGAATTTAAATCGATCGATTGATCCACTGAACTACTGCGATCGGAATCGAAACTTCTCCGTGAAAAACGATACCATTGATCGATTTGCAAATAGTGTCGTATAACTTAATCGGGTATTTCCAAGGAATAATTAAATTTTCACTTTTTATCCGCTTATGTTGGCATCCTTAGAAGAAATTGTAATTGTGTTATTGTATATATATTTAAAATGAAGCACTTGATAGTTATATATCAATGTATCAACTTATACAGGCTGTGGTAAAGTTACCAATGTCGCTAGATTCGGTTAGGAATTCGAATCCCAGTACGTACAGTTTTCATAAATTGATTAATAAATTTATGTTTAAATGCATGAATGTATGTGATTCGTCATGAACTACCTTCTACCCTTTATCATTAACACGTGCGTAGCGAGAGCAATTAGCTAAACACTAGTTTTTTTTTCTATACTTCTACCCATAATCTATTAAAAAAAGAGACGTTGCGCAACTGAATAACAAGCTGTTCTCGTTGAAATACTTTTGTAAGTATAAACTCCATTAGAATACCGTACGATCATCATTGGGAGCGGACTTGGTAAAAAAAGATATATACAGTGAAGGTAAGGTGTATCTTATACCATCCTTGGAAAGCAAAAAGTGGTTAGCTATCAATTTTCTCGAAAGTCTCTTGCAGTGTTTTCCTATTATATAAGACAAGTATCGGTTTAAAAAGTGACCAAATGATATAATGGATTATGTAAAAAAAAACGAATACATCAAGAATCTGCTTAACTTTACTCAGAATATACGATATATTAGGAAATAGTAGATGAATACACTTGTACAGTTTTCTTAAACATTGACTCTTTAATTGTCTGTTTTATTTAAGCTTTTGCATATTAAAACAAAACAATTATCCGCAACTGTTAAACTAAGTATATGATAGTCAAAACGCTATTGTATACAAGGAAAAAAATAATTTGCTTGTACTTCTGACACAGACATCATTTTTTCATTAAGACATTTTTAAGTTAAAGAGACGATATATCCTTTTTATTGTGCTGACTATCACTTATAAATAAAACAGTGATCGATAATAAATGATCACCAAAGGCAAAATCTGTCCTGATTTTTATATACAATTGTGAAATTAGTAAAAAAAAAACATATATTTTAATAAAACACATAATGAGCAGTATAAAAAAAACATAAAATAATGTTAATCGCTTAAGTTAAGTGTTTTAAAAAAGCCTTAATGTATATACAAAAACTTCATACATAGAAGTATAAAAAATACTGATGGATCAATTTAGTGTTAATACTCAACACATAATATAAATTGCCTGCTGTGGCCCAGTTGGTTAGAGCTTGCTCTACCGATCACGCAGGTCTGGGCTCGACTCCCGGTCAGATCACAGTGAATTTGAGAATTCAAAGTTGTGATCGAAGACTGGGTGTTTGTGATGTCAATTCACATCATTTCGTCTCCTCCCATCCTTCTGATCCCTAAATATCTGGGTGTAGCAATAGCGATTAGCCAACCACTAGTCCTGTTCTAGCCTTATCCTTCTTTCCCTACTACTCACTTTGTAAAAAGTGAAGTTGAGCGACTGAGTAACAAACAGTTCTCGTAGAAAAACTTCTGTTTAGATACCTCCATTAGGAGGCCATATGCTCCAAATTGGGAGCGGACATGGATTTAAAAAAAAATGAAAAAAAAAAAGAGATGTTGAGTGATTTTGAGTAACAACTAGTTTTCTTAAAGCAACTTGTGTGGAGATAACTACATTATTAATCCATACGATACGCATTGGGAACGGAAGTGGTAATAAAAACATCTTGCACATGAACAATGTCATAGCATAACTGTTTTCGTCACAAATCACTTAATGATTGCATCCAGAAATAAATATTTATTAAACGTGGAATAAATCTTTATATTCACTATTCCTTTTGAATGCTAAAATTAAATTAAATAAACTTATAACTGAAAAGTATTTGTTAATTTCATAATTCATTTTAAAATACTATTAATAATGATTACATCAATAATGGTCTTTTATTATCTCTCAAAATTGTAATTATCCAGGTTTTCAACTCTTCCAAAAAAGAGGTTCTTAACCTTTTGACTGCCGTAGAAAAGAAAATATATTTTCCTAGCACGCTGGCTATAATTTGCAATTATTTACTGACGAGATAAATCGTCTCTGGCAGCCATTCAGTTAAATGCCTAGTTCTAATTCTTCTGCCAGCCTTCGTTAAAATACGGGAGTACAAAATAGACGCTACCCTTTTAGAATATAATCACAGATTTAAAATTGCATTATTTTGTTTTTTTTATGTAATCATTAATAGAAAAACAGTCAAGTTCAAACATTAATTAATTATTTCACAACATAAATAACTTTTTTTTGGGAAGTATCATTTTTTTTCTGTTTTCTAACATATAATATTTTTACAAGAAAAAATTGTTTAAAATTTATCTCAACAAAAAATCTTTTTTATCTCTTAATAAATAAAATTGCCCATGAGAGAAAGAAGACGGAATAAATCGTTGAATTTAGTATAATATATGCAAATTATAAATTATACAATTCACTTACCCATATGAATGTATACATTTCGCACTTTTTCTCGCAGGTTATCCAAGATTCACACGGTGCACCATTAAAGTATCTGTTTTAATTAGCTACTGTTTGCCCACAATGGACGGAGAGATAAAATAATAATATTTCGCAAACACTAAAAATCACACAGAATAAAAATAAAAACACTCGCGTAAACGAAATCGCCTTTACGACTTTCTTTCCTTAAGGTCATTACCATGAGAAAAAAACCGACAATTTTCTTTCTAACAACACCAGAATAAACACCTTTCTAGCATTTAGACGCGATAGCGTCGAGAAATGTAATAGACAAATTGTTCAAACAGGTGTATCTTCAATGTATTACGCGGCTATTTTTATTATATTCTTTTTTTGAATGTTTTTTTTTAAATTTTTATTAAGCTATCAAATATATTCCACACAATTTTAAAATTCGATTGTTTATTATATTTTTTACGCAGTGCCACTCCGTATCATTGTTCCATATTCAAAACGGTTAAAACGGACTGTTCTCTTCCTCCGTTATAATTATTTGATTGTTATTTTCTACTGTGATTTTGAGTAGTTTTATTTTTTAATTACTCTATGGCGATTTGTATGCGCGTATCCAGCCAACTCTAGTGGATGCGAAAGACCGACTAACCCGGTGGCCGCGTAAAGGAGCTGGGCCATCTCTCTCTTGTTGAGTCTCCTCTGTGTACCATCTCTCCGAAAGTAGTCGGTGCAGTATTGCAGAGCCGGAATCGGAGGGGGGCTGGGTATGACATGTCAAATCTCGCTGGGAATTCGTTCTGTGTTATTATTACGACATATTATGATTAAATTTGAATTAAAATATATTTTGTAAGACATATTTTATAACGTGTGTACATTTTAATCGCAATATTAGATATTTTAAAGACATACATTATTTTTCACAAGAGATATACATGTTTCGGGTGAATCATTAGTAACTGACGCATTATTGTATATGAAATTCGATATTTAATGCGAATTTAATTTATTTTATAAAATATGGGTATATAAATCAAAATAATTAATCTCGTTACTTGATACTTTAATTCAGCACTTATTCTATGGGTATTACAGAATGGAGGTTGTGTAGTAATAATTAACCAAAAATGAATATATTTTTACTAAAAACGAGTAAAAGTTATTTAAACGTACGATTCATTAAATATGCTAACGCACGGTAAAGCCACGAACATATTTACATAATATATTACCAATGGACTCCAAACTCATTAAACATGGAATTTACTTTGTTAGATTTTTATTTATTGAATAAATATAAACAAATGTATTTTAAATAACAACGTTACTCAACCTTTATGAGGCCAAGGTGTGTTTTCAAAGTAAAGTTTGCGAAGCAACAAAATCACTAACATCGGAAAAATTAACAATAAACAAAAATCACAATTTGTAATACTTTCGATAGTTTCGGCGGTAACTTTGTGGAAGTTCATTTTAATAGAAAATTTAAATTAACTTTGATTATTCCACGTATTGTGTTACTAACTGTGACACGTGTTTCGCCTCTTTCAGAGGCATCTTCAGACTTACTATCGCAAAGTTTGCTTAAGTAAGTCTGAAGATGCCTCTGAAAGAGGCGAAACACGTGTCACAGTTAGTAACACAATACGTGGAATAATCAAAGTTAATTTAAATTTTCTATCACAATTTGTATTCAAAATTATACAGGTGACTTTAAACTAATAATCAGAGCTGCAGAGTCGTGGAAAAAGTTGTCGCTCTATTATAAGTGGTCCGACTACGAATAAAAAAAACCGAACTTTATATATATGTAAATATTTTTTAATAATTTAATTTAATTCAACAAAAAAAATCGTTTTTTAAGAAATTCGAGCCCATCAAAAACACCTTGAATCTACAGCCGTGCTAAAAAGACAACATTTTCTCATTCCATAACATAAAGATGATCTCTTTGATATGCAGAGCACCAGCTTAAAAGCCTCTGGCGTAATCAAAGCAGGCTTTAATTAATTGCACAACTTATTTTTACGAAGAAGTTTTTAAAGATTAATTTTATTCCAAGGCTCGAAAAGAAAATGTTTTACAACATAAAACACGGTTTTTCTACAAATAAATAACGTTGGTGATATATGTCAGTGCTCAGTTGACAATGCTTGTCATGAGTGAAACCGGTCCTGATCATGTAAAATATAATTGAAAATATTACAAATTAGTGTTTTATTCATGGATTGCCAATTACTAAATCTCTCATCGTGAGTTGTTAATGCATTCGCTGATGACTTGTAAATTCTCGCTCTTCTTTTTTATTTTTATTATTGACAGTATGTTGTCAAACACTTTAAAAATATGTTATGAATGTAATATCGTTCATGTTTTGTAATATGAGTCAATTATTTTAATGATTGAATAAGGTTAGAAGTATTTTGTCTAGTGAATTAACTTGTATTGAGATGCTTCAGTAGTTATTTAAATTTGGATTGCCACAGAGGAACAGATACGTCAATAACAAATGACCCGGCTCTGACATCTCGTGGCATCGGCTTTTACCTGGCGACGTGCGAGTGTGTGCAACTCAACACACACACGAATTATCAACACTCGCACCACACACGCTTACGTTGGTACTCGTGACAATCGAGCAAATTGGAGGGAAAGTGGCCATTTTTTCGTGCGATAAGCAGGACGTTAGTGTTAAAGATGCCATTTTGCACAATCACAATAACCTTGCTCGCCGTGCCCGTTTGCGTTTCGTTTATTGACCCATTGAATAGAGATTATCATACTAATGAGTAATGAACACTAGTTGAATGGGTATATTTAATGAAAGAAAGTGTGTACGCTAATTTTAGGAATGTGCGAAATTGGGATAGGCCGCTGTCGCTACGGCGGAAAATTTTTATACTATGTCGGATATCCGCCTAGTAAAAAAATACCTTTTGTTAGAACTGATATGGTTTCTAAAAAAATCTTTTTCGGAATCCTCATGACTGTCGATTTTGTAAAAATATACATACTACTTGGAAGCAGTTAAATTATCATAAAGTTATTAAATTTAATTTAGTTATATAGTATTTTAGATCACTTTCTTTAAAAAATTCGAAAATATAATTATGTTTGTAATTACCATCAGTCACCACTTTAACATTATTAATCTTTGATGATTTTCTAATTATATATTAGAGGTGTTAAACATTTTAATTGTATGTAGTTATAGAATCATTGTTAAATAATATTTCTTATCAGTTGAAAATGCTCGACATGAGCGAAACCGGTCTTGACCTTTTTTTTTAAAAAAGTGGTAATAAAGTACAAAGGAATATTGTGTTTTTTATTATTATAATGCCTTTCCACCAAGTATTGACAGTGAACACCCTAAAAGTGAAAAAAATAAACGATAAATTTACTAAACTTTCATTGTAAATCATAGACTGAAAGCAAATTTGACAGGAGAGACAAAACGTGTGTAACTGTATTTTAGTTCCGTATTTTACATACAGTGCTTTCGAAATAACATAAAACTCCATGTCTGCTCCCAATGTGGAGAATATCGACCCGTAATCGGCAAAAAATCGTATTCATAAATTTGACTTGCTTTTTACATTCCTCTCGTAATAAATTCGTAAAAAGAAACTTTAATTGACCTAATATTACTAACAGCATTTAAGGAATTATTTTTGTGAACTTATAACTAAAGGAAGTAAAACTTTTTGCTATGATAAAAACCTGACCATTCCTGTAAAATTTATGAATTGTTCTTCTGGCGATTATGGCTCGATATGACGACAACAGACACGACAAACGTTCGAATACGAAATCGAATTGTACAATTGTATGACTTGCTTATTAATCAAGAAAATAATAAAGATGTTCATATTTGATTAACCGTGTACGCTCAAAATTTAAAACAAATGGTATCCTAATTTAGTTATCTGAAAACAAGTTGTTCTACTTAAACCTTTTGTCACTCAGTTACTCAAATTCTCTGATTTAAAGAAAGTAGGGATGAAGGATATTAATTAGGGCAGGACTAATGGTTAGCTAATCTCTCTCACTACGGCCCTCTACTTTAGGATTGGATGGGTGGAAAAAAAATTTAAACATCAAAAATACCCTTGCTTTCGAAGAGAAAATGATAAATCTATCGATAACATGCCACTCTTACTGGGGCTTAAACCCGTGATGAACATCACGAAAATCAACGACGCTACAAACCTGACAGTTTTCTTTCACGCCATTGAGTTGGATATTCACAATGAAGCTGTTTTCGAAAAGAATGATAGATACAAATCTAATGTCCAATTTAAAAAAAATATGTTTGTACTAGCATTCGAACCCGTGAAGTCCGGTACGGAAGCCAAAAACGTTAACCACTGTGCCATGAGCTCGGTGATTAAATTGAATATTAATTAAAGTTAATAAAATTAAATTATAACTGTTGATTTTCATACAGCATACATAAATTACTTTTAATTTTGTATCGATTTTATCTGACATTTATTTATATGCTATATCTCGTTTGACGCTCTTAAAATGCACACGGAATACCAATAAGATATATTATCAATTGATTAATACCTGTTTAGATCCTCAAAGGGCCCGTCCCCCCGTAATTAACGTCAAATTCTCAACACTGCTCTGACTTATTGCCCCCCATCTTCGGGTCCGATAAATTTCACCACGGTAAATAATTAATGGTCTTCAAGAAATGTTGGTTCAGGTTCGATAGAACGCGCCGTACGTGACCTAATAATACCTCTCGGGCCCTTAACGTGTTTACCTTTTAAGGCCATTATTAATTAAAAATGATTAGTTGTTATATATTATCAAGATTTTTTAGTGGACGCTTTTGAAAATTAAATTTTGATTATATACGCCGTGCAATGCATGTTTACTTTACTGCTGTACAATAAATATAAATACATCGAAATGATCGGTTTCAGTTACGGATGTCGCGGGTTCGAACCCCAATATGGATAGTTTCTCAACTATCTTATCCTGACAACGGGGCGTAGTCAGCGGTGGGCTGCCAATATGTCAAATGGGGCTCGCTGAAGCAAATCTCAGTGTTTTGGGGAATGAGTGATTTTTTTATCACTCCTATGAAATTATATGCAATCGATTGCTACTTAATGCACTTATAATATGTAATAATATACAATTTACCGTAAAATTATCAATTTAATTGCTAAAAATGTACTACTGCGTATACTGAAGCTGTCGTAGATAATATATAAGTCAGAAATTGCAGTTAAATACCAATTTGATCTTAGAATATTGTTTTACCTTAAATTAACGAAGAGCTCGCCGGTCTGAGTAAAAAATCAACAAAGGGTTTGCGCGAGCTCCTTCGAATATATGATAGAGAGCAAGGGTATCTAACATTTTTAAAGTTTAATGACTACTTTAAATATAATATGTATTTGTTTTAAGAATATAAGAATTTTTGTTATCGGTTCATAATAAAGATATTCATTTTAAATAGTAAAATATTGTTTAATATCAAAAACAAAATGATTTAATATATTCGTATTTTTAATATAAATGAAGAAGTAAGTAAAAATCAAAATATATTCACACTGTTTATTGATTCAAATAATTGTAATTGGTTTGACCAAATTTCACTTTGTAATTTCCAATTTATAAGTATTTGGTTATTTAAAATCAATGGTAAATATTCGTCGACAATTAGTGAAATAATAATAAGACAGTGTTATATCTCAAACCTTTAAAATGTTTAATTATAATTTTTAACCGGGTACTATCTTTTTTCGTTTATTTTACCAAATCAAATTCATAGCTTTGTTGGTGAGAATTAAATTCTGCCAGGTATTCTAGAGCGGTTTATTCGACATGTTATAAATAATATGGAAAGTTTTTAAATAAAATGTAATATAAATTATGGCATTTAGAGCAAAAAAAGCAACACGCCTGTTATCACGGTAAAAATTCTTACATAATAAGAACCATCCTAATTTTCGTTCGGAATCATTCGGTCTGCTGAACACAAAACAATCATCGCCTGCACCTAGAAACTTATAATATATTCAAAATACTCAGATTCTCGTACTTTTTATTAATTCAAGAATATTTTCTTTGGTTTATTCTTTTTACTTTTTTAAAACAAAACAATTGGCGGGAGACAGAGAAACATGGAGGTGCCGAATGGCGGCCATTTACTCCACATAGAGAGCGAATATGATCAAAGAGAAGAAGAAGATTGTATCCTCCACCTTTATACACTTTTGTTAATCAACCAGTATTTGTATATTGTGTTTCTAATCAATACATTTTTTTTTATCTATTTATCATATAAAAGCATACTTTTAATTCTTTAGTTACAAATTTATTTACAAAATTCACTGAAATCGATTTATGAAACAAATCGATGTATTTTCGTCATCTTTGGATATCAAATTTATGGAGCTTTAAGTGCCAGGGCGCGTTAGTGTCAAAGTTATTCGAGTCTCCTTCATCGCTAAAGTTTTGGAAGTTTGTATTCCTTTAACACCGTTTGCTGACGGAAGGATGTGATCCTTAGTGAAGTCAGTTCAGGACTCCATATGCATTAATTTGCAAATCAAATTATATACGTTTCTTCTCATACTATATCTATACATGTAAACACACATGCCCATACATACATATACACATACAGTACACAAGGAAGTCAACTTAAGTGAATCATTTTCATGATGGTTTGTTCTTAAATAAATTATTAATTTTAGAAGAAACATAAAATCTATAGTCGATCGTCGAGCAGAACTGCTCTCGGTCTTAAACGCTTCTTAGGAATTGTCTCGTATTAGTTGTGAATATGAGAGATCGGTTAGGTTATAATGTGTTCCTACCTCGCTGTGAAACTTTTGAGATATTTCACGAACGAACTCGCGGATGGTAAGTATTTTCAAGTCGTAGTGAAGCAGCGAGTTACGCACGTACCACTGGGCGTTACATATCTGTCTTAATGATTTATTTTGGACAATCAATTCTCTCTATTAACTACGAAACCGTTTAGTAAGTAGAGAACTTACTGTGTCTCGTAAAATGAAATAATATTTTTTGAAATTATGTCGTAAACATTTTAAAACATTCGTAAATATACAAGTAGAATCTACACGCGTCAAAGTTATCATTTTTACCATAATGGATTACCTCTGTTAAACGCTTGATGTAATCTCGGCGTTCCGCCCGACATACCCAAGGCGCATCTACCAAGTAAAAGTGGCTGAAGATTCTCTTCTTGGAGATCACGTCGCGGAACAGCGAGCGCTGCCTTCACGCTTCGGTGAGCTATCTAGTATTCCACATGACAAACTGACTGGGAAAGCATTTAAATTCGATCAAATTTCCGTAACGCGCGGAAGATTGATGGGTTTCAGATTCTCACTATAAGCTACTGTATCAGTAAGTAATAGGGTCTCCAATCTTGATGGAGTGGTAGCACTAATCCTGAGATTGAGAATAACAAGTGAAAAATTCGATAAATCCCGTAAATTTTGCGCTGGATTCACTGGGTTGGATTCACTGCCAGTCAACGTGGCATTTGATAATAAAATTTTAAATTAAATCAAATATTTTTTTCTAAAATATTTATTATAGACAATAAAACATGAAGAATTGAAAATGAGTGAATAGTATAAATGTTATGTTTGAATATTATTTCATTAAATATAGCCCCCCCTGCATAGACAAGGGTTGCATTGATCAAATGCCACATTGACTGGCCGCTACTGTCCCAGTGAATCCAGCGCAAAATTGGTGCCCATTATTATTTTTGTATTATGTTTTTTATAAAAAAAATCAGGTTTGTCAAGGAGTTATTATTATATATATATATTTAAATAAAGGGGTTGCGCAAGAAGAAAGAAAATAACAGGTGAGTTTTACTTGTTTGGTGGTAAATTCCTAGGTTTTTATTAAATCAGTCATTGACTTAAAAAAATTGTTAAGCCTTCTTTTCTAGATGATTTTACAGTCTCTCAATTTCTGACTTTATCCAAGTGATCAATCCCGGTATCTCAAAATCCCACATCCTAAATAATTGTAAATCCCGAAAGTTTCCGAGAATCTCAACCAATCGTGACACGATGAATACCGGAACCCCAGGATCACAATAAAGGGCCTGTGATTGGATGCCTTAGTCAGTAACGTTGAGGTATATTGATTAGGTTTAATTTTGCGTGACAGAACTGAACTTTTTTGTAATAAGGAACAACATGGTAATGTTTTTTTATCCATGTTGGCTCTCAATGTGGAGTTTTTCTACGATAATTTCTTGATGCTCGGTCACTCAAACTCTTTTTTGAAAAAGAGTAGTAGGGATAGGGATAGCATAAGGCTAAGACAGGACTAGTGGTTTAAAAAACAATTAAACTGTCCGTTTAAACTAATGAGCACCGCAATCGAAGTCAACGGACTTAACATTTATTATTTATCAAAAAAAACACATTTTTTTTACTTATTCTATAATTTGCAACCGATAAACTGAATCAAATCGACCTGAAGATTATTAAATTCATATATCATTAATTGACAGTAAAAACATTTTAATTGATCGATTACTTTTAACGTCTAAGCCTTCCTATATGATAACTCATTTTGAGTAACAGACACATTTAAGTAATAATACTATATACCAAAAAATCAGGTCAAAATAATTTAAAATTATCCACAACAAATCAACTCTACAATATCCCTATTTTCGATTAAACAATCTAATGACATTATCATTCCGGGAGATTATTTTTTTAACTCGGGCAACACATCATTCAATGTCATTTATTTTTTGATACAATTCCAAACGCCACCGAAGAAGTTCGTGATGTAATGATAGGCCTTTGTGATGCTCAGGAAAGTGGAAGTGAGCGGACTGGGCTGAGAAGCCATACTCAACCAACGGCCCGCCGAGCTTTTCTATGCGACTCAAATATTCAAATTAGTTATATAGTACTTCGTTAAGAGGTAAAACATAGAAATCGTAATACTGGTATTAGCAAGAACGGTATGTGGAATGTTTGGCATATTTTTCAATACCAAAGTACCATTTCTAAAAATGTTAAATACCAATTTGAAGTTTTTTTTTAGGTTCGTGTAATTGTTCTTCGATTTAAAATTAAAACATTTAATAACGGAAAATTTTGCTTGTCATGCGTTGTTCATTGCAATACTTTCCCCTATTATTGAATTCACAATTTTGATAAAAAAAATATTGCTTAAATATTTTCGTCAGGTTCATGGTGGAGTGGCCAAAGACCCTGGTCATTTAAATCTGTTTATAGTTTTCTTAAAAAAAACACAATATTTCTTTGTACTTATTTCCACTTTTATTTACCAAGATCAAGACCGGTTTCGCTCATGGCGAGCATTATCGAGTATTTGTATAAATAACACTGTTAAATTATATTTATTATCAGTTGATAATGCTGATCATGAGAGAAAACGGTTCAAGTATTGACAGTGAACACTCTAAAAGTGATTATAGATTTCGGTACAATGGCATGATTGTCTGCGATGCCCTAAATTCACTCGTCCGATCCTAAAAACGAAACGTAACCAGATTGATTAGTCAATTACAAGACCTGCACTAGCATTATCTTTGTCTTTAATGAAGAGATTGAAAGACTCAGTATCACAGTTATTTTAAGATTTTTTTTGTTATTATAATTATATGTGTATTTTATTAAACAATGTTATCGTGTATTTGAACAGTATTGCGCAATACAAATAATCTACGGTAACTATGATTATTTAAGCTCATCTTTGAAAAGGTTGAGATTGACTGATGCTGAGGAAGCCGTCAAACTTTTCGAAGCTTGAATTAAATTGACCGCATCGTGACTTGGATACGCATTTCAGACCAAGTCTATTATGTTGGTAAAACTGTTTTTTGTACAAAAACAAAATGGTAAAAAATATATAATGCAATCATTATTATGTCGAGCGGAGGGAAATTTGTCGGAAGTCAGGTTTTAATGATTTATTTGAGGAAGCGTTTGTAATCAGTTTTAATATTTATATCGTTTTTATTATTATCTACATATTACCTAATGAATTTTTAATGCGACATTACTATACAATATAACAATGCGTATTTTTTTTAAACATTTAATATTACTTTCAGTCGTATCAACGTAGTACGTAGAAAAACCCAAAAAGATGACCACAGGAAACGATTAGTCTCTTATTTGTCATTAAGTATCTTTTTCTCTCGCGATTAGCAACTGGTTCTAATAATTACATAATGTTCTGGAATTGGTACAAAGAGATCTGTTTTATTTTATGAATGTAGTAATGTCTTTCATATACGAATTTCTACTCAACACTACAGAAGCGATTATCATTTAATCTTGATAATGTTTCCTTGAATATTCGTTCCGGTGAAATGTTGTGAAAATTGTGTATGTACCAAATGGTAAGAAAAATTGAATAAATGATTAAAGAAATTAAATCGGCAGTCTTGCTTCTATAACCAACAAAATGTCTCACATTATACACTACTACTAAAGGAAGAAGAAGCGTTGGAAGACCACAAATTTTCTGAGTGAATATGGTGTCACAGAAACTGCAAGTGCTGGATGTCAGCGTCTAGTGGTGGATCAAGTGGAGTGGATGCGATTGATAGACGTGGCCAAGGTTCACCCTGGATTGTAGCGCCAAGAAGAAGAATGAGTCTTTATTTTATGTTTTTGTAGAATAATACACAAACAATCCTTAATAATAAATCCATCTATAACAATTATAATAAATTAAAGCACCCATTCGCACTGATTCTAGATTTATTTATTAGAATTACAACCAGTATTGCACATCAGTGTGGAATTAGTACCAAAAAACTTTTTTTTATTATACTGCCTTTCCATCTAGTATCAAACGTGAACACTTTGAAAGTAAATTATAATGAACGTGTTAACTGAAAACATCCCAATTTTTCCATCCCTTAGTTTTTTTATGTAATATTACTTTGATTTTATTAAAAAAAACATAATTTTATTTTATTTATGTAAAGCTATAATATTTTTTTTGCAATTTAGTAGTTTTAAAAATCAGACTTTCTCGGATAACGTTGCAAATTCAACTGTTCAAAAAAAATTGCAGAACGTGACCCAGTTAGTTCCACCGTGCCACAAGTGCCAGAAAATCAGCTGTAGAATATATTTAAAAAATATTATATTGCCGAAAATAGAAATTTTCTCCTATTACATTTCGATTTTCGATTCAAACAAAGAAAGGGCCATAGGGATTTCAATCTTGTTACGTGAACTTCAATAATTAGAATATAATAGCATACTATTTATACAATCCATGACAGTGGTTGGCAGCCTTTTTACTGAGATGAGCTCCGCACATGGCTTGCTTGTGCCAAAGGGCGAGTTATCAAAAAGTTGATGAGTAAAAAAGTCGGAAGCTAACGGAAACTCGTACACACACTTTTGCTTTTCACATGGACACTTTCCATATTTGAAAAAGTCGAATATCTCAAAATAAAGGTTTTTACCGACAATATACACTGTAAACTCTTTTAACACGGTGGATACGTTCAAATGAATACCGTGTAAAAAGCATACTAAAATAAAAAAGTAATGGTGGGTAGGTTTCATTGTATAAAAATCGATTCAAAATATTAAAAAATAAAATTCATTATTGTTGATTGTATCTAAGTGTTATTTAAAAATAGTAATAAAAATTATTCACTATCACTATTAGACAATAATAAAAATCCATGATAATTAATATTGTTAATTTTCTTAAAAAACTGTAATATTATGTATACACTTTTTGTTTAAATAATATAATTGTCCGCTCCCAATGTGGAGCATATGGCCTTCTAATGAAGGTATCTCAATAGAAGTTTTTCTAAAAGAACTGTTTGTTACTCAGTCGCTCAACTTCACTTTTTTCAAAGTGAGTAGTAGGGACAGAAGGATAAGGCTAAAACAGGACTAGTGGTTGGCTAATCGCTATTGCTAAACCCAGTTATTGAAGGATCAGAAGGATGGGAGGAGAGGAAATGATGTGAATTGACATCACAAACACCCAGTCTTCGATCACAACTTTGAATTGAATAATAACATTCATTTAATTAATAATGTCACAATTTGCAATAAATTTTAGTTATACGTTGTTTCATAAAATTCAGTTCTACAAAAGTTTATAAATATTCATTTGAATTCTAATTTAATTGAATTCTAATATCTAATTTCCTTTGAAGACTACTTCACAATCCTATAATAATCATCAATTTACGTCCCGTTTGGTACGACATCGCTGTCACTACTTGAGATATCCAGACCCTCTGCAAATATTCCTTTCCAAATTTTCGAGTTTGCGGGAATAAACCTCTCAAACATACAAGGAATGTAGCACTGTGCTATTTTGAAACAGTGTAAAATGGAAATCTAGTGTGTTCATTAATGTAATGCTGTTGGCATACTCTCGAGTCTTGATAGACATCGCGTATAAGTGGGAATACCTTAAATACATATGGACAATTCAGTGGTGGTTCTATGTACTGGGCTAGGTGGGCTTAGCCCGACCTGCATTTTTCAGTCAAAATGTGTAAAAAAAAAAAACTTAAGATGGCCGAATAAAAATGAACAGTAATTCGGCCGCTGAACAAAATTAATACATTTCTAAACGTAACTTACCTTTCGCAAATTTATACTATATCTTTGTTTTGACTTTTCTCTGTCAATATAAGGCAATGCTATGTCTACCTACAATAAATGTCTCGATTGTGTATTATAATACAGTATTATTTCATACTTACATTGGCTTTGATTTAATTATATAATAATTTATGCTTTGGAGTAGAGTCAAAGTATTTGTTAATTTGTTTGTAGATTAATGTATAAGGCGAAGTGGAAACATGCACAATTTCGTAGATAGTATACAATGCTAAACTTTTCTTTAGCTCACCCAAGATTTTTGATCACGAACCGCCACTGATGGACATCCACGTTGTCAATCACTGATCTAAGCTCTTAAATGAACTGTAAATTCACTGGGCGAACAGTTGTCAGCGCGTCCATTGTTAACGTTTACACTTCATAACAAATGTATCATTCATTTCGCAATAGCGCTTTTTCGTACGTAATTAGAGCAATTTAAATCGAATTCTTTTTTCTGGCCTAAAATGGTAAACTTTTACGTCACCAATGCTAAAACGTCTAATTGCTAGCACTAATAAAGGAATTGGCGTAACTTTTACATTTTCTCACAGGAAAAAAAACACGAGCGTGGCAACTATTTGTGTAACACCTATAATAAACACACATAGCCGAATTAGTTGCGGACTTTCAACTTTGACAGATTGGCTATAAAGTTCTTACATAACGTGCATTTCAAATAATCATTTTAAGCATTTAAGTATTTATATCAAAATAGTTCTCTGAGATAAAAGTATAAAGTATTAGAAAACAATAAGTCTTCTAGTGGTTTGTTCAATGCTGTTCTATTGATTGATATCTATACATCAAATTCTGGGACTAGTGGAGCCGAGCTCCGATTTCCTTTTCATCTGGTGTAATTTGATGTTGCTTTCCCCGCGTAGCGTCCTGGATTTACCTGGGCGTAGGCCGGTGCGTGGTCTTTTGTTTTGTTTTTGTGGTGGTATTAGATCTCATTCATAGGCATTACAGGACAGAATACAGTATTATTTATATGAGCCCTCTAGAGGCAAAGTGATCCAACTAGTAAAATAGTACAACTTTTTCTTGAACATTTAAAAAAACAATCACGTCTTAATTTGGTGTTTTTATATATATTTTTATTTTACGTAAATAACACTATTTAAATGCGTATTAACTGAGGTTACTTCGTTTTTACGATACTTTAAACTTTTTTTTCTTCTAAAATACCACTTGGCTCACTTCACCTCCAATGGGGCAATATTATCTTTTTAAAGGCTATCGTTTGGTTGATCGATATCTATTTTTTCAATTTCTATTTAATTGATCAGTATTTAAACAGTAACTGTTTTATCAAGCGAATTGTCAGTTTACGCATAGAACTGGTCAGTATCTCTGTTAAATTTTGTCAATACTTGTGATTATACAAATGTGGTTAAAATGCAGAGCAAATAACATTGCCATGCACATTCACAATATTTACATTAAATAACTTTAAAAAATGTCAAAATCTTGAATATCTCCATTGTGCAATTTTGCAGTTGGTTTCATTTTGTTAAGCTCAACCCAATAAACCAATTTATTATAATCTATTTACGTTAAAACTATTGCTTTTTAATGAATTCTCTTACATATGTATAAGATTCGTATTTCATGTTATTTTTTTTATTTCTACATATATTTTTACGCATCTATAACATATAAATGAATATTATAAACGAAAAATTCGACATATATTCAAAATTTAAATGAATATTTGAATAATATTCAATAATATATTAAAACTCATTTTACTATGTCAAGTTAGTGATTACTTTTTGGAGAAAGTTCTAAACATTTAAATTATAAATATTTTAGTTTCATTAATATTATGATTTGTATGAATAAATTTCAGGTCTGTAATTGAGTATTGGCTTCGGTTGTGGTGCTCGCAGGTATGAATTCTAATTTCAAATAGACAAATTTCCGTTTGGAAAAATGGATGCCTGTGATGTCAAAAATCCACTACCTGTCCGACCCTAAAAAAGTAAGCATATTGAGAGCGAATAGTTAATCATTAATCCTGTCCTAGCCCTATCATTCTACCCTTACCTTGAAAATAAGGTTAAGCAACTGTGTAACAAACAGTTCTCGTAGAAAAATATTTGTTGAGATAAACTTCATACGAGTCAATGTGCCTGGCTTAAAACATATACATATATAAATAATTGCTGTCCAATTGTTTGGTAAACATTTTCCATTTATATTACGTTATGTAAATAGTTCTGTATTGATTACAATTTTCATCGGCTTATTTTTAAATAAATTTAATATTGATTAGTGCTATTTCCTCACCAAACAAAAATTAACTAGTTTCATTTATTTATATTTTCAAATGTATTATTTATGTATGCATCACTTTTCTTTAATGCCATGAACATAATAAAATAAATATATTATAATATATGGCATAAGAGTAAGATATTTTTTAAAAATGTTTAAGTCGTATAGTATTTTTAATGGACTGACGACAACTTTGTAACCGTTCCGTGATTCTTCCGAATATGACTTCTTCATACAGAAAAAGCTTCTTTAATTGATACTAGGGCATCCAATCCCGGGATCCCGTTCAATTTTCTGATTCCGAAATTCCGGGATTGAGATGGCCGCGATCCCGAGATTTCCGGATTGAGAAATTTTGAGCAAATCCCGAAAATTTACACGAAATTGGCAAATTCAAGATTTCAAATTCCTCGGTGAGCTAAAAAAAAAGAGGGTCTGTGAGAATCCAAGGAAAAGGTATAGCGAATTGAGGATTTTAAATTCCTCGGTGAGAAAATCTCTCGTAATCCCGGAATCCCGGGATTCAAAATTAATCAATCCCAAAATCCCGGGATCGGAAAAAGGCTCCGGGATTGGGATACCTTAATTGATACTTATGAAAAAGACGCAATTCGTACGGAATATTCATTATAAAAAAGCTCTTTAAATATAATACTCCAGAAGAAGACTCATCCGTACACAGCTGCACATATAAAATTTCTTGTACAGACTATTTTGTAAATTTTAATATTTGAGGATCGAAATTTAGACTATAAATATTATTTAAACATACAAAGACTATTCATTAACCCGTTATTCAATCTTTTATTTGTTCGTAATCTAAAAAATATTTGGCATCCTCCTTAAACTAGCTAAGAAATTAAACATTGAAATAAAACTACAATTTTTATATTTCAATTTTTTTAATACAGGTACTAAACGAAAATGAAAACTAATAAATGTTTTTATTGACTCTGTTTAGAATTAAATCCGGATCTATTTAATCGCCAGGTTAAATCTTTTACCACTAGAATTATAATTAACCCGATATAATTTCGACGTCATTTTGCTTTTATAAGCCAAGCATATATTGGTATTGTTACATACATAGTTTTAAAATTCAATTACAAAAGAACTAGTCTGATTTCGTGCAAAAGTATTCTTTGTATTTTTTTTATACCTGAGCTAACTGCCTACTGCTCTTGTTTCAAAACTCTATAAGATATAAATCATTTAAGAGAATTACTTTTTTTATGGAATCTCTTTTATCGCTAATCGCTCTCACACAAATAGCCTTGAGGCGTGGTTCGGAATGATTGCAAGCGAGTTTTATGTGCGAATATGAGAGTTTGAACAACTGATCGCAAACTATTGAACAATTAAGTGCTTTTGCGAACACGCAAGAAATCAGTTGCATTTTTTTTCGTTTGCAGACTGCGTCAGAACATAAAATCCTGATATAAACATTAATGAATGCAAATTCTAGATCCAACTAACACATATCAGAAAAAGTTATAATTAGGGATTCTGTGTCGATAGTCAATACAACCCGAGAAATATTTACCGTAAAATCCATTTCCCACTTTCACTTCATTACGAAAATAATCAACATAATTGTTTAGTACATCAACCTCAACCTCTTTGGGCTCATGGCCCCTTTTGATTCTCATATTTTTCTGAGCCCCCCATACTTGTTTTGAAGTTTTTCGGAAAACATGTTGTCACTGGAAAATTGATTGAGACGAAAAGACGCGAGACCTTTCATTTAGCTCTTCCCAGAATTTCCAACATTTAAAACCCAAGAATTTACGGCATTTCCAAAATGAAAAGACGTGAGACTTTTTTTTAGTTCTTTTCAGAATTTCGTATTTCTAAAACCCAGACATTTCTGGATTTTTTTAAAGTTTCTAAATATGTATGAAAATTTTCCCGTGACCCTCCCAAAAACTGTGATGTGGCTCCCCTAAAATTATGTTTTCTCTGTGGTCCCCTAGGAACTTGCTGCCCCTACACTAATTGAAGATTCTTGAATGCCACTTTCTGTCTTACCATATTTATAACATCCTCTTTAGAGTGAGTAAATTACACTCCTCAAACTTTGTCACTATGCTCTGTGTGGATTTCATACAAAATCTTCATTTATTATATGATTTTTTTTTATTATTTATTAGTATCAAGTCAAATTCGATTAACTTTTACTTTCATTTTACAAATATAATATTATACATTGCGGACAATAATTTTCAGTGAACGCCGGGAAAAAGGTTAAATTTAATAAAGTGTAGCAATTTTAAACTAGAAAAATCTAAGCACCGCTTAAAATTGTGATATATTATACCCAAACTATACGGTAGTACACTTTATCGTTAATCTGTGTGAAATATTGTATTTTTTTTATGAAATAGTTTAAAAAATAAATATGGGTTTAATAATAGTGTTCAGTTGAAGTTGTTATATTTTTTTCCTGTGAGATTTAATTCTGCAATTTTGAATTTTGCAACGATTAAACTAAATTGCGAAGCGATCACGCTATTATTATTCTATTTTTTGTGAGATATTATTCGTCTATCGTTTTGCATTGTCTTAGCGAACGGCAACCCACTGTGAATATTGTTTTGTAATATATAATATATATATATAAATAATATGAAAAAAATAATAAAATAACTTTATTTTTACATATATAAACTTGCCTTTAGTTTTTCTTAGAATGATAGTAAATATGGGATCATTCAAAATAAATTTGTTTGAAATCAACGTGATAATTTATTAATAGTTACATCACGGGCTTTAGTTTGTAATATAAATTAGGATGTTATGGTGGAAGCAGTGGTGGCCGGTCAATGTGGCATTGGATCAATGAACCCCTTGTATATGCAGGGTCGGTTATATTTCATGGAATAATATTCAAACATAACATTTATACCATTCAATCATTTTAAATTCTTCATGTATTTATTGTTATGTTATGTTTGAATATTATTTCACAAACGTCTGCCGAAAAGGTAGTAGAAATAAATTAAATAAGAAAGAAGATGAAAAAACATTATACAGTTTTGAATATTTAAATATTAATATATCTCATGATATATGTACCTACATTATTCGTAACCAAACGATGCGAATATATTTTTTTTTTTTTTTATAACATTAAAAAGTATTTAATCTTAACGAAAAAAAATTAAGTGACTGCATAATCCATCAAAATTAAATGCATGGATAGTAGATGAACACTAAATTAATTTTCCGGACAATTAATTCCGTATAATTTTTTTTTTAATAGATTTTCCATTGCTTTGGTTTTAATTAAAAGTAAAAGTTATAGCATTTAAACCTTAAACAACATATCAATCAGAAATTGTGTTAGTGTTTTAACATACTGGACGAGTTGCTTCATCAATTTAACTGACTGCGTGGTTTAGTGGTCAACGACGTAGGCTTTGGTTATGGATGTCACGGGTTCGAATACCAGTACGGACAGTTTCAAAATATTAATTTTCAATTGATTTATGCATGAATATATGTGATGTCTTAAATTATCTTTTATCCTCAAAACGAACGTAGCGAGAATGATTAGCTAAAAACTATTCATATCCTACCTTATACTTATATAATTACTACTTACTATCTTTGAAAAAAAAGCTGAGCGACTGAGTAATAAACAGTTTTCGTAGAAAAAATCTGTTGAGATACCTCCATTAGGATGCCATTTGTTCAACATTAGGAGCGGATATGGGGAAAAAATCTATCTTATCCTATTCTATTTGAAAAAACCGAGAGCTTGTGTATCTGAGTAACAAGCAGTTCTCAAATAAACACTTCTGTTGAGATTAAATCCACTAGTCTATATATTGTGGGTGGAAATGGTGGAAAAAAATCTGGAACTAAGGTAAATTAAACTAGAATTAATTTTCATTTCTGTAATGGTGTTCATAGACATGTATGTCAGTTGCTTATCAAGTACTTACGCTAAAGTCAGTGCTAACGACAACAATTAGCTAACCACTAGCTCTGTTATAACCCTAGATTTTTATCCATACTATTTTCGAAAATGGAAAGATTATGAGATTGATGCAGTTGCTTCTATTAGGGGTTAATTTTTACCAAATGAAACAAAGTTAAATATAAAAAAAAAAGAAATTAAAACTTTTCTATATCACTAAAAATAATTTGAATTTTCGTCCTCGACTTGTTCTCAAAGTATTCGGCCGGAAACCTTTGGACTTTACTAAGTATTCTCTCATAAAAAATATTTACATCATTATCTACAAAAAAGGTCCCTTTTCATTTTTTTTAACTTCTTGGAGACCTCGTCAAGCAATTTCTTAATTTTAAAAAAAAAACTCTTTATGCCTCAAATATTTTTTTCTTACTGCTGGAAATTGTCTTATTAAAACTGCATCAGGCTACTTCACTGGAGCAGTAGCGTTGTCAGAAAGAGTTTAATTAATTATTTTGTATCAAATTTCCACAATGTAAAATTGAAAAGTCTTAATTTGATATTGATTTATCTTGATGGGATCTGAACCAGGCCCATCCAATCGCTAGGATACAGCTTTCATTACTAGACCATAAGACAGTGGCTTTTTTTTCTTTTAATCCATGTCCGCTCCCAATGTGGAGCATATGGCATCCTAATAGAGGTGTCTGGGCTGAAGTTTTTTGTACTAAAACTGTACTACTCAGTCGCCCAACCTTTTTTTCAAAAAAAGTAATTAGTAGGGTTATAAGGATAAGGTAGGATACGACTAGTTGTTAGCCAATCATTCTCGATACGTCCGTCTGAAGACGAAAGAGGTTGAAGAGAGTTTAAGACATCACTTTTTTTTTCAATGTGAGTAGTAGGGGAATTAGGTTAAGGCTAGAAAAAGACTAGTGGTTGACTAATCGCTATTGCTACGCCCCGTGCTTAGGTTAAAATGAGTGAGAAGGGGAAATTTTATACATGACATTAATCCATGTCTTCGAACAGAACTTCATAAATCGATTGTAATGTGCACCCGTGACCTCCGTAACCGAAGCTAACGATCTTGACTACTCGACCACTCGAATAACATGTATATATTTATAACAACACATATTTTTTAGTATTTTTTTCATTATATGTTTTGAAGTGGACATATGTAGTTAAAAAATATTTTTTCCTACCCTACCTAAATTTTAAATTTGAAACTGCACTGAATATTTCTCTTCCTTAAGGTCATACCTAACTGTTCACAAAATGATTGAAGACTATTCTCTTCCAAAAAACATTAATTACTTTACAAAGTTTTTTTTCTCTATCTTATTTCAGCGTGTTTTGTGTTAACTAATTTAAATTCCTTCACTTTGTACTATCATTTTTTACTAACTGCACAGTAAGTGAATTCCAGCCATTCACATAGTTATAAAATCCCTTCCAAATATATTTTTTAAAAACATGTTAAAATATTACAGTATTTAAAAGAATAATAATACTATATATAGCTGGATTTGAATCGTTGAAATTGTGTACATTCACACAATATTTGCGACTAACGACCCGGGCTTCGCCTTTCGACATCTTCAGGCTTTCAAGTGCACCGATGAACTTAAACTGACAAGTTGCCGAGATGTGAACGTCTGAAATGCGATACTCGGATCATTAGTGACAAAACTTGTGTAAATGTACATAATTAAAATGATTCAAATTTAATATTGAAATTCCACCAAGAACCTTCAGTCGAATTCTTAAATTATATATTGTCGGATACGTGGTTGAGTGGCAAGGTCATAAGCTTTGACTGCAGTGATCACGGGCTTAAATCCTTGTATCAACAGTTTCGTAAATAGATTTTTTGAAGACATGAATGTTGTGATGTTTAAAATTTACTTCAACCAATGTGATCCAAAAAATAGAGCATATCGAGAGAAACTAGCTAATAGCTATTTCTCTAATAATCATATACTTCTATCTCTACCTTCTTCTAGTGGGAAATATTGTTTTTAGATAAACTCCATAAACAGTGAATATGCTCGACATCGACATGATAAATATAATGTATAAATTTAGTCATAATGTCTGCATAATTACTGTTTTTTTTTAAATATATATATGATCGAGGTCTATAAATGGATAACAACAAGATATAAAAACAAAATCTATTCGCTTAAATTGAGCCACCAACAGTTAACGATTTTTGTATGTCAATAAAACAGATTACCACAAATAGTTCCTACTGCACAAAAAAAAATTGAGAGCGAAAACTATCTCTTGTATGAATTTTTTTAAGTTCACCGAAAAAAACTAAATAATTGAGTTATTGTCGTGACTTTTTTCTCAGTCATTTTCTAAATAAAAATTATAGTAATGTATCAACCAATTTTTTGTCTATGTTTCATTTTTATTATAATGTATCTCAAGTTTTTCTTTACTTAATATTATCACATGAGAATGGTTTTAAAATATGCCAGTGAATGACTGTTGTGTTTTTACTGATTGCATTGCGGATCGTTTTCCAGAGGATTGACGAAGTATAGACGCTATATGAGTTTACACGAATTAATAAATTTTATAAAAACTCACAAGGCTATTATTCAGAAGTAGATAAATAATGATAGCTGATGATGTTTTAAACATATTGACACTAATTTGCTAAAAATTAAAAATAATATACGCAGTGAAATTAGCTTGACATTAAAAGGTGTAAATTGTCATTTTACGAGTTGCGTGTTTGTCTATGCGTTGAAATACTTTACGATAAATTCACGATAAAAACAAGGAAAACACTCATAACATAATAATTGTGGGGTTATAATGTAAAACATAATATTTCTAAAATGAGTGATATTGAGTTAGGTATGCAGGTAGATTAATTCAAGCCTAATGAATCGACTGGTTCTATTAGTTTTAATATAAAGTGTCTTTTTCAAATTGGAAATTATATTTTTACGCTAATGTTATTTTGTTTGTGTTATTAGGGCATCCAATCCCGGGATCCCGTCTAATTTTCTGATCCTAAAATCCTAAGATTGACGTGGTTGCGATCCCGGGATTGAGAAATTTTGAGCAAATCCCGAAAATTGACGAAAGAGTATAGCGAATCGAGGATTTCAAATTTCTCGGTGAGCTAAAAAAAAAAAACGACTCACCAAAACTTTCAAATTATACACGATTTCACGTTGAGTGCCCAATCCGGAATTCCGAGATCCCGGGATTAGGAAAAGGCTCCGAGATTGGATACCCTATTCGTTATAGTATTTGACTCTACTGAAAAGTTCGAGTTTTGGAAATAGTACGTTTTGCATTATAACCCCAAACTTGTGGTTTTTACGTTGATTTTTTAAATAAATTAATATAATTCACTATACTCTATCTTTATTTAGTAATAAATCAATTGATTCATTTCCCGTTGAATCATATCGTTGACAAACAGCAATACGTCATAATCTACTAAAAATATTAATTTTTCCTATGGTCTACGACATATTGTTGTTTTACGAGTGATATATCTGTCGTAGACAAGAGATTCATACATTTGAAGCATCGATAATGATCACACTGTAGGAACACTCATTATATCGAATTTTTAGTCGATCTAAAAACTTATGTAAAAGACTTCTAAAGTTTATAATCCTTTTTGGGGAACATTCATAAACATTAATAGTGAAAAAATCTTCAGAATTTGAGCCAGCATGGTTGGTTTGTTGTGTGTTGTATCATGTATTTGATAGCCAGCGCTCTTTGTCCTTTTTTTAATTTATACAATGAATCGAATTAATATCGCAAATAAGAATTAAGCATCATTTAAAAAAACATTGTAAATTAGTGAGTGACAGCTTCAAGAACAAACATTACAAAATTTATTTTCAATTAATTACTAATTAACTTGATTCCCATGTGATATAATTTTATACGTTTATTAAGTGATTTACATAACTTTTGAAACCAATTAATATACTCATGGTTATGATGGTATACATTAATCTGAGGTGTTCATAAGCACGTTATGCAACGTTATTATTTAAATATAAACAGATCTGCTATTTTAATTTGATGGGAAACACAGATTTTTAAATGTGATTAATTATTTAGATTTGACATTGTTATTTAAGAATCGTTTTATGTTGAAATTTGATTCTGAAAGATTGCATTTTTTAAAGTCATTGTTAAGAAGGCTAATTGATACTGTTTAGTCTCAAGAAATAATAGACCCATTCGTTAGTTGAATTAAAATATGTGAATCAACACTTTAAAACACTGGTAAATTATCCCTAAATATGACAGACATATGTGTTATATTTATATGTTGCATCTCACGTAATGTGGCGAGAACTGGTACGAGTCCTAACAAAAAAAAGATTGAGTATCGCTAGTCTAGAGCAAAATAAATTTCAGATTAACCCCGGATATTAGAAACAAAACAACAGCTTTATGTATAGATTCGACAGAAACTTTGAGAAAGTTTGTTTTTGATATAAAATTGGTATTTAAAAAATAGATTTCTAAGATTGGTTCAGATATAGACACTTGCGGGTGGCACAAAGAGTTTTACATTAGTTTATAGCAGCGGTCGCCAGCCGGTGACCTGTAAAGTTGTAGCAGTATGACAATGTATCTTTTTGATTGATTGATACATCAAATTCTGGAGCTGGTTGGGCCGAGCTCCAATTTCCTTTTCATCTGGTGTATTTTTATGTTGCTTTTCAAGCGTAGCGTTCTGGATTTACCTGGGCGTAGGTGGGTGCGTGGTCTTTGGTTTTTGTTTTGTTTTGTGATGGTATTAGTTCTCATACGTAGGCATTAATTCGTAAGCATTACAGGTTAACTGATCAGATAAGCATAACCCCAATTAATTGCAGCTCGAGGTTACTGAACCAACCACCAGTATTCTAAAGATTAAATCATGCTATGCGTATGGTCAGCGAAATTCAAATTTGTGAAATTAGTAATCAGTGGGGATTGAAAGTTTGGCAACCGATGTTCTATAACACTATCATATTCTCATTTACTTGTTTGTTTGAGTATTATAACTTACTCAAACAAATATATCGATTTAATTAATACTAAGGTCACCTACATACGATAAATCTTTAATCGTAGAAATAAATTGAGCATCGCTCTCGTTTAAAGCGATGCCTTGAATATTTAAAATGCATTAAGAGTGACCTTGCTTAAATAAAAAACTTTTGCAACTCTTTTAGCTTCATTGAATAGATTTTAATTCTACGAAATTGCATGTTTCGTTAAAATACATCGATTACTTCAATAAATTGATTGCATTGATAAAAAAAATCATTTATTTTAACTGCTTTCAATATTCTATGCAATCAATATTACGAAAAAAATAATATTATATTGAATTAGAAAAATGAGTATTTAATTGCCCTAAATACCTTTAATAATAAATCTCCATACCGAAACAAAGGCCGTGAAATTTCAAATATTTAGCAAAGTAATTGTTTTGTAACTTTTTGAATGTATGTAGGTTAATATAGCCCCCGATAGATAAATCGAGGGGGGGCTTAGTGTAATAATGACGAAACTACAAAAAAATAATGTGTATCTTCTATTTAGGATTATATAAAGGTACTATATTTTTTTGAAACAACATTTTTACTTAAACAAACCTTTGATCTCTCAACTGTATTTTTTATGCTTAATATATTATAATAATGTCTTCAATTCAAAAATATTAAGACAAAAATTGTTGTGTGTGGGTTACGTCCTTTTTCCAATATTTGAAATTATTAGTTTTTTTTAATTTATGCGAAATACAAAGAAACAAAAACATATTAAACTTGACGAATTATTTTAATTGATTCAGATATTGTGTAATAATATATGTATATATATACGTTTTCATGGAAAAAGTGTTGATGTGTTAATCGGTGGCTTACTGCATTTATTGATTTCTCTTGGTAGAATTACATTATAATAAGATTAACAATATATTTCAGTTTTACATTTTTTAAAATTTAACTAGTAGCTATTTCGGCTGTATGCCTTCATCAGAACTATAGTTATCTATATCTACAAACTAATTATTTATAAAAAAATGCGTAGAATCAAAATATGTACAATTCTTTTTTTGACCTTATTTATTGTACAATTTAAGAAAAAGGCAAAGAAACATTACCAGGAATCTGACAGGGGTTCTTTGATCTCAAGACACGGAATCTTATTTAAGGGCTTCAATTTTTTAACTTGTTACATCTCCTCTGAAAGAATAGTTAGCATTTAATTTTTATTCTTCAATAAATAAGCAATGTGTATGCAGTTTCTGCAGTCACAAAATATTGTTTTTGCTATGGTTAAATTATGTTATATATTTAGAAAAAATATATATGCTTACGTTTTTTTTTTAAATAATTTTAATGTATAATGAAAACACACAAAATCAGCTCATGGGAAGAACACACCAGAATTTTGAATGTACAGAAACCATCACACACTTTGATAATATTGTTCGCGATGAATTAAAATATTTTCAATATCGACCGGTTTTTAAATTAATGACTATTTCAAATGGCTTACTATCACCGACATATTATTGTTTTTTTGATTACGGTATTTTATATAAACTATCCAAAAACTGACATTGATTTACATTCCCGGTATCCCAGATACTTTTTTTCTTTTCGATGGTTTCGGCGGTTGCTTTGTGGAAATTAATTTTGATATAAAATATACAATAACAGTACAAGAACAAGAAACTGCAGCACACCTCTCATTAATAAATTATTGATACATTTGATTTATTTATAGGTTTATCATAGTAAATTATTTTTATTATAACATATAAAGACTGTATGGACATAAATATATACTGTTTTACTTTACCTATAGGCCGGCAGTATAGGCCAAAACAAATTAAGAGGATCACGAAAGAGAAACATTGAAATAACCGAGTCCACATATTGCCATAATATTGTTATCGTATATCAATCAATACGTGGAATAATCCAAGTTATTGTATATTACTTTTTTTTCAGTTAGTTTTTTCTTTATTTCAACATTTTTGTTATACAGGTATTGCTATTTTGCATAAGCGTTTTATTTATATAAAACACTCAAAATAGCGATATTGCAATCTCTAGCTGCACGATAAAAATATCTAAAAATATATCGAGACTTCTTATGAATTTTTGTATTATTTATTACTTACATAAATTTGTATTTTTAATAAATAAAAGTTACCCAACAAAATTCGCTGAATGCAGATCCAGTTGTGTGAGATACATATAATGCATTACAAATAAATACATTTCGATGTATATATATATTAATTTTCTATATTTGGTTAATGAAACTTTTCATTTCGAGCAATGCTGTAAAGATTGAAGAAGCAAAACGTATATATGAGTTATCTTATATTTTACAAGTCAAATGCATCAAGCTATCACTTTATAGGAGGAATATAGAAAGTTGTTAAGCCGCGGGCGGTCAGTTCGAATCCAAGGCACTGCTTTGCTGAAAAGTAAGTGATAACAGGCAACAACAAAACCTGTCAAAAGAGCATTAACGATGTTGCAACTATTCGCCAACTGCAGGAATATTAAGACTTTCAACCATTAATAACGTTTATATAATCTAAATTTGTTATCACGTTCGATCTTTTTCATATTTACAGTGAAAACTTCTAACCAGTTTATTAAACAACAAGGGACAAGTAAAGACCTAAACAAATACAGCTTAAAAATCTAAAATTCTCAAGATCTTATATTTTAAATTGAACGAAAAAAATGACATTGGCTTTACACGGAATTAAACCCATACTCTTACCTACTAGATCAGACCTAGGTAACCTGCGGCTTTTTGGTTACCCTGGTGCGGCCTTCTGGCCAATTCTGTAATTCTGTAAATTTATGTAAAATTCGTAAATTCCTGACATATTCTGACCGTAAAGTCTTGTTTCCGGCCAAAGATTCCCTAGTCAATGTTTACTGCGGCCTTATGTCGAATCAGAAAAATGAATGCTATTTATAATATAAAAAAACATTGTCATGAAATTGTTAAAAAAGCCTCTATGTCTCTTATAATAAGAAAATGTTTGAAGATCTCTCTCTGTTATATCACGGTATTGTATCTACTGTAGGAAAGCAAAATGATGCAACCCACACAAAACAAATTTTACAATAGGCACAACAACAACGTTCTATGATGATTTTTGTCAAAAACCAAAATATTAAATTGACACAACCTCGAAATAAACAAAGACTAATAAACTGATGTTTCCAATAAATCAATCTTATAATGTAATATTTAGTGTTAGTCGTTTTTCCTGGTCGCAATTTCACATGCCCTTGTTTTTTAAATTTAAAAGCTAAGTTTAGATAGTTATTCGACACTTGCAGTTTACATAATTAAAATATAACAATATGTCGATGGCATAGTTTCATTCTGCTTCACCTATAAATCGGTATGGGCTAAAAATGTTTTGACACATCTAAGTCGAGTTGTAAAAAAGTGATAATTATTATTTGTCCCATCTTTTTGGTAAACCATTTAGTCATTCATCTCAATTCAATTCAAATATAAATAAAAACACAATATTCCTTTATAGTTTGTTCCACTTTATTTAATATGTCAGTACCGGTTTCGCTCATTGCGAGCATTGTCAACTGATAAGAAAAATATATAAACAGTGCTATTTATACAAAATGCAATTGAAATAAAAGGTGCTAGCAACAATTAACAATGAAAAAAAGTTACAAATTACGCTATAAGTGACTCTACAATTACACAAAATTAAAATCCTTAACACCTATTACATACAATTAAAAAATCATCAAAGACTAATAAATTATAAGTGGTGGATTATGGCAATTATAAACGCAATAAAAATTTGGGAAAATGAGTGTTTTAATTAATATAATGCTTTTCCACCAAGTATTGGCAGTAAACACCCTAAAAGTGATTAGTTAAAATGTATGAATTGTTGGCGAAAACCATTACATGCTATTTCGATATGAAATTAGGAGAAGGTTGTTTCTTTGTCTTTATTTCCATATGTAAACATCTGCCTACTGAGAGAAAACTAGTCGTTCTTTTGTTTAAGAGTGGTATTTGAATATAACGTGTTATATAACTAAAAACATCAAATTTTTTATTTATTGTTCTATGTAGCTAATCCAACAATCAATTAATTAAATAATAAACGTTGTGATTATCGAAAAAAACTGTACAAACTCCTTTTAACTTTCATCAGCCGATATATAATATTTATTATACTATCAGTTAGGCAAAACAACAATCAGTCAATATGGCAATTAAAATTTACCTAAAAAATGATAGACCAATACATAAATTTACTCGTGTTGTTAAATTAATGATGCCGCAAATATTCTTTTACGTCGCAGCTGAAACATTAACTTTCCATAGTTCACTGCAGACAAAAAAGACGCGGAAGTATACATTAACTGGTGTATTTCTCCGCAAAACCCTACTTATAAATATTCAAATTAATACCGATGCATATTCATGTTCAGCCGCATGAAAATATTCTCATAGTTAAGAAAATGCAAATCGTTCCGTTCTTATTTCAAGAATTTTAAATGCACTTGCTCGAACAAAGGTATAAATAAATTCACAACCAAGTTGTGCAATAGTACTTCGGAGTGTGTTAAAATTACGTAAAACTTGTGCGGCCAGTGTATCATATTAACTTTAACTTGTCTGCTGACACACATTTAGAAAAACGTTTGTTATTGTACTTAATGTATGTAAATCATTTTTTCGCGCTTAATTGTGCGGAGGGAAAACGGGGAATTAAAATTGCCGTTTTAGTTATGCTATGATTTGTTTTGCAGTAAATTAAAAAAAAATGTTATCAATTGGTCTTTGATTGCTGAGCTCATAGATTCAGATAATAGTATGGAAGTATTTTTAAAATGAATTTATGAATGTCTGAGATATTTAAAAAAATTCTTTCTACTCTTCTTGTCTTAAGCACGATATGTTGAGAGTGTCAGTAAAAACAGATTTTTTCCAATCAATGTATCGATTTCTGTTCGAAAGCATAGGTATTTGTAGTGTCGTGAAACTCTCTCCCACCCTTTCAATCCTATAATAACGAGACGTAGCAAGAACGATTAGCTAACCACTAATCCTTTCAAAGCCTCATAAGTGTATACTTACTCTCATCGATAAAGAGAGGTTGGGCAACTGAGATCTCTTAGAAAAATCTTCTTTTGATATTTCTTATCAGAAGGCCTTATGTTTGCTTCACATTGGATAAAAAAATATCCGATAAGAAACTATGTAGTTTCCAAAGTGTAATGGAAATCAAAATTCACAACAGTCTGTAAATAATTATTTTTCGTCAGTATTATAATTAGGCGAAGTTCAATGAAACTGACCGACAAAAAACCACCACTTTTAAAGCTCTGCCTTTAAATTTATTATTCAATCAAGTCGAATTAAATTTATAGCATTATCATTGCAACCGATCGGCCACTATGAAAGAGTGTTCGAAGTGTACGACAGAACTTAATAGTGATATAATTCATGCAGTAACGAAGGATGAAAGATAAACATTTTTTTATTATGAATACAAAAGGAACTTGTTTTTTGAGAGCTAATGCTTTTGGATTGTATTTGTACTGACGTCTTATCGATCATAGTTTGTCTAAGAAATCTCGATTATGTTAATGCACGGTAACATCGCCAGGAGATTCAAAATCATCTATTATTAAATCTATAATATAACCAGAGCATTATAATGCAGGGCTCATTATCGGAATAGCTTTTGTTGTTGTTTATTTTAATAAAATAAAAAGTTAATTAATTTTAACCGTGTCTACTCCCAAAAATAAACACTTGAAAAAAAACTATTTTTACGATAAGTAATCGTTCAAACTCTTCTCTCGGAGGGAGTGTGGAATAAAATGGTGGAGGTATAGTTATGCTTTTAGCCCTTAATGTGAAGAGGTCTAAAATAGGCACAGCAACCATCCATTTCGAAAGACCCTCCGTCTTCACCACGTCAGTTTTTTGGAGAGTCTGAAACAGTTTACCCACCCTAGTAAAAGCTAAAAACAAGTGGTACACGTATAGTTTTAGTAGGAAATTAATGGGAGAAAAATCCATTTGGTTGAGATACCAGTGTTGACCATTCGGCGAGCTTCTCGCTTACAATACCAAAGAAATTTAGTAACACTTATATTATAATAAAATCAGTCTCATGATAACTGAGCAAAACTTACTTCCTTACCCTGATTTTTCTAGTCTAATAATAAAATGCAATTGATGTTGATAAATATGAAACTCAAATCGAGTAAAAACGGCATTGAGTGTACATACATATATAAAATATTAATGAATTCTTTTTTACCGCGTTTTTATAATATATATCACTATATAAATAAACGACCAAATTACCGGTTAATAAAGTCGATTAAGGTTTATCAGAAAACTGGTTTATCTTTACTAAGCCCTGAAATAAATGTTACCCATATTTATGGTTTCTTTTTTATTCATTTCAGCTTTTAAACTGAATTAATCCAAATAGTTGACGGCACCTTGTTTCTAACTTGTTCCCTTATACTTTCTTTTCAACTTTCATCTGATGTTGTTTATGGATGTACATAACAACGGGGGATGTCATTTAACGAATGAAAAAAAAATGATAAAATCATTTTGTATAATAAATTACATCATTAAGAACAATCTTACAGCTGTAATTCTGATAAATATTTTGGAATTAATGTTATATATCTTCGCTTAGGAGTTTATTTTTTTAATCAACGATCTAACAGGTAATAATAATAAATATAAATTGAAATTAATAAATTAAGAACCCTGGTGAATAATAAATTATCAAAAATTTGTTAAACGTACATATATATTATATTGCATAGATATTTCACAGGAATGTGTTTTTAAAAATACTATACACCCGATTCTTTTTTTTTTGCTTGTATTTGGTCAGTATTTGAGTAAAATTTTGGGCAGTATTAAATATAAGATAGTTGCCCGCTGTTGTCTAGTTAAGGGGTTAGCGAACCGCGGCTCTTTGCGTATGTATTTGCGGCTCTTCAGACATCAACTCATGAATTACTTTTACGTTTTTTATCCTACAAAAACATATATTTATGGCTCTCCAATATCTTTGCTATCCTGATTTTTATATACTGATTATTTAACTATTTAATTATTGATTTTTTAGATACTGTCTTTCAGAATAAACGGTCCATAGAAAACTGTATAAAAATACTTAGAAAACATTACTTACCATTACTACAAATAACTTAATTGAAACTTATAAGAATAAATTTATTTTGTTATGAATAATTATGTTTTCATTCTATAAATTGATATCATTTTTAACTCGTATTTAAATCAGTATAAAAATACGTAAGTTCAATAAAAAATATCTGACAGTTAAAATAAGCGATTATTATGATTGTATTAGTTTATGAAATCGTTTCAAAAACTATACATAAAAAAGTAAATAAAATAGTAGATTATCGTTTCTTCTTCTCTGGGTTCGGTTCAATCTTGGTTATCTCAATCATTTTTCTCCACTCCAGTTTATAAGTTTCATCTCTTTTTCTGATAATAAGCAAGTATATTAAAATAAGCCGTCACTGTTCCAAATCTTTTAGCATATTTCTTCCCTAAAAAAGCACTAAAGTTAGACTAAAACTTTAGCAAAAAGGCAATCAATATTCACAAAACTACAATATCTTCAACCTTCGATTATAAAACGCACCCCAAATTCAGAAACAAATAGTAGAAAGCATTCATTTTATAATCGACGAAATACAGTACATCATAATAAGGGTATCCAATCTCTTGGATACCCCAATGATAACCCACAAACTATTAATAACCTCTGCTAGTTCTAATATATCTAACATCTCTTAACAATATGAACATGGAATTAATTGAAGGAAATAAGAATTTTGGTGTCTTGTCTAACATAAAATTGATCTTCATGTGGAATTCCTCAGAAAGTCTTCAAGTGAGTGATTTACTTGGAATCGACGGAGTACCTTCTCAATTACGAACCGTGTCAAACGGATACCAGCTCATGGAATGGTGTAGGTCAGTGGTCGGTAACCTATACAACACGTGCTACTAGTTTACACGAGAAAGTTTTCTTGGTGGCGCACCGTAGTATTATACTGTTTTATGAAAATTTCCAATACTTTTTAAGACTAAATAATGTATTAAAAAATCAATTAATGTAGACCGCGAGTCGATCACTGCGCAATCTTGGCGCAAGACTTCAGCTAATATCGCATGTATCTGTGTATGGTTGGTTGCACTCCTTAGGTGTGAAAAAGATTTTTAATTAAATTCGGAAATAGAGTTTCAGAAATGACAGAAAAAATAACTGAATTATTTTGACGTAATAACCAAAACGTAGAATGAACTCTAAGAGAGATTTTTATGCCTGAAAAAAACTGTCTTCTTGGTACAATGTAGTTTTTATTTTATTTTACCTATATCGGCTTCTAATGTGTAGCATATTGCCTCCATATAAAGGAATCTCAACATATTTTTTTACTGCGAAAATTGCTTGTTGCTCAAAGAAGAGAATGTTGGTATAAGAGATAAGGTTTAAACGGAAATAGTGGTTTGGTAATCGCTCTCCTTACATCACGTTATTCAGGATAATAATTTGGAGGGGGGGGTTTAAGATAAAACAAACATCCATACATTCGAACAGAAGTTTTTGAATCGATTGAAAAAAAATCTCTTGTTACTAGAATTCAAGCCCGCGAAATTCGTGAAGAAATCCAATGACACTGCCATTACTCTAGAGATCCGACAAACAAGTAAACAAACACTTTTAAAGATGAAATACATAAAAATTTCTTATTAAATCTTTGAGATAAAAAAAAACAGAAATATTCATAAATCAAAAGGAATATGGAGTCGGAGTCGAAAGTTGTGGCGTCGGGGGTTTTTTGGGAGGTAGAATCGGAGTTGTAAAAACTGAAGCAAAATAATTTTGATTAAGTTTGATAAAAATGGCACACGTAGTGGTCAGTACTTTAAAATGCCGGTTTTGTGGCACTCTGGGTATTAGGGTTACCGACCGCTGGTGTAGGTGGATGTTAAAACTGGTTGCAATGGCATTCTGTGAAGATGTTTAAGATATATTTCATCTTGAAACAGAATTACGATACATGTCTCTATGCTGGTTGCGCGTCAACTTTCTACGGCGGCATTTATACATCTTAATGAATAATCTATTCAAATCCTAATGATATAAAGAAAATAATATTACTGCTTTAGAAAATGCTTGATTTGATATTTAACGCTTTTTGTCTATTTTATGACTGCGCATCGAAATATATCCATATTTGGATTTTTTAAGTCAAGTATGCCGCACTGGCTTGGCTAATACAAAAAATGTTTATTGATTTCGGAGAAATCCAATGTTATTGCAACAACAATGCTTGTAAATTACTTTATTTTATTTATCAATTACAGTCAAATCCACTAATTTAATTAAAAAATAAAACACCTTTTCTTTACTAATTACACATTTTTTTACAGACTGGTATAACTCATAACTTTTTAATTTTTTTAAACTATTTCCGATATGAATATCAGTATGGAATATATTCAAGGGTAGGCTGAAGGGGGCTCGGAGAGGCTCGCGCGATTCCCTTATTAAATTATACTAAAACCGGCGATCCTCTTATTAATTTAAGAGAAAACAATATTCTCAAATCTAATTATTATATAGTTGCGAATTCTGACGAACATATTATTAACGACAGCTTCAGTATGCACAGTAGTACATTTTTAGCCATTTAAATTGATACATTTACGGTAAATTGCATATTGTTACATATTATAAGTGAATGAAGTAACAAGCAGATTACGACAATCATAACACCATCTCAAAAATACCATTTTTACTCAACCTTAAAAACACAGTACAAACTCATACATACTATATAAAATTGTTATCAACTATGTAACCAAGATTTTATTTGTAAAACCTGAATGTAAAAGTTACTCTAAAATGTAATCCTAATAACTGAAAATGTACAAACATAAAAATTATTATATATTTATTCCAGATGTAAATATCTTAACTGATGATTGTTGTAAGTAAAAAAAAAAAAAAAAACCCATCTCCTCTATTACAATACCTTAGGTACATCATCTCAATGTTTCTTATAATCATATATTTATTGTATAAACTCATTTATGTTATCAATATGTTTATTCTTTAGGGGAGAGATGTTATGTATAAACAACATCACACAATGTTTATTCTCTACGAGATTCCATTTTCAAATTGTTTCATTCTAGAATGAAACAATTGAAGTATGAAACTATAGCAAGTTTAAAGAAAACAATTGCAACCTGTCATCTCAATATATTTCGTCTTGATTTATTAAGATTGATTTTATAAAGTGTAATATTATTATTGTTATCAGAATAAAATTGAACCAACATATAAAAGTGTTTTAGTAAAACTTATAAACATAACATAAAAATTAAATTATTGCATATTATTGTATAGGAGTGATAAAAAATTCACTCCTTCCCCAGAATACCGAGAATTACTTTGAAATTAATCGAGCTCTTTATTAACGTATAGTCAGCCCACCACTGAATATATTGACTACTAATGGAGCTTATCTCAACAGATGTTTTCTACACAAAGTGATTGTTACTCAGTTGCCCAACCTCTCTGTTTCGATGACAGTTAGAACGATAAGGCTAGGACATGACACGTTATAATATATCGCTTTCACTGTCTTGTTTTTAGGATCACACGGATCAAAGGGAGTTTTAGACATCACATACATCCGTTTCTTCAATAAAAACTTATTCAAAATCAATTTATAAAAAATGTCCGTTCTAGAATTAGATAATCTCAATTGTTTAATGTAGTATATCATCATTGTAAGTTACAATCTTTAAACTCAAAACTGCATTCATATGCATGCTTCAAAGATTACAAAATAAGATATGA
Source organism: Himalopsyche tibetana (assembly GCA_030503985.1). NCBI lineage: Eukaryota > Metazoa > Arthropoda > Insecta > Trichoptera > Rhyacophilidae > Himalopsyche > Himalopsyche tibetana. Next base: position 17,085,033 of record JAPJYX010000015.1, on the reverse strand, counting down.
AAGTCAATATATATATAATTTCAAATTAATACTCAGCACCATCCTCGCAGACTGCATAATTGTTTATGCAAACTGCGTTTTGCAACATTCACATTGGAATATTCGTTTATTAAACGTGGAAAATTTTATCTATTAACATATTCAATAAAAAAAATATGTTTTGGTTTCTGAGTAAATAAACAAAAAAGAGTTTGTAATCTTTTATAACCCAAAAAAACGCATATCCATATATCATATAAAACATAAAACAGGATATTTTTACAAATAATAAAAAAAAACATTTAACAGTTGTTAATATTTAATTCGATTATTCATGCTCTATCTAATTCAGGACTCACTATTCTTTTCTGTGAGAATTTTTTAAATTCTAATATTTCTTTTATAAAAAAATATTTGTATGTATTTTGTTGACCGACGCTTCAAACGAAAGAGTAAAAAACCATTTATGGATTCAGCCGGAACTTACTTGGTGGTATTCGTGATGAAGGTGAAAAAATTATAAAGTATTTTAGTTCTACGAAAATATTGTTTTATATGTAGTTGAAAGCAATTTTGAAACTACTTGATAGCATCAGAACTATAGTTGAAATTACATTAACTCAGCAATATTATATAATATACTGATTTAGAAGAGATACACAATAAAATATATTCTGTCATTCACTCTAATATCCTTATTTACATTAAAAATTATGGTATTATAAATAAAAACTATACTCTAGTAAAGTTAATTAATATAATACTGTAATTTGTAATATAAATTAAGATGGATGACAACATATACTGTGTAGATCTTCTAAGCCAGTATATATAGCTGATTAAATTTAAGTTTAAACATAGTTCTGATGAAGACATACGCCGAAATAGCTATCAACTTCATATGAAATAGTATATGTTGAACTAAAATACTTTATTATTTAATCAACATTTCTTTATATTCATCTAAAATTATAGCATCAAATCAAGACCAAAACATTTTTTTTTAACAAGCAGGGCAATTTTTATATTTTAGATCAGTGATGCACAACCTGTACCTTCTAGCGGGCCGCATAAAACAAATTATCGTGGGTTCGGGCCGCAAAGAAAAAAAATGATTTAAAATACGCTCAATCCTTTTTTATACAGAACATATGTACGTTTCATGTAAAACAACCTTAAAACCGTGTAAAAAAGATTAAGTGAATTTAGATAAATGGGTTCCATTATATTATTTTGACCGTGTTATTTCGAAAATAAATAAGCCATGCAAAAAAAGGATCATGAGTACTTGCTTATTACAAATCGTTTCATTGTGAAATATTTATGTTTCATTGATATTTAATTCATAAGTGAATGCATTCTTGGTCTTTGTTAATTTTTAACTATTTTTTTAAATTTGACATAATATTTGTGAGCCTGTTTCTATGAACTGATTTATTTTCTTTCATTGAAGAAAAAGCTTACGTTCATTTATTAAATAAATGTTTTACGTGAAAAAAATATGTTTGAGAAAGAGATTTAAGAGCCGCGGTTTGTGCATCACTGTTTTAGATGATTAATTTTAATATTTTTCTCGCTCATTGAGTTATTGCATTATTTTTAAAGAGTCAAAGCTAGGCATTAAAAAAATATGCAAGATTCAATCATTAAAATACGTTATTATTAATGACTACAAATCGGTTATTGTAGGAATGCTACGATGCATTCAGTTATGAAATCATTATCAGATGATTGGTGCAATAAACTCAATAATATACGGACAAAATTGATTGCGTGTTGCATCACAATTGCTCTATTACTAGCTTGCTGTTGTTCGTAGCGTATGTATGTCGGAAGATTCTAAAGAAAACTTGTCCGCAGAGATCGGAAAATAAACTTACCATCTGCCAATGACTATCGCATTACGTAACAATCAATATGTTTCTAACAGTTGGGCTGCGACATGCTGGTCGATTTTGCTGTCAAACCATTTGCAAAACGTTCTTATTATTTAATAAATCTTAAAGCTAATGCAAATTCGCAAATGTTTTGATATACGTAGTATGACAAAAGTCTTAAATTTAAATTGAATACATCTACATTTGATATAAATGTTACTGGTGTAATGCTCTTATCACTAATCCGTTGAACCCAACATTTCTCATTTGAGTTTATCTCATGTGATATAAAAAAACAAAACTGCTGTTGTGTATACACAATACTATAGCATATAGTGCTATTTTAAATTATTTATGACAACTTTTAACAACAAACCTTTCAACTAAAACGATATCCTTTTCCTTTCTGCCAGTTACAATCGAGAGTTCAAATCGAAACGTCTTACTGCTTAGTAGAAACTTCTCGATACTCAGTTCAATATTATTTTGATTAATAAGATTAAGTGATTATTTATATATATGGAATAAAGTTGAAACAACATTGAATTTAAATTAAGTGTTTTGTACCGTACATGGACAACGCCGTACACAGATAAATCCGTAAAACCGACGAATAAAATAAGCGAACGAGTGAAAATATACCGTTTTTTATTTTATAGGAAAATGGGATACCTCCACCACTTGTAGCATACTTGATCACTTACTGGTCGTGTTTAAACAGTAGTTTTACAAGTTTTGAGTAGAAAGTTTACTGATTTAATTGTGATTACGCAGAATCTGTTTATTTGGTTCTAAAAAATAGAAGACACCCTTCGTAATATCCATTTTCTTGTTTAGATCCATTTCTTTAGAGTTTGAACTGAACATCCAGTAGCTGATCTTCCAGTAGCTGTATTACTGTAGGATTAATTCGATTGACATATTCCTTGAAAAAATAAATACGACGACTGTTCATGCTGGAACAAAACGCACGAAAGAATAAACTAATTTGCCTAAAAACTTGTATACTTATTCTGTTAATATTACTGATTTACGAGTGATCGACCGTAGAAGTTTAGCAGCATACTTATTTGGCGTAAATGAGGCATTAGTTTTTAATACTGAAGTCGGTGATTCTCAAACATATTATATTAGTTGCCTTGAGCCTCATTTTAACTGAAAAGTCTTGCATAATATTATTGTATATATTATTTAACAAGGGTTTCAAAAAAACAATCACAAGTTTGAGTAAATGAAATCGGCTGTCGTTATAAGCGTGGTACAATTACCATAGATTAAGATTTTTAAAACTCTACGTGGTACAAGGTTAGGTTAGGTAACTCCGTGACACGTTATATGTAAATTTGTTGAAAAAATAAAAAAAAAACTTACATTGTCCAACGTTTTAAAACAAAATCAAGGATAGATTAATTTGGCTCAAGGGTGGCAGCATACATGTTGAACCCTTTGATGAGTATCATCGTTCTAACGTCTATTGTTTCATCTATTATTTATTGCCATTCACATTTTTTTTCAAATTCAAATTCTTAAAATATGAATGCATCAAAGTCTATCAGTGATTTTGGGTAGTAATATTATTTGTTGCAATTGAACAAAAGAGTTTTTAATAAAACGGATAATATTTTTAAAAAATCATTAGCCATATAATAATGAGCGTAGAGTTCTAATTCAAGTCGACTGTCTTCCTGGATTAGACATCAGTAGAGCGCTACATGTCCACAGCTGAAAGCAAAAAGATTTAGTCTCAAATTTAAAGTAATAGCTTCTAGAAAATTATTTAAAAATAATAATAAGTTAGCACTTTCAACTATGTGTTTTAAAATTCAAAAACATATGTAGTTTTTTTAAAAAAAATAATTAGTAATATTCTAGCCAGATTAGTCCGTATTTTTTTTTTATATTCATGTGTGTAGCAATAGTATAAATAATCAAAATACACGAAAAAACATAATTTCGATTAAAAAAATAGCTCGCCGCTCACAGCAGGATATTTGGTGTTTGAATTAAACAACTGTTCTGACTAACTGACAGAATAAAAACAGTTGAAAATCACCATTTCTATAATATTTTGAAACAGAATCGAACTAACTGCAGTGAATTTCAAACTGAGCAATCAGTTATCAATTGGCATATATATATAGACTTTGGAAAAGAAAAAGGACGTAACCCGTACATTGAAAATTATACAGGATGCACAAAAAACGTGTTTTGATGATTTTGGGCCATATGCAAATTATGAATTTTGCACAACCTTGAAGTGCACGGAGACTTCTAAACTGATGTTTAATTGAAATAATCTAATATTTATTGAAGAAATTGTCTTGTAAAAACTTTTATTCCAGTCTTTTTTCTTGGTTTCAATTTTTCTAACTTAAAAGCTAAATTTACATAATAATTTGGCATGTGCAGCTTACATATTTTTGATGGAACGTGTATCACGTTGGTACATTGTTATTATCGAAAAAAAGCTGTTTTGAAAAAACTGTAGGTTACGTCCTTTTTCCTTTCCACAGTCGATATATATATTATATATATATATAACATAATGACTCCACAGTCATCCAGTAATAACACAAAATTAAATAAAAATAATAAAACATTTTTAGTACTTTCTCCACATAAAATTTATTAGATCAGGACCGGTTTCGCTCATGATGAGCATTGTCAACTGATAAGAAAAACAATAAAACAGTGATATTTATACAAAAGTTAAGTGATAAAAACAAGGTATGACAAACAATTGGTATTACAACCTAGCAAAAGAATTGAAGCAAAATACAAGAAAAATAAATTATTTTTATTATAATGCCATTCCACCAAGTATTGAAAGTGAACACCTTAAAAGTGAACAAAATTAAATGTTTATTAAATTTTTATTTGTTTTATAAAAAAGACAACATGCAATGATAACACACGTCAAGTGATATCCACCAATTATACCTTCGCTTAATTATTATTTTATTAATAGATTATGTTTAAAATTTAAGCACATTATCGCAAAAATTACGCAAAGATTATATGCCAGTTGATCGTGTGTTCGTATTTTCTCCGAGTACTATAATCATCATTGAAATTGTACATTTATAAAACCAACTAATTGCAACCTAGTCCCTTCTAATATTAGCCAACAATCATAACTAACCATTCATTTAATAATTTTGTAACATCTACTGACTCGAAGTGATTTGTAAATCAGAAGTCAAACTTTACTACGAATAAGTCATAAGGTAACTGGATTACATGGATTAAGTCTTGTTTTTTCTTCATATAAACTTACACACTTACTGAAAAAATTACGCTCACGATTCGACCTCAAGGATTTTGTAAAAGTAGTCTGTACAGTTTCTTAATATCGCATCACTTTCGATTCAACGGTAACACTATCATTTTGTATTTCACTGCGACCGTCTTGGACACAGTACTGCAGATTACCAAGAGAACTTATTCATCATTGCGATGTAGACATGACTCCTGATTTATTTTTGAGCTAGTTTCATTTATTGTGCGAATTTTTTAATTTTGTTTACGATGTTATACCCCAAGAATAAATCCTCACTAATGAAAGTCATTAAGACCAACAACGGCTTGAATGAAACTCGACGTGAAACAAGTAGGTAGGAATAAATAAAACACCGCTCACTGTTACGGAAATTTTTCATTAGGAATTTACAATCATTAAATTTTTAATCACACACAAAATATCTAACAAACAGAATTCAAATTATTACAATACAATTAATACCCAGCTTGCACAAACAATTTTATAGAAGTTAAGAAATTTTATGCTAAGTCTGCGCGCGACAGAAAACAAAATTAGTTTTAATTATCGTCGAGATGGAAAAATATCAGATCTTTCATCTCCGACGTCTAGCTTTTTATACATCATTCTGTGAATAACGTATCGCACAAAACCACAAAAGAAAAAAACCACAAGTGACTCTCAATCAAAGGTTACTGGAAGCAAGTTCCAGCACCGGGAAGTGTCCCCCACACACGTTGTGTTCGGTTCGCGTCCCAAAAAGCAAGGAAGAAAGAAATAAAAATCGTTTCGGGTATCGAAAAACAGTGTTGCCATTTAAGGTCGTAAACAATCAAAAAATCGATATTACTGGTTACATGATAAAAAAAATTAAACACAATTAATCTAACTATTTTTTTTAAATATCTGCCAGTTGTCATCACAAAAGGGGTAGTAGGAGCTTATGTTTATAAATCATACCGTATCAAAGTCTCACGTATAAAGACGTAACTTTTATAAAATGACACACAAAATACGCAAAGACTTATGTGACAAACCAATACTTTGAAAAAATATCGATTGGCCTAGTTCGATACAACGTTTTGAGCTGCAACTAGGGCATCCAATCCCGGACCCGTTTTGTGATCCCGGATTTTCGGGATTTAACATTTTTCCAATACCGGAATCCCGCGATTGAACAATCAACATAAAATCGTGTATAAATTGGGATTCGGGATTTAGAAATTTTTGCTCGACAATTTTGAAATTCTGAAATTTTCATCTGTGTAGATTTCAAATACCCAGGAATTCACGGATTTTTTTAAAAAGGGCAAAAGATAGACATAATGAATTTTAAATATTTATATTGCTTTCCATTGCATACTCATCATTTGAGAGATTCGTTTGATTTTGCCGATGAAACCATTTCATTAATATAATATAATCAATATGTTAGGTCACAGTTTTATTTTATTAAGCAAATGGAAGATTTTAAAATTTCTTACCTTTTTTATTGTATTTAAAAAAAAATCTTAATGTATAGAACAGCGATTTCCAACCTGAGAGGCGTGGGCCGTTGCAAAAGGAGGCGCGAACAGCCCAAAATATGTATTTACCCTTTAAAACGTGTCTTTATTTCTATATGAAATGAAGGGTGGGGAGGCGCGAAGATATTTTTTTCTTCAAAGAGAGGCGCAGTAACATAAAGGTCGGAAACCAGTGGTATAGAATGAATAAAATCCTCTTTATTTAAATTATATTTTTTAAAATTAGCAAGTCTCAAATCGCATGAACCGAAACTGGCAAAAACTCACAATTTCGCAAAGAAAACAAGGTAATATTAACGTTTACCCAGTCAAAATTTTTGCTCGACCGAATAATCGCTCGAAGACGCTGCTCGGCCGCGTACTCGGCTTGTCTAAAAGAGGTATAACATATACAGATAAAACATCTGTGAGTTTATACTCTGTTGATACCCACAATCTCTTTTCGAAGTTGATTTGCTTTGGTAATCTTTGGAATTACATAGTGGTTACTTTGGATAATATAATATTTATATCTGTATTTTAAAACCGCAAGTTACATTATCTTTTTTTAAAGTGTTTTACTTCATAATGTTATTTAATACTGATCCGGCGTGCATTGAAAAAAACCAAGTCGTACGTGTTTTTACTCAAGTGATCGATTGGCAATTTATTATGCATAAACAGATTGTCTTGAAAGATTATTAAGTCACATCGATAAAAAAAATTGCAAACGATTCATAATTACTACAAAATTTATTATAAAAAAGTTTATTTAAGGTTAAGTGTTCATTCACAATAAATTACATTACTTTTAGTAATAATATTTTAGTGCCCATTTTTAGTAGAAAGTAATATTCGCTAAGTGTCTACTTAAGATAAGCGATGTATAAGGCGAAGAATAGTTACGTGAATTAAGAGTTAGTCTGACGAAAGTAAGTGGTAATTATATTATTACAGTTGCGGAACTATAATACGACAACGTCTATTGCAGTAGTCAGTAAGATCTGATACGTGTACCAGTTTTGATTCGTTTGGAATTTGTGTGTTTATAATTATTTATTTACCCAGTAAGGCTATTTTTTTAAAATGGCTTTAGTAGGAATTGACTTGTAAAAAATATTTAAATAATGTCCCCGAACAAAAATCGGGTGGATCTATCTCACGCTATCCTAAAGCAACAGGGATTAGTCGAAAACACTAGTTTCAAGATAATTGAACTTTAATGTTTGTGTTGTACTTTTTAAATAACAAATTACGATAAAAATAATAAAACATTTTTAGTACTTTTTCCACATAAAATTTATTAGATCAAGACCGGTTTCGCTCATGATGAGCATTGTCAACTGATAAGAAAGACAATAAAACAGTAATATTTATACAAAAGTTAAGTGATAAAACTCCAAACTCAATTTTCCAAACTCAATTTGGTTGACAGACATTAAGATTTATTTATTATATACACTAATTGTTGGTTTTTACTTTGGTAATGATAATTCATACCTAATTGGTTTTTGTCATAATAGTTTCATTGCTAAGTGGTCTTCAACTTGTTATTTATAGTTTATTTTCCTTGTATTTTACTTCAATTCTTTTGCTAGGTTGTAATACCAATTGTTTGTCATACCTTGTTTTTATCACTTAACTTTTGTATAAATATCACTGTTTTATTGTTTTTCTTATCAACTGACAATGCTCATCATGAGCGAAACCGGTCCTGATCTAATAAATTTTATGTGGAAAAAGTACTAAAAATGTTTTATTATTTTTATTATAATGCCATTCCACCAAGTATTGACAGTGAACACCTTAAAAGTGAACAAATTACGATTTTATTTTGTTTTTGACTTTTTATGATAAAAGATAGTGGAAGGTTTTTTTGTTTACTCTGTATCTAGTTATTTAATAATTTTACTGATGTTTTAATCAATAATCGTAAATGTTAGATTTTTTTAACTGGAACATTTTCTTTTTAAATTAAAACGTGAGAGTGTTTGATTATAAAGGTTTACCTTTAAGCAATCGATGGACATACTTATTTTTAAATTGTCTTTTTTCACTTTATCTTACTGTTGCTCTATGGCGCCGTATTTTTGAAAAAAATCATTTCATCTTAATGGCTTTCTAAAAGTGCTGTAACTGTGAAACCAATCCGTTAAATCAAATTTAAACTTTTGTGATTGATTGAAAGACTATAATTGTTCTTATGTGTATGAAACTATTGCTATTATTTCTTTTTATTATTACAGTGTTTGAACATGTAGTCTTACTCTTTTTTTTCTTGGCGCAAACCTTCAGGTTTAATTGGTTTTATTTATTTTTTGCCACTGCTTCTTCTTCTTTGACCATATTCGCTCCCTATGTGGAGCATATAGCCGCCACACGGCAACTCCATGTCTCCCGCCAATTGCTTTGCGTCCTACCATGCAGGGACGTCCCGTACACATAGACGAATAGGCAGTTGCCTAGGGGCGGCAAGTCCTAGGGAACGGCAAATGATCACAAAAATGCCGAAAAATATATTTTCAATTGTAATAATACTAAGATTAATATACCGATGGGTAAACAATACTTAATTTTATCGCAAACATCTTCTTTAAATATTACTTTTACTGATGGCAATAGTAAGGGTACCATTTTAAATTATGCCTAGGAACGTCACTCCTCCCATGGAACGCCAGAATCCCTCAATTCCACCGAGTACATTCTATGGATAGTACCCGACAGATGTCCGGGGCTCCAGAATACCACCGTTCGAAAAAAGAGGCAGGCAGTATTGAGGCTTTCCGAAGGCATCCCATCATTTTCTGACATCCTGTTTTGCGAATAATCTAAATTTACTATTCGAAATGGACTCGGTGACACCTTCAGAAGGAAAAATGCACGCACCGATGCGTTAGGATAAACTTAAATTGTGAATAATAAAATTATCATTTTTTCGTGAAAATAATAATTAAATTACTGTTTTAGTTTTTGTAATTGTCATCTAATATAATGTTTATAACTATAAATTTTAAATAAATACTAAATAACACATTTATGGCACTATTTGAAAAGCTAGAATATTGCGTGAAAACACGGCTCCGCTAAATCACCAATTTAAAACGCTGTCACTTATATGAAGACACAGTAATATTAAGGGATTCATTTTTATTAATCTTATTAATTCTGTCCGTTGATTTCAATTTCTAATAAAACTTATTTCTATGGATTATAGTTTTAAATAAAAACAGTCGATAATACTTTCATTGAAACACTAAATTTCACTTATTAATACTTTTTTAAAATTTATAAATAAGTAATATTCATAAATGAAAACACTACTATTAAGCTCTGTTCGCTCCTCGATAGTAACGTACTAGTGGATTGTAAATAGATTCACAATTTTTCAGAGTTTTCTTTTATGAACATTGTCGAATATGGTAACATGAATAAACAGAACATCATTAAACAGAACGTGATAAAACAGAATTTTAAAAAACAGAACTATGACAAAACAAAACAAATTTGAATCGTTCAAACTATGTACATTCTCACAGATTTTGTCACTCCAAGAAATTTTAGAAATCAACAAAGCACAGCTGCAAAGTCTTCCGATTTTAAATGAAATATCAAACTTTCCCACATCTCCACTTCTATACCCTATATAATCATAAAATCATATAATCATAAAACCTTTGCCGACAAACAAATTATATAATTCTTGAAACTGCTCACTACTCAAATCTGTTGGCATTCCCATGGGCTCATCCTTTTCGCCAGCAATGGCTTTGGACTCAGTGATGCATTTATATCTTATATAAACACGAAACTTTCATTTGCTAAGCGTCAGTTCAAGTTCATCCGTGCACTTGAATGCCTGAAGATGCCGAAAGGCGAAACCCGGGTCGTTAGTGACAAAATCTGTGAGAATGTACATAGTTTGAACGATTCAAATTTAATATTGAAATTCCACCAAGCACCTTCAGTCGAAATCTTAAAAACAAAACTAATTAAAAAATCAGAACAAGTTTCCGAACTCTATAGCATCCTACGTCTGACGATAGATAACATAACGTCTGACAGTATGGTTTGATTCTTGCTGTTCCCGTTGAGCGCTATTTTTATTTCATTACATGAAATCGAGTGAAAATGGCAACGGCGAGAAGCAAAAATGTTGTACAAATGTATGTCCATAACTCATTCGAACAAGAAAGCTAAGCTCTTTAAAATGATGTCTCAAGTAATGATAAAGTGTACAGATCATCGTAATTTAAATCTTGAGAAAACACTAGTATTGATATGTTTTACAATAAATTAATAATCTCTATATTGTATTTTACTGTACCATCTTATATTCAGGCCATTAATAATATCATCATAATAGCCAGGGGGTGGCAGTATTGATGCCGGGAAGGGTAGCGCGCTGCCTTGTCAAATGGAAACCCATCTCAAAATGACTGATATTTCGATAACTGTCCTTCAGTGTTATGCTCCAACCAAGGAAGCTGACACAGGCGAAATAATCAATCTATGACTTTCTCCATGCGGCAATATCCACAATCGTGATGGAGGACTTGAATTCAAGAGTCAGAGTTGATCCACTGCTTGGCCCAACAGTAATAGTAAGTTCGAATATATATATACGTATATTTGTTCGGATGATTTTGAAACCCAAGGATTAACAGTAAAATAAAAAAAACCTTTTTTTCTATACAATTTTCTTTTAACCAACAAAACATTAACTACTTTCGATGGTTTCGGCGGTAACTTTGTGGAAGTTCATTTTAATAGAAAATTTAAATTAACTTTGATTATTCCACGTATTGTGTTACTAACTGTGACACGTGTTTCGCCTCTTTCAGAGGCATCTTCAGACTTACTATCTGATTGATTACAACTCATTAGTATAATTAGTATCATTATCTGTTTGTTTTATTTCGATTCTACACCCCCCTCCTTGCTCCTCTTAAAGGGAAAAAAAACCCAAACCTCCATTTTGTAATTTTATAATTTTAAAATGTTAGAATCAATCTTGCTTCATTACTTAAGCAAACTTTGCGATAGTAAGTCTGAAGATGCCTCTGAAAGAGGCGAAACACGTGTCACAGTTAGTAACACAATACGTGGAATAATCAAAGTTAATTTAAATTTTCTATTAAAACATTAACTGTTTCTCTTCAATACCAATAAATCATTAAAAAAAAATACATAAACAATATAAATATTAAAATTATAATTATTTAATAAAATACTTACTTCAAAAATACTGGTAACCATTATAATAAAATCTGAAATATATATTGATATAGGCTCTAGGTCCAGCATGTGATGTTCCCCTGGTATTATTTTAAGTGAACGATTTTAATCTAAGTCGATAAAACATCGGTTCAATGAAAGAAACATTCTCTTCACAGATTCAATTTCAATTTAAGAAAAGAAGCTTTTACCTCAAAGATCATAAAATTCTCTTCCTTGAACGCTGAACGGATTGCCTCATATATATATTATATTAAAAGACTAGTAACGCTTAGATAAAAATATGATATTGTTGTAGGTGCTGTCAGAGGATTTGTTACGAGTCACAGACGTTCATAATTCAGACGGTTTAAGAGCTTAAAGATTTTTATTTATTGTTAATACTTTCATTCAGTGCCTTTTCCCCATGTAATGAAATGGAACGGCGTTCCGGCACCTTTATATTGGAATTTTTAATGTTTCAATATTTGTCAAAACTAAATTTAGACCTACAAAATCGGAACTATCATGTAAATGTGAATATTACAAATCAAATGCGCTGTTGCTGCTGTAGGCGATTTACGTTTTCGTGGAGTTATTACTCCAGGAGACAAAAAGTGAGTTTGAGCAACTGAATAACAAGCAGTTTTCGTAAAAATCACGATTGAAATACCTCCATTAGGAAATCATCTTCTTCTCGTAATGATCAGACACGGACTAGAAAAACAATCATGAGCAAAAGTGAGTTCCAGCCAGTGGCGGCCGGTCAAAGTGGCATTGGATCAATGCACCCTTTGTGTTGCAGGGGCGGTATTAATTGTCGTATTGTATTTATTGTCTAAAATAAAATGTTCTAAAATATTTATTATAGACAAAAAAATGAGTGAATAGTATAAATGTTATGTTTTAATATTATTTCAAGAAATATAACCACCTCTGCATTTACAAGGGTTGCATTGATCCAATGCAATATTGACCGGCCGACACTGGTTCCAGCACCTTTTTTTAAAGTACTGCTTTCAATTATATGCTAATAGCTATTTCAATTTGGCAGACAAGAAATCTTTAACCGCTTGAACTATGCTTCTTTGCATTCACAGCAAATTACAGATCACAAATCTCTATAACTCAAAGTTTAGATGTTATCCATGATTTACTAAGCATCTTTACATTCCAGCACTAAAGGAATATGCAATATCGGAATTGTTAAAACCAAGATCTTGGTATTCATAATATTTTTTAACGCCGAAATGCCGGTTTTAAAAAAGCAAGAATACCAGTGCTTCGGTATCGAAAATCAACCAAGATCAAATTTAGAATGAAGATCACATATTTTTAATGATTGCTCGTGATAAATGTATTTCTTTAAAAATCTACGTGGTATTTTAAGTGTTGTTTTAATATTGATAGGGACCAGAACTGATGAGCCATTAGTTTTGTAAACCATAAGAAATATATATCACGAATACCTTGGAAATTGAGCAAATCATGTAGGTTTTAAACCAAGATAATCTTTTTCTACCATCGCCTTTGCTGCTGTATATTTCTATTTGCACTATGGGTTAAAGTAATTCGTATTTTTATGTTGCCAATATATTAACCTACTGTTATTATATGGACTCTGCACTCCTAGCAAAATTTATTTCCAGATTGGTTACAGACTTAGTTTTGTATCTTTCTCTTACATCTATTCTAGCTTCGATTCATTTTTAACCTTCGATTTTCTATGAGGTGAATTCACAGTGAAAACTTCTTCTTAATTTAACCTTTTGCTCAATAGTCAATACCAATGAAATCTTAATGATATTATTATTGTAATCTTGAATGATAGATCAATAAATGCAATGCCAATATTACGCAAATTTATCTGTGGTCACTTTGTAGCTCGTCGCTTCTCGATCCTATTTTCGACGTTTCGGTACATAAGTGTTAACCCTTAAATGCATAGATGACTTCCAAAATTACAAACGTAAAAGACAGGCGTAAGACTTGTTTTTATCCACGGCGAATTACATAATGCAAATAAATCACAACTTACAGATACTCTTCCATGACTCACAGCTTTTTTTGATTTCTGCACTCTAAATTAGGCACAACCAAATCTTGTAAAGCTTAGGGTTGCGAATTGAAGATATGCCAATAATCGTGGCATTCACTTTGTTCTACCATATTTTTAAAAGCAGGGTTTTGGAATAGTAAAAGAAACCACAACTCGGACTACGGCATTTACAAATCCGATTTGAAATATAATACAATGCAAAATGCTACGTATACAACTTAAATGCGTAACTCTTTATATTTCAATTTTATTAAAGAGTCGCTAGTTTTCTTGGGACTCCGACTCCACAACCTTGTTTAAAACTGACCAACCATATTTAATATCTGCTGTTGTATTATGTTTTGTAGCCTCGAAGTTAATATGAGTATTGAGATCAATATACACTACATTAGACGAAGATTTTAGCTAAAGCATTGTAATTTAAAATAAACATTGGGCCGTCAAGTAAAATATTTATAAAAAAAACTCATGATCGTGTTTTTAATTCACTTGGTCAAAAATGAAATCATAAGTGATGCAATGATAAACTGCTTAAACTAAAGTAAATTCATTATTTTTGCATTGATTTGGTGGAGCTTCATTGTTATACAGTGAGATAGCAATTACATTGCTTTATACTTCATAATTTTTGTGGAACAAATTGCATTTATATTCGTTATCTTATTTAAATTTTCGTATTGCAAATCATACAATTGAGGGGTCTAAAAACACACACCGTTTATGCCAAATAAGGAGTAGACGATTTTTTTATTTTTGTACTAAAATTATTTTACTGGTAGCTTTTTTTTCTATCGTGTTGTATTCCAATTGGGAACAATATGCATATTGTATAAGTCAGTCAGACACTTATTCTAATAAATATAGCCAAAATTAAATTTGACACATCGGAGTTGAATCGATCGGTTTCTGTGTGTTGTTTTCATACAATAACATATAGTTTAATATACTTTCGTTGGATTTACAAAGTTATATTTGATGACATATTGACATGACTTGTAATTTATTTTTAAGCGAGTTTCATTTATTGTGAGATTTTTTTTTTCACGATTTTATACTCCAAGAATAAATCCCCACTAATGAAAGTCATTACGACCAACCACAGTTAGAACGATTAGTCGAGGTATAACAAGTAGGTAGGAATAAAAAAAAACCATCGCTCAACTGTTACGAAGTATGTTTATTAGAAACAACATTTTATTTAAAATCACACACAATTATTAACAAATAGAATTTATATTGCTACAGAATTAATACCTATACACAATGAAGTTATAGAAGTTAAGAATAAAATATATCAAAGTCTGCGCGCGATAGACAACAAAAAAATAATTTTAATTATCGTCGAGATGGAAAAAAGTTAGTTCTTCCATCTCGGACGACGAGCTTTCCGATATGCCATTCTATTAATAACGTATCGCACAAAAGTGAAGTTAAAACTAAAGGCCTAAAATTATACTGAGATTAGATGATATTTTTTTTTAAGCACAACTATTTAAACTAAGATTTTTAAATGTCTGCCAGTTGTCATCACAAAAGGGGTAGTGGAAGCTAGTGCCTATAAAACTCATCCATATCAATATACATTATGTAACATGAATAATATTTACTAGGTTTTGACAAAATGTAGACTTATCGGTTTTTGCTTTTTTTTTTAATTGTAGATTATTTATTAGTAAATTTTTGTCTGCAT
Organism: Himalopsyche tibetana; assembly: GCA_030503985.1. Taxonomy (NCBI): domain Eukaryota; kingdom Metazoa; phylum Arthropoda; class Insecta; order Trichoptera; family Rhyacophilidae; genus Himalopsyche; species Himalopsyche tibetana. Next base: position 17,069,450 of record JAPJYX010000015.1, on the reverse strand, counting down.
ATCATGTTTGTATAAATTTTCTCTAAAAAAATAATAATCGAGAAAACTTCAAAGAGAGTGAAGACCCATTTATGTTATGATATATTATATATCTGATTTGCAAGAATTCTCAGGGGCAATCACAGATACCTGTGCACAAATATACTTACCATAAAGGCATCATGATAAAAAATAATATATATATGAATTCATATGAATACAAAATTTTCGTATTCCAGTATTCAACCGATGGAAACGACTCCGCACGAGCGACCACATTAATCAATTAATTTACCAAGCCGTGTGGCAACACTATCCATAAAAATATGAACTGAATTACCATACGAAAATTACATTAGAAAGTAAACATAATAATATTAGAAGCGGTCGAAATACTAGTTTTTTTTTAAAAAATATTATTCTTGATAATAATTGATATAAAATCATCTCATTCAAGATAAACAAATTTAAAAACAATAAATTGATTTCACAATATTGAAAAAAAAAAGAACAAGTATACAATATAGTAGTAATATATGTGCGTGTTTATAGACAGTCCACACAAATCACCGACAGAGATATAAACTTATTTGTGTTCTGTGAATAAATATTGTTTTAAATAATTAAATACAGAAACATCTTTGTAGTTTTTTTTGTTAGATGCCTCCTCACAGTGTTGATTTTTTTTAAATTAGCGCGGTCGCTTTTCTGCAGATTAAATTAAATTTATTAGGTTTAACTGTAATTAAAAACTTAATATTCCCTAATTTTTACAGCTACACACAGCTTAGGGGAGCAATGTAGGTAAGGGTTTGGTTTTTGCACGTAACCCTCCTCCCCAAATGAACTCTTCAGTCCTCTTTTCCAATCGGGTGACTACCATCGTATAGGAAGGCTGCTGAAGACAATCTAATCAACGCGTACTTGTGAGCAAATAAAGAGATTGACGAGGAGCACAGAATATTGGAGCTATTTGCGGGATTTACCAGATATCTTGTACTGAATACCAAGAAACGACACAAGTGGAACAATATTATCTTATATATATATTGTCGTAAATGAAAAATGCGTATGAACCAGCGATAGCACAGTTTGCGTCCTTAAACATCCTTAGGCTATCCGTGTCACCAGGATCATTCAACGTAAAGACATCCTCGACATTACAAGCAATCTTTTTTGTCACAAATCTCGTAGCCAAAGATGTAAAGTCAACTTGGCGCATTTCTCCAGCGCGAGTCTTCATTGCCGTAACAAATCTATACTCATCCGTAATGCAGAACGCAAACAGATTATTTTCTTTCACCGAAAAGACGCCTTGACAAATGTTTAGTCTGATTAATTCACTGACATATTTTGAAACTCCTGGGAATTGATGTCTCCAAACTTCAAGAACTTCCGGTAAATTCTTCTCAGTCAGCGGACACAGATAAATGTCTGAGGAGTGACTGAAAAATAAATAATGTTTGTTATACCATGTTTTTAAACAGAGCGCACAAAAGTTACACCAGTTATACATACCACCACCAGAATAAATTAATTGACATTATATACCTAGTGTTATTAATTATTATCATTATTAAAAAAATACCTTTGCGTTTAGTAGCTCTAAATACCGTTATGTGACGCTGAATTTTTTCAATTGTCTTTCAAAGTTGCACAGCCAATGTCTTTTGCGCACATAACCATTGGAAAATTAGAGGGAAAATTGCTAAGGACACAAGTTAACGATATTCCAGGTAAGCTAAAATCTTTCAACCAGCTGGATTCTGTCGATATCGAGCAACGATTCGCGCAGTCAGTCGAAACTCTCAAAACGAATCAAAGAGGGTAAGAGACTCGCTTCTAATTGACTTATTTTCTATGTAAATTTGTGATTCATACAAAATTATTCTAAAAAATGTGTACTTAAAGTTACTGCTAACTAAAGGCTATGAATAGAGAAACAATTTTTTAGAAAATCTCTTATTACTTCTGACCATGAATGTTCTTACGCTGTTTCCATTTTGATTGCGTCTAGTTTAAGAATCCTCATGCAATTTCTTTCAAACTGAGTGTTGATTTTGAGTCCTAATTCGTGTAGTACATCTTTGAAGGTTTCACCAAAGTTTTTAGTTACCGTGCACAGAGGGCGCTCATTCCAGTCGATTTTTTTCGATTTCAGTAAAGCATTTTTCATTTTACTAAAATCGTCGCCTTGAATATGAATCGTCAGATTGACTATACGATTTGCCTGAAAAAATAAATTTGCCAAGTTTAAACATTTATAAAAATTTTCAAATCATTTATCAACGCCTGTGGTAAAAAAATATTTATCGGAAACTATGCAAGGTACATCTTTTATAAACGGCAAAATATACTAACATTTATAATCAAATAGGAAATGGCGGTGAACCATTTTATGTGTGCGTGTCAAATAAATTCAATTGTTTTCCACACATTTTTTTATGCAAACAAAATACTCAATATTTTTATTGAGACATTAAACAACTTATCCTATCACTCTTGTTAGTTAAGTTTGTATTAAACGTCAAAGATATCTGTGAAGGATTTCGCCGTTTGTTTTACTTTTTATTTCAAGTAGTGGTATTTGAGCTTTCTTGGCGACCGTTGGATAATATCCAAATGATTTTTTCAACGGAACTAAATAATGGTAGCATTAGGGCATCCGTTCCCGCACCCTTTTTTAATCCCGGGATGTCATGATTAACATTTTTTCAGGACTCGGGCTTTCGAGATCCCGGGATTGATCACACTTACCATTGTTTCAGAAAAATCTGACGAAAAGGTGTCGAATTAACACCTCTTTTTTACATCTGTGTTCCAGCCCTATGCAGCGTTTTTTTTAAACTCTTTTAGATCTTTTAAGTGTTATAGTGAATACTGGGATCGGTTCTAATGCAACATGGGGTTACGATATCGCCAAATTGGTCGGGATCCCAGGATTAGGTAGCCCTAGCTGGCATATCATGGAAGGAAACACAGAGATTTGTCATTAACATTTCATCTTGGAGGCACCGCGTGCTTGCCGCATACTCCATATGAAGCGAATACGGTTCAAAGCGCAAAATACAAAAAAAATAGTACATCCTTAAAACATGAAAGAAATGATAAAAATACGAGTTATAAATAACATTTCAATCACTGATGTGGCAGGAAAATTGTCACGCGCAATATACACATACAAAGGTTAGGTTAACCAATCCTGCCCTAAGCCATTTTCAACAGTGACTATTATCGATGTCAAGAAAATTAATTGGCATGCAATAATTACCGTTCTACCGAAACCGACCAATCCGTATTCAGGGTTTCCTTCAGGAGAGTAAATATAAAACGGGCACTCTTCAGGAGACTTGGCGTACCACTCACGTCTGGTCACTAGCCAGTTATCCATCAGTAAAGCATCAGGCCATTGGTCCTTCAACACTTGCACTATACTCTGCCATTTGTCTGACTGTAATTCTACCAATGGATCATCGACAGCTATTTCAAAAACCATATTTATTTTGGTTGTATTGAACACTACAAAGAAAAAATATACAATGGATATTCTAATAAAAATTACTTGTATATATAGATTTTTTTATCTTTTTTTATCTTATCTTCTTATTGTATTCTAAAATGTTGCCAACTGATAATATTTACAACAACAACATATCCATACAAAAAACAGACAAAGAAGGAATAATTTATATTATTGTTAATCAATTCTGTGGTTTTATTTACATTGAAGCAAATTAGGCAAACATCTCAAGGAAATAATAACCAACATAAATAATCTATACTTGAAACAAAAATTATCACTTAGATATTGAATGAGTCTTACCTTTTTAATTCCTTTTCGGAATAAACAAATGTTTTCACATTATAGAGATTCTAGAAAAATATTTGTTAATAAAATCTAATTTATACAAATTTCATTGAAGAATTAGTAAGTGTCAAGTCTGGTTTGTTTTATTGAAATGTCCCGGAAAAAGCGTAGATTTCCCGGGAATTTATTTTCGAGTCGTCTCGACACAGAGTCCCTAATTGTGTACCACGCTGTCACAATTGCCATTCATTAGATTATTTTCATCAATGCGTCATCTTAATTTGAAGCATACGATTATCGAAAAATCATGTGTCACTCACATCAATGTGTCACCGAACCTTGCTTAAATGTAATGCAAAAAATAATTCACCCAATTTGGAAGCTCACAGTTCTAATTAGTCAATAGCACTAAACTGGACATGTCAAACACGCGTTTGTTGAAACTTCTTGAAAAAATAAAAAAAATATTCTATAAAGTGTTCCAAAAGGCAATAGAAAAAAAATATTGATAATAATACAACATCATGCCGCCTGTGTGGTCGAGTGGTCAACGGTGTTGGCTTCGGCTACAGAGGGCCCGTGTTCAAATCCCGGTACGGACAGTTTTATAAATTGATTTTTCAATCGATTTATGAATTTCTGTTCAAAGGCATGGATGTATGTGATGTCTTGAATTCCCACCTCCCACTCATCCTATCCTATGAACGGGGCGTATCGACAGCGATTAGCTTACCACTAATCCTGTCCTAGCCCAATCCTTCTATCCCTACTCTCTTTGGAAAAAGAAAGGTTGAGCAACTGAGTAACAAGCAGTTCTCGTAGAAACACTTATGTTGAGATAAACTCCATTAGGAGTCCATATGCTCCATATTGGGAGCGGAAATGGTTAAAAAAAAAATACAACATACTTTTTTTAAAAACTTAAGTCACTTTCTCACATTTCTGTTATCGCTGAAAAACTATTGGCCTTATGAAAATAGGGCCTGTGTACTTTATCGTTGTATGTATGATTGCTTTTATTGACATTTAATAATCTTCGTGAATTAATTGCAGATAAAGAAGAAAAACAAACGACTTGCAAAGAACCACATTTATAATAACACCACGAAGCAACTGAACATATCAGTAGCAACGAATCGGAGAGAGAAATCAACCCGAACCACGTCGACTGTGGAAAGGAAAAAGGAAATTTTACATGAAATTACATAAAAAATGTGATATGATGATTTTCTGCCATATGAAAATTATAAAATAAATACAACCTTGAAGTGCACAGAGACTTCTAAACTGGTGTTAAATTGACACAATCTAATATTAATTTAAGAAATTATCTAGGAAAAACCTTTTTGTCAGTAATTTTTCTTGGTTTCAATTTTCACAAGCCCATGATTTTTCAAACTTAAAATCCAAATTTAGATAATAATTCGGCATTTGCAGCTTACATCCTTTTGACAGAACGCGTATCAAGTTGGATACATTGTGAATATCGAAAAAAAGCTGTGGGTTACGTCCTTTTCCCTTTCCACAGTCGATATGTAACTATAAAATTTAAAATATTTGATTTTAATATTATTTTATTTATACTGTTAAATCTTGTCACTATGAGTATAAATATGTTACGGAGCGTTTGTCATTTATAAGCGAAGTGACAATTTGTGCAACAGAGTTTGACACGCCTGCACTCGATGTGCAAGCTTGCGTAGGTTTTGACGTTCTCTTATAACCACCCCCGCGCCCTGTCAAAAGCTAATGCGAGGGTCGTTATTAAACGTGATAATTAATCTCTTCTTACAAACACACTAGTCACTGATTGATATGTTTAGTTGACTAATCTCTCACCAGGTATGTCGTATGGCAAAATCATTAAAAAATGACTAATAATTGCATTACTACATCTTAAATATAATCAAAAAGAAATACTACCTGAAAATATAATTACCATACATATTCATCAAAATAGTTCAATTTGATTTCAAGAGAAAAAAATGTTTTTTTTAGATAAATATCTTATAACTTTCAATATATGTTAATTCCAAATTAAACTAAATTAATCTATTAAGTGTATTGCATTTTTTTACCATGTCCGCTCCCAATGTGGAGCATATGAAATCCTAATGGAGTTTATCTCAACAGAAGTGTTTGTTACTCAGTTGCTCAATCTCTCTTTTTCCAAAGCGAGTAGGAATAGAAGGATAGGGCTAGGACAGGACTAGTCGTAAGCTTATCGCTCTCAATACGCCCCGTTCATAGGATAGGATGGGTGGGAGGGGGGAATTCAAGACATCACATATATCCATGCCTTCGAACAGAAATTCATAAATCGATTGAAAGATCAATTTATAAAACTGTCCGTACTGGGATTCGAACCCATGACCTCTCTAACCGAAGCCAACGACGTTGACCACTCGACCACACAGGCGGCGTATTTCATTACCTACTTTATTTATCTGAAAAATATGAACTGATAAAATATAAGTCCCATTAAAATGAAAAAAAAAACACAATTTACCGATTTCTGTTCTAAGAAATTGATATTTCAATTAAAAATAACGTTACGTAAAGAGTGATTAGCTTACCACTATCCTTATACTCTCTCCGAAAAAAGACAGTTTGAGCAAACGAAGCAGTTCCCATAGAAAAACTTTTGTTTAAATACCTAAGTTAAGAGGTCATATGTTCTACATTGGGCGCGGATATGGATTTAAAAAACATTTGATTTTGTCTTAACATTTATGGCTGCCTGTAACGCAAAAAATAGCGACAGTAAGTGTCGATCGAATCTTGAAAAGCGCCACTAACTTGTGTATAATATCAATACTATGAAATGTGGATTTTTTCAACTTTTCATAATACACAACATGAGAATCGGTGATAATATATCATTTCCTAATTCATGCAGTCCAACAGACCATATTAATTTATTATGAGACAGTCATTACACTCACGCACTATAAGTAGAGTAACCATATTTTATTTAATATATTTCGAGCCAAAAAAAAAATCTTAAGAAGAGAAAAATACTTACCCGCGATCTTCAATAGGGTCCTGATTTTACAAAATAAAAGTGGGAATTGGTAAGCATGTATATATATTTTTTTGCTTTAACGACTTTTCACCAAGTATTGACAGTGAACAACCTAAAAGTGACTTACCCGCATGGTAAAACAAAATACCATTTAGTTGATATACTTTGTAGGTTGGTATTAAAAAATGTGGAATCAAAATGAAAACCGATATACTCAAACATCTATTTAAGTAAAATCTATATTGCTCCAGTATTTGACAAACGTAAATGCTTTCAAACCTTGTCTAGTTTGTACCAAGTTTCTCAATCTCCCTTTAGAGAATATACATAAAAAAAAACAAGGGCTAGGAAAGGGGTAGTTATTAACTAATCTCTTTCGCTACGCTCCGTTGTTTGAAGGTTGGAAGGGTTGTCGAAAAATTTTAGACATCGCAAACAACCATTCCTTCGAACATAAATCAATGAATCCATTAAAAAAAATGGTGTTCGTACAGAGATGGAAGCCAACAACGTTGACCACAGCACCACGGACCCAGTGCCCTTATAGTTTTAAAATATTGTATATTACACAAAAAAACACTGCGACTAATTTAAAAAAAGACGCAACAAATCAATTTCATAACTTTTAGTATTTTTATTTATTAAAAAAAAACACTCACCTTCTTCTACGACTCCAACTTCTCTCAAAGCTCTGACCCAGACTTTGTAATCCTGATATTACCAGATCATGGAGCGAAGACGCTGAAATAGAATTATGGTCACCATAGCTCGATTACAAAAACTAAACATTAACTATTTACGTATAAGTATCTCGCATTCATTGACTTTCCTATATAATTAGTAACTAAGTATATGAGAAATGAATACACTATCACGTAAGGATGATTAAATCGAATGTAGTAGTTTTTATGGGCATAAAACCTTCTAACGCATTACCAGTGGCGTTTAGCCATAAATACATTAAGGCACCAGGTATCCCAAGATTTTTTTCCGTCATTGAAAATATTTTGAAAAGTGTTTTTAACTAATGAACTTTTACCCAATACTTGGTTGCTATCTATCAGTGTACAGAAATAATGACAGTAGGAAAACCATCTCAAACTGCTCGCTTTCTATATGAAGGTATACAACTATTGGATTAAATACATTTCACCCTTATTGCATCCTAAACTTTTTTACCAAGTTCGCTCGTAGTATGGAGCTTGAACAGAAGTTATTAAAGGAACAAATTTGGTCAGACTCTCGTTTTTTTTTCAAATATAGTAAGAGTAGGGGATGAGGAAAAGACTGCTGGTAAGTCTATCACTTTTGCTACGCCCATTTTTAGAACTGGATAGGCAGAAGGAAATCACACATTACAGACATCCTTGCCTTCAAACAGGATACCGAAAATCGATCGATAAATCAATTTATGATACTGTGCGCACTGAAGGAAACATCGTTGACTATCTGACCAATTTTACCTTAATATTTTTTACCACAGAAATATACATTTCCCGTTTACAAGGTAACCGCACTCCACTGCACATTGTGCAACCGGTCCGTCTTAAAAAATAATTTAGGATTTGACCCAAAAGCCACATTGGAGATAATGGGCGAATGATTGATGATGCGTAAAAAATCGTAACATAATCGTGTGATTATTTTCCGTGCCATTTTTTGGTTTACTTTATAATAACACAGATTACATTACAATTTCATTAAGTTAATATTAACGTTCAATATTGAATAAGGAGATACATTTTCGTGCTGCAGTTCTCTCACAAGTATAATATTTAACGCTGTTTTATTGACATCCAACATCAAAGTGACTATTATTATAAATTATAGAGGGGTGAATGATATGTTTCTCTTCTTCAGCGTAAGGACTAAGTGGACAGCGTTTTGCGGAGCGATCGGAGTCAGGACACATGTATTAGCGGAGAACATGTTTGATATACACGCTGCACGCGACGCCACGAAAGACAATGCCACTGAGACCGTACCCTTATTGGTTCAAGATGGCACAATTTTAAAGACAATCATTGCCCTTAAATCCTAGTCTAACGTCATTTTTTTAACTAACAACTATGCCCACTTCCAACGTCTTCTTCTTTGGCCATGTTCGCTCCCTATGTGGAGCATATGACCGCCACGCGGCACCTCCATGTTTCCCTGTCTCCCGCCAATAGCTTTGCTTCCTCCCATGACATGCCAGCATCCCTCAGTTCCGCCGAGTACATCCTATGGATAGTACCCGACGGACGTCCAGGACGCCGGAATCCCACCGGTCGAAAGAAGAGGCAGGCAGGATTGAGGCTTTCCGGAGGCATCCGCAGCACGTGACCCAGCCGGTTCCAACGTCTCTCCATAACCACTGACGTGACGGGACGCTGTCTTGTACGCTCCCTTATCTCTGAATTCCTCACAAAATCAAACCACCTCACCCCCATTATCCGACGCAAGCATCTGTTCTCGAAGCTCAGTATACGGTTTTTCTGATGATTCGCAACCGTAAAGCATTACCGGCAGAATGCAAGCGTTGAACAAGTGGCATTTGGTTTTAATCGAGTACAGCTGTGTGTCCCATACAGTCCGCATTGAGTTGAATGTGGCTCCAGCCATTCCTAAACGAATGGCGAGCTCGTTTTTTGTACTACCGTCTTCGGGGATATGTACGCCGAGGTATCTGAAGCTGTCAACCCTCTCGATGATCTGTCCCGCGCTGGTAAGGGTCCTATCAGAGTCATGACAGGTTTGGTTACACATCACATTGGTCTTACTAGTATTATTTTTTAGACCAATGCGACCTGAGTTAGTTCCTAACCCATCAATAGTCTCCTGGATGCCCTCAATGGATTTATCGAATATTACAGCATCATCGGCATATTCAAGGTCACACAGCTTCAGACCGGGACCAACAGCTACACCTCGATCAGGCGGAATTGACCTGCGAAGTATGAAGGAGCATAATATTATATGTGGACTCGGCGATTTTTTTTATTAAAATCATAAAAGCCATTAGCCTGAAACAGTCGACCCTGGGTATTGAGCACTCAGTTACGGGGTTGCAAGACTCGTATCTCAGATATAAAACGGTCAAACGTGAGTTTTTCAATTAATTTATATAATTTATAAGCAAAACTGCCATATAATAGTGTATAGAAACTTTAAGAAGAAAATTTAAGCGGTTGACTTACAACTAGTTCACTCAAAATCTTGCGATGCTACATTAGAGTAAAATATAATTCACATCATAAGCGGTTATCTTTTTTTACCATGGCTACTTTCAATGTGAATGAATATGAAATCCTAATGGAGATTATATGTTACTTTATATAGAGAAGTACTTTTTACTCAGTTACTCAACTTCTGTGTTTTGAAAAGAGTAATTATATAAGGATAAGGCTAATACAAGTAAGCTAATTCTTTTCTCTTTAAGCAATTGTTTTTACAATCAGATGGGTGAGATTAAATATTATACATCATATTCATCCATGCCTTTGAACAAAAAATTATAAATTGATTCTAGCCCGTAAGCACCGCTAGATCACGGATCATTTTCAGTAAAAACATAAACTGAAGAGAGTCGGTAAATATTTATGATAACGCACAAACGTTTAGAAGCTGTCAAAATAAAATAATTGCAAAAATACTTCGTTAATAAGAAATCACTGACCAAAATGTAATAGATACTGATAAAAAATGAAATACTTATCAAATAAATACAGGTCATTCACTAAACCAATGATTTATTATATTAATTAATCTAAAAAAAATAATGTTAATATGATGTTTTTAAAATTCACTTTAGTTTCGCAAGACATAAATTATATTAGGCAACTTAGACTAGATTACAACTTCTCTTCGCATATAAATCAATTAAAAAAAAAAAATCAAGACTTCTTGTTTTAAAATCCACTAGTACCTATTTCACACTAGATGGCTTCACAAAACGTAAATAAACATGCTCCTAATCGATATTTAATTTGGTCATGTTTAATGATCGTACACAGAGGCGGACTCGTTAATATTTCTAGTAATAAGTATACACTCGAGCGTTGTATAACGCGGTTACAACATCGATCTGTAATAGGAAGGAAATCGTAAACAACAATTTATAAATTTTACAGGAGAAGGTTTTTTTATAAATTAACTTCGGAAAAGGAATTCGTTAAGTGCGGTTAGTAAATAGTCATATTTTGTCAATGAATATCTTAACATAATAAAATTGTCAGTTCTCTAGATCAGTGTTTCTCAACCGGGGTCTACGTAAAACTAACGATAATAAGTCAAAACTCTAAAATGCACAGGCCCTAAAAGAAGATCAGATGAATGAGATAACGCTCTAAAATGGCGATATTGAACAATTATTGGCTGAAAACGAAATTTACATAATAGCACTTATTTTTACCTTAAATGACAAGCATGCAATCCACATGATTATTGGACTCTCTTTCACTGTCGACCCTTTTTAGTATTGATTCATTCTATTTTTCAATATTTATTGATTCTCGTCGACGAGCACACAAGACACATTATCACTTTATCATTATCAAGTGTTTTGTGGCTTTTCAATTTACTTACAATTTCTAATATACAGAAAATTTTTGTTGTTTTTCAATTAAAAAATTTCATCATATACTATATTTTATGCCAAACCTCCTTTTTGTCTTACCAATATATTTTATTTCTCGGTTATAAATTTCTAAAAATAATAGGCAATCGTTGCCATATTTTTTCCTTACACGATATTATTAATAATTCGATCATGTTAAGACAAGAAAAGATTTTTTTTGTCATAACACTAAAAAATCAATACTAGAAAAATAAATTCTATCGACAGAACTGTCAAATATTTAAAACAAATGAAAATCGATTACCTGATTTAAAAATGTTCCATTCGATAAGAATTCAAATTTTTCTCCGCACTGTTCTATGGCTGTTGAATGATATGTTTTTGTTGTTGTTTGTATACATATGTGCCGTCTCAGATAAAATAAACTTTATAAAAAGAGATTACAGCTTAATAACATGATTATTCCACTGATTTGATTTTAAAAAAAATCATCTTTAAAATAACTCTATCGTCAGATTTTTATTTATGTTATAAAGAAGACATTCATTCGAAATTTTACATTATAAATGACACAATGAAGAGTGGGATTTTTCTTTTTACTGGTCTCGGGAAATGGCTTTAATACAGACAATAACAGTTCTAATAACAGTATTTCTTACTTGTATTTGGAGGAGAAAATTCCATGCAAAATAAATTTAGAGCTACTTGTCTGATTTAAAATTGTATTTATTATATTAATATCTAAATGTGCTTCTTAGAGAGGCGTAACACGTGACAGGCCTTAATTAATACACAACGAGTGAAACAGCACTAGTTTTAATTTTAAGGTTGCCATCGAGTACATTGAAAATATAACTATTACTTAATAAAATTTACAACTAAGTGTATTTTGATATGAGATATCTGATTCGTCTCTGGCATAGTGACATATAACAGATAACTTAGATTCATAGGTATAACATAACACAACACATTATAGATAGCAAGTCGATCTCCTTGTGACCAAACACACATAACACGTAATACAATAATAAGATTATCATTACGACAATGTCGATTACATAAACTGGGGGCATTCTTTTTCATTCTATTTGCCTGTCGCTATAATTTTGTAAGTATAATATTTAGTGGTAATACGAGTTTTACGTGTATTTGCCTCCGTGGACTTGCTCGCTTTCTTCCCGTTGCCTTCGCGTGTCGATGCAAATATCTCGCAATGAAAACGTAACTAGAATGACATAAAATATGACATATGTAATCATTACAGTAATCTATTTATTATTTACATATGTAATAATGTGAAAGAGACTCCTGTCTAAAAACGTGAGAACAAATCATCTTTCAGGATAATAAAAAATGGGTCTTTTTTCGCGATATTGATTAGTTTAGAGTTAAAAAAAAATGGTAATATCTCTCTTTTTTTATACCATTAAGCCGATAACTTTTAGAACACAAATACTAAAATATGAGGGGTCTGCTTATAAAAAGCAATAAAGCCACATTTTGTCTAAATCTAGAAAAAAATAAGCAAGTATTATACGTGTAATTTAACACTTAATTTTAAAATTTACAATATTAAAATATAGATGCATTAATGTCGATCTGACACAAATAACAGCTTAAAATTAACAGACATGGGGAAGTTGCCTACCTTTAAATCAGCATTAATAATAAATGTCTACAAAAATAAATGTTTTTTTTTGGCAAACTAGAATAATCAATTCACCAACTTGAGTTATTTCCAAAATTAAGAATTTATATCAAAAAATCTTTTTGTATACTTATATATTTTTTGTCAGAATTGTTAGTTACTAACTTCTGTCAGAAATTTGACGATATATTGATCCAACAAATATTTTTTTGCTTAAAAAAACATAGTGTTAATCGATCTATTGTAAATATTCATTAACTATACCACTTTCGTACTCATATTTGCTCCTGATACGTCAACAGATTTCATTTGGCTGAAAAATAACTGGTTGATATTAATTGTAAGTCACTCAAGTTTAAGAAATAAAGAAAGGGCAAGAATACTATTAGCTGTTGGGTGATTTCTGTAGCGAGAAGAATTAGCTAAATATTTGTCATTTACTAGCCCGTTATTAGATTCTTTTCATCTCCGAAAATTAAAGGTTTAGCGACACACTCAATAGCGTCTACTTGTGATAAAACATACGTTTAAATGGTCAATTAGAAGTCTGCATCTTCCACATTAAATACGAATATATGTAGTTCTACGAAATATATTTGACATTTAAAAAATATTTACATACACAATTGATAGATAAATTATACTTTCAAATATTAAGCTGGTTATCTGAAGTCTGAACCGCTGAACGGAAGTCAACAGGGTTACGACTAGGCCACGTCAATCGGTTTTTTTTCTTTAATCAACCTTTGAATATTCAAAACATCAATTAAGCAATTTTTATTTTTTTTAGATACTAATCCACTTTCTAATATTATACGCAATATATTGGTATAGATAACAAAACTAAATATCGATTTCAGATTCACCCAAAAACGTGATCTTTTTAAATTTCAACATGTAAATATTTAATTATTTATGTTAGTATATCGAAATTCGGTATACTATAACAGTGTTTCCCAAAAAGCTTGACAACGCAATAATTCATGCGTGATTTGACAGCGTGTACATTCGTTTCGAGAAATAGTTTATGTAACTGTTATATTTTTAATTTAGGAAAAAACTAATCTTTTTCATATTAATTGACATGCATTTTTAATTAAAGGAGTCTGAGGTACCCGTTTTTTACGACTCCGACTCAGTCCTAATAAAAACAAAATAATGATATGTCCAACACCAGACATAAACTAATTACGGACCACTATTTTTATAATAAGGTTCGCAAAGTCTCGTATTCTAATATCGAAAAACAAAACTGCTTCTTTACCCCGTTCCAGTAGTTGAGTGGTTAATGCTATTGTACTCTTACCTGATTTGGTCATGAGGTCACACAACTGATTCCCGAAAGGGTTCATTTGATCATGTAAAAACGTCGTAGAATGAAAAAGACACGTATACGATGCTTTTTTTATTGCATCCGATACCGATCGACTCGAAACTAATTCTTGGCATAAGAGTTTCGCTCAAGTGATTCAGAAAGATTTTATATATTACACACTGAAATTGGAAATCGTTGAAAACACGTCTGTCAAAATTATGACTGTTTTCAATTGATATTAAAAAAATGAATGTAAAAGAAAAGAATTATGTATGCTTATTTCAACAAAAACACAATATTCCTTTGTACTTTATTTCCACTTTATTTAAAAAGGTCAGGACCGGTTTCGCTCATGGCGATCATTGTCAACTGAAATCCTGACCTTTTTAAATAAAGTCGAAATAAAGTACAAAGAAATACATATCGTGTTTTTATTAAAGAAATCTCTTTTCACCAAGTGTAGACAGTGAACACCCTAAAAATTATAAATGCATTAAATTTAACTGTACATTATTTTACTAACAATAATTCGATAAGCGCAAGCTATTTTTCAATAAATTATCTATATCAAAAATCGTATTTTATTTGGAGGTTTATTATTATATTTGATTTTTTTTGTTTCAATTCTCCTTTAGCATATAAATATAATGTGCTACCTTCCATGACAATGCTTATAGCAAAAAATGCGAAGTGGACTGTATTAAAAAGATTGAAAAACACTGGACTACATACTAAATTTATGAAACTATCAATCACGAAGAAATGAACCTTCTAAAGAGGTGAAAAAATTAGTAATAATTTTGTGTTAAGTAAAAAGATATTACCACATGCGGCAGTAATCAGCACAGTAATGTTTGTCCGATCAATCTTCAATAGTGTAATGTTCTACATAATTTATAATAACATAATCGTTTCAAATAATATCAATTTTATAAATGAGATCGTTTCCTTTCATAACTATTATAAAACAAATACCACATGTTTGAAATGGGACTATCTCCAATCATAAATGTTATAGTTATATATGTGTAGTTATAATGCAAAACGTACTATTTCCAAAACTTGAACTTTTCAGTAGAGTAATCAAACAATATAACGAATAACACAAACAACATAACATTTGCATAAAAATATGATTTTCAATTTGAAAACGGCAGTGTTTTAAACATTTTATATTGAAACTAGTAGGACCAGTCGATTTCATAGACTTGAAGTACCCTATCTGCATACTTGACTAGGGTATCCATTCCCGGAGCCTTTTTCCAATGCCCGGATTTCGGGATTGATTTATTTTGAATCCCGGGATCCCGGGATCACAGGATTGAGATTTTCTCACCGAGGAATTTGAAATCCTCAATTTGCTATACCTTTTCCCGGAATCTCACGGAAACTCGTTTTTTTTTTTTTTAGCTCACCGAGGAATTTGAAATCTCCGATTTGGTATACTTTTTCCCAGAATCTCAGCGAAACTCGTTTTTTTTTATTTTTTAGCTCATCGAGGAATTTGAAATATCCGATTTGGTATACTTTTTCCCAGATTCTCACAGAAACTCGTTTTTTTTTTTTTTAGCTTACCGAGGAATTTGAAATCCCCGATTTGCCAATTTCGGGTAAATTTCGAGAATTTCCTCAAGATTTCTCAATCCCAAAATCCCGGGATCGCGACCATCTCAATCCCGGCATTTCGGGATCAGAAAATTGAACGGGATCCCGGGATTGGATGCCCTATACTTGACTCAATATCGCTCATTTTGGAAATAGTGTGTTTTGCATTATAACCCCACATATAGCATATGCGCTTTCAAGAGGCGAAGTGAGCCAAGTACTGAAGTAAAATAGTAAAACTTTTATATCGGACTTTTAAGTACAATTACGTAAATACTAGATGTTTTAATGTGTTAAATATTTTTAGCTTGGAGAAGTAACACTATTGCATTGTATATTTAATGTGCTTGATACTTTATAGAATATTATTACGCATACAATACAATAACACTTGGTTCACTTCACCTCCAAGAGCTCATAATTATTATGTTACAGTTTAAGTATGCACTTAGTTAATACGCATGCATGTCGTCATATGGTAACGCATGAGAAAAAATATCTGTTGAACATTTTGATGTACTGTTATAATCGGATTCAGAGTACAAGGTAATCTCAGAATCGATACATTTTAAAACTGCCCCATATCATATATGTAGCACGTAAAAGCAAAAACCGACTAGTCTGAATCTTATCAAAATCCAACAAAAAATAATTTCATTTTATTCTACAAATCATTTACTTGTAAACTATGATATTAAAAATCCGATAAATTCATCAGTTACAAACAAACGCCTTTTTTACAATTTTATTTAATTTATTCTTATAACAATGGGCGTTCGCCTGGCTAATAATAGGCATACTGTTTCTAATTGTATATGCAATACAATCAGAAGTAAGATGGAAGAGGACCCGAAGGGCTTGCACGAGACTTTTGTTCAATTTAAAAGAGGCCGGCGAGGTCCTTTTGAAATTTATAAAAACAATATTTTAAGATCAAATCAGTACTTTAGCTAAATTTATGACATATTTATATTATCTAAAACAGTTTAAAAATAATATTTAAAACATGAAATTAAAGCGAAAACAATATTAAAAAGTCCCTACGTCTAGTAGAAAAATAAAAAAAGCTCAACTTTTATTTTGTAATTAATAACTTAACTTTTTGATTATTTATAATCTTTGTGATGTTAAATCTGATGGTGCTCCTCAGAGAAGCGAAACATTTATTACAGTAAAACAGCAAGTGAAATATCAATGTTACCAATTTACAGATGGCCCATATTTTCCAACATATAGCGGGTTTCAATTATATGTACAAGCGGGCAAATTGACAATATCGCAAGTCTGCCACTGCATACATTTTTAACCACTTGAATACATGCATGTCCGGAACATATGCAAGCGAACACGGATGTCCAAGACATTTAAAAAATCAAATACTTCTAATAGAATATAAGCAATATTTTGATTAATATGTGTACTGCCATATAAACTGAGTCAATATAGGTTTTTAAAATGTCGAATTCGAATGTATATTAGGCAAAATTATTTTTCTCAAAAACACGCAGTATCTCTGGGACATATTAATGACTTATTTGCGCGGTATTCAAACGGTTAAATATTATGAAACGTTGATAAACATAATGCGCAACGAAACTTTGTTTAATCGATTTGCAGAGATGGCTTATCAGGATGAGTTCACGGAAGAAGAAGAAGAAGAAATAGATTGTGGAATTGCTCGTTGAGCATCAGAGTTATCGCCACCTGAAGATGTGTGTTAATAGTCTCGTTTGCCTAACTGAACACTTCCCACGCATACATTTTGTTTCTCAACTTGCAATCAATTTGAATAAAGTAAAGAATTACCTGCCTGAATAATCTTCACACGAAGACCATATAAAATATTACTTTTAGGAATGCTGTTACAATGTTATGTAATTTAATGTAAATTGTATTTTTTTTAGTACTCATTACGGAGAATTTCTTGAGGTTTTGTTTTATAGACGACGTGAAATTGTATTGATAATATTATTATCATATCGCTTATTGTGTCGAGAGTTTGTTCGGAGAGTGGCAATTGTCTTGGTAATCATTACAATAAAACGTTACGGTTGTCAGCTATTTTATAATGTTAGTTTCATATATTTTATGTGTTTATACGTTTATACAATTACGAGATTGAAATAAAATTTGACGTTCTCTTACTATCGCTAAATGTTTTAAAAATTAAAACACAAAATTTCTCACAAGAATTATCAATAATCGAGGCTGATGACTTAAAAATATTCATTTTAAAAAAATCATTTTTATAGAATACCCGCTCGCAATGTGGAGGACATGGCTTTCTTATGGAGATGTCTCAAGCTTTCTTTTTTTCAAGAGAGCATAAGAGTAGAAATGGTGGGGCTAGGACAGGACTAGTAGTAAGTTAACCGCTCTCGATACACCCCGTTATATTAAGATTAGAAGGGTGCAAGAATTTTTTTAGATATCACGAACATCAATGCCTTCGAACGGAAATCGAAAAATCGATTGAAAAAAATACTGTTCGTATTGGGACTTGAACTCGTGAGATACGTCATGGAAGTCAAGGACGTTGACCACTGCGTCACGGACCCGACTGGATTTAAATCTAATTATCTATCTATGTTAGTAAGTTAATGGTATTATTTAGAGAAAGTAATTATTGTATGATCCAACCTTGCCATTGAGCCCAATGTGTAATTTTGTGTGGCCCATTTACCTTTTTTTAATTCACTTTAATTCCTTTTAAATGAAAAAAAAAAATACTTCTGCGATGTGTCCCGCGTTCATATTTAATACTTTTGTGACCGTGAATCTTGAGTTTTTTTTTAAAATGAATAATTCTCTTCATATAAAAATAATTTGAAACGCGGAATATGACGAAAAAACGTTAAAAATCTGAAACATAAAACAAAATAACGTCGAATGTGCAATTCAAATAATAACTATGTTCCATTCGATCGATGCGCCATCTATTATGAATTTTCCTTAGATAAACAAATTTGTTTGACAGATTGACAGCTAGAAAATATATATAAAAAAACAAATAGTGTCCCATTCTAATACATAATATCCATATGAAGAGAAACCGCTCATAATTAAAACTTATTTTTTATTATACACAACACTCAATTGTTTATTTTGAACGATTAAATGCAATATGAAATTACGCAAAGTGGGACGTAACTTTTTGTTTTCTACTGCTTCTTATCGCAAACTTTATAGCATTATTACTCGTAACTACTTCATGGTTAGACAGAAATTTCGTACTGCAGACAAACAATGATTATTGCAGATTATGTTAGATAAGAGATTTGCCCCCTTCGTCGTGTAAATTACATCGTCACTTTCAGATTGGTTCGTTGAACGTGTAACTCGTCAAATATCTGTTTTCCAACAGGTGTATCGATGTAATATTAAATTATACATTTGAAGCAGAACATTGGTGTCATTTCTTCTAAGATAATAAAATAAATGTTCTATAATAATTGTACATATGTAATTCTTTTATTATGAATCTGAACCTTATAGTAGAGACTTATTTATTATGAAATTATGTTTTTTCGTTTATTTTGACTATTATTTACATCCATGTCCACTCCTAATGTGAAAAATATTGCCACTATTCTGGCAGAAGTTAGAAAGTAACAGATTGATAGTTCTGAGTAAACAGCAAATTAAAAATTTCAACATATACGATAACGCCTCTAGCATCGAGATTTTACGTTACATATAGATAATTATAACATCAAAATATAGATGCATTAATGCAGCGGTGGGCTGCCAATACGTTAACAAGGGGCTCGCTTAATATCAAAGTACTTTATCAGTCATATGCAACAATATGCAATTTACCGTAAACTTATCAATCTAAATGGCTAAAAATGTACTACTGTGTATACTGGAAGCTGTCGTAGATAGTATATGTCGGAAATTTCAGTTGTGTACTAATTTGATCTGAGAATATTGTTATCTATTAATTTAACAAGGGGCTCGCCAGCCGTTGTAAAATTTTCAGACATCACAAACATCCATACCTTTGGACAAAATTAATAGACAGGACCTTTAAATTAGTATTAAAAATAATTGCCGATAATTTTTTTGGCAAACTAATGTATTTAACACATTGGTTACGGATGACTCGTATACGAGTCTTTTCGCCGGTCTGACTTACGCGTTGAAATATATACATCCAATGCGACAAATGTTTTAGATTCTCTATGCAGATGGCGTAACAAATGATTGATGCATCATTTAAAAAATAAAATATTAAAATATATGCACAAATATTTTTTTTATTCGGTGATTTCGGTGATGAAAAATCAGCAGACAGTTAAAATAAAACTTTAAAAAATAGGCCACCAAAATATAAGCAATTGTAGGCTAAAAATAGGCTTTTATGTTTTCTAATTTTGTTTTGAAATAAAATAAACAGGAGTAAATGTTTATTTGACTTGTTATTTATTACGTTTTCGATGAAATATATAATTCTATGTCAAATACCCGATTTTCTATATTAAAAAATACAAAAGATGAGTATCGCTAATAAAAGCAGGCTTAAATATATAAAGTATTATGCAACAAAGTGTTGTTCAACTGGTGTCCAAATTATTTTTTTGAATGTCAAATAGTTTTAAAGTTATACTATTTTTTCAAAAGTACCTAATTTTTTGCAAAATTTCGCAAAAATGCCCCGATGTTAATGCATCTTATTCTAAGCAAATAATCTCTCCGCATACTTAACTTTTTTTTTACTTCTGCTCGAAATCAGAAAATCAATAAAGAATCAAATTCTGCTAGAAAGGTGAGAATATGTGCAAACTAATATATTTACCACAAGGCAATGTCAAATGGTAAATGGTTATTTATCAATCCACTATGCATAAACAAAACGTAACATCAAAATAAATCAACATTCAAATTTCGAAATCGATTAAAACAAACTTGAATTTATTGAGACATCTTACAATGACAAAACCACAATGCATTTACAATTTGAATAAAAAAAAAACAAAAGGCCAAGGTTCTTTTTACTCATTTAAAGTGTACCAAGAGATGGCTGTGTGTTATTAACACGCCTTTAGTTTATGACTTGGGGCAAAATCACCTGCGATTATCGGCGACCCTGTTTGGCAAAATAATGATCAAATTTGTTGGACCAGTTTAGCAAGAGCCAGTGTGCAAGCAATCGGTTTCGTAATGAGACCGGAGAAGAATTTTATGCAACAAGGGAGGTCATCTCATCTCGCATTATGTATGCACAGGTCTTCACAGAAGACACGGAGCGAATAATAATTCATTTTTTTTTTCCACTTTAATTATTAATAAGCGTTAATATGTTCCAATCAAATCAAAAACAAAATATTTTTTATCGCGTACTGCATTATCAGAAAAACACCAATTAAGTAGTTGGTTTTGAAATTTGTCAAAATTTGTGTTTCGCTACAAACGAAGATCTTTTAATTGAGCATGTGCTTGTTCAGTGGTCACCAATCTGGACAACTGAAATTTAAATGGACAATTAAACAAATTTTGTGGCAATTTCGTAATAAAAACGCTTTACGATCAATATTTTATACATGAACGTATCGTTTAAAAAAACGTCTCAGTGGTTCTAAGGATTCAAAATTAGTAATATAGTGGTTATACTTAATTGATTATTAATTGTTGTAATATGATAACATAGACACATAATGTTGTCACCGTTTCGACAAAAAATTGGGAAGTAAAAAATAATGATTCTGAGTAATCAGTAATAATTTTTATTTAGCTTTTAGGATAAAGCTTATCATGTTACATAGATAATTATAAAATTTAATTACGGATAGATTTATTTCGATCTGACATAAAAATATTTATATTATAGGCAAGAACAATTGCCTGCCTATAAATCTTCATTTCAATTATTAGATAATAATAAAAAAAATCGGTTCCATGGAACAGTGGCCAACGTTTATTGGCTTCACTGGCTCAAATCCCAATACGAACAGAATTATTTCAATCGTTTTATCGATTTCTGTTCGAAGGCATGGATATTTGTGATGTCTAAAATTACTCCTCCCCCCCCCTGAAATTAGAATCCTTAAGTAACGGGGTGTAATAATAGTAATGAACCAACCACTAGTCCTGTCCTAGCCCTATTCTTTCTAAAAAAAACCTTACTCTCTTTAAAAAAACGAGAGGTTGAGCAACTGAGTATCGAGCAATTCTCGTAGAAAAACGTCTGTTCAGTCTCTATTAAGAGGACATATGAGTAGCATACTATCAAAATAGGACAAATGCCACTTTCAACAAAATTCATGTTTTTAGTGTTTATTGTGCTAAAAGTGACTTTGTTTTCATCAAACTTATAAAAAGTATTAAAACCTGCCCATTTCATCAATATTTTTGGTTTTACAGTTCACGTATTGCAACAAGAACGGCCATTTGAATTGCCTCTCCTGTAAAATTTCGTAGATGGCGTTTGTCAGACATGGCTAAAAAAATATTTTTTTTGCCAAACTGGAATCCAAGAATCTCATTGTGTTCTTACTTCATTTTTGTCAATATTGTTACTTATCATCTTCTATCAGTACGGTGACAATTTATGCTTTGCATGACTTTTGATCTGTACTCTATTAAAAAGAGGTCTCTCGGCGTACGTTGTGATGTCACTTTAAGTCGCAGATGGTGCTAAAGAGTAAAGATGGACTCTGCGATCGCTTTAGAGCGGCGGTTCCGTTTCGCAACCAACGTGCGTATCATCGTTACTTTACAAGAGTAATATTGTAATAGTCAGCTTTATAAGCGTATTATTTTGTTGCTGCAAAATTACCGTCATAACAGAATATTGCGTAAGTGAATTATTCAAATAGGCGCGTGGAAAAATAATCAACGGATTCTGGCTGTACGTTTAATGAAAACCATGTCAAAATTATATTTCTACATATTTTTTTAGACAACTTGATTAATAATTATTCAGAACAGAGATTCTTGTATTGAGAACAGAGGCTTTTACTTGCAAACCCGGCTCCAAACTGTTGAAACATAAACCATGAATGTAATTAAGTAAATAAATTTAAATTTTGAGTATTTTTAGAAATTTTTAGAAATCACTCTCATACATGGTTTCATAACATACAAAATATCATTCCAAAGTAATGTAAAACTAAAAATACTTGTTAAAATGTTTTTCAAAATGTAATTCAAGTGTCATTTTTCAGCCGTTTTGGAATGAGCCGTGTTTGCAAATAATAGTGCATTAAAAAAAATAAAGGTGCCAGAACTTAATTCTTTTTAAGATTTTTTTTCTCATTCATGTCCATTCCCAATTTGGAGGATATGGATTCTTAATAGAGGTATCTCAACAGAATTTTTTACGAGAACTGCTTGTTAGTCAGTTGCTCAACCAAACTTTTTAAAAGAAAGTAAGGATAGAAATTTTGGGTTGGTACAGGGCTAGTGGTTAACTAATCGCTCTCGCTTTGCCATGCTTATTTTAGGATTATAAGAGTGAAAGGTATACATATCACAAATACCAACGCATTTGAACAGAAATTGGTCTCGTAGGTCTAATCTTGTAAGTTATTACTTTTGCGCGAGATCATGATTTAAAAAAAATATTCTCAAACGTCTTTTGGCATAGGAAAATTTCATTCTGCTAATATTGATTTTAAACATTACAAATGTCAAGAAAAAAGGTGTCGGAACGTCATTCCACCGCGTCACATGGGGGGAAAAAATTCTGACTATTATTTAAACGTAAATTAAAAATTCTGTGCTTCTTAATTTGGTCAGTATTTTTTTTAAGCCATGTACACTCAATTAGGAGCATATTGACTTTACTTTGTCACATATTACTTTGACGTAACCCACGTATTTTTATCTACAATCTCAATGTATACAATTTAATACACGTTCTGTCAAAATTATGTAAGCTACAAATACCGAATTAGTATCTTTATTTATCTTATATGTTTGAAAAACGGATCTGTGAAAATAGACCAATAAAAAATACCTACAAAAATGTTTTGTTAAAAAACTATATCACATTAATATTAGATTGAGTCAACAAAACAACTGTTTATTATTCTTGAAGCATTACAGATTGTGTATATTTCATATTCCGACTTTGGTCCCAAATCATAAAAAAAAAGGTTTTTGTGCCTCTTGTAAAATTTGTTGTGTGGGTTGTATTATTTCTTTTCTTTACAACTAATGAAATGTTGAATTGTAAAAGAACATTTATTTAACGAGTCCAATATTATTCGATGAAGTAATATTACACATGTTCATACGTCAATGTATTTGCTAAAAAGCATTTCTCACCTTCTCTGTTTTGATCGAGCGGTCATCATATTTTTTTTTCGCAAGTTCTCAAATCGATAGTGTATTAAAAAAATGATACATGCTTTTGTAGTTTGCGATAGATGTTTTGACTCTTGCACTTATAGATGCGTAACATTTTAAATTAATAGCTTAGTCTACATACCACACTTCATAAAATGAAACTAGACAACTCAAGATGTTTGAGAGTGTGAAATCGTTTGGAAAAGCCACATATGCTTAAAAAAAGTATTTCGTCGAGTGATAAGAATGCTTGCTCGAGTTTAGGTTGTCGCATTGTTGCATAAGCTTTAATTTGTGTAGAGACAAAACCCTCTCTTAGGATAGACCACTAATTTACTATCTAGATCAGCGTTCCCCAACCGGTGGTCCATGGCCCGGTACCGGGACGCAGAGACTTTCCGCCGGGCCGCAAACAGTATGCCAAATTTCAAGAAACTCTCCATGCAAAAATAATAAATATAGGATCTTTTTTCGTCTGTACGTTTACTTGTATTTTTGTTGAATAATAATTGGTAGGATGATGCGACACCAAGGAACCAAGAAAACTTCATTTCAAATTATATCCTTTTTTCAATATCTATAAATTATATACCCAACTAATTGTGGGTAAAAGTGTAAATTAAATACGCATGCTAATTTTAAAAACGCACTAAAACACCAATTTAAGTAATGTTTATAATTCGTATGAAATCTTTCTAGTGAAAAGTAGACGTCAATAATGCGGCTCTGCATTAGTGGTCCGCGATTTATGTTTTCCTATTGTTTACTGATCCGCAGGTGTAAAAAGGTTGGGGAACATTGATCTAGACCAGGGGATGGAAATCTTTCAGCTAGTTGGATACTCAAAATGGCTTGCTTACGTAAGTATACTATATCATAAGAGTTAGTGTAGTGGTCTACAGCGACACCTATAATTAAGACAAATTATTAAATAGCTCATTTACAAACATTCGTGTAATTGATAGAATCTAGCTTAATAGGATTTCAAAACATCCCGGTTGAGTTAAGCATGTCTTATTATTGTATTGTTATAAAATTTATTTGTTGAAATGAATGTCCAATAAAACCTGCAAAAAATGTCATAGTATTTGATATTAAATTTGAATTATGTTGATTCTGTACTCAACCATAAGTTTTGTCGATAACCACCCGGGTTTCGCCTTTCAGCATATTCAGATTGTTTTTCAATTTTGATATTGAAGTCCCATCAAGCACCTTCAGTCGAAGTTCTAAATTGTATTTGATATTGTTAACGTTGAATGTGTTTTCAAAAATAAATAGTGCGTTTTGGTTGAGGTCACTGCTTTATTACGCCACTGGCTCCCTGATCATTTTTTACATATAAATTTTATTAGAATAAAATAATAAAGAAAGCTCATCTCAACTGGGACGTTTTTAAATTCCTATTATGCTAGTAAACGAATTTTTGAAAACAATATGTGTCACTTTAGACCGCTATTATCACCTTCAATTTTGATAGATGGGTGTTAGGGTATCCAATCCCGAAGCCTTTTTCCAATCCCGGGATTTCGGGATTGAATTATTTTGAATCCCGGGATCCCGGGATCCCGGGATTGAGATTTTCTCACCGAGGAATTTGAAATCCTCAATTTGCTATACTTTTTTCCAGAATCTCACAGAAACTCGTTTTTTTTTTTTTTTAGCTCACCGAGGAATTTGAAATCCCCGATTTGCCAATTTCGTATAAATTTCGAGAATTTGCTAGAAATTTCTCAATCCCGAAATCCCGGGATCGCGGCCATCTCAATCCCGGAATTTCGGGATCAGAAAATTGAACGGGATCCCGGATCCCGGGATTGGATGCCCTAATGGGTGTGTTGTGAGCATAAATTCAATTAAAAATTGAATTAATTGGTCGGAAAAGATATTCAATCTATCTCCAGAATTTCAATGATGTATTATTATTTAAGAAACCGTAGACTATTTATGAAAATCGTACATTATATATTTTTAAGAGGGTATTTTAAATGAAATATCGATATACCCACCTGTTAATCCCAGTTTTCCGATATTTTTTTGATATTAACAATACTGCAATGTATTGCAATTCCTGTTTGTAGATATTGCTTTTAAACGAGACACTGAAATTTGTTAATAAATAAAAATATGTGAAATGGAAGTCATACGTATTTTTGATAATAATATCAAAACAGAATTAGCGCTTTACGAATATTGTCAAGAGATAATATGTAAAATAATAACATGTAATAATTTGTAATGCAGTGATACAGAATCAGAATAACGTTGCAGTACGTAATACTCGGTGATGGTCAGCAAAGATGATTGAAGTGGTCAGTCTACTTTCGCAAGGCCAGTTGTTCCATCCATCCATATATTATATGCATATAAATTTAATTATTAGCTATATCACCAGTATTGGAATTAAGGTGCGCCATTGTGAACAGGACTATGCATTTATCACGGTAAAATGTTGTAATACATTTCTACTTCTTTAGTGTTGCAAAATCCGCCCCTTTAAACGTAAGCGGGAGGCTGTTCAATTGGGCGGTTAAATTTAATTATTGTTTATTATATTAGACTGTTTTTTTTGATTATTTTTAATCAAAAAATTTATTATAACTATTAATTTACGAGTATAAAAATAAATTAAGTATATTTATATATAAGGTACACTAAAGAAACCTATTGTTATATAAAAAAAAACAAACACTATTTTGTACTAATTCCACTTTATTTATAAGAACGAGGGCATCCAATTGATTGTATGTGCTCCTTTTTGTTTCTTATTATAAAGACTTTCGGCTCCGGCCCAAATCAAGTAAAATTGTGTCGTGTGCCCGTCGTATTTTTGAAGAATTGTATTTTTTCTTAATGACTTAATAAAAAGGCTATAACTGTGAAACTACAAAGTCAAATCAAATGAAACCTTTTTTGGTTGCTTGAAAGACTATTACTATTAAAGTATGTATGGTATTATTGCTAGAATTTTCTGCTTTGGAAAGCCATATTACAATGTTTGAACATGTACCGAGTCTTACTCCATTTTTTGCTTGACGCCCACCTTACTGGTTCAATTGGGCTTATTTATTTTATCTTGCTATTATTAGTAACAAAATATTTTTAGAAATGCTTTTTGACATTTTTTTTATAGAATATTTAAAGCTAAAATTGAAAATGAACTCGGTAACTGCACCATCATGTATTCTTCAGAATGACAAATGGACGCATCATATGGGTTATGATATCCTTAAATTTTGGTTGGTAAAATGAGTTACTATTTTTAATAAAAGTAATAATTAAAAGACTGATTTAGAATAATTTGAGTATCTGTTATAATGATTATACTGAGCCTTTTTTCAAAACGTTGCTTGAAACCACAATGATGGCTCTATTTTAAAGCATAGCCCATCACGTGAAAACACGGTTCCGGGACTCAACACTCGGCTAGCTTATCACGTGAAAACACGGCTCCGGGATCCAACGTGTTAAGAGAGTTTCAACATTTTTTATTTTAAAAAAAATTACGACCTTTTTGATGAAGCATCGGCGATATAACATATCGACTGTGGAAACGAAAAAAAACCCACATTTTTACAGGAGACACAAAAAACGTTTTTTGATGATTTTGGACCGAAGGCAAGTTATGAACTTACTATACACATCTTTGAAGTGCACGGCGACTTACACACTGGTTTGTTTATTGACTCGGTCTAATATTCTCATATACTAATTCAGCATTTTCAGCATACATCTTTTTGATATAACGTGTATCGAATTGTATACATTGTGGTTAACGAAAAGAATCTGTCTTGGAAAAACTGTGGGTTACGTCCTTTTTCTTTTCCACAGTCGATATATTCTCTCAAATGATTTTATCGTCAGGTGAATATATTAAATGACCATTTTAATTCGCGATATGCGATACATGTTATTGATTAAATCATCGTAATGTATGACGAGTTAAATAAAAGTTTGCTAGAGATTATTGTGTTAGATAATTTTAATCAGTTAATCATTCTACAGTTTTATATATTCCATTATTATCTGTTGTTAAAGAAAGCACGTCATACATTTTTGTTTGATTTATTTTGCGGTGCTAATGTAGGAAGTGAATGTAAACTTTCGATACACTGTAGATCAGGGGTCGGCAATTTTTAAGCAGAGCTTCTTACGAACAATTTACGTATAGGTCATATTAATTAAAACACTAATAACACCAAAGTTAGCAGTCTTCGGACCATTGAAATTGCAACATGGCGTAAGTATTATATAAACATTTAGTTTGATAGTTAATGTCTCTTGAGCTTTTATCCGATTAATAAAAACAATAATCCTTTGTACTTCATTCCACTTTATTTAATATGTCAGGACCGGTTTCGCTCATTGCGAGCATTGTCAACTGATAAGAAATATAATTTAACAATGCTATTTATACAAAATTGAAAAGTTATACACAACAGTTGGCATTGAAAAGAAATTGCCAATTACATTAAAGTGATTCTAAAATAACACAAAATTAAAATGTTCAACACAACTAACATATAATTAAAAAGTCATCCCAGATTCATAAATTCAGAATGCGATTGAAAGTAATTACAATCAATCGCATTCTGAATTTATGAATCTGGGATGACTTTTTAATTATATGTTAGTTGTGTTGAACATTTTAATTTTGTGTTATTTTAGAATCACTTTAATGTAATTGGCAATTTCTTTTCAATGCCAACTGTTGTGTATAACTTTTCAATTTTGTATAAATAGCATTGTTAAATTATATTTCTTATCAGTTGACAATGCTCGCAATGAGCGAAACCGGTCCTGACATATTAAATAAAGTGGAATGAAGTACAAAGGATTATTGTTTTTATTAATATAATGCCTTTCCACCAAGTATTGACAGTGAACACCCTAAAAGTTTTATCCGATTGTACGGTCCGGGGCTCGAATCATTCTTCAAAATCAGGCTTCATTCAAAGACATTGATGTTTGTGGTGTTCCGATCAACAAAAAATGTTCACGCAAGGTGATTGATTATCTATATATTTTTTACAGCCTAATGAGGAACATATCTTAACGGTGTTACTAATTGGAACTGCGTTTTACTTAGTCGCTCAACCTTTTTTTACAAATAGTGGAGAATAGAAGGACAGGATTCGGAAAGAACTAGAAGTTAACTGATCACTCTCAAAGCGCCTCGTGTGTACGCTTAGATAAATATAATAGAATTGTACATATCACAAGCATCCATGACTTCGAACACAAACTCATAAATCGATTGAAAAAATATTCATTTGAAAACACCGTACTTCTTTAGTTGTCGCGTTCTAAGAGGGAGGTTGTTCGACTCACTTATGAACAGTTGTCAAAACAGCTTAACTTGATATCATAAGAATACCATATACGCCACATTGGTAGTGGATATGATTTAAAATAAAAATGAAATAAACAATTAACACCAAGTTCAAATTTAGCGAGCGATTTCGATTATATTTTATTCCTATGTCGTCAGACTAAAGTGGAAAATTTCACAAACCATAAATTTGCTAGAGAAAAAATCAACCCATTAACTTTAAGTAAATAAATTGAAATAAACCAGGTCATATGGTGTAGCGATAAGAGATGAAGGCTTCCGTGTCGGATCTCACGGGATAAGGTCCCAGTACGAACAGCATTTTTTCGATCGACTTATCGATTTCAGTTCGATTTCATGGGTGTTTGTTATGTCTAAAAAAATCCTCCCACCCTTCCGATCCTTCCATAACTAGGAGTAGCGAGAGAGATTAGTTAACCACTGGTCCTGTTCTAGTCTTCTATCCCCAATACTCTCTTTGGAAAAGAGATGTTGAGAGAATAATAAACAGTTCTCGTAAAAGAAAATCTGTTAAGATACCTCCATTAGAAGCTCCACATTAGGAGCGTGCATGGATTTAAAACAAATATATTCTTAAGCTTATAGAAAATATCATATTGTGGTTAAATGCTATAGCAAAAAACAGTGCAAACAAAATAGTATGAAAAAATGATATGTACATTAAAAAAAATGGGTGCGTGTACTTATGTACGCGCGTCAGAAGTTATACTTCTTTGGCATCATTAAAAACGAAATCGACGTGTTCGACGGAGTTCGCAAAGCCACTCTATTGCACAATTACGCACGTGACAAATAAATAAATTTAATATATAAATAGGCATACACAGATAGACAGACAGATAGATACATAAACAAATAGAGATATCGAATGTTAAGTAGGGGTTTTATACGGTCTAATAGAGAACGTTTGACGTTTGTAGGTTATAAATTAAACAATAGTATTACATCAATAAATAATACATACGGATAGTTACCCTCAATTATATTGATGCACTTTAAAAAGTATATAAGCACATTTTTTTTTTCACTAGTAGGTAGTTAATAATATTAATCACTACAAATAGTAAATAATATTAATCAAAATATTCAATTTCAATAACTAATGAAAGAGCGTGCCAACTAGGGTATCCAATCCCGAAGCCTTTTTCCAATCCCGGGATTTCGGGATTGATTTATTTTGAATCCCGGGATTGAGATTTTCTCACCGAGGAATTTGAAATCCTCAATTTGCTATAATTTTTCCGGGAATCTCACGGAAACTCGTTTTTTTTTAGCTCACCGAAGAAATTGAAATCTCCGATTTGGTATACTTTTTCCCGGAATCTCACAGAAACTCGTTTTTTTTTTTAGCTCACCGAGGAATTTGAAATCTTCAATTTGCCAATTTCGTGTAAATTTCGAGAATTTGCTCAAAATTTCTCAATCCCGAAATCCCAGGATCGCGGCCATCTCAATCCCGGAATATCGGGATCAGGAAATTGAACGGGATCCCGGATCCCGGGATTGGATGCCTTAGTGCCAACATGCGTGACTAACTTCAACCTGTGAATTGTGTGTGGCCGTGATGCGCACGCATTTTAAAATTTCACTCTCCGTCATTTTTTCATAACGCGCCTAAAGAAGTATAACTTCAAAAATTGCAGTTTATTGAACATAAATCAAATGTATAGCATTTTGCATTCATTCCACACTCTGCACAAGTTTTTACGGTACTATTTTTTTCTTGAATCATTGTCGGTACGCGCTTCGTGTTTTGCCAACCACTGCTGCAGATGATTAAATAATCGTATGACATTTGCAACTCACGATTTCACGCAATAAGTGTAGCAGCAAAAATGGACGATAATAATATGGATCAACGTCTAATAATGAATGACACATGCTCGGGTAAAATACAGCCTTGTTGTTTGTTTATCTAATGGGTTTTTTAATACCCTGCCCACATTATGCAACAGTCACGCCCAGCACATTTCCAAATCTAGTAACTACAAGTATAATGAAATTAAATAAAGATTATGTATGTTTCGTTTGCGATATTAATAAATATCTAAAATACACGATGGTTTGTATAGCAAATAAAAAAATTACTTTCAAATGACTTATCAAGGCCGTTACTGTAGTGAATTGTATAAGCTGTCGGACTATCCTCAACTCGATTGATGTGTTACGGGTTACTTTACCTAGAGACGTACAAATATATTATTTTAATTGGTTTTTACGCAAAATATAAAAACAATATTAATGTGCTGTACTTTAGTCCATGTGTTGAAACTTTAGAGAGTCAGTCGTATCTAGGACCTTCAATCGCGGTATCCCGTCCAACTCTGTGATTACGGAATCTTGGGATTGTGACAGAACAAATCCCGGGATTGAAAAAATTAGAGAAAGTTTGAAATTTTGTTTTCTTTTGAGAATTCAATTTGGTTATACTAAAAAAGCTGAAAGCTATCCAGACACAGTTTTATATTCTTGAACGCCTCAAAAAAGGCATTCTTGAGGTGCTTCAGTACACAGGTATATAAAAAAATACAAATCGTATGTCGGGATGTTTTTATATATCAACAAACAACCCCTATCCGATCATCAAACGAAGCGTAAAGCGGGTGTAGCTGAATTGTATTTAGTTTTCTCATTAAAAATGATTCTGACAGATATTTTATCTGGACAACAAATGTTATACTTTATCCACCAAAACTATTTAACTATGATATGTTTCAAACAAACTTTTATAGTATTTTTACCGATATAAAACATATTAACTTTTACTGTTAATAATGTTGTTTACTTTTATTACAAACATTTAAAATTAGCTCAGTTCGTGTCTGACTAATCGTTTAAAAAAAACGCGATATGTTATATGCAATATTTTGCAACTTAAAAAAAACAAACTTTCAACTATCTGATAGTAAAAATATTACGAGCATTCTCCAAACATAAATATCTTGTCTTGAAAGCTACGAGTTAAGATTAAGTGATACCGAAAATGTGCAACATATTATATTCTTATGTTAGAAGCCCATAATTCATTTTATGATTTTAAGATACATAAATATACCGTTTCCTGTTACAGAAATAGTTGCATTATTTAAAACAGTTGAAGTCGGCTCGAATTCTTAAGTCCACTAAATTATCAGGTAATAAAAAAAAATATTTTCATATGCCATGCGGACAATGTTTGTGGGTATATCAAATATTTTTAAACGGTATATAAAAGTTCTACAAAAAACCACGTCAAAAGTGATAAACCCCTGCATTTAAAAATCGTGCTATTTAAAAAAGAACATCATTGTTGTGCCCATAGAAAAGCGTGTAAAAAGGGTAAATATGAAGACTCAATAAATAAATAATACATAATATTTATTTGAATTTAAAAAAACATAACACTATATTCATCGCAACTTGATTTTGTACGAGAACTTTTACGAGAGACCGGACATTAATCGCTTTCATCGCTAGATATGTTTGATACGTTTAATGTTTAAGAATCTCATGAAGCATTTTGTTTGTTATTATTGTCATATCATAGGCACAAGAAAATAAAAAAAAACTGACCTAAAATAATTGAAATGTCATCAGAAGGCTATATTGGCTATATTGCTAACACAACATTAATAATTAAGAACACAAAAACAACACACATAATATACTCAACATTTTATAAACAAATATTTAAAGTAATTATACCTTAATGGGCACAATTAATATGTTATTACTGTAAAGACATAAACCTAATTAGCCTTCCTTATTGAAAGCAAATGGCAAATGCCAGTAATTAATAAAGCTCATATTTTTTGCGTGCCCTTTTTTCTATCATATAATTATCATTAATAATTTGAATTACTTAACATAATAATTACTTAGGGCTTTGGAAGAAATCATTGCATAATATTAAATACCAGAATTAAATTTCAAGTCATTTTATAAATAATAAGAATTTGCAACTGGGGAACATATGGGCCTATTAAAAGTGAAGTGAGCCAACTAGTAAAATGGTAAAACTTTTATCTTGGACTTTTAAGTACAGCCACGTCTTTACTTGCTGTTCTGATGGATTGCATTTTCATTGTACGTAGATAACACTATTGCAATGTGTATTAACTGAGGTTACTTCATTTTTACGATACTTTAAGACGTATAGAATATTACAACGCTTCCAAATTATATTTTTCACAGTACATAATATTTCTTTCCAATTGCTATGCTTCTTACTGTGACTCACATTCCATCAATATTGCTTTACGGTAATGAATCATGACACATGACAAAGATTTTTAAAAATCCGTATTAGCATTTTCGAATCATTCGTCATCTTCGAAAATGCTAAGTATTACTTTATGAAATTTCATAACGACGAAATATTATAAAATCGCTACTAGGTATTGTTTTTAAGATAGCTGTCGAGTGTAAAAGAAATTGGAGATTCATTTATGTGTACAAAGTATAATTAAACACTATTTAACTGTTCATAATTATAAAATACTTCACTATTCATTTATATAATATTTTAAATAGTGATTATATAATAACTTTGATAATCAAATAATCTTTGAATTGCATTTTCCCAGCAATTATCAAATCCATTCAAAGTATTTGTAAAATTATTGATATGACTTCATTGAATTGGTCTTGAATACTGTCAAAAAAAATTGAGGAAATGAATTGCTACTTTAATAAATATTTGTTGCCTTATAAATATTATTATAATAAAGAAGTTTTACCATACAAAGGCAAATTGAAGCATAATATTCTCACAAAATATTATTTTATCAGAATGATAATGCATGACTACAAAACTAAATATAATTGCTTCTGAAAGTAAAATATATTTATTTATTATTGAACAAATTCAAGTGACAAGGCGGCACTTTCAAAATATTTATTGAGTATTATATTTCTTCACTCAATCAATCATGGCTCCAACTTGACAATAGTAATTATTACATAAAATATCTCTTCACGGCGATTCATCATATCACTTGATTTAATTGCATATATTGCACTTGTCATAGAATTGGTTTTGCAATACTCCTTTGAAAGACGTCAAGTCATTGTTGTTGAATAAAATCTAACTACCGGATTCCAAAGCGGAGCATATGGAATCTTAATGGTACATATCAATTTGTGCTTTACATTTATTAAAATAAAACACATTGTACTAATGCCATATTTTTCCACAGGCCGGTTTCGTTCTTCGCAAGCATAATCAACGGATAAAAAACGAATCCAAACAGAGTTATTTATACACACTCAACTCTTTTTCTACACGATTTTTAAAAATCAAAAAACACAGAAACGGATAACGGATGGCAAGAAATTCAACAACGCAAGACGGTAGCAAAAAGCAAAAGGCTTTATTAGCTTACACATTAGACGTGTCAAATATTTCTAGCGATGAATGCGGTTTATGTCCAGTACCTCATAAAATTTCCCCGTATATAATCAAGTAGCGATGAACAGTACTATTTTTTCTTAAAGCACATTCGCATCGGGGTATTTTTGCGAAATTTTGCAAAAAATTAGGTACTTTCGAAAAAAGGGTATAACTTAAAAACTATTTGAAATTTTAAAAAATAATTTACACAGCAGTTGTACAACACTTTGTTGCATAATACTTTATATATTTTAGCTTGCTTTTATCAGCGATATTCAACTTTTGTATGTTTTAATATATAAAATCGGGTATTTGACATAAAATTATATATTTCATCGAAAACGTAAAGAATACAAAGCCAAATATACATTTTCTTCTGTTTATTTTATTTCAAAACAAAATTAGAAAACATAAAAGTTTATTTTTAACCTATAATTGCTTATATTGTGGTCTGCTGATTTTTCATCGCCGAAATCACCGAATAAAAAAGTAATATTTGTGCATATATTTCAATATTTTATTTCTTAAATGATACATTAAACATTTGTTACGCCAGCTCTGTAAAGAATCTAAAACATTTGTCGCATTGGATGTATATATTTCAACGCGTCAGTCAGACCGGCGAAAAGACTCGTATACGAGTCAATGTGTTAAAATGCATATTTTGTCTAATTTACTAATTCTTCATTATTATCTTTTTTAAAACGTTTTTTTCATTATATTTTTTTCAATTGAAAAATTTCGTAATACGCGAAACCGGTACTGATTATATTTAATAAATTTGGAATTAGTACAAAATAGTGTTTTATTTTGTTTAATATAAAGATTTAAGAATAATTTAAATCACTCTCCTGAATTTTTTTAAATGTCAGTTTAGTCAAACTTTCAATAAAAAATGTTTAATATTTCATCTAAGCATTTTAAGTAATCAATGAATCAGAGCAAACTTAGCCAAGGTCTAGAATACCAATTCATGATCTCAATCCTTAATGAAGAAACCCAAAAAACGAAGATGTATCAATATGTCGTTGCAATACTTTCAATCAGACCCATAATTATGTTGACCTTTGGCTAAATAATAAATAATTAGATTTGACTGTAACAGAATGATGATATTGAAGTATTTTTTTGCAATCTGAATAAAGAGTCGGGTTGAGTTAAATATTTCAATCTCACGACGGATGTAAGCAGTATTGAATCAAAACCTCGTATGCAACATTTTTTCAATAATATGCATATACTGCTACGATTTTTTCGTAATCATTTATCTGTATAGAGCTTAAATCAACAGACGTAGTTCTTCGAGATTTTGTTACTTAGTCTTCTACGTAAATATTGACAGATTTTTTTTGGTGTTTCAGGGAAGAAGAGGCAAACAGGATTAAGACATTCCTAAGGCGTCCGCAGCACGTAACCCAGCCAGTTCCAACGTCTCTCCATTACCACTGGCGTGACGGTGTGCTGTCTTGTACGTTCCCTAAACTGGCATTCAGGCGACGAAGGAATGTACTCGGCAAAACTGAGGGATGCTGGTATTCCATGGGGGGAAGCAAATCAATTGATGGGTGACAGGGAAACTATATGCTCTAACATAGGGAGCGAATATGGTCAAAGAAGAAAAGAAGTTTCAGGAATATAGTCATGTCATTAAAAAGCACGGTCAAGAATGTACACAACTTTTTTTGATCGTGGACAGAAAATTAAGTCCACGAGCAGCCATCTCGAAGTAAATCAAGTCATTATTTTGATAATTTAACAGTTTTCTTTTATTTCGTTTATTTTTTTTACACTATTTGAAAAATAATGTTTGTGTCCACAACCGTGTGTTTTTTCTCAGTCTAAAATATTATATTTAATATTTTGGTCGCTAGCAAATAAGTTGACAACAATTGTTTTTTTACTGTGCCACTGTATTTGTATTTTTATATACATGGTCTTAACCGCTTGGATACCAAGCGGACACAGATGTCCCAAAAATATTCAAGCAAACACGGATGTCCAAGAAATTTAAAAAAAAATCAAATACTTATAGTATTCCAATAGAGTATAAGCAATATTTTCATGAATATGTGTATACTGCATCAATATAGGTTTTTAAAATATCAAATTCGAGTGTAAATTAGGCAAAATTATTTTTCTCAAAAACCCGCAGTATCTCTGGGACATATTAATGATTTATTTGCGCGGTATTAAAACTGTTAAGTAAAGATATAATTTAAAAAATCAAGATCAAATATTTTATTCACTCCTGAATATTTTAATTAATGGTTGATACCAGGTTTTGAATAAGGACAGACAATTTTGATTAAAATTAAATTAATGAAACATTCTTGGTAAACAAACAAAAAAACCATTTCGTCGTGAATCGTGTTGCTCCGTAATGCGTTTTGATATTTATATTATTACCTAATTAAACCCTCGTCTCTTAAAAAATATCTTAATTAAATCATGCTGCGAATTCGCAATTCTTCGTATCATTTCGTATTACTTCAGTGTTGCAATACACCTTGAAATACATTTCCTGAAATTCCAAAATATCGAAAATACGTGTTGCGTAACATCTTTCGATATTGATACTGCTTATTAAAATTGATTCAAGATATTTTTTATGATAATTTTTATAATTATAAATCAATAAATAACATTTTTTTCGGATGTGTTACTTCGTGATTATCAATAATAGTACGCCATATTGATATTAACGTGTCTTAAGTAAAGATTAATGAGATAATATAAGAAGATTCATTTTTTATCATTATTGTAACAACTCTAAAAATATTTACTGAAGATTTTTGGCGGTATCCGTTGTGCGTGAATATTTTCGTCTGCTACCAATACAAGAAAACGATTAAAAATATTCTATACCAGGGGTACCCAACTCTGTGCCCGTCATTATTAGCCCGCATTTTTTTCTTTAATTTGTTTTATAAATACATACAATACAAATAGCTTCAAGGAAAGGCACAAGAATTAGAAATTTTAGAATGATATTTTATTGCAATCATTAAAATGTTAGAAGTTCTGGAATACTGTGGACAGAAAAAAAATCATTGCTAAAAAAGCGGCATACAAAATATAATACTTCTTTGGTTACACGTATCTTCGCGAATCATTATTTTCAAACACGGACTTCATGAAATTAAAGCAGGGCTGTGGAGTCGGAGTCGCGGTTTTTTGGCTGGAGTTGGAGTCGTGAAAAATGAACGGCTCGATTTTTTTTGAAAAATATATTTAATGATGTGTATTCACAACAAAATAATCAAAAGTTTTGACATTTCATGCTTGGCTGACTAAAAGTGATCTGATGGTATATATATATATATATATATATATGTAGGTTAAAATGAAATTATTGAAAAATTTTCCTCGGAGTCGTTAATTATTTTTAATCTGGAGTCGGAGTCGGAGTCTTCGTGCGCTTATTGGTTGTAATCCGCCACTGACTACAGTCGAATAATTTAGATTAAAAAAAAGTGAATAATCTCGAAACATAACTGTTCGTCACCAATCGGGCACGGTGATATATTATGAGCGCACATAACTATAAAGTGATAAACGTACAAACAATTCGAATTAAAATTACATATAGGTATTAAAAAATACTGTCCATTGTCTATTACTATGAATGCACAATAATAATTTATTCACGACTTAATACATAGTCATCATTTATCGAAATTATCTAATCAAAGAACCTCTCTAACTTTCTTATTCCGTTAATTTGTATTAGGTAATGAAGGCGTAATAATCAACTCTATTATAAGTGAAAATAAAATATGTCAATTCGATAATAGTTAAATATTAAACAAACAAAAAACTCCATTGAAAGAAACGAGTCGTAGAAAGGATTGTAAATAACATTGTCAAAGCAATGGCATCACTTTTACTTTTTCTGACTTCACTTTACAAAAGCTTTACTATACAGTCATACTAAATTGAAGTGATTTAGTGAAATATTTTCATCAATACTTCATGTATTTTAATTTTAAACAAAAACCGATTTTGGAAAAAGAAAAACCACTCTTCGGATTCAAATATTTCCTGAAATTTGGTTTAAGCCGACTTAACCAAAAAAAGGTTAACTCAAATAACATATCGGTAATTGTGTGTTAATGCTAGTCATGGATTATTACGTAGGGTAATTATGTCACTTAGTAGCACGTCGACTACTGCGGCGAAAAACTTCACAAACTATGCTGAAAACAACGCCACGATTTAAAATATGTTTTCGAGGGCTTGATAATTGCGTTAAAATCACACATTAAAAAGAAGAACACTGATAAATTAAACGAAATACGAAATATTTACTTCGCCTCCATTATTTATTATGGCAGCGCGCGCGGCCATAATACATAATGGAGGCGAAGTAAATATTTCGTATTTCGTTTAATTTATCAGTGTTCTTCTTTTTAATGTGTGGTTTTAACACGATTTGTCAATGCTTCAATAAATATTTTAAATCGTGGCGTTGTTTTCAGCATAATTTGCCGCAATAGTCCATGTGTAAGTAAAGGATAATTTAAAAAGTATGGCCGTATACAGTGAGAATATTTCATATTTTGGATAATTTATTTATCAGTGTTCTTCATATTAATGTGTGATTTTAACGCGATTTATCAATGCTTCAATAAATATTCTAAATCGTGGCGTTGTTTTCAGCTTAGTTTGTGAAGTTTTTCGTCGCGATAGTCGACGTGCTACTACATGACATATTTACCTCCCGTTAAAATCACACATTGATATGAGAAACACTTGTAAATTATGCGAAGTACGAAATATGGAATATTATGGCCGCGCGGCCTTAATGAATAATGGAGGCGAAGTACTGAATAATATTTCGTATTTCGCATAATTTATCAGTATTCTTCGTAATAATGTGTGGTTTTAACGCGATTATCAAAGCTTCAATAAAACATTTTAAATCGTGGCGTTGTTTTTAACTTAGTTTGTGAAGTTTTTCGCCGAAATTATCCATGACTAGCTTTGACACACAATTACCAGGATTTTAAATATTCACAAATCGAAGTTTTTATCGTCACTTCAAATTTATTATTCTACGTAAAAAAAAGTAGTTGTGAACTAACTGATAATAATAAAAACTGTCAGAAGGTCTACCCGTTCCCTTTTGAGTCACTGTCAAACATGAGTTAGGGCATAGCCCCCTATATTTATCGTGGTAATGGTTAGGGACATTAAATGTCAGTTTGACAGATACATTTTGTACACAATATTCATAGACAACAAACACAAAAATTATAGAATTTCATGGCGATAGTTCGCGTCAAAAGGTGAAAGCTTTTGAATGAAATTTGCTGATGATTTGAAGTAAATTGCATAATATGGTGCAACCTTACATTTAAAATCATATCACATACAACTCCTGATACGAATTAAACACAATGTAAGGTGTTTTTTCATGTGTTTCAAAATTAAAATCTTAGGTCACTCGCCCTAGAAATAAATTAGCCAGAAAACTGACAACTCTTTTTCAGGCTCATTTAAATCTTTTTTAAACCAATCGAGTACGTGACCAAGCGTCATCGGCCAAGTAAAAATATTGAACAAGTATGTGTCTACATGCATATAAGTTTTTTAGCTATTTAGTTCATTCGATTCAACAACACTCGTCAATAACGTGGTGAGGGGTATTCTCTCTTCCATAGAGATGGAAACGGTTTCTATTCACTCGCTCACTTAAAATCGTTCGTCGGATCGCTCGGCTAAATACCATGTGTCGCGTACAAATTGTTTTGTTTTCGGGCGAGCTCACTCTCTTGACCGAGTACTCGGTTAGTCTAAATGAGACTATAGTTTCAGTAGATCAATAAAGTTAGGATAAAGTTTTTTTTCAAGATTTCTTGTTATCTTATTATGTAAGGTAGTTTATTTTACATTGTAGATACGTTGTTCTCGTTTTGCATCCGTCAATCGGTTTGCACTGCAGTATTTGTAACGTGTACGTGAGTGAGTTGGCAACGAACTGTAACGTCTGCTGACAATGTTAATAATAATGACCTCGTCGATCATCTCGATCAGTGAAAGTTCAACTGGTCGAGAAGCGAGTTTAGACAGAATTCACTGGAAACTCCATCCAGTGATTGTAAAATAATGATGCCTTGTTGAGCGCAGAAATCCGTTTTCTACAGGACAAATACACAGGGAGGCACGACAGCTGCAAGACAGACACATATTTAATCACGATTTGCAAGTTGATTTAATATAATAAGGTCCCTCAAAAGTGAGGAATATAGCAGCTTTATCTCGATACATACTTTGGCAAATAATGCACTTCAGATGCCTCAGGGAAATATAATTTTGAAGACATAAATTTGACGTAAATAAAAATATATGTCAACAAATGAATTAAAAACATACGTGTCATAAATAGAAACGCAGAATTAATTAACGACTCAATCGCCAACAAAATCAAAACTGAGTTTATGTTATGTAATTCTAACGCCCAACACCATTTTCAATAAATAAAGGATAAAGTCTAAAACAAATATGTTATGGAAATAGAATTCGGTGCATTGATTATATATATTTGTGTCAACTTTATAATTATAATACATTTTTATTTTTGACGCCAAGAAAAGAAAAATGTTTAAAATTTCATTTTGCTTTCTTTATTTAAATTTATTTCCTTAAAGTTTGCGCATCTGTACGTCAATTTTCATTTACACATAAGCACAATACGAGTTTTTTTCGCCTCGTAACTTTATCAGTTATTTATTACCTTGCATTTAAAAAAAAAAGTTAAATGATAGTATACATTACTTGGTCGTATTGACCAGATAATACCCTCACTGACTCAATCTATAGCCAGAGAAAGATTTAACTTTTGCAGTCACGATTACATCAAATATTAAAAATAAATAGCTGTAATAGGTTTGCAATAATTTTGATGCTGTAATTTATTTTAGCAATTTTTTGATTTATTTATGTCTCGAAAATAAGAAATAAATACCTCATTGTTTCTTTATTTTTGCTTTAGTGGAGAGTGTACCCTCTAGTTTCCTTAGTATTTTAGCAACTACTTTCAAATAGTTAATAAACAATACATTATTGGATTTTAAAGCCATTATGATTGTTTTTAAAAGTTAACAAAATGCGAAGTACACTTTGAATAAACGTATCTTAAATATTCATATAAAATATACAACGTGAATCAATCGTGGTCTTGGATGGAAATGCTCGTTAGTCCTAAATAATGATTAGGAGATTTCGATGTCTCTATGAGATTTACTTTTTCTTATATGTTCTTATAATTTATTAAATAATCACAACCAAGTTTTAACATACCTTTGTCAACTTATAGTATGTGAAGATGCTAGTTTTGCTCTCTACGCTGACGATATCGGACGAATTAAGACGACTGCGTGATACAATATTCAGCGTTCAGCAATATTGAAGAATTATTTTAGAACTAACTACAACCAATAAAAGATAACTTCTTGTGCCCCACGTTGGGCGCTCAAAATAAAGCGATGTATGACAGTTATAACAGAAAAACTTCACGTCGTTAAAATAGTAACAGTATTTTGTATTACAAATCAAAAACAATCCAGTAGTAGGTTGAACCATAACATTATACTAAGCACACATAGTAAGTTATGGCGTTATTATTATAAATTCACACCCGTAGACAATCAACGTTCAACGAGACTTATGACAGGTTCATAGAAAATTTAAATTAACTTTGATTATTCCACGTATTGTGTAACTAACTGTGACACGTGTTTCGCCTCTTTCAGAGGCATCTTCAGACTTACTATCGCAAAGTTTGCTTAAGTAATGAAGCAAGATTGATTCTAACATTTTAAAATTATAAAATTACAAAATGGATTGGGTTTTTTTTCCTTTTAAGAGGAGCAAGGAGGGGGGTGTAGAATCGAAATAAAGCAAACAGATAATGATACTAATTTTACTAATGAGTTGTAAACAATCAGAATGGGATTTTTCCTTTTTAATGGAAGCAAAGAGGGGATTATAAAATGCAAACAAATTTAATCATACTACTAATGACGTTAAACATTACAAACTATTAAAACTAATGAGCTACAATCAATCATCTAGGT
Source organism: Himalopsyche tibetana (assembly GCA_030503985.1). Classification (NCBI taxonomy): domain Eukaryota; kingdom Metazoa; phylum Arthropoda; class Insecta; order Trichoptera; family Rhyacophilidae; genus Himalopsyche; species Himalopsyche tibetana. The sequence goes on along the minus strand of JAPJYX010000015.1, from coordinate 17,026,415 downwards.
TTGTGATTACTCTATTAATTGGAAACAATTTGAGTAACGGGGAACCGCCTGTGCTATTAAGAATATTATTTAATAATATTTCTTTTTTGTTAAGAGTTTTATTAATTTCTAAAAATTCTAAGCTATTCATCTTTAAACCCTTTTTATTTACTCGGTGGAGTATTTCTAAATTACAAATCTGATTAAAATTATGATTATTTTCTATTAAATGATTGGCAAACTCAGAGAAATTGTTACTTTTTAGACATCGTATATGTTCTTTAATTCTAATATTAAAGTTTCTACCTGTCTGTCCAACATAAGACGCTTGACAGTCTCCACAAGAGAGTCGATAGATACCACTCTGTGACGATGAATCTACGCGATCTTTACTGTTCAATAAAATTTTACCTAAATTATTTACTGTATAAAACGCGGGTTCTATATTGTCTGGCAAAAATTTAACTATCTTTGACGAGATGTCTCCTAAATAAATAATTCTACGCCAGTTTTTAATATTATCGTTTGCTTTCTTCTCTCCTGAAAAAATATTATTTACTATGAGTTGTTTAACTTGCTTACGTTTAAGTAAGTTAACTACTACGTCTGTGTTGTAACCATTATAATGTTTAACTCTAATTCAAAGTTGACTTTAGTGAGAGGGAGTGATAGTAAGTCTGAAGATGCCTCTGAAAGAGGCGAAACACGTGTCACAGTTAGTTACACAATACGTGGAATAATCAAAGTTAATTTAAATTTTCTATTAAAATGAACTTCCACAAAGTTACCGCCGAAACCATCGAAAGTATTAAAATAGCCAGTACGGCAAATAAGGCGCTTTTATATCGTAAATAATGGTTACAACACAGACGTAGTAGTTAACTTACTTAAACGTAAGCAAGTTAAACAACTCATAGTAAATAATATTTTTTCAGGAGAGAAGAAAGCAAACGATAATATTAAAAACTGGCGTAGAATTATTTATTTAGGAGACATCTCGTCAAAGATAGTTAAATTTTTGCCAGACAATATAGAACCCGCGTTTTATACAGTAAATAATTTAGGTAAAATTTTATTGAACAGTAAAGATCGCGTAGATTCATCGTCACAGAGTGGTATCTATCGACTCTCTTGTGGAGACTGTCAAGCGTCTTATGTTGGACAGACAGGTAGAAACTTTAATATTAGAATTAAAGAACATATACGATGTCTAAAAAGTAACAATTTCTCTGAGTTTGCCAATCATTTAATAGAAAATAATCATAATTTTAATCAGATTTGTAATTTAGAAATACTCCACCGAGTAAATAAAAAGGGTTTAAAGATGAATAGCTTAGAATTTTTAGAAATTAATAAAACTCTTAACAAAAAAGAAATATTATTAAATAATATTCTTAATAGCACAGGCGGTTCCCCGTTACTCAAATTGTTTCCAATTAATAGAGTAATCACAAACCTAGATGATTGATTGTAGCTCATTAGTTTTAATAGTTTGTAATGTTTAACGTCATTAGTAGTATGATTAAATTTGTTTGCATTTTATAATCCCCTCTTTGCTTCCATTAAAAAGGAAAAATCCCATTCTGATTGTTTACAACTCATTAGTAAAATTAGTATCATTATCTGTTTGCTTTATTTCGATTCTACACCCCCCTCCTTGCTCCTCTTAAAAGGAAAAAAAACCCAATCCATTTTGTAATTTTATAATTTTAAAATGTTAGAATCAATCTTGCTTCATTACTTAAGCAAACTTTGCGATAGTAAGTCTGAAGATGCCTCTGAAAGAGGCGAAACACGTGTCACAGTTAGTTACACAATACGTGGAATAATCAAAGTTAATTTAAATTTTCTATTAAAATGAACTTCCACAAAGTTACCGCCGAAACCATCGAAAGTATTATGACAGGTTCATTTAGGGGTCTCTTCATAGCAGGTTCTTATAGATTTCTTTGAACTTTTAAAATAATATCTAAATCCAATCTGACGATAGAAAGCATTCTCGGATAATCTGATATATTCAATCCGAATTCGAATGACGGACAATATCGAGAAAGTCACTTTGACATAAACCATATTAAGCAAAGAGTTAGAGGTCAGTCCGGTTAGGGGTTCATCGCTAGAATCACTTGGAAGTCTAGTTCTTTCCAACGACTTTTTGATGTAACTCCCACATTATCTACAAAAGAAAGAATAAACCTTGAAATTTCATCAAACAACTTTCGCCTTATCTGACACGTTGTTATCTGAAAAGTTACTGTTGACAGACTTTCTTGACAAGCTTGCACAATACAGTTGTGTAATAATATCTGTTTCCAAATAAGGGTAACGCATTATGACATGAAGTCATTGTTGGTAAGATGTTTAGAAGCAAGTTCTGCGTATGACGAATTCGAGCACGCGACAAGCCAGCGAAAACATTTCTTCGTGTAAGAGTCAAAGTACCTGGATCTATACATAATTCACGTTATTCGTTGTGGTTAAATAAAGTTACACAATAATAACAATGGCACAATACATGCAGTCTTTCGCAGACTTGTCAAACATACGACACTTCAAATATCAGAATTTTAATTTAAATGACACAACGATATCTTTTATTAATTGATTGGAAACAAAATAAGTCGAGAAAACGGGTAAAATATAGTAAAGAAAAATAGCTTTAAGATGTTTTTATTTTTATTATAAATCTGGTTGTGTAGTCGACATACATAAGATACAAATACGAACAATTTTATAAATTTCCGCTACTAGTGCAGACGAAAAATGAACGTCTAATGGAGCATCCTACAGAAATTATTTTTAAGAATATTACTAACTATTCAGTTGCTCAACGTCTATCTTTAGAAGAGTTTCAGGATTTATTATGAGGATGAAATTAAAAGATAGTTAATAGTTAGCTTATCGCCTTCACTGCGTCCTGTTTTAGGTTCTTATGTAAACATATACACAAGTCGACTGAAAATTTTAGCATACGTAATTGTTCAAATTGTGATTTGATTCCGTCGAGACTGCAGCCGAATAGTGTTTTAAGATCACTCAACTTTAGGGCCAGTTAATTATAACATATAAAATATAACAACCCCAAATTTTAGCCGGACAAATTTACGAACATTAAGTAAGTGCACCATGAGATTCTTGAATATCAATTCTTCGTCTGGAATAACTGAGTTTGTGCATTTATTGTACTGCACCACTTAGGCAAACAAAGCTTTTTTAATTCTTTAATCATTATTAATGCAGATTTAATAGCAGATAATTGTATGCGAATATTAATTATTTACTATATTTGTGTCAAATCGGCATAAATGCATTTAAATTTTAACAGTATAACTATCTATGTGTCATACCATATCGAGGTAAGAGACTCTATCGTAAAAGCTTTGTGTTTTCATTCGCTGTTTACTTAGATCTATCGATTTGTTACTTACTAACTTCTGCCAGTACGGTGACGATATTTCCATTGTTTTTTCGGTAAATGTACGCGTGAAGAGTGAAAATTTCGTTTTATGCGCAATTGTTTTGTGTGCATAATTCTGATATTCATTTATTTCATCAGCAATATACGTACATAATTGTGTAAAACAATTTAAGAAGATAATGGCCATGTCCACTTTAAGATGTTGATGCCATAGACAGCAGTAAATAAGAATATGTTACTCTACAATATGTAATATTGCCAAGTATCGATTCTTATACTTACACTGTTACAAATTAAAACATTTTTACAATTACGCGATCTGAGTTTCTTTATTGCAGACGTCAGATCGGACCTAAAGTTACGTCCGTTCGTATATTATTATTATTGCATTGTAACGGCGTTTAGTTAAATAAATTAAGTGATTAATTTAACTGTATTAAATCCCGTCGACCTTTCCAGTTTATTTGCCTCGCGGTGTTCTTCGGACAATCGGATTGATCGATCCAACATATATACCGACGCCATTTTTTGCCGTCCTCCATTTTGCCTCGCATTCGAATCTCGTGTCATGTCATTTTAAGTACTAATTAGTTTAATTTATTCACGCTAAGATTAATTAATCGATTAGGATGTAACTTATATAATTTAGAGAGTACTTTTACTACGTTTGATAGTATTATCAATTGTGAATGTAGTGTATAATTGCTTTTTAATGTGTATTGTATAAATAAAGCAATGCCAAGCTATAGAATAATTAGATTGAGTTTGGATAATTGTACGATAATGCCATGACAGCTGATGAAAAGATCAAAATGCGATTCGATTTTTAACTGTCTAATCGAAATGGATCTATTATAAATTTCAAAATCTTACAACCACTTCATTTTATTTCGTAATTAGTGGTTTAATTATTTTAGCCTCGCATACTCACTTTTTAAAAATATTGTTTTAATAATAATGTACTTCACTTTTACGATATCTTGAGGTTTAAGACACGTAGAATGTTATAACGCATCCAACTATTTTTTTCCTAAATTAGCTCACTTTTCATGGGCTCAATTTATATATTCCTTTTAATATGTGTTTAGCTGTATTTTTTGTTATTTTGTTAAGAAATACTTAACCATTTGATTAATTGTACCAATAAACAGGTTAATATAAAATAGTTATTATTGTTAAACTTGTAACAGAATAAAAGTAATAAAATAATTTAGGCATAACGACAAAATATTATATTGCAAATCATGTACAAAAAACGCTTTAAATAAAAAAAAATATAGAAAAGAAAACATCAGTTGTGGATCTAAGGATATTATCTTAATTAATATAATTTAATTTCAATAAATTTAATATTGAAATTGTATTTGTTCAGAAAGTTGTATTAGAAAGGCAAAAGGACATAACTCATACATTTTTCAAACCAGCTTTTCACGGTAATCACAATATTTAAAAAATAATACACATTCTATCAAAAGGATTTCAGATCCGAATGCCGAATTAATAACTAAAATTAACTTTTAAGTTTGAAATAAGAAGGGCCTGTGAGACTATGAAAAAGGACTTATTAAAAGGTTTTTTTTAAATTTATTTATTTAATATTACATTGAGTCTTTAAAACATAGTTTAACCATGCACTTTAAGGTTGTTCATATTTCACATTGTTCCTTTGGCCCAAAATCATCAAAAAACGTCTTTTATGCCTTGTGTAAAATTTGTTATATGTTGCGTCCTTTTGCCTTTCCAAAGTCGATTTTTTTTTCATATTATTTTACTTTCACTAGTTCTTAAAATAACTATTCCAATATTTTTTTTTATCTCAAAATTGTCAGTTCTGGGAAGATATTATGTTGTTCGTTATGATCAACTAAGATATTATATTACAATAGTTTTCGCTGCATAATAACTATTGTGCAATACCATATGGCATGCGGCTAGCTTTCTTGTAAAACATTTCAGCCAACATCAATATATTATTATTATATATATAGATCCGTCACCTGTCTAACGATATCGGAAATGGCATCTATTACAAAATGCTCCTCAAAGCGTCTCCTGTCAAAATGGCGACGGGCAGATCATCAATATTCAAACGGTGACGGCAACCGACGGTACTCGTGTCGAATAAGTAAGATACATACTTTACTTTCACTGTCGATTTGGCAGACCTGTCTACTTACCGTATGCAGATCCGGATCTAGTATTTTTCTTCACCTCGCCAGCACCCGGTATAGCGTATAATAAATTCGACACCCCCCAACAAATAAAGCAGTTTTAGGATGTCCACTGTCACTGTCAAACTTGTTGGAAAGACATTATATTTAAGAAACACAATATTCCTTTGTACTACTTTCACTTTTAGAAAGATCAGAGCCGGTGTCGCTTATGACGAGCATTATCAACTGATTAGTTAACAATGCTCGAAACCGGTCCTGATCTCGTCAAAATAAAACTGGATGAAAGTATGGCAGTATTGTTTCTGATGATTTCAAAATATATTTGTAATTATAATAATAAAAACAATAATCCTTTGTACTTCATTCCACTTTATTTAATATGTCAGGAAACGGGAGCGAAACCGGTCCTGACATATTAAATAAAGTGGAATGAAGTACAAAGGATTATTTTTTTTATTAATATAATGCCTTTCCAGCAAGTATTGACAGTGAACACCCTAAAATGTAATTATAAGACAGCAATAAAACGCGAATAATACTGGCTAGAGATATGACAGTCTGGCCAGGCAGTCAATTCGACATTCGCAGCTAAATACCGCAATTTTTCGATTCGTGGCGGTGTTGTATGAGTGAGGACATTTTCAAATAACAAACAATTCGGCCCTGCCGAAGCAGCTGATAAAGAAAGGTAAAGTCAATATTGACCATAGTTTTCACATTCTTTCAGCATTGTATTCAAAATAAATTCATAAATCATAATATTGTTTAGTTTGCATACAATATTTCCATTTTTGGGGTATTTGCAGAGTTCGTTCACACGCCAAGCCCATCGCACAATAAATATCCGCGTACTTAATAATGGACATTCAAAAGTACAAAATTCAATGAAATTGGTGTTAACCAAACATAATGAGAATTCTTTCGTATTCTTTGCCTTTGTAATTAATATTCAATCATTTTCTTTTACATATTTTCACTTTAGTCTTTGTGTACATAAATGACTTTTAGAATTCTATGTTAGATTCTTTCAAAAAGATTACCAAAAATTACCAAATTAGACATAAGTTCATTTTAATTAAACTAATATCTCGTAGATTCTTAGGCTGTCTCGGTAATTATAATTTGCCGGAGTCGAAAAAAATCTTACGACTATGATTTTTAAAAAAATATTCAAACATGCAAGAGTCCATAGTGTTTCCAACCCGGACCAATCCGGACCCTTCTTGTGATCCGGGGATTTAAGGATTAACAAGTTTTCCAATCCCGGGACCAGAATTGCCAGATTTATAAAATCACAGATCGGGACATTCACTATTTCGAAGATTTTTATACATGTACACATTATCTGAAGTCGGGATTTTTAAAGGAACTTGCAATGCAAGACTCGAGATTTGTCTATTGAACTCAGGAGAGTCCCGCTCAAATAGAGACCCCTGGCAACCCTGCCCGGGACTGAACATTCAGTATAAAATCGTATATAAATTGGGATTGACAAATTTTTTAAATTTATTTTTGGCCTAAATCATCAATTTTTATTTCTTAAAAAAAAGTATTTTTATTAAACTGATTCGGGACCAGCCCCAGGATCCCAAGATCGAATAATTCTAATCTCGGAATCAACATTTTGGCTCGGGATTAGTTTCCCTACTTGTGATGTCTTTTCTCATCGAGTCGATCTTGGGAGACTTATTAATCGCATGCTTAATAAGATACAATCGTATAGATTTTTGCAGTTTTAAGATATCGCAGTTTTTCTGAAATGTACATTTATAGAGACAATGGCTGTTAAAAATTACGTGAAGATGAGCAAAAATTTAGCAAAAATGAGAAGGTATAAATGTATTATAAGTCATGAAAAGAATTAATGGATTTTTGTCATTTTATATTGATAAACTGAAAAACTGTCATTTTACAAAAAACACATTTTCCAATATTGTTATTGTATATTGAAGGACTCATTTTTAATCTCATATTTCTCACATTTAGTTGACTATAAATGTGGTATGATTTTCTCATTGGAGATAAAGTATTAATCAATTTTTAGACGCGGTTAACATTATCATTGTAGATATTCTAATTTACTTTTTTTTATAACGTGTGTGAAAATTTGTGAATTCTATTTATAATCATTCATCAATTAGTAGAACAAAATGTGTTTTTTTAACATGACGTAATTTAGCGATAGTAGTATAATCTTATATTAAAATTATAGTAACACAGCACGTTATATTTTTGTGTATGTGAAGTAATAATATATATTAATTATAAGCAGTATAAAAATAATGTATATTATTCGGTAAACCTTATATGCATAAATATAATTTACTTCAATGAATTCTTGATAGACACTTAAGTAATTAATATAAACCATATTTTTTATGAGGTGTAAGTTTAATAGTACATAGAAAAATCGTTTGATAAAGACGCTGTGAAAACCTTTTTGGGAACGAACGTTGGCGATCAAAGGTGAACGATAATATGCAAACAACCTGAGAATATAAACAAATATGCGATGAATCAAGAAAACTGAGCTATCTTATCTTCAATATGAAATCAAAAATTGGTTTACTAATCGTGAATCGTGTTTCGCATACTTACAGAGCATCGTCAGACTTAATGTAATAGACACGATTTTTTAAACATCGACGATCTTCTCGGAGATTACAAATATGTTAAGTTAATGATGTCTGGTCAGTGGCCTTGCAATAGGCGGCAAATGACATTGGATAGTCAACATGAATAAAACTAAACAGGCACCCGACGTTAACGCGTGGGACATCAGCGCACCGACACCTATGCGCAATTATTTTTTACTACGGACTGCCCATTTAAAGAAATTTAAAAAATGATTAATGTGATATTTCACTGGTTTTCTTACTAGTCGTGTCACGTGTTTCATATATTTGACAAACATCTTAAAACTAACTCTATCGTAAAATATTTGCTTATGAAGGAGACAGGGGTGGGCTGGAAGGGGCTCGGAGGAACTCGCGCGAGCTCCTTGATAAATTTTACTAAGACCAGCGAGTACCTTGCTTATTTCAGAGCAAGAAATATTCTCAGATCAAATTAGTATACAACTACAATTCCTGACTGATGCATTATCTACGACAATTTCATTATACACAGAAATACATTTTTAGCCATTAAGATTGATAATTTTACGTTAAACTGCATATTGTTACAAATTATAAGTGTATTAAGTAACAATCGATTGCTTATTTAAGTATAGCATAAAATTGCACAGGAGTAATAAAAAAATTCACTCCTTCCCCAGAAAACCGAGAATTGGTTTCAGATTAGGCGAGCCCCCTTTCTAACGTGTTGGCAGCCCACCGCTGGACGAAGACATTAATTATAATTCTTAAGTTACAGAAGACAAAATTTAAAGTAGACTTTTTTATTTCTACTATATGTGAGGAAGGGGACGCAGACAGTAAATAGTTTGATTAGATTCATGTTCATTATTGCATAATGGAAGGTGTCCACGAAATGAACTGCCGAATATTCATACATAATATACAAATGATCCGGATTGAAACAAGGTACCTATCATCAATGGATTGGTGTTAGTGTTCTTCAGTAAAATTCTCTCCTTTATTGAACCCAGAGTACTTTCATTGTGTGTTCCTAAATTTAATTTTCAGGAAAGGAGGTTAAGATAAATATCACTTTTAACTTCAGAAGTAAACTCTCTCAATTTATCACACGCGCATTTATGTGCACGACAATAGCTGAAGGCATTTGTGGTCAGTTGTAGTAGGAATAATAGGCAATACGCACTTTACCGATGTTGGCCGTTTGCCATAACTTTCGTTCGCATCTTTTGAACTGTCACACGTTCTCGTATGGATAATGAAAATTTACTTCAAATACCTTTCTCCCGGCTAAAACTGCCAACCATCCCACCTCTTCCGACTCTTCCCCCTGCCTCTAACGCACTCAGTCGTCTTAAAAACCTGTTCGATAATTTACGGTGAGACAAAATAAAGTATCGGTTACTTTTTTCTAAAACTGGCGTATAGATTTTTACGATTTCAATTAACGATTAACGAAAAGACACAATCGTAAAAATCAGTTTTAATTGAACAGTGTCGCCATCTGTAGGCTGTACGGCAATGTATACACATACCAATTAATTTAAAAGTATTTACCATAAATTCTTGGTAAAAATAAAGTGTTTTTTTTTAATTCAAACTTACATTCGATACAGCTGCAATTTTTATTTAATATAAAATTAAATAGGATATCTTTGTTATCCTACTTATTGTGTTACAAAATGTGACACGTGTTTCGCCCCCATTTTCGAATAAATTAAAAAAAATATTCGAATTCTTATGTTATAAATTACAAAATAAAATTCGTATAGATTGCGTATGTATTTTTAAATTTTTTATTAACGAATAATAAAACGACAAAATCGTAAAAACACAATTTTAAAATTAAATTGGCTATTCTACGTGTTGTTCTAAAAAATATGACACGTGTTTCGCCTCTTTGAAAAGCGTCAACAGACCATCGCAATTTTTACGAATAAAATAAAAATGTATTCGAATTCTAATGTTATAAATTACAAAATAAAATTCGGGCTTCGTCGTTTGAAACTATAAACTGGTTACTTTTATTAGGTGTGGTAAATACCAATGGAAACAATGGAATCGAACAAAAGCAATCCACTTATTTTAGTTAAAATATTATTCGCTAATGTTTCCATTCTTTTACAACTTTATTAATTTACAAAAACCGCAAACTATGAATTCTTAACCGTTTTTTATTTACTTTATGAAGTATTTCAACATTTTTATTTTTATCAAAACATACACATTTTTTATTCGTTAACCTTGCGATGTAAAGTCGATGATGCTTCTCAAAGATACAAAGCACGTATTACATTTTGTAAAACGACAAGTGGAATAAAAAAAATCAAATTTAATTTTATATCGACAGTTTTTTTCAAAACAGCTTTTTTTCGAAATCACAATGTACACAGCTTGATACACGTTCTATCAAAAGAATGTAAGCTGCAAATGCCGAATTAGTATTTAAATTTAGCTTTTAAGTTTGAAAAAAGATGGGCTTGTGAAAATTAAAACCAAGAAAAAAGAATGAAAAAAAGGTTTTTCCTAGACAATTTCTTAAATTAATATAAGATTATGTCAATTAAACACCAGCTTAGAAGTCTACGTGCACTTCAAGGTTGTATTTATTCCATAATTTTCATATGGCCGAAAATCATCAAAACACGTTTTTGTGCCTCCTGTAAAAATTGCTATGTGTCGGTTTCGTACTGTTTCCTTTCCAAAGTCGATATTGAAAATGAACTTCCACAAAGTTACCCCACGAATCCATCGAGAATGCCGACTGGTTGACGATAAATAATTATGTTTCCTGTGAAACCTGTGTTGCAAGAAAGCATCTCAAATGGAGAAAATCGTGTTGCATATCGCATACAATCACCAATAACTGAAGAGTTACATTCGGCCATAATGAGGGTATAAGGGAAATTATGGTATGTCAATAATAATTGGATATGTACGCAGTACTTACAAATCCACATTTAAGTGATCGGTGGCAACAATCGATACTAAACCTGATTTCGTTTAATATTCATATGTACTCAATTTATAGTCGGTTTCACTACAAAAGAACATCAGTTTTGAATGACATTGTATTGAAAATTATATACTACATCTCATGGAAAAAACATGTAGATATAGGAAGAATGCAAAGCTCTATTATCAGGTTGTTTTTTTTTTCAATTCAGTCTTATTTTAGTAATTCTAGAGTAGTTATAAGTCATATAAATGACTTGCCATAATTATAATCTGTATACACTCCTTACTCAGAGCCAGAGCCGGCGCCACCATAAAGGCGAAATAGGCAACCGCCTAGGGCGCAACACATTAGGGGGCGCATAAATGGAGCATTAAAACTATTTATTTTATTTTGATGTTTGTATTTGCTAGTTGTAATTATGCATCGTATTCTATTTGATTCGAAAAATAGAGGTTGAGCGACCGAGTAACAAACAGCTCGCGTAGAAAAACTTCTGTTGAGATACCTCCATTATAATGCCTTACGCTTCACGTTGGTAACGGATATGGATGTATAAAAATCTTTTGATCCTGAATTGTTTATTTTTCATTTTTTCGAAAACAAATGGGACGATTTGTCAAAAAGGTACGCGCCAATAACCGTTGCCTAGGGCGCCATACAACCTCGCGCCGGCAATTTTCAGAGCATATGGCACACGGTTCCACTCTCCACTATCTTTGTTTACTCCCAAGTCATTCCAGCGTCCCGTAGCTTCATCGAGTACAGTCTGTGGATGGTCATCAGTGGCCTTCCACGACGTTGGGATCCATCCGGTTGGTAGAAGGGACAGGCACGATTCAAACTACCTTGGGATATCAGCAGCAAATGCTCATGTGAAGTCAGGAATAAAATATTTAATATTAGTACAATATAACATCTTATTTTCTTTTCTTCTACTAAGCAATGGCAATTATTTCGTTAAGTGGTTTTGCCGTGGAAATGACTTAATGTTAAGTGTATGCTTTTTTTATTTCGTCAGCATACACATCGACATACTTAATTAAAAGACAACGAAATTCATGTTCACTTATTGACTGATTAGAGTTGTAACATTTTCTTTTATGTTGATTCAATCTTTTCACCTTTACTGTGTGAATTTCAATGAAATATTTTATAGAAATAAATTTATGTAACAACCCTGTTAAAAGTATGTAGATAAGTATTTCAAAAGTTATGACCGATGACATCTGTACATTCATAAAATATTCTATCGTTTCCTTATTTTTTTTATCGGGAAAGTAATCCTTTAAAAAAAACATTTTGCATTATATTCAAATTCAATAGTTGGCAGTATGTGTATATAAAAGATAAATAACCAAGCTGAAATTTTCAGTTTATATCACTTTCACTGGATATCAAACCAAATAATTCATATACACACCACAAATACCTGTGTCTTATTTACTGTTGCTAAAACCAGCATTTTATATCAATCTTGCCTCTACCTATACCAGATCCCTACAAGCAGCTCTTTCCGATAATCTTTCGAGACGTACAAAGCAATTATTAAACCGATTATAAAAGATATTAGAAACATTATTGTCTCAAACATCAATTCATTATCCGAAAAAAAGCATTTTTTATATTAACTTTCTTATCGCTGGGCTGCAAATGTTGTTTTGATGAAGAATAACTTATTATTCGATCGATCCAATCTATTTTTTCTGAAAGAGAAGTATAGAAAGATGTAGATGTGAAACAACAAACAATAAACAGGCTAATTGATCAAACTACGCGCCGTTTTACATGACCAACTCTTCTCTACCTAACGCTTTTTTATTGTTTCATTTATTGACATTTAATACCGCAAACTTCTTCCATATTCAAATTTGATTGTTGAACACTTTCTTTATGATTAAGTTTTTTGTCTATGTGTTACCACAGTCATAATATTATATGGTTAAATTATTAGTACACCATTCTATACTCTATTAATACAAATTGCACAATTGTCTAAAAACAATTTTGCATAATGCTTCTTATGTGCTATGAACATTGTTTTAAATAGCCATAAAAACTTTATCGCCTCTTTAATTACATGAAAGCGGTGTTGCAAGATTATGAATACTTAAAATTGCATTCGTGTCTATGTTTATGGCATGCGAATTCAGCGCCACCTATTTTTATTATAATTATATTGATAGACTTTATTTCTGGCTATTTAGTTTCTCACCCTGCCGGCATTTTTTTATGGCAATCATTTTGATTGATGTCTCTGTAGAATGACGTTTGAATTTGAGAACATACATAGTAATAAATTATAGTAACCATTTTAATGAATTGCAGTTGCAAGAGATAAACGTTTAATAAACTTGTAATGATTCATAATAAATGTTGTTACATAATTTTGAATATTTATTTACTGCCATCTCATTGCTACATGCTGTAACAAAACAAAATCAAAGCATCGATTGTTTCATGTCTTCTTTATCATTTTATGAAGAAGATTTGCAAAGTGTACCATTTTTTACGTATTGTTTCACTCCCTCAAACTGCGACTCTTTGCCTTCGTAATTTATACATATCTATCGATAACACTAGCTGTCAACATACTAGAACAAAAGGTTTAAAACGTATTAATTATTTACAAACAATAAGAAGGAGACACTAGTTGATACAAACATCTCACAAAATAATTGTGTACGCATGTTTTTTCTTCTTCCGCGATATGACACGAAAGTTTCCCAATAACATATAATACTTAAAAGTTAAAATTAAATGTTTCTCCTAGGGAGATAATAACACGTTTTCCGTTTTTGGGTGTCCTTAAAATAGATTAGTCGATCTATTTAAGCTTGTACACATAATTTTGTTGCGGCTCTATAATTTTCTTCTTCACGAACCCGAAAACATCAATTTCGGAAACTAAATCAACTTTAATAAAAGTAATCAGTCGACCGTTTATATCGCAGAGCTACCATGTTTTCTGAATTAGTTAATAATAAGTAAGCGAACTAAACTATTTTTAATTACGAAGATTCCTAGCAATTACTGTTTTTCATTTGTATGATGAATTAATAACTAAAACAATGGCTGCCGTGACGCATGCGCAAAGATTTTACAGACAAAGATGATCTATTATGAAGAAAGAAAGCATATAGTTAAGAGTACCAAGTATCAACGCACATTTCGGTAGCTAGACAAAATTGAATCACTTTTCAAGTCATTAGATACATTCGTGAAAGTTTAATAGAATTAATTACATACAATTTTTCCAGCCTGTACTCGCAGTCGGTAAAAGTAACGGATGGAACCAGTATTTAAGTATTGAATGTACCCAGTTACTCGGTTATAAGTACATAATGTCAATGAAAGACAGAGGCGTATCGGAGTTTGATTTTGTACAGTGAAATAAAATGTTTGTAGATTCTAGACAGCCGTAAACAATTAGCCAGGTTTAAGAGACTGGGTAAAATTTAATCGAAAAGTTTTGATAGACATTCGTTACAAATCTAGTAACAGTTAAAATCAAAACCCATCACGTCAAATTCAAATTTGATAGTGACGCTATATCAAGTATTCAAGCACCATCAGTATGTGTCGATAGACGGATGCATTGTGCTGATTTTTTTCGTACAGAAAAGAATTGTATTATATGACGAGACGAGGAATAATTATATCGAATTTGCCCAGAAGAATAATTAATAGTAAAAAAATTATTGCTGGTATAAAAACTAAATTGGGATCTCGGTATTGGTGGAAATTTTTCAATATTGAAATATCGGTTTGAAAAATGCCAAAATACCGGTATTTCAGTATTAAAATTAACCAAAACCGTGGTTTCATTGTGTAGAAACCATTTCATTTCAATTAAATTGTTCACTTTGTTGATTTACTTTAAAATCATAAATAAATAACACTTTTAACCGTTTTTTTATTTATAAATAAAAACAAAATGTCGATTTTGATTAAACTTTTTAAATAATTACTAAAAACTTTACAATACAGAACTCAGTAATGGCAATCGGTAAATTATCAAAAGGCAATTCTAAAGTGAAACGGAAAATCACGACGTTTTTTGCATGTCAGGCGCCATTGTGGTATAATGTAGGCTTTGCCAGTATAACATAATAATTGGCATTACAAACGATTAAATAGCTGATTATCATAATAGGACAAACGCTATCTATGAAATTTTACAGGAGAGGCTATTTTTCGTAAGTTTAATAGCCGTTTTTCATACAAAACGCAAAATTTTAAAACCAAAAATCTATATGAAAGTTTTTGGAAATATCATCAATTGTACAATAAACAATAAAAACCTGAATTTCGTTGAAAACGGCGTTTGTCCTACTTTGATAGTAAGCTACTCAATTGTCGACGCGCTCTATAACTTATATATTGTAAATCTTCAATAGTATCAATATAGTTATGAGTACCACCCTGTGCAATACATCATTTATTCAATTTGATGGCATCTCCACAATAAATTATTCAAAGCGGGACTTCACTTTCGCTTTTGATTCACCTGTTTGAATAAAGAAATAAATAATTTATATTTATGGGCCGTTATGATAGTGTTGCTAAAGTTAGTAGGCTTATACGACAAAACGCGCACTGCCGCTCCTAGGTCATGCACCCGGTGCACATATCTGAGCGGATGTTCACCCAATCACTGAGTACTTACCTGTTTATTGATTTCATATATAATATATTCCACAATTAAAAATATGGTATTCTGACAGTTTATTAAAGAAAAAAATAAGCGCCTTGACAAAGTATATTTAACTGTGAAAAATATACATTTTACTTAAAAAGGAATGAAAATATTGACTGCTATTGTCACTCTCTCTCTGTATGTTAAAATTTTAATGGCTATTTCTCGTTGTGTGTCAATTTAATATGTCCATGTGATGCTGAGCTTTTATAATTTGCAAAAAATCTTGATTTTTATATGAAAAATAATCAACGTTTACGCAATAGCAAATATATAAGTAATTAAAAAAAAAAAGATTTTCTAATTTCAAAAATGTTCAATTCGAACGTCGTAATTTGAGATGTTTAATGGATGACAGATTTACGACTTAGTTAAATAATATTAGAGTTTATCTATGTTTTAATGCCAAATATTAACCCATCCAAGTTGTGTAATATGCTTCCAGAAAGAAGACAGGCAGCTTCAGTTTCAATTTGACGTAGTCTTTCAATCACAGGGCTTTTGGATATTGAATACATATATCAATTTCCAATCAATGCATTGAACCATCTGGTTCTTTCCTTTTATATGAACACATTAATCAAACAATATTAAAAAAACATTTTCAATTAAATAAGTTCATTAATCTGTTTTTTCCCACTTTTTTGCCGCAGTCACATTTAATAATGAAGCTATTCACCCAGTGGCGTAACGAGAAAATTTGGGCATGTATGCAAAAGTTAGCTAAGGGCCTCAAAATTGAAAATAAAATGTATGCATATAAATAATAGCATAAATGAGTAAAGTTAATGGTCTTGCAAGACCAGGTATTTGTGAATGAAATTAAGAAAAGAAAATACTCCCCCTTTCTCGTCTTTAAGTTAGCAAACTCTAAAATAACATATTTTAACATTTTTTTAGCCTCTTCATGTTATATTGCTAATAATGCGTAATCTTTGATTATTTTAATTTGCCAAATGTGCATTCTACACCAGCAACAGTAACCGACAGAGTAAAAAAGGTCTTCACCGTTTATTTACTTGTGGCGCAATTATAATGGTGATGCCTTGCAAAATTTTCAATATTTGGTTATCAGGGATGACTTAAAATTTTATTACATACCGACTTGGGAAGATAATAAAAAAAGCCGTCAGTTTTCGGAGACCACTCAGTTGCCGAGACTCCCAACAATGTGTCTATTTAAATTGTTGAAAAAAAAAACGTTTGTATTTATCATTATTTCTAGAATATGAGAAAACAACTATGTTTTCCTATTCAAAGTTTTCTTTGGCAATTAAGTCATTATTATTTAAGTTTATAATGCAAGGTTAAAATACTTTTAAACAATGCACACACACATTATAACTTTCCCAGGCAAAACGAATGAAATTAATGTATTAAGGCAAAAAATAAAACAATTCAATGTAATTTCCGGTATATAAATCCTATATCAGAGAAACCTGATGCCAATTCAGCTGTCATCTTCAATCTGGGTACATTGTTTTGGAAAAAGCGACAACGCTGACAACATAAACGATGTTAGGTTGGCAACGCTGCCACACACGAAAAGATAAAAACTTGCTTCATTTGAATGTCACTCAATGTAGAATATTAGATAGGTAATTATTTTCGAAGTAATCAATTACTACCAAATTGCTCTTCTTTTCAGCAATAATTGGACGAAAAGTATAACTTCCATGAAGAAGGACTGA
Organism: Himalopsyche tibetana; assembly: GCA_030503985.1. Classification (NCBI taxonomy): domain Eukaryota; kingdom Metazoa; phylum Arthropoda; class Insecta; order Trichoptera; family Rhyacophilidae; genus Himalopsyche; species Himalopsyche tibetana. The sequence continues at coordinate 17,008,901 of JAPJYX010000015.1, read as the reverse complement.
CAAAGCATTTGAACCAGAATAAGAAGAAAGCCGATTTGGGCGAGTTAAGTGCAATTAACAAATGGCAAAATTCGTCTTTTGTTTTTTTTCTATCGAACTAACATTAGCAAATGACTACACACATTTCCATCTCATCTTAACTTACTTTTTGTTAAAAATCAAACTGTACTTGGTTTCAACAAGGACAAATTATATTATTGATTTTAATAAGCTTCACGGTTTCATATGGACAGCGAGTCCCGTATCCCGAAAGAATGCTAAATTGTCCCGGAAATTTAGAGAAAACTCAAATATTTTTTTATTGAAATAGACATCGCGTAAACCCCTTGAACGCCTTTCCAACGTACGTTTCTTCCCCCACTACTATTTAGACACGTCAGTCTGTGAACTTTTTTAAATACGGAGAATTGATGAATGCAGCAAAAAGTGAGAAAAATATTATTGGAAAAACACATAAAAATATAACGATAAACTTGTTATTTTAAGATTCATCATTATTATTATTCAAAACATATACAAATCATTAAGTTTCTATAATAGTTAAAATAAATAAAAAAAAAACAATATTCATTTTTTTTCATACATAAAACGTTTCCTCGGAAAACTAGGTAATGCCTAACTGATTTTTGCTGACAGCTGACTGTTGGCTACCCTAGTACCTGTATCCCAACTTATTGAACCTTATCAATTATACCTTTTATCCCTATAGCAATAAATCGCTTTATCCATACTTAATCGTGTAGCAACCAAATTTTGAGTAACAGCTCATAAGAAAATCTTGTCAACCATTCTAAAGAGCTTAGCATTGCGTGTTACCGCCTACCGGATATTCCCAGTAAAGCTTATTAAATCATAACGGGTTGTCTCGTGGACGTGTATAATTATAAATACTCAGCTTATTCTGTCAGTAGAGAGTTGACATCAGAACCTTGATCCTCGCCGCTTTTCACATCGCTGTCCAGGTTCACGAATTAAAAAAAAATCTTTTGAAAAATCCATTACTTTGTAGCTACAACAAGCAGAGATAATAACGTGTATGTTATGCAGCGACATTCATCGTGGGAGTTCCGTTGAAAGGAAAAGTTTTCGAACGCATTCTAGCAAAAAATATACCATTAAATTTTTGCATAAATTCACGCACACATAAAAAATGTGTCATCTTAATCAACATCTGATCAGTGTTGTAACTAGCGGATTCGCACGATAATAATAATTTACTTGCAAGCATTCGTATACCACTATAAAGCAACATTGATTATAGGATTATTTACAGAAAATCATAACTACTAACAGCAAAATAATATTAGGGTCTCCAGAGTCCACACGTTTAAAACACAACGATTATCATCCACATACAAGTAATGTCCTATGCAAATTCACATTTCACTCATTCCGTTGCAATTGCCTTGATTTCTGTCGGAATGTACATACTTATCATTCACCAACTCCACAGTGAACCATAGTCAATTTGATGTGTATATAGATGCAAATTCTTGTTAAAGTACGCCTTTTTTTAACAGGGAACCTAGAGCACGCGTGCACAAGGTGGCACGTTTGAGAATTTGGATGGCACGCGAACGATTTCCAAACTTATTTTTTTTTATTTAAATAATAATCCGTAAATTATTATTTTATTAATTTCCAAATGTTTCCCAAGATAAACGACAATCGTTTAAAAAGATACTAGCTGTAAGCCCGTTGCCCAGCAACGTGAGATTTTTGTTGCATTGTGTTTTGTTGCATTGTATTTTATTTTATTTTATTTTATTTTATTTCATTTCATTCAAAAAAGTTGAGACTGGAAGGTGTGAAATCTGGTCGGACAGACATACGGACCTTATCGGTTATTAATATATAGATTTTTTTTATTTTTTCTGCTTTGTTATTTTTTTTTATCGCTTAGGCACGCCACACAATCGAGAAATAATATTTGAAGATTGTTGGCACGCGGACCCGAAAAGGTTTGCCATCCCTGCCCTATAATATGTTTTATAAAGTTAGTTTCCAATTTTTATTTTATTTTATTATCAAAACAAGGACTGGTCAATAAAAAAATCACTGTGGTTTTATTTATTAAAAATCTTATAAGGCATTCATATTATACAAAGTGTGTGAAAAACTGCTCTATCAACTGTCAAAATCATTGTTCTAGAGATGGTTTTTTCGAATTATGGAATGTACTTCTATTTCGTTAGCACAGACCTTAATTATTGTAAGCCACAAATCTTTACTTAATTTAAATTCTTACGTATTGTGTTCGAAATCAATTTGTAAGAATTCATTTTCAATTTCATTCCAATGAATAGTAGGAAATGTCAGTCAAATTTTTTAATTACTTTTATTGTTAAGGATCCAAATCGATAAGCCCATCACAACATTAGGTATCTTTACTGTTAAATCATAAAGGATTTTACAAACTGGCCAACCGTCATTTGTATTCAAATTTAGAGCACTACCAATCTGTTGTGAGGTAATCAAAGTAATGAATCATAGATAATAAGTAAGTATAAAAAGATAATTCAACAAAAGATCATCGCAATTACCCGTGTCTTTTTTCAATATGTCAACTTTTTTTAATAGGTCATGCAATATAATTGTTATTCGTGATATTGTAATGAGATTTTTTTTCTACGTTCAAATTTAGATCGCGAAGTAGCAATCGATGAAATATTTTTTGTGTCTCAATTTTGTAGTTTATTAATAATATATCCTGTTGTGAGTCATGAATTATTTTGCTGATTTGCTAATTTTTATTCTGATTATTTTTCGCCGTCATCGGTGTTGCCACAACAAAAAATTTCCTCTTTATCACTGGCATTAAGTAATGCCTAAAATAAGTAAGCAATTATTATTTAAAATATGTCTTGGTTTTTAATATACTTTTATTTAGAATGATTTTATCTTGTTCTGCACTATGTAAAAATATTATTTAACACGTTATGACGTATGACCTTAATCAACCCGCTGCTAAATAAAAGCTTCCAATTGAACGAACTCGTGCTAGCGTTGAACTGTATAGTCTTTTTTCATTTATTTAAATACTATCATCATGTTTTAATGAAGAAAATGAAACTTCCTAAGAATTATGTACTTTGAATCGTAAATCGTGGAAAACTTTATCGTCGTGGGTTGACTAAACAAATGTAACTCATTTATATTAAAACGATAGTGTCTCAATATACACAGGTTACCTTTTGACAATCCATTTTTTTAATAGAACAAGGAAAAGAATGACAAAACTATGAGTGCACGCGTGATTATTTATAAGTTTCTAAATCATTTCATTATCCATGTGAAGCTAATTTTGGTATTGCCTTCTTCATTTTTTCTCTTGTGTATACTGTAGCTGGCTAAAATGGAAAATACATATTGTCACTGACTAAGTGTACACTTTAATTATTGTAACACTTCAATTGACTCAGTAATCCATTAAAAAGCGAACTTCGTTATCTCCTGTTTGAAAATCGAAAATTCGGTTTGTTTATCTCATAGCCTAGGGATTATTGAACAAGAAATGCTTTTAACACCTTGGCAGAGCAGTTTAAGGAAATGAAATAAGATGTCGATGAATGGTGATATATCAACATTGATTTAAAATTCTCGATTGGTATGGAAATAAAAAAATCAGCTTTGAATATTATATTTTTGTCAGTGAATAAATTTAATAATTATAATGTTATGTACCCTACTTACTCATAGCCAGTGGCGAACTACCCTATCAAAGCAAATGAAGCGCACACAGGCCTCAAAAATAACTTATATAATATTACCCATATACTTTTTGTGCAGATTTACAATTTTACTAGCAATTTTTCGATGTTTTTATGTTATCCGAAAAACAGAGCTTCCAAATTTTATTGCGCCTGGAGTCTCCCATGTATTTAACCCGCCACTTCTCATAGCATAATTTAATATTTCAATAATGTGAAATTAGATACGAGCTAAGCTAGAGCTGAATTTTCAAAATGGGGCGTAGCGAGAGCGATTAGCTCACTACTAGTTCTACCCTAGCCTTATCCTTTAATCGCTATTATCTTCGAAAAAAGAACAACTAAGTTAGAAGCTATTAGATCTCCATACTGAGGAGGGAAATGTATAAAAAATACATTCCGTCCAAGCTGCAACAGTATTGTTGACAAATAAACAAACTTGGGAGAGCCTTTTCGTCACCATGGTGAAATAAAAAAAATCATTTATTTTTAATATTAGCGTAATATGCACTTTTGTCTTTTAAATCTTTTTACAGTTCCTGCCAACTTTAGCTCGGCGATGTACATACAGCCTGAGGAATTGACTGCAAAAAATAACAGTGTGCACAATATAATAAAAAAATTAAAAGCTGTTGTCCGAGCATCTGTTGTGTTTTTTATTTGTAAGCTTTCGATTAATCATAACTAATAAACAAGTCGTGATTAATTTTTATACTAGTCGACGTTTCAAAACGATTTTAACGCCATCACCGATCGCTCTATATCAGTGTCTGCCAAACTTTTTTCCTTTACGGCACAGTGATGAATGGAACTAGTACCGCAGCACACCAAGATGCCGCAGATTATCTCCGAAACTCTTTTTTTTAGCTCATCGAGGATTTTGAAATCCTCAATTTGGTATACTTTTTCCGCAGATTGTCTCCAAAACTCCTTTTTTTTAGCTCACCGAGGAATTTGAAATCTTCGATTTGGTATACCTTTTCCGCAGATTATCTCCATAACTCCTTTTTTTTAGCTCACCGAGGAATCCTCGATTTTGTACTGAATAGGCATTATTTAAAATTGACATTTTGAAGGCTTCTTCCACCACGGCATTCCTGGGACTTTTTGCGGCACAGTGGTGTGCCGTGGCACACAGTTTGGCAGACACTGCTCTATATGCATTTTTTTAGACAGCAGTCCGCCAAAAATGTATAACAATAACTTATAGCATCGATAGGCTACTAGTTCAAATTGATTTTATTGTCTTTAAATTAACGGAATATCGGATAACCATTTAAAAAAGAAGTGAGAATATTTATTTAAGAATAGTAAAAATACAAAATGAGGTCAAGAGTTTGGTGTTATTATATTATACTATGGTTATCTTTATATTGTTACCAAAGATTTCATGAATCAATGTGATGCAATTTAGATGGCTTAAGATCAATTAAGTATCAAGATAACTTAATTAATAACGAATGCATTTACTACAACGTACATGGTTGGAGTTTCAGTCTGTTTATTGCAGCGGTTGGCCGCCACTACTTTGACAAGATGCTCAATAAGTTAAATATGATTCTTTCGGGCATTCCTTTTTCATTAGTAGTTTATAATATGTATATCTTGCCATCTTCACGGCAATAACTTAACTGATAATATCTACAACGATTATTCGATTTGAGTTATCATTAAATCAAACTATTGTATCCTGTCACTGAGATTAGGGCAGTGGTCGGCAAACTGCGGCACTTTGACCCATTGAGTGTGGCTCCCAAAAGAAACTTTAATCGTTGCTTAGTTGATATTTGGCTCAGTTGACTAATGAGTTTTCCAACCACTGGACTAGGCGATGCTAGTTTGAGTGAAGTCCGGTGCACGATGGAAATTCATTTTTTAATTTACAAATTTACGAATATTCCTTTAGATATTCTGCTTATGATAATAAAGAAATAATTTTAAGTCTTTCTATGTTTTAAAATAGTTTATATTGAGTATTTCACACATATCCTACTGAAATTCTAGTGAAAGGCCTGTTGTCGAAAGTCAACCTTTTAATGACGTCTTTCAAAGGGGAGCGTTGTTTACTTAAACGTATCTGTTTTGACAAAATATTGTGTGAAATTAAATGTTATTTGCAAAGCAAAAAGGTCTGAAATTTCTCTGGGGAAAAGTCAATTATTCACAATACTTTTTCACACTGCCCGACAATGAGTCGATTGTTTCATTATGTTAGTATATTTTTAATTGGTTGAAAGTGAACTTGGTTCGGCGCAAAAAATGTTTTCTTCGTTCGCAAATTTAAGACAAATAAGCAGTTATTTTTCGGTGTCATCATTATCTTGTACACCGCCAGTTTTTGATTCAATATTTATTCATTTTAAATACGTTTTAAATCGTGATAAGATATAACGAGAGACTCAAAAGGCTATAAGAAAAAGCATGATATTTATATATTTCTACAGGAAATTAAATAGAATGCATGGTCTTAGATTGCATGCAATTTCTGTGCTAAAAAGAGAGTGACTTGATAATATAAGGAAAAAAGTTTCGTAATTTATTTACATAAGTAATTCATACATTGATACAAAATAAGACCTAGTTTTCTCATTTTAGTGTATTTCTTATTATACATGTGCACTAGCCGTCTGCTGTAGGTCTGGAAAACTGTTCAGCTGAAGGGTCACATAAAAACCAAAATAAACGAAGGGCGAAAATAAAGTTCTATGTTTAAATGCACATTATATATTATGCTGACAAATGAATTTCAACATAAAAAAATAAGCATCGACAAAATACACACAAAAATATACATCGAGCCGTAGTTTTACCAATCCTAGTCTACCGTATTGATCAGATAGGGCAGTGCTCCGCAACCTGTGTGCCGTGAGCCGGATACAGGTGTGCCGCGGTCAAATACATAATGAAAAAATATTTTGACCGAGAACTTTGGGTTGTGTTGTCAAATATTGAGCCGAATATAAAACCTTTGTGTTCATTGAAACAAGCGCATATATCTCATTAATTAGTTATTATTTTACAACAATTATTAAGATTGCATAAAAGTAAATATATTATAGTTTTATGTGTACACACAAATAAAAAACTTAATGAAGTACTTTTCAAATAAATAACGAAAATTTATTGTAAAATTTGTGTATCAATTTCATTCCTACATATTTTTGCTTTTGGTGTGCCGCGGAATTCTAGGAAGAATTTTGGTGTGTCGTAGGTGAGAAAAGGTTGCGAAGCACTAAGATAGGGCACCAGTTGAGTCCTTAAACAAAAAATAAATGTATTATATTGCATGAATTACTTATTACACATCTCGGAGAACGCAATCATTTTGGGCCGATAAAACATCTGACGTCAGTCATTATTCAACCTAACCCCCAAATTTTATTTTGAAAACAATATACAACAACAACACGATAGAAATAATTCAACCTACCAATTATTTTTATCAATATAACATAACTCCATTTAAAGGTAAACATGTTATTTTTACAATTCCGTTAAAGATAAATGTTAATTCTAATTAATAGGTGTCACCGCCATGCAGGGCTGCCAGGCGTCCCTATTTGAGCGGGACTGTCCCGAGTTCAATCGACAAATCCCGAGTCCCGCATTGCAAGTCCCTCTATAATCCCGACGTATACATGTATAAAAGTCTTCGAAATTGTGAATGTCCCGATCTGTGTTTTTAGAAATCTGGTAACCCTGCCGCCATGCCATGTAAACATCAGCTCTGTTCTTCTGCGTACTTATGATGGTTTGCTGACGGTTTGCAAACTTTTTTCGAGTTAGAATCGAATTGAAAGCTTTTAGATTCTAGTTCGAAAACAGTTTGCAAACCGTCAGCAAACCATCAAAAGTACGCAGAAGAAAAGAGCTATCAGCATTTCTTTTGTCTTTAGTAAAAATAGGTTAGTACTTCGAGGGTTGAATATGTAACGAAATATTGGTGGCACTCTCACAACTTTATTCACACGCTATTGGCAGCCCGAATGCATCCTGAATGTATCTAGGTATTTCGTACACATTCCGAATACATACATAATCAGCCGAAAAAAGCAGTCATCTCCATTTACTTTCATTATTTCTTGGTATAAAATGACTTCACGACCAGTACAAAGAGGATCTGACGAAAGACTGTAATCCAATGGACGTAAGTGGCACGTGCAAAGGCTTGAGAAATGAAACAGGAGCATTAAAAAGGTTTAATTCAATTCATAACTGTGTATGTTAGTATTGATGACGATTCATAATTATTTTGGGTCAAGGGCAGCTAAAATTTGTATCGTTACCTCAGTGGTGTAGGAAGGGGAACCGCCACCCGGGGCGGTCCTTAAATTTGCCGCCCCTAATACTTCCTCTAATTTTGTTTATAAATCACTTCTACTATTTTTTATCTATGAACTAGGAGATTTCACTACAGGTAGCTACTTTGTTTATGTATAAATGAGGAGCAAACATTCAAAAAGTGTTTTGTCACACATATACAAAGCTTGGAAAATGATGATTTAAGTGTTGCAAAAGTGACGGTTTGTATGAATGTGTCAACTTTATGATTTCATTTTAATATGAAAAAAAACCTTTTTGAACACTAATTTTGATTTCCATTCATAGGTTTTATTATGGGCTATCAGAATTGATATAAAACGCCATTTTTCAAAATTTGTGACAAAACACTTTTTGAATGTTTGCTCCTCAATTAAAGAGAGTCCAATAATCATGTGGATTGCATGCCTGAAATAATAGGATTGCTCCTCAAATATAGTTTCTCAAAAAATATTGTATTTATTGTTAAAAATGCGGCCCCCAAAAATGTGCCGTTACCTCGTATATAATAAAAGCGCGATCTTGGTCAGAATAGAAATTTTAATTATATTTATTCCTTATTTAAAAAAACCATGTTGGAATTCACGAATTCGAATCCCAGTACAAACAGCATTGTTTTCTAGAGGCCTCAAAAATAGTACATAACCAATAATTGATCTTTAGTTCAGTTTTCAATATTTGTTCATATTTTTGGTAGGTTTACGAACAACATAGCCTCCAAATTGTATTGCTCCTGGAGCCTCCCAAGTACGTAATCCGTCGCTAGAAAGAAAGGTAAATATCACCTTTATTCACTCGAGTTACAGCCATTACGTTAATGGTTAACGTAATAATCTCCAAAACGAAATTGAGTTTAAAACGTTTAATTGAATTCCATGATGCTCAAAATAGCCTACCAACGTAAAAATATTAATTTCCCAATCAGAATCTCGCCGGATTTTGTTTATGTGCATCATTTACTCGAAGACATCATTATTGTTAATAATTTAAAAGTTTACACTATGCCTATGATTATTATGTCCGCCACTTCACTTGGCCAGCACTCCTCAATGTGTTATCCGCGTGTAGTTTTTATTCCAATCCGATGTATTTAAAATAAGATCGGTGAAACTGGGAACATTTCTACATACATATTAGTATTATTAAATGTTTGGCTCACTGGTAAAATATAATTGTTGGAACAGCAAATATAAAAAATTCTTAAAAAATTGATTCCGATACTCTGTAGTCGACATTGATACATATTTTTTAATTTAATTTATTTTATATATTTTTTACAATATATTGTTTTTATATGGCATTGACTTGGTAGAACTCCATTATAGTCATGTCAAACACATCAATGTTTTTAGTTCCGCAATTGTTTTATTATGTTTTTATTGTGTAAGTATTGATAGTTGGTTCTGATTCTGAATAATTTTATATGACGCGAATAAAATTAAAAATATTAAGCAGATAACGTAAGTAGGTATGTCCGTATAGATCAAAATTAAAAAAAAACGCTTAGTGTTTTATTTTAATATGTTCTGAAATTATAATAATATTTTACGGAATATTATTTCTACGTTTCTATTCGGGACAAAATTGAGTAACATAAGGTTCCAAAATACAAATAGTTTAAGCGACACATTATGTTGTGTTAGATCTGCGTGCATACATGAACGTCAGATTAAAAACAAAATTATATCCGTTGCCCTTCATGAGAATCACTTTTGTTTTTTTGTTATTATGTACCAAATCATATTAAAGATAGGCATATTATGAGTAACTAAATTTAGTGGAAAGCATGCAACCTCAGTGTTACGTGACACAATTACGTCTGTGAATTGTTTCTCAACGAACAAGCAGCAAGGACTTTGGGTCTACAAACTGCACCAGTGAAAGTTAACAAGATTATTAAGATGTCATTCAATACCTTTACAAGTCGTTGCTGAAATATTGGTTGTTCGAGTGATCATTTTGACGTGACTGATATTTTGATTTCTCAACGCATTTACATACTATACTTACACCATAATGAAAATTGTGTTGTCTGGTACATATATGTAATGATCGTATTTTTTTTTACAGATTACCAAAATCAATGCATTTTTAGGATGGGCCAGAGGAGCCTCGGAATAGCTAATGCCTTTATTAAATTAACCAAAAAACAATATTCTTAGATCAAATTAGAATCTAATTGCGATTTCAGTTGATAATTTAAACATAAGACATTTTTGCTATTGAAATTTCTTGAAAAATAATTTTATTTCGCTTGCATATTAAAAAGAACCTAGTCGTTTATTTAATACAAGTATAACATAATATCAGTGGCGGATTAACCTTTAAGCAAATGAGGCACGCGCATTGGGGCTCCGAATCTTAGGGCCCTCAAAAATAGCTTTTAATATACAGCCCATATACTTTTTATTCCGATTATAATATATATTTATTATTTTCCGTGGAATTTTCTGATATTTTATAATGTTATCCGAAAAACAGGGCTTTCAAATTTTATTGCGCCTAAGGCCTCCCATGTGCTTAATCCGCCACTGCATAATATAAGTATAGTGAGTAAGATTGCTTCAATAATTATTGCGAATAATTGTTCCAAGAGTTGGTTATCATTGTTTTCCTCCTACATTGATAAACTATTCGCATACTATAAATAAGGATTTGACTGATTAAGATACTAGACAATTAAAAAAAAAGTTACATACCTCTGAAACAATGCTCCACCTTACTCACTACTGTTAAAAATGTATAGAATACTTTTTCAATAATATCAGATCAAACAGATTCAGTAATTCCCACTAGAATAGCAATTGTCGATATAAAGGATTTTGGCAAACAATAGGATTAACATTAACAGGATGATTATTCTAAATTTCACATTTCACCAGTAATTTGTCGGTTAAACCTTCAATTTCAATGTCAGATTTACCAATGTTATACAGTGAATGGCTATTTCAGCATCACGCTAACATCTTAACTAGATATTATGGTAAAAATAGCTAAATGAGAAAAAAAATTACAAAGCTTTTATTGGACATTCATACATTATTAAATTTTGAAATAAAAACTATTATTATATCTTATTATTGATGTATTTGATTTTGGTAACGTTTGATATTTTTTTCAAAAATAAATAATGCGTTTTGGTTGAGATGCGAATTCTTAATGAAAAAAAGTATGAGGTCTCTGCTTAAGCCACTGGCTCCCTGTTAATTTTTTTACGAACAAACATTATAACAATATGATAATAAGGAATGCTTATCACAACTGGGATGATTTGAAGATTCTATCAATTAAACGAATTTTTATGAATAAGCAATTTAGAAATTTCTTTTAATTATAAGTGTCTCTGTAGACCATAGTTTCTCAACCTTTTTAAGCCCATGGCCCCCTTTTGAGTCTCATATTTTTCCGTGGCCCCCCTAACCATAGTAGTAAAATTTTCGGGGCTCGGAAAAATGAAATAAAAAGTAGGTATTTTTTTTTTAAAAATACAATAAAATAAAATTGTTTGTTAAAGAAATATGTTTACAAAATAGTTTATAATATTACATTTTTTTGTAAATCCCTAGGGTACCCAACGTTGTACCTGACACAGTCCGTTATGGTTCACACTATTCTTACGGGCGCGAATTATGCATAAATTTCTGAAAACTAGTTTGCATGCACTGCAGGGTGCAGAATGCTAAATGAAATAAAATAACGTTATCAAAAGAGTTTTTATGAAATGAATTCTTTTCGTTTTTCATAAGACGCCGTGAACTCTTTGTATGCTATGTAATTTTCCCTAGATGCAACTCGGCATGACCAAAAGGACCACCAGATGCGACTGTGGTCGTATAATCTTATGCAGTTCTTCCCGTTCGTTGTTCATGCTTGGACATTCTCAAAAATGCGATCAGCATTCTGAAACTATTTACTAATCACTCGACCTAGAAGAGCTTGGCAGTGAAGTGATCATGGCTAGTTATAAATTGGTCTATCCGAAAATTTGGAGCCGAAGCGTTGGTCTCCATTCGCATTTTTAAATTTTGAAAGAATTTATAAGAATGCCTGTCCTTAAAATAATTTCCCATCAATTTTACCAAATTTGCATAGAAGCGTCTGTAGCAATACTGTGCACCACAGTTCTGTGGGCCTTAAGAATGAATGGTCTGGTCGAGAAGAAGACAGTCAAAGAATTATCCTCACCTGGGATATGACACCCATTATGTAGCATTGCTGTTGCGCCTTGAACTTTAATGTAAAGACTATCAATGCACTGTATTATTCGGTAAGAATTTTCTGTAAGAAAATAAGGTTACGAACCTTGTATCACGTACTTTACCAGCCACTCCCATGGATTGGGTGTTAGGCTTCAATTACTTAATACCTACCACGCAAGAAGTTTTGGAATGATATGCAGTGGTGTAGGAAGGGTCCTCCCGCCCGGGGTGGTACTTGAATTTGCAGCCCCATGGAGGACCCTAAGGACACTAGCCACTAAGCAAAGGGACAAAGCTTTGCCAATGATCAGTTTTGGTCTTTAGTATTGCGTTTTGGTATTTGCATCGAGCTGATTAAAAAAAATAATTTCGAAAAAGACATTCTTGAAGTCAATGGGATTTTATGAAATTTACTGTTTATTACAATATTAAGGGCTTTACACAAAGATCCCATTTTTTACAACCTAATGTTGATGATGAATCGCGCAGGGAATTCAAAAAAAATAGTTAAACTTCAATACTTCCATTAATTGAAGAGCGTTATATTTTTTATTTATAAAAAATCTTTATTCCTTGTTCAATCGTTACACTTTTAGTGTCTTAAGATTTTGGTAAAGAGCATTAAATTATCTTAACTAACTTTTTCGTCATCAAAAATCTGACACATCGTTTTAGGTTAGTCAATTTGCAAGGCAAAATGTTCAATTAGTTGTTTTTTATCATCTGCTATCTCATACATACGCCTTGATACTGAACGGAATTGCTCAAAGGAATCACCTGAATAATTGCATTTTCACTCTGATTCATATCTTGAAATTGCAAAATGAAAGATTTGAAAATATAATGCGTTTTTCTAGCTTTTGCAATTAATTTAGAAATTTCGTAAGAAACTATTAATTAAACCAGTGTCTAATTTTTCACTGAATACTATAAATCCTATTTTTTTGTTGCGGAAACTTCTTAAAGCTTTTTGAATTATTAAAATGGCTTTTCTTTCATGTTTATGTGTTTTGTATAAAATGGATAGTAGCATTAGTGAAGCAAAACATATTTAACGCACATGAGTTTCATAATATCATGGGGTGACGAAAGAAATCCGTGGACAAGATAGTCAATACAATATTGTCGACACTTACATTTGGATGCAGTTATTATGGTATCTTTAAATATCATTGAAAAAATATTAAAGAGTATGTATAATAAATACCTTATTTCTGCTACAATGTATTATTATCCTACTTTATTACATTTTATTTTAATATAAATTTTAGTTCATTATATTTTTGAGTGGCCGTGGCCCCCCTAAAGTCTGCTGTGGCTCCCCAAAACTGATATTTTCTTCTGTGGCCCCCTTGGAGCATGCTGTGGCCCCCAAGGGAGCCACATGGCCCCCGGTTGAGAAACGCTGCTGTAGACTGCGACACTTAATAGGAGGTCAATAGTGGTCACAGGTTGCAGTCAATGGCGTAACAATAAATATGGGGCCCTCGAGCAGAGCTCACACAAAGCTCCCACTCTGCATTTTTTTATATTCAGTATGTAGATATTCTGACCCCCCTTTTCGCCGGCCTGCATCCATTGCATTACTGCTATGATGTGGCTGACCACTGTTTGCTTATCTTCGAATTCCTCATGAATTCAAACCACCTCAAAACCATTATTGACTATTGTGGTTTGAATACACATCATTAAATATATTTTTTAAATTTATTTAATGTTTACTCTAACTCCGGTCAAAGCATCACGACTCCACAGTCCTGGATAAATCGATTTAAGAAAATGCTGTTCATGTTAGGACTCCAATCTTTTAGATCCATCACGGAAGCCTTGTCTTCATCTGAGCGACTACAGATCAATGTATTTTGAAGAATAGAAAAATGTCAAAAATGCACTGACAAGTTTGATGAACAAGTGACAAAACTATTGCAGGTGAAATCCATGTGATACAAAATGCGCACCAAATCAAGCATTATAGTTTCTGGTCACAGTCTATGGACCCATTATTGTTTTGTATTATGACATTAATTTACGAGTGTTACTATAATAACAGGTATATATCACATTCAAAATGTACCTGAGATAGGGACAACCAATTTTTTTTTTTCGAATATTGATTTGAATCATTAAAAGTGCCAAGAAAAAAGGTGCCAGTTCCACCGCGTTATATGAAAAAAAAAGCACCGAATATATAAATCAAATTATGCTTACGATCATTGAACTACTGCAAGATAAATAGAAAACTTGAAGGAAGCAGATCTGGATATTAAAAAGAGACCCTTTCCTTTTATAAAAAATAATTTTGAATAATCAATGTTGTCATGGAACTCTCCAATCAACACTTGTCGAACAATTGTAGTCACGCTGAGAAACGGAACGAGGATGCGCTACAGGTGGTGGGACCATCTTCTCAGCCGAGAAAATAGAAACAGTTTCTATTAGCTCGTCGATTTACTGTGTGTCGCATGCAGATCGTTTCGTATTTGTTCGTACTCTCTCGGTTGGTCTAAATGAGGCATTAGATATCAACTTTTTATTATTGTTTGATATAACTCATGCCTCATTGGTGCATTTATGCCGGTTCGACAAAACCAGCCATTCATTATTAAGCAGATTTATATCCCAGGCAATCATTTTTAAGTACTATAATTTATCTATGTAACATAAAATGATCCCCTGAGAGGTCAAGTGGTATTTTAGGAAAAAATGAGATTAAGGATACGTAAAAATGAAGGGACCTCAGGAAATACACACTGCAATAGTGTTATCTCCCTAAAATTAAAATATACAATCCACCAAAACACCAAATAAAGATTGTGCTTGTCCCATTAGAAAAAAATACCATTTTACTGCGAGGCTCACTTCACATCTCGAGGATTCAAAAATCAAGTTCTAAGGCTTTACCCTTAAAGCTAAAATGTTCATTTGCTGTTTACACCGAACTATCAATTTGTTATCTACCAATTTCTGTCAATATGGCGACTTCGTAACGTGGGTGCATAATAATTATCAATTAAAACCATAATAGCTGTTTAAACAATTTTATTGTGCATAGTAAACATACATAATGATTATAATGTACACAAATATTATAATCTTACAATAAATATCCTCAACACTCGTTATTCTGACCCCTTAAAAATATAACGAAAGAAAAAGGGGCAAAATCAGGATAACAAAAATTCCACCAAACCATATTATTTTTATATCACCTAACAGTAATTAAAGAAAAACTTTATGTATATCTCTCTCCAGTCTTTATCTATCGCGAGATAATGTATTTTTAGATATAGTCAAAGTAGTAAGCTATCTATTAGTCATTGAAATCATTATCATCGAGGAATCAATCGGAACACATTCATCGATGGATCGAGTGACATACTAAAAAATAAATGAATTTATAATCCTTCAAGCCCGTATAATGCGCACACCAAACAAATGCTCCGTTTTGATGTCCATTTCTACAAATGTAAATACACATCTTCACAGGCATCAAACGATAATGTAATCAATATTTCCATTGTGGAATTTCAACAAAACACAGATAAGAGTAAATATTTAAACTAATTCATTTTCAGTTAGAAGAGGTTTTATTGAATGCTCCGAGTTGAAGCAAGTGACACCTTTTATATTTTAATGATCTATATATATAAGTCTTCCAATCGAATTTCTTCAATAAAATAAAAGCAAATCCCAGAAGAAATCTCACTCACGGTTTTTACTGAGAAAATCTGTTTCGTGTACCAGCACCAAATTTAGAAACAACACAATCTATTTTTTCACCATTGCATATCATCGATAACAAAATATTACTCATTGTATAAGTAACATGACCCAATAAGTGAAATACCAGTCAAGCCATGTGTCAACAGTGATAAACAAGAATAGTAAATTTGAAATATTTTATATATTTCCGAGATAACAATTTAATTCGGAGATCCTTCTTGATTAGACTCGATTAACAGTTGCCGATGAATCAGATGAAAGGTAATAATAAAGCGCAACGGGTGTCGGTGTAATAGGAAGATAAAAAAAAACGAGTGACGTTGATCATGTACGGTGGAATATTTTCCAGCAATATTTCTTAGAACTAACCAAACACAACATTTATATGTAGATGCACCACAGAAAAATCTATTACGGACAAATTCTTTATCTCATATCGTAGGCGTATTATTTATTCATATTTTATCATTACGCAGTATTTAACTGAAAAATCTTCAATTTGATAACATAAAAACAATATATTATTATACAGTGACCATTAAAAAGATTTAAAAACTGTACTGAAACAAAAATATAAAACACCTTTACATTATGATTTTGAAAAAAAAAAACAACACGTTTCTAGATACATATGTGAGCATCAGAGGAATATTTTTCATTAGCGATAAATCATATTTTTCTTTCGGGTCATGGCTTTTCTTTCCAATGTTTGGAAGATATAATGGGGACCAAAAAAAAAGTCAAGTCTAATGCTAGGTAAAAATTAAGTTTAACTAGTTACATTGAAGAATCAAAACCGAATCACTAAGTGGACAAGTCAGTCAGTTATTGTATTGTTGAGAAATCAATGATTCAATATAATATTATATACATACATTTTTTTTTAATAATATGGAAAGATGAAAGCTACGTTTTACATGAAGTCGTCATATTCATAATCACCGTACGCTGAGTATTGATTCATTCGGGACTGTAAAAAAGAAAACTTGAATTAATATATTATTAAAAATCAATCAATCTACAAGTCAACAGCTATCTATCCGGAATGTATTAGTCTGCTATGACTGAAGAACACAAAACATTAACTGTGAATAACAAATGAACTAGCATGTGGAAAAATATTGGCACAATTTTGATACATTTTGTCAATATAAAACATAATTTTACTTGTGATAAAAATTAATTTTAAAAAACTATTTTGTTCGAGTCATTCTTCCAGTTTTGAATCAATTACTTTTTTTAAATTGATCGCAGTATTATTGTCAATGCGGTTGATGTTTTGAAATTTAAAAATTTCAAGTGGAAAACATCAATACGCCCAAAACCTCCCAATTATGATTTTGAAAATGTCAGGGCTTGAAACCAAAACTGTCTGAAAGCAATGATTTTACCAATAGACCACCAAGGACATTATTTTCAGTTATCAACACAAGTAAGGCAAAAGAAAACTGAAATTTCTGGGACAACACCTATCATTTTTTATAAGAACTTAAGCGTTTCCTTTACTGTAATAAATAAATCATGTGAAAGATACTTACAGAATCTGATTCAACGTTCAATTTAGCTTTTCCCTTTCCTTTGTTGGCTTTTTTCGATTTGTCGCCTTTTTCTATTTTTTGTTTTTCAAGGCAAAGATTTTCTAGTGTGCTTTTTAAATTTTTCAGGTCAAACGAGCTCACTGAAACAAAAGAAATACTTTATACATGTAAGAAATATCAAGTCAACTATTGTAAATAATTTTTATCTTCTTTTACGCTTCTACCTGTATGTATAAACATTTAATATTATTAGACCGCTTGCATTTGTTATGAACTGAATAATTACTCATTGAAAATTCAGTCAATGGAGATTGACAATTAATTTGAAAATATTGCACCTAGAACACAAATAAGGCCAAGAGTATGCTGAGACGAGGCGCAGTGAAACTCAAGGCACCACAGATTTTGTATTACATGAAAAATCGCAGACCAGTGACTGTTAATAAGCAGGCGCATGCAACGCATACATGCCTCTGCCTTGTGCTGTGCTCTGTAATGTAGCTGACACCTACTGTATAGTAGTCAATGCCGACAGGTTCGGATGTGTTATTTTTAATTACACTGCGAAACTGACAGAATTAAATTGCTGTGAACTGAACTTTGTTTTTACAATACTTCTCGAGTAGACTTCTCTTAAAGGACATTAAAAGAGTTATTTTGAATCAATGTATTATTCATGTCACTTGCTTGACTAGTGATTTACAGAGCTCAAACAGTGTTTTTGTGTGTAGTGGTAGGTTTTGAATTGTAGAATTGTTCTATTTGAATTACTCATTAAAAAAATTAACATTGAATGCGATTTTGAAAGAAATATACACTTTCAAATAATGCCATTATGCGTCATTCATTACACTTGCGTGACGCAGCTGTCGCAAGCATACACTGATCGCACATTTCTACTTCGCCTCTCTGCTCCTGCCATTTCTGTGCATCTCGGCATACGCTTAGCCTAAATACTGATTTCTAAATTTTATAAAATTTAATTAATACATCAATTATTTTTAGTCAAAAAGAGAAGCAAAATGCTTAATATAATATTTCAAGTAGCGTGTAAGCTATTGGAATTTAAAACTACACAGTAAAAAATCTCAACTCAATTATGTTTTCATTTACATTATATTATAAAGGGCGATTCATTTAGAGGTACTTTTTCTTATTGGGATTTGATAATAGATAACACGTGAGATGTGCCCAAGTGTTATTTTATTTGTTCAGTATTGTTTTAAAATTCATAATGGAAAGACTTACGCCGGCACAGCGCCTACAAATTATTCAGCTGTATTACGCAAATCAGCGTTCTGCGAGGAATGTTTTTCGTGCAACATTTTGTTTAGCGATGAGGCCCATTTCTGGCTTAATGGATATGTCAATTAACAAAATTTCCGTATTTGGTTTGAAGATCAACCCAAAGAGGTTCAAGAGCTGCCACTACATCCACAAAAAACAACAGTTTGGTGTGGTTTATAAGCTGGTGGAATAATCGGTCCATATTTTTTTTAAAAATGAGGCTGGCCAGAACGTAACCGTGAATGGCGCCCGTTATCGTTCCATGATAACGGACTATTTGGTGCCTAAAATTCAAGCCCATAATCTCCACACTTGGTTTCAACAAGATGGCGGCGCTACTTGCCACACAGCCCGTGAAAGCATGGCTTTATTAAGAGAACATTTCGGTGAACAAATAATTTCACGCTTCGGACCAGTGAATTGGCCGTCTAGATCTGGCGATATAACACCTCTAGACTTTTTTCTTTGGGGCTACGTAAAGTCGAAAGTCTATATAATTAAACCGACTACGATTGAGGAATTGGAGGCCAACATTACTCGCATCGTTACCCAAATACCAGTCAAAATGCTCGAACGCGTCTTCCAAAATTGGAACTTTTGAATGGACCATGTTAGGCGTAGTTACGGCCAACATTTAAAAGAAATAATATTTAAAAAATAAATGTAGAAAATGGGTCTATTTATTATATTAAAGACTATGTAATAAATTTTTTTTATAAACGTTTTTTTGTCTTTTGAAAAAGTACCTCTTGATGAATCGCCCTTTATTATTATATAATTTTATGAAAAATACGAAAACGGTATGACATAATGAAAGACAAATTTACGCTTGCAGCATACATGTGTGCCTGTACTCCCCAAAGGTTTAAAGTAGCTTTACATACAAATTTAAAACTAATTTTCAGTATTCTGGTTTATATGGATAAAACACAACAGGCCATTCAAGCTGTGTTAGCACTGACAGCAGGTTTGCCAGGCGTCCCTATTTGAGCGGGACTTTCCCTAGTTCAATCGACAAATCCCGAGTCCCGCATTGCAGGTCCCTCTATAATCCCGGCGTATACATGTATAAAAGTCTTCGAGATAGTAAATGTCCCGATCTGTGTTTTTAGAAATCTGGCAACCCTGACTGACAGTGATGTTATGGCAGTGGGCCCCAACAAGATATACAATAATTCTTCACCATCTGAATCAAAAAACTATGTACTACAGAAGATTAATTATTAACTCACTGTGCAAGCAAATATTTCTGACTAGATCGGAAACAAAGACAGGGTACTCCTCTGTGAGTCTGTAGCTAGATATTTTGTCCGTTAACGCCGTGCAAAATTCATCGAATTCTTCCTTGGTCTGAGGGTTGAACGAATCTAAGCTACCGTTGCCTTCGGCAATACCTGCAAATTAAAAAAAAAACATCAATATACAGATTTTTTGTTACTCACAAGTTCTCAATTGAATTTGAATTTTTTCATACGCTAACAATCAGGGTTGTGGAGTAGTGTAAAAAATATTCGAGCCCAGTTTTAACATAAAAAAAACTACTGAAGAAATTTTTCAATCATTTGTATTCCATCGGATCATCTTTAGTCAGCCAAGCACGCAATGTCAACACTGTGGACTATTGCGGTTTGAATACACATCATTAAATATATATTTTTTCAATGGGTCTGAGTCGCTCATTTTTCGCGAAACACCGCGACTCCACAAAACTGCTAACAATACTTTAAATATTAAAAACCAATGCCTTTTATTATTTTTTTGTAGTCTTTATTAACTAAAGAAATGATTTTTAATGACAGCTTCCATATTTCACATCCAATGTGATTTTATTAGAGCTATATTGATGGCTAAATAAGCCAAAAATTGAGTTATATTACTTATTATATTCGACTACATCTCTATAACTCCACTAAAGTACAACTAGAAAAGTTACTAGTTTTCTCTCGGTAAGCAGATGTTTGCATAACGGAAATAAAGAAATATAAACAATCCCTCAGTTATATATAAATACAACTCGCAATTGTTATGAATTGAATTGAGATAAATGACTGAATGATTCACTAAAAAGATGAGAGAAATAATAATTCTGTTTTTTACAACTCAATTTAGATGCGTTAAAATTTATGTTAAAGTTTTTAAAGGATAATACTATCTTATAACGTTTTAAATACGGCCATGTTCGTCTCTTGATTAATACATATTTTTTGCAATTCACGCAGTGTATTTTGCTTGAAGATTAGGTGAAGAACATTCACATGTTTGAATAAAAAGGATATTTCTATCGTAATCTAGCAAATTATTGACATGAGATGAATATTATGTAAGCAAAGTTCATTTAGACAGTAGACTATTATTTAAACAGATTTAGAAAAGTCTCACGATGAAGACGATATGTAACAAAATGTATATTTAGAAAATTATAAACCACGTCTTTCAAAATTCATTATATGTAGATATAATATTTATCCAAGCAAAATATTACATGAATGAAAGTCCACAAAGTGATATGACTAATATAAATGTAATATTTACAAACTGATAAAAATATTAATCTCGATTTGCTTAAATTGAAATGTGTTCATAAATTCATCCTATTCTATGTGACCATTTTATTATTCAATCTACAGAATTATATTTAGAGGAATGGACATCAGTGATGGTTCTGGTCCTTGCCAACAGCCCAATCTGTAGAGGATTAGCTAATTACTAAGACACTTCTCCGTATTGATGCCATGCAGAATACTTAACATTATTATAAAAAAATATCAAAAATATTAATTATTATTTCAAGAAGTAAATATTTTTTTTGAGTTAAAAATGGAAAGTAAACTAATTCTTTATTACTTTTTAAAAAAATTCTAGAAGCTATTACTTCTATTTTGCGTCTAGATCTTTTTTTTGCTCTCACTGTGTACATGTGACGCTCTACAGACGTCGATTCCAGGATGGGACGGATATCAAATAAAATTTTACGCTCAATATTATATGGCTACCGATTTGTTTACAAATGTTAACCTTTTTTGAAACACCATTTATTCATTTGAAACACATAATAAAAATAATGTGGCAGCCAAAAATCACTGATGTGTCTAGTATCCATATCTGAAGAAATAACATAGATAATAGATAACAAGATGCTTCGACGTACAGGTGCGGCGATACTCATCAAAGGGTTAATATAACAACAAGAATAATGTAAAATTACCGAACGTTTCCATGGCCACTTTAAGGTCTGACTCCTCTTGCATTTTCTGTCGTCTAAGTTTCTCCGCAACTCTTTCTTCGGGTGTCATGGCCGCCTCTTCCTCAGCGAGCTTTCTTTCTAATTCCTCCTGTTGAAGTCTCTGAAAAATTTGAAAAATATTTTGAAAAAAGGCCAACCAATGTGACTAGACAAGTTTTGCATAACACACTATCACCAAAATTTTAATACTATTTATTGCATGCAATTGGCACAGAATCGTTTTTTTTTAATACTAACACAAAAATTATGTGGATAAAAAAATTCATGCTAAAAGATATTAAATATTATTAAAGTTAAAATAGTTGAATAAGTTATATGAGTTTCTTAGCATTTTACATAAAGGGTAAGCCATTTTCAATAATTACAATAAGAAAACAAACAATATTAAAAAAAAAACCTATAAAAGTAACCAACTAAAAAAAATGCCTACTGAAGTATGTGCAACTAGCAGTAGTTCTATTTTAGTGTTTATGGTAAGATATTAAACCAGTGATGCACAACTTTTACCTTCTAGCGGGCCGCATAAAACAAATTATCGCGGGTTCGGGCCGCAAAGAAAAAAATGATTTAAAGTACGCTCAATTCCATGTAAAACGGTCTTAAAACCGTGTAAAAAAGATTAAGTGAATTTAGATAAATGAGTAATAGGTTCCATTATATTATTTTGACTATGTTATTTCGAAAATAAATAAGCCATGCAAAAAAGGATTATGAGCTTATTAAAAATTGTTTCATTGTGAAATATTTACGTTTCATTTATATGCAATTCATAAGTTAATGCGTTCTTGGTCTTAATTTTTAACTATTTTCTTTAATTTTACATATTTGTAACCCTTTTTCTATGAAACGATTTATTCTCCTTCACTGAAGAAAAAGCTTGCTTACATTTATTAGATAAATGTTTTACGTGACAAAAATATGTTTGAGAAAAAGATTTAAGGGCCGCCACAAAATTCAAAAAGGGCATCACTGTATTAGACTATTCCAATGTATGAAATGACATAGTATCTGGTCAGGGCCCAAATATCACACAAATTCCACAGTATAACACTTTTTCAATCAGTTTGAACTAAATATTAAATAAAATATAAACAAGCTCAGTTGCTTTCCGTCATACCTCTCGCTCGGCTATTTTTTCAGCTAGTGTTTTTTTTGCTTTCGGTTTGGATGCAGCTAGCGCGCTACCCTCTTTTTTCTCCTCGTCTTTCTTCTCTTCTTCCTCATCTTCCCAAGAATCCTGCAAAATAGCCAAAAATAGACAATTACGATCGTTTTCAATTGCTTGAATGTTTGATGAACAGATTCATAGTGTATTGCAAATTTTTAGAATTTCGTTATTTCAACAGGCATCATATAAAAAACACTTGCAATATAAAATCTGTATTTTTTCTCATATCAGCTAGTAAAAGCAGCAATCCAAATAAATCCATTATATTTAATAAATGCATTACTGCTTAGTGTTAAGTAGTTCATAATTCTGAGTTTTTGCTTATTTTGCGGATTATTCAGGTATTCTCTATCCAATTTGGACGAAGAATGCTTTAAAAAAAAAACTATTAGATACTGAAAAACTTCTTGAACCTAAAAAATAATCTTTTATCTCATAACTTACGAGAAACTGACACTCTCAAATTATGGATACAAATAGACGTAGCAACTAAGAGTGCAAGTGATATTTTTACATTGCAAAAATTAAATTGTTACCCTCTGTTGTCTAGTTTTGCCCTAGGAGTTCGATTCCCTGAAACGACAACGTCAAATATATATTTTTTCAAATTAAATTTGAGATCTAAGACATGGTTTTTTAATGTCTGCTCACCCCGAGTTGATCTGGGAAAACTAATATGAACTCTCATCGAGTTTATCTTATTGTAAAAAGATTGTTTAAACATGTTAGTCTGGAAACATACTAATTATGCAAAACACTGGATCCCCATTTACATCCCTTTCAACACAATAAGCCTTATTAGGGTGTTACTTTGGCAACCGAAATTACATTTGATTGTTGTTTTAGTTTCCATAGATATAACCAATTAAATATAATATCAATGTATGTGATTTAAATGTCTTTATTGTGGTTTTATAGACATTAACAACCGCATTAGATATCTTTCGCATATAAATTGAATTCGTTAATCATTACAGAATTTCATGATTTATTTAAATCAATAAGTTATGATAAAGTGCATAAAAAGAGATGATAAGATATCATGATTATCTAAATAAAAGGTTTTACGACTTATCGCCTTCTGTCAGTATACCGACGAAATATTTTATTGTGATAATACCCAAAAAAAGCAATCTCGGCACAAGCAAATAATAAAAGTTGTAATATGGAATATAAAATTGAAAAATCTACAATAAATGTTAGATAATCTAATAAAATTTAAATCGTAACAAAGAAATAAATTCTACACCTAATCTATGCAACTAAAAAAACATATTCCTTATCATTCAATAGAAAGAATAATATCATCTACATTTTGCAAGATTAAAAGATATAATATTATCATGCTGTGACGAAAAAAAAAACTACATTCTGCTATAAAACATTGAAATTACTATTTCAATGTTTTATAGCAGAATGTAGTTTTTTACTAATGAAAGGCATAGATAATAAATAAACTTAAACGTAATTAACATAACTAAGTATAATAAAGTCAAAATTATTATATTATTGCTATATTTATCAAGGTTATTTCTATAACAGTGATGATGTGTCATTTGTAAAGGGTATTATATTCATTAGTGAATTTTGAAGTTTTGCCAAGGAAATGTAGTGCAAACGTTTATATAGTTGAATTAAATATAAAATTGGCTTTTCACAGTATGGCATGGTTTTTTTGGCATTGGTATTCAAACGTATGGAAGTAAATCAACTATTGATGTGGACAAATGTAGATAAAAACATAATTGTACCTTACAGCTGGAGTTATTTTTTTTTAAAAGATCGTTTTTTTTCTTGGTTTATCGATTACTGAATCATGATCATTTATTGTTTTGTTTTATAAATATTACAATAAATATAATTAAAATCGTATTATCGTGCTTTAAATATTTTTCTTCGTTCGTTACACGTTCGCACAATAAGGAAAAGTTGAATTGTCGTATGAAATTTAACCTACAAATTTTAAAGATTTCTCCTTGACACGTCAAAGATTAGCACGCTATGTTTCATATGTATGTCGGTATTTAAAGAAAACTGCAGTCGATTCTAGGTTTAAACGTATATTTAGACATGCCCACCTTGACGTCGTCATCCTGGTCCTCACCCTCCCACCTATTGCTTGCGGTCAATGTGGACGGCACCACTTCTGGGACGAAGTCCTCTGCATCTGCGAAGGACAATAGAGTTTAGATGTGATTCATTAAAAAGCACGTGTGAGTCCATATGGTTCCATCGTACTCACCCCATTCATCACCCATATTGGATTTTTGTACTGCCACACACCACTATGGGTTCACGTGAACTTCGACGATTACGAATTTATTCAGCACTAGTCAAATCTAGCCCCACCAATACGAAAAAAATATCGCAAGAGGTCTCCCGAGTATATTGATTTCAGGTGAAATAGTCCTCACAATAATGTCAAACGATTGACTTTATACTGCAATGTCTAAAATAATTCGAAACCGATTCAATAGTGCAACATCTTATTGGCAAGATTCCAACGACATATTTCCCGAAAATCGCTGACAGAAAATTTGACTCCATTGCCGACGATAATTTTCAATGTACTAAAAATTTGGCGGTGTTACATTGGTATCATTGTTAATATTGCCTCACTAAATAATAAATTTGTATTACTCCCAAGCCTCCAGCTGTTTCTTTTATGAAGTCTTTTAATTTAGATTTTAAAAAAATAGTAACTCTTTTTGGTCATATGATCAATTTAAATAGCAATAGCTTGTCAGTGGAATATTTAATTACATAGTATAAATTTAATTACAGTCAATAAACGTATAATATTATACAGAAGTTTTATTATAATTCGGTTTCATACAAGTGTACGAAAAAGTCATCAAAATAGTTTTATTGACAGCAAAACTTATTAAACATATCAAGTTGGTATATTAACATATTTTATATATTTGCGGAATCATAAAAAGTTACTCATCGAAATAACCAAGATTGCATCTCAAAACATTACCAAAGTATTGCCATTTTATATCTGAGTGATTAGAACAACGCCCTTATTCTATAAAATCACAGAAAACCCAAATCTTTATTTTAGGGCTTAAACAAATTTCACCCGTTGAAAGACTTTTGTTATTTTTTAAATTTCCAATGGAATACTCTCGCAGAAATGCCATTTTTCAAAAATCTTTTTAGGTGAAATCATAAATTGGGTTGGTAGCAGTTGGTATTCCTGCAGTACCATACTTTGCAAACAAACGTATCCTTCAAGGAAGTGCATGTAAAAAGTATAAAATTATTACAACTATCATCAAAAGTATCGATGTCACACAAGAATATCATTTCAATACTTCTTGCGGCACCGTAGGAAACCAAT
Organism: Himalopsyche tibetana; assembly: GCA_030503985.1. Lineage (NCBI taxonomy): Eukaryota > Metazoa > Arthropoda > Insecta > Trichoptera > Rhyacophilidae > Himalopsyche > Himalopsyche tibetana. The sequence goes on along the minus strand of JAPJYX010000015.1, from coordinate 16,982,366 downwards.
AATACAAAAGTGATTTCGTCGGAAGGAAGTTTCTTATGTTTCCTTATCGGGCATTTTTTACGTTGTGTCATTAGGTTGTGGCTAAATAATTATCTTCCATACAAAGAGTCAAATTTCGAAGAATTTCGGTTTCCGAGCGAGACTGAACATTATTAAAGTGCAAAATGCAAACAATCAAATGTGTGGTGGTCGGGGATGGTGCCGTAGGTAAAACCTGCTTATTAATCAGTTATACAACGAATAAGTTTCCATCGGAATATGTGCCAACAGTATTTGATAATTACGCCGTCACCGTGATGATCGGTGGCGAGCCGTACACCTTAGGTCTTTTCGATACCGCCGGCCAAGAAGATTACGACAGATTAAGGCCGCTCAGCTATCCGCAGACGGACGTCTTTCTAGTTTGTTTCTCCGTAGTTCATCCGAGCTCCTTTGAGAACGTAAAAGAAAAATGGGTGCCCGAAATCACACATCACTGTCAAAAAACACCATTCCTTCTCGTCGGCACACAGATAGACTTGCGAGATGACGCAGCGACCATGGAAAAACTCGCAAAAAACAAGCAAAAACCGGTATCACTCGAACAAGGCGAGAAGCTGGCGAAGGAATTGAAAGCTGTCAAATACGTAGAATGCTCAGCTCTAACTCAAAAAGGACTCAAGAATGTTTTCGACGAAGCCATCTTAGCCGCTCTGGAGCCACCGGAGCCTGTCAAGCGCAGGAAATGTGTTTTGCTGTAGATGACAGTGGATAACGTCAATATGATGCATTTCTTCCTGCAACAATTCTATAAATTGAAGTGCTACTTACCACAAATATGTGAATTGCAATACATTGTCTATCTATGCAGTTCTTGCATATTATTTTTTTTACTAATTTCTTGTTACAAATTAATTAACTATAAAATAACTTGAAATTGTATCGCGAAAGGTACAAAAGTTTCACAATTGTAAGAGAGAATGATCAAGGAAGTCGGTCGAAATGCTTGTTCTGTTATACGACTACTGCTCAGGGCACCAACATATCAATTAAGTGTTAATAACTTAATAATAAAATCTTTTACAACTGTATTCTGTCATTTTTACATTGCTCACAACACGGAGCTCATCCTCTCTAAACAATTCTTAACTAATATGACAATTACACGCTTCCACCGTTAAACAATTATACAGCTGACGATGTCTCTGTTGAAGCGATATTTACACCGTTGATGTTCTTCGCTGGAAGCCACAACTTCATAAAATTCAGACCAATTATATATATGGTTTGTAATAGACAAGATTATAAGCGTATATTCCAAATCTAATCAATATTAGTGTATATATATATATATATATATAATTGTAAGAATTTCATACCAACTATAGAATTCTTATCTTCCAAACAAGATAACACAAAAAATGCGTCTATTAAATAATTTTTCCTGCTCTCTATTCTCAAACATTTTTCTGAAGGATACATATCGCATATTTTTAAAATATTCATTGCCCATAATCATTTGATTATAGTCAGTAATTTTCTGTTAGTCATAATAACAATATATGAAGGACTTTTTATCGACAGTTAGGTGTCATTGTCGAAATGTAATTTGGAGTGCGATGGAAAATACTCACTGGACAACAATGGGAGCGTCATACATTAAACCTTTTTTGGGCAATGTAGACGTTGTAGTTGTGTTGAGCTCGTTTCATTGAATATTTTAACTTATTTTGAAAGAATAACGATGAAATCCAAGACTTTACCCGTAGGAGTCTTCAATAGCCTTTGGCTCTATGGAGATGAATGATATTTACAATACACAAGCTGACGCCCTGAGTGGCAGTTGTATAACAGAACAGCACTGAAAGAATTTGCATATTAGAAACGATCCTGATGTAAGTACCTTTGTTTAATTACGAATACAATAATTAAATAATTGAAACAACCGTTTCAAAGCTACTTCATATCGCAACATACACTAAAGAGTGCAATTAGCGTTGAAATGGTTGATGAATCTATCAAATTGCTATCCATAGATGACATATTACAATAAATATTGTAAGATTAGATATGCAAAGTGCACAGAACAAGGAAAGACTTTATATTTTTTTTTATAAATATGCGTTGAAATAGTTGGTGAATCAATCAAATTTGTATCCATAGATAACATATTACAATAAATTGTAAGTTTCAGATTTGCAAAAAGCACAGAACTTCTAAAGACTTAATAATTGTCTATAACTATCTTTTAATTGTATTTTTTAGGTGACTTAATAGTCTCAAATATCAGGAATATATTTATTCTACCCTGTCAACAAATGATGAAATATCAGTAAAACACTGATCACTGTTGTTGACTACAACACCTTTGTACTGATAGCCTCTCAAATGGTGGTCAGCCGTAAAGCTATAAAATAAAATAATTTGTAATGCGAATACTAGCAGAGCTTTGATTTGCTCAAATGATTTGGCGCATTTCTCTAATACTTTTTATTTGAAAGCAAATTTTATGACGGGAAATTATTTCACCGTCAAAAAATAGTCGTTGCAGTTCAAAATACTTCAGCACTGCTTTTTGATAACCAGACACACATGGCCGTAACATATTTACTTTCCTAATTAATCTTGTGTCGTATTCCAATAATAATCGACAGTATATTTCAAATGAATCACTACTCTTTCCGGCATAATTTGACAATTTAATTTTCAGTTTCTGTGTCATTGTCGTAAAAAATGATTCAAGTCTTTCTTTGTTCTCTGAATAAAACACTCGGCCTAACACGCAAATGCATAAAACACACGTTGAGTGTTATATTTAGGTGTTTACCGTTGATATGTCGTGAAAGTTTTAGGGAATGATTGATCTGCGTATTGCAAGTATATATAACATCTTTGTAATTAGGTTAAACAAAATCTTAACAGTGCCACTGCCTTCAGGGGTTATTTATTGTATTACGATTATTATTATTATCGTGTAATTGTGCGACATAGCTTTGAAACGTCACAGTTTTCAAATGTTAATCCTGCAATTCTAGCTTTATAATGTCAGAATTTTAATATATATCGAGTGAAAATTTCATACAATATAATTAATGAAACATAAATAATATTATTTCGTTACGAGTTGCAGTGGACAAATGTAAGTTTGAATATTTAGGTCTGGGAAACAAACGTGTCTTGAATCTCCAACAGAATTCTTGCTACTGTAATAAGCTTCTTTCTTGTATTTATTATATAGCCATAAACACATGAGTTTTTTTTTTGTTATAGTGTTGCACCTCTGATTTTTTATGAATCCTATTTCTTACCATTGATCACCCCTAAATACTTGAACAGTCTTACATATTATTCATTTTATACTTTCAATCCAAACACTAGTATTTTTTTTTACATTAAATACTTCAAATATACTAAATAACAGAGTTTTCATGACTTATAAACCACAGAATATCTAGCCGGGCACCTCTTTATTTTAATGCTACCGTAAACGGTGGCTACCGATTTTATGTGAGATGAGGGATACAAGAATTTGTTGTGAATGTTATTACTGCATTTTGAGCTATATATATATTTATAAATAAACATATTTCTATCATAAGATTTGGGTTTTTTTCTAGCTTTCATTGTAATATTGGTCTTTATTAGATAATTTTAGTTTACTTTCAAGTATTCACTTTTATTTTAACGCCTCTGTTTGAGTTTTTCATATTAGTTTGTGCAAGCATATCTACTAAAATTAAATCCATCTTCATCGAGCTGTATTATACGTCTTCTCATGTTTTCTCATCCAGTGTTATCTACGCGCAATACTGTAGCGGTAAACAAAAAAAATGCTTATTAAAAGAACGTCTTGCCTGCTATCTTAATACTGAAGAATACATAGGAACCACCTTCCGTATATAAGTTGATCGTTACCTTATAAAATGAATTAATCTATCTTTCTAATATTATAATTGGCATCTTTGGAATGTTTAAAAATACTTCTCTATAGTGACAGATGAAGCAATTGGGAGGCCCTCTATTTCGAATTATGAATTTAAAATATTGTATTGGTTTTATATAATATATGAGCTCTGAGGAAATAAAGTATTAAAATGGTAAAATTTTTCTATTGGACTTCTAAGCACTATCACGTCTTTATTTGGTGTTTTGGTGGATTAAATTTTTATTTTAGGTAGAAACACTATTATAGTGTGTATTTAGTGATTTCACTTCACTCTTACGATACTTAAGACATGTAGAATTTTATAACGCATCTAACTAATTTTTTCCTAAAATAATTACTTCGCCTCTCAGGGGCTCGTATGTTATTATGAGGCCACTAAGATTGTAGGCCCTCATGCGCTTATAGGGTAATCCGCAACGGCTTCTTGAGGTGTAACACATGCCACATCTTCTAAAAAAAACTAGTGAAATACCAAAGTTCTCAATTCAAATTATATATTAAAAAATCGCCGTGGCTCTTAGCTTAGTTCGTAGCTTCCATGCGAATTTAGTTCCCTAATCAGGAGTTTGAAACAGATGAATGTTTTCATCTCTACCTATTCTACCCATTCCTATAAATGTGCAAATACTGATTGATTATCATCTTCTAAACTTATCCTTGTCCTTACCCAAAAGCGAAAGTGAACTTACATTGTTAATGCATTGCTTTTAATTTACATCCTAAACTGCAATCAAATTTTACTTCTGTGGCAATTTACTAAAAAGAAATTCATCGCACACTGATAGGGATGGATATCTGCTGTGCAGATTCTGCACATGTACTATAAATTGTAATAAATTAAACTGCAAATTTATTCTTTTTAATATAAAACAAAAGTATGTTATCATATCCAGGAAACGTTCATGTATGCACTGATATCACTGGATGAATGACTGTTATAAAATATTTTGAAAGTATCCATGCAATTTCCGCTCTGATGTTTTCTCTATTTCATATATTTTTTGTGGTTTGAAGCAAAGAATTCATGTTTTTGAACTATTTTTTTTAAGTAATTAATTTTCAGCAGTGGCAACAAACAGCATTCCAGCTTTTTAAAATGTTTTCTTTTGAACTTTTAATTAGTGACTTTTAATTTACACTTGAAATTGTATTGGAAATAATTCATAGCATGTGAACCCTTTTGTATAATGGTTTATATAATATTATCAGCTGTTATGATTAATGATAAGTTTTACTTTAATTTTCAAGAAATATTCAATTATGACATAGTTTAAAAATTCACTTCAATATATATATATGTTTTTGACATTAGGCGAATTTAAATTGTTAAGACCGTCTCGAAATATTTGAAATTCTTTTAATAGGTTTTTTGGTGCTGTAAAAAGTTACTTTGTATTCTTAAATGATTCTGTCATCAATGCTAAGGATTATTTTAAGGTTGATTTGAAAACATACAACAAAAGAAACTTGTAGTTTGCCATTTTGTAAATAAACATTAACTATATTGTAATTCGGGTATGTCAAACTTGTTTTGCACCACGGGCTGTATCGTTCACTACTATAACAATAAGTAAAAAAGGAAACTATTTTCAGATGACTCTTGGCACTAAGAGTTGAATCCCTGGCATAATTGTCGTCAAAGTTTACCCCAAAATGTGTTAAAACATAAACAATTTGAAAGGACTAAAATCGATGAGGGATATCTGTTTTTATACATATAGGAGACTCCCTACTCCAACTCTTGAAATCAATTTAATGTCAGTATTTAATTGTTTTTCCAATTGTAACAATGTAACAGCAAAAGTGTATTTTCAGTGAAAATATATTTGACAGGTATATGTACCCAGGCGTGTGCAAAGGCGCCACTTTATGATTTTATCACTATCCACTTATTTAAATCTAGTTTTTTGTGGCGCTGAAGGCGCCTTGCAAACAGTCGCCAAAATCCTCGAGCCAGCCCCGCATGTACCTAACGTAATCCAACAGTAGAAGCATATGCCCGTTATCATCTGTCAGCACATGTCAAAATTGATGGAACTGTTTGATCACATGCTCATCAAACACAGACCATTATTAAAAAAGTGCAAAAATGGTGAGTTGAACGAGCTTATCGCATTTGATCAGAAATTTCGCCCTCTTTGTTTAGGGGTTTTTTACTGTACATAATACAGTATTATATATTTTTTATTTTAGGTGAGTATTTGACGAATTAAATATGTACCCGTTGGTGGGCCACGTGTTTGACATGCCTGTTGTAATTCCATTAAAAATTAATGGTTTCATAATATCAGCGTTGTAGAGAATTGTTAGAATATTAAAATTGAAGGGATGTGTTAATAAAACATCGCTAAAGTTATAGAACTGTTCTTCTATATCATTTTTTTTTATATATTATATTATCACGCATAGTATTAATTTGGTTTTGAGAATGTTAATAATGAGTTTTCAAATTGAACAGAAAAAAATCTATCACCCTAGTCATCTTATATTATAACCGATTGGTCGAGAATTTATTAATGAAGTAGATTGGTTATGTTTGCTTTTCCTCTGCGTATTACGTATGTTTTTAAAATTTCGATACCGATTTCAAAATCCATCCATACCGATTTTAATATAAGGTTTACCTTTGCTGTGTTACAAAATTTCCCGTCGCATTTTTTGATATACTGAAATAAAACACCAATATGACTTAGGAGGTTTTTGTGAAACAGTACGTTAACTATTTATTTTGTTTTAATAGGATGTATCTTTATACTAATTGGTTTCAATTTGACAGGTGTACAGATAAAATATTATTTAGAGCATATTAAATAACCATTGGACATGTATCGTTTAGAATTACTTTTATTTCAAATGAATTGCATTTTATTATTTTGTCAATAATATATTTTTTTATTGTAATAATACATTTTATCAATGAAATAATAATATTTAAAAAATTCTTAACAATATAATTTATACATTTGTATCTAATATTATGCAATAAAATATAATAAAATCCTATGTTAGTTTTTCTTCATTTACCAATGTTTTTTCATCTTTATTTTCAACTGTGTACAGATAAACATCGTTAATTGCGACCTTGGGCTAGTGTGGATTCGTTACATTGAGATTGATTGTCCTTTATTTTACATATGAAATGTTTTTGGGATAGAATAATAAGGAATACTTATCTCGGCTAAGATGTTTTAAAAATTCTATTACACTAACTAGCTTTTATCAATGAGATGAATGTTTGTAAGTGAGTCACTTAATATTTTGTCTTAATTATAGGTGTCGCTGTAGACTGTTAAACACACTCTTAACAATATTATACATTCATTTACATATATGAAATTTTGGTAATGTTTATTTAGTTACCTGAAAATGTAATCACCATCAGTTGCTTACTCATCAGCTCTTACTAGAGACAATACCAGTTTTTATCTGCCGACTTCAGCCCCGCCACCTCTTTGACTTTTAACTTAATTTTCAAGTACATACATATACTCAAAATACTGTTGATAAAATTTAAAAGCATTATATTAAAATTGATCTACCCGAAGGAAAAAAAAATAGGGAAGAAATCAATTTCCGACCTGGTAGCTATTTATTTACCACTACACCACTGAGTACAAGCCTGGCTGAGTCTTACATTTTTTAAAGAATATAAAAATACTTATTGGGTATTTTATACCTCATAAATTAACTTAAAGTGAAGGGTATAAATCTGACATCACACTTAGGAAAAAATAGAAGATTCTTTTATAATATAAACACATCTAAAATCACACAAAAATATTTTAACTTTTTCGAAGGAACTCCGTTAAAATTTTCAGCTTAAAAATCGTTGGATTTAATAAATCACCTTTACTTCTTTAGATCTTAAACTCTAGATGGCATGAAATAGGTATGTATGTATATTCTTTTATACATTTAAATATTTAATTTTATTAAGAGGACCAGAAAGAAATCGCGCATTTTATGACCTGCCGTTCGAGTGCAGTTCGTAAATATTAGAGGTTAGGTTAGTCTAGTATAGGGGTCCCCAACCTTTTTGGACCCATTAGAACGCATTCTAAAATATTGGTTGGGCGGCGAGCACCACCTATTTTGGTAAATATGGCATATAGTAGCACGTCAACTACTGCGGCGAAAAACTTCACAACTACGCTAAAAACAACGCCACGATTTAAAGTTATTTTTTGAGAACTTAATAATCGTGTTAAAACCACACATTATTACGAAGAACACTGATAAATTATGCGAAATACGAAATATTTTTCAGTACAGCGCCACTGTTTTCCATTTTGTCCGCGCGGACAAAATGGAAAACAGTGGCGCTGTACTGAAAAATATTTCGTATTTCGCATAATTTATCAGTGTTCTTCGTAATAATGTGTGGTTTTAACACGATTATTAAGTTCTCAAAAAATAACTTTAAATCGTGGCGTTGTTTTTAGCGTAGTTGTGAAGTTTTTCGCCGCAGTAGTCGACGTGCTACTATATGCCATATTTACCCCTATTTTTTCTAATGATATTTATAATTTGACAAGGGTAATAAATACATATTTGTATATTTATTGATAAGGGGGATTTGTCCTATTATTAAAGCAAATCAAAATAGCGCCATCTCTGAACAAAACATTAATTTATTTTCAAACGATGACTATGTATAGCAGATTCCTATACTAATAAATGTCGTTATTAAAAAAATATGCATATTAAATTTCTTGACCAAATTAAATTACACTTATTTAATATGTACCTATGTACTGCGAAAAATATAAATACTAGAAATAAAAAATAGCATCCCCGATCCATTAATTATTTTGTGTTGTTATAAATTAAAAATTCAGCTACTGGAATAGTAAATTTCTAAAATGTTTGAGTTATTATTTTATAAAGACGAAACAATTAGGTCTTTGAACAGTTATAAATTTAATGTTTTTGACTGAATGTCATTATCAAATGTTGACATTTATTCTCAATTAGTGTTTTATATAATATCATCAAGCTTTCTTTAACCCTCTCTTTCCTATCATATATTTCAGTAATAAAAATAATAAAAGATTTTTAGTACTTTTCCACATAAAATTTATTAGATCAGGACCGGTTTCGCTCATCGCAAGCATTATCAACTGATAAGAAAAATATATAAACAGTGATATTTATACAAATTTAAATTGAAATAAAAAGGTGTAAGCAACTATTAACAATTTAAAGGATTAACAAATTACATTATAATTACACAAAATTTAAATGCTTAACACCCATAACAATTAAAAAATCATCATCAAAGAATAATAAATCTAAGTGGTAAAAGTTTATGTGGAAAAATTACTAAAAATCTTTTATTATTTTTATTATAATGCCTTTCCACCATGTATTGACAGTGAACACCTTAAAAGTGACATATTTCAGTAATAAAAAATAGTTTGAATCGAGTTTTGATTCTATAAAAACAATCACATATTTTAATAAGACTGCAATTATTTTAAATGTTTGAAATGATCTAAGAATTGTATCAATATTGACAGTTTCCAGAATTGAAAAGCCTTCAACTGTATGTGTCATCATGTGATGTACGTACATTGTATGAAAACTAGTTTTATATCTTTTCAAAATTGTTTTATTACCAATATGTGACAAATGTTTTACCTTAAACAAAATGTTATTATAGGTACTTAACAATAATTCTTATGTTTGCGCTAAATATCTTAGTGTAATATACGCATAGAATAAGATAACAAAAATAATAAATAAGCGATTGAGAAATAAGGCGAATCGCTTCCAATCATTGGCATATGAAGTTTCTCGGCTCCTGCTGCTTTGATTTTCAACGTCATCAGTCGCTTTAATCAGTGGAAGATCCTTGAAATATATTATTTCAATTGATTAGTGAACTTCTTAAGAAATTTTCATAACATATTGCAGTACCTATTCATTTGTTTTATCGCACAAGTGTTATTATACTTAATACTTTCGATGGATTAGGCGGTAACTTTATGGAAGTTCATTTTAATATAAAAATAACTTAAATTATTCCACGTATTGTGCTACAAACTGTGACACGTGTTTCATTTTAAATTAAATATTTAAATGTTTAGCGTCATTAGAAGTATGATTATATTTGTTTGCTTTGTTTCGATTCTATAATCCCCTCCTTGCTTCCTTTAAAAAGGAAAAATCCCAATCTGATTGATTGCAACTCATTAGTATCATTATTTGTTTCCTTTATTTCGATTCTATCACCCCCCCCTCCTTGCTTCCCTTAAAAGGAGAAAAAAAAAACCATTTTGTAATTTCATCATTTTAAAATTTCAAAATCAATCTTGCTTCATTACAAGCAAACTTTGCGATAGTAAGTCTGAAGATGCCTCTGAAAGTGGCAAAACATGCGTCACAGTTAGTAACACAATACGTGGAATAATCAAAGTTAATTTTTTTTTTATTAATAATGAAACTACAAATGAGTAAGTTAATAACAAACAAGATTATTGTTGCTAGGTTTTATAAAATATTATTTATTTAAACAATCCTATGTTATAAGATCAAATAATAAAATTAATATTATTACTTACAACCTATTCAACAAAAATCTTGGGAACGAAAATGTTTTTAGGTTTTTAAAATGTCACTCAATAATTTATCTTAATAAATTATAGGTGTCGCTGTAGACCGCTACACTCAGGTATATAAAGAATGTATTTTTTTTTATTGATATTTCAATGAGAAAATTGTCCGGAGCCAATTTAAAGCTTTTAGTGCTCAATAGCATAATAAATGTCAGTGTCACAGAATTGTACGTCATACGTCGAGAAAAACAGAAAGTTGTTAAACATTACTATAAATTCCTATCATTATTTAAAAGGCTGTAAAAAGTTAATTATATCAGGGTTATACTCTTTATATTTTTAACTTACAGGATCTAATTCGTAAAACACAATCCTCCCAGCCTTTGAATCAATAATTCCAGTAATGTCTATAATCCAATTAGGAACCGGCGTATGTTTTTTTATTATAGCTCTCGTGGCAACACCATGGATCAAAATGAAGCAAGATAGTAAGAGAGCATCTCGAAAATATAAAACTGAAAAAAAATAAAAATAAAATAATGAACAAAAAGTATTTGGAGGAGCTGGGATTTGAACCCAGGACTTTCAGCATGCGAAGCAGACACTCTACCACTGAGTTACACCCCCGGTGAACATTGATAAGAAAATAGTGTATTTAAAACGTTGTAACGTGTTTTCCTTTGAAACATAAAATTATTAATCTTGTACAGTGGTCTTCTAACGCAGTTTCATTGTTATGCAGATATATATATTTTTAAATCGATTATATTATCTGTTTATTTCATGTATCGAATTATATGAATTCTGTAACCTCGCGAACGGTTTAACACAAAATTCAGAATTACGATTACTGCTACCATGATTTTCCCCCCATAAAATAACATCCTACGATCTACATTATTAATTATTATACAATAGTACTTACACCCTACCCTGTCTTGAGCAAATGGATGAATGCAGTGGTTTCCAAACATTATTTTATTACGCCTACCTTTAAAAAAAAGTCTTCGCGCCTCCCCATCATTTGATACGTTTGAAAGGGAAAATCGATATTTTTAATTTTTGGCGCCTCTCTTTGCAATAATTCACGCCTCACAGTTTAGAAATAGCTGGATTAATGGTCAGCAATATTGTCATAGGCAGTGGTGTGCTGCTATGGATTCGCACCGGTTCCTAAAATAATTTACCATTCCTTAAATCAGGGTTTCCCTAACTATGTTCTGTGGAACACTCAGTGTCTGATTAAGCACTATTTTTCAAATAACATACAAGTGTTGCAAAACTCTTCGTAGAATAATAATGAATATTGAAAACTGAAATTAAAATATAATGATTTATATAATTTATGCTATTTTTGAGCCCCCTCAAATTTGGAGGCCCCAAGCGCGCGCCTCTTGCGCTTATGGGATAATCGGCCACTGGGAACACTGGTGTTCCACAGAACCTAAATAGGCGTTCCGTGAACATTCACATAACTTAAAAACCATTATTTTTCAATTTTTTGCAAAAACTAGCAATTATGATTCCTTAGTTTGGAATCCATTTTCCGTATTCAGAGCAATCTGATTCAGTGATTCTAATATAAATGTCTTTAAATTCTTCCTTGGTGAGTTTGTTAGATGAATCCACCAATGTGTAAAAACAGGTTATTAATGTTTTATTCCCGTTTGATACTATTTATGCAAAGCAGGATTTATTTTTTATGCTGCAATGAAGTCAAAGTGCAAGAACAGGCTCGACCCACGCTATTTTAAAATAATATATATATATTTGCATTTATACTATGTATTATGAAGTATTCCGTTAAAATTTCCGTATTCGCGAAGTGTTCCATTATAGAAAAAGTTTGCAAGGCCCTGCCTTTAATCATGTCTCGGAAGTCGATGATAGATGATAGACGAATAAGACCCGATTAGTATATCCGTATATTCCTGTGATTTTGGATCCGAAAATTTTTGGAAAAGCTAAACAAAAAAAAAAAAGCTTCCGCGCCGGTAATTTAGGCAAATCGGTAAATTCTTGGGATTTTGGAAACAAAGTCTTGGAAGAGCTAAAAAAAAAAACGTCCCGCGCTGAAAATTTCTGGGTTTTTGAAATTTACATGAAATTGTTTGAGAATCCCAAAATCGTCGACTAAGGTGCGAGCCGGTTGATAAAATTTTAGCAGCACACCACTGGTTATAGGTATTTAAAAAAAACACAATGTTATGTGAAATCTCCGAGTTTTACAGTTCAATTACCCGTCTAAATCCTCAAATAATTAAGCATAAGCCCAGAACGGAGTCGAAGGTAAATATATTTTGCAATATAATTATAATTTTCCAAACTCTATTTAAAATTGATTTTCTGCTGGCTGTTTGTCTGTGGTTTATGTTATGTGTTTACTTTGTTTTTCAGCAGCATCTGTATTCGTAGGAAAGGGTCCTGCCGCCCGGGACGATCCTTGAATTTTCCGGCCCCAATATTTCCTTTTATTTTGTGTTTCAATCACTTCTACTATTTTTTTTATCTATGAACTAGGAGTTTTTACTACAGCTGGCTTATTTTTTTATGTATAAATATAATTTCTCGTAATAAAATATTTATTTTGATAAATGCCGCCCTCAAAAATGTGCCGCCCGGGGCGGACCGCCCTTGCTACGCCACTGGGTGAATGTGTGGATTTTTTAATTACTCGTAAAAAAATATGCGCCATAATTATTAAACGAACTTAAGCATAATTTAGTTAATTAATGCATACATTATGTAAAAATACGCAATATAACTTAAAATAAATAATGTCGATAACTAAAAAAAGTGTTTACCTACTTTTCAGACTGCAAGAGTGAAGATTTCTAAAATTGGCATGTACATTCTCAATATTTTTATTGTAATAAATAGAGTAAATTTACCTAAAAATATATATAAACATGAAACACCAAGTAATTTTAATATTATTTTAAGAATGCCCGAAGTTAATACCAGAGCATCAATTGTTTTGCCATTTAATCTACGGTTTCATTGTGCAAAGAACCACTAAAATATTTTTTTTATATTTACCATATCCGGCGACAAGTGCTTTTGTGGAAAGATATTTTTTTACAGTGAAAATAATTACAACATTCAATAGAAATTAGCTGCAAGCCCGTTGCCCTCAACGGGGGGGATTTTTTGATAAATCAAATATTTGCTGGCGTGGAAAATCAACTCTCATTAGTTCTCTAAATAGTTTTTTGAAAAATACATCCAGTCCTCTTTAGGAATTCAAATAAAACGGGATTGTAAAACTACAAGCAAATATCTGAAAATCGTGAATTTTGGGCATGTTTTAATTGGATTTCACTGTGAACAATAAAAATTTACGTCTGAACCAAATTTAAATTAAGTAATAAGAATTCGACCCATAGTAAAAAAAAAATATAATATTTTTATTTGAACAAAAGTGTCATTCAACTTTGACAAAAGACAGTGGAGGATGTCGAATCTTAAAATGTTGAGAAACCTTGTAACATATAGGATGACAAAAATCATCAAGACAGGAGAGGGGGGGGAGGTGTTGACTCTTAAAATGTTGAGAAACCGTGTCACATATACGATGGCAAAAATTATCAAAACAGGAAGAGGTGTCGATTTTAAAAATGTTGAGAAACCGTGTCACATATAGAGTAAAAAAATCGCCAAGACAGGAGGCAGGAGTGTCGACTCTTAAAATGTTGAGAAACCGTGTAACATATACGAAAGAAAAAATCATCAAGACGGGGCGGGGTGTCGAATCTTAAATGGTGAGAAACTGTGTACGTTACACGTTAGAATGGCCAAAGTCATCTTGGCAGGGGGGGGGTGTCGAATTTCAAAATGTTGAGAAACCGTATCACATATAGGATAATCGAAATTAATTTCAAATTTTATCCAAATGTATGAAAAATAGTCAAAATATATTCTCATACATTATGAAAAAATAAAATTATATATAATATATTTTATCTAATATGGAAGGTAGTCAAAATATATAAAAATCCAAAAATCAAATGCAATTTTTCAATAAAAAAATAATTTCACATTTTATCCAAATGTATGAAAAAAAGCAAAATATTATTCTATGATGTATCCATATCATAATTCGAATATTCTTAATTCAAGAATATTCGATTGAATTCAATAAGATTCAAAGAGATTTCAAAAAGAATTCAAAAAGATTTTCAAGGTCAGACGTAAAAAGATTCATCATTATGATTCAATTGATCAAATCAGCCCTAAAGAATACTAGTCTCACATCGACTCACACGATCCAACGATTCATTTCTATAGCCCTATAATCATAGTTTGCAATAGTCGAATTAAAGTCTTTGATTATTAGAAAATATTCGAATATTATGATCTATGGCAGGGTTTCCCAAACTTATTGTTCAGTGGAACCAACGTTCCCTCTAAGCCGAAGGGTTAGCTGCGCGGAAATTTCAAAGGCTGCGCGGAACGATCAAATATTAATTAAGCAACTGTATTGTAGTGCGCGCCAACCCGGAATGAGTGCGCGGGGTCTTCCCAACTGCTGCGCGGCCGCGCACGCGCGCAGCTTAGAGGGAACGTTGAGTGGAACACTTCGCAAATCTAGAAATGTAACCGGAACACAGCTTATTTTTTAGGTCGGGTAATTCATACTAGTAAAAATATATGTTATTGTATTTTTAACATGTCACATAAAAATATGAGTAAATGAAGCTCTTAGTGATTTTAAAACTTCACATGTACCTAGATATTTGACTTTTTAAATATCAAGGAAAATTTACCATCACTAGATTTATAATTTGAAGTGAAAGATTCTTTTGCAGCGTAAATTACCATTCCAAATTTTCGCGGAACACTTATTTAGGTCCCAAGGAACACCAGTGTTCCGCGGAACATAGTTTGGGAAACCCTGATCTATGGTGATACAATACTTCAGCTCTACACCAAGAAATATCGAATTTCAAACGTGGTGATATCTGAACATTTACGCGCAGCTTAAAATAAGCCACTCCCATTGGATAGAACGACACTTCAAAAATGTGCGGTTCAAAATAAAACGTTATCACTGAGCGAATTCCACGGCAAGACATACATTTAGCGCTATTAATATAAAGATACAACTTGATACACGATGTTAGCTGCGAATGCCAAATTAGTATCTAAATTTACCTTTTATATTTGAAAAAAGAAGGGCTTGTGTAAATTGTGTTTAGGAAAAAAGACTTAAAAAAGGTTTATTTTTAACAATTTCTTCAAATAATATTACATACATAAAGCCAATAAAAAAATAGTTTATCAGTATCCCTGTACTTAAACGTTGTGTATCATAATTAGCCTTTGACCCAAAATCACCAAAAAACGTGTCTCCTGTAAAAATGTTATGTGTGGGTTACGTCCTTTTCCCTTTCCGCTGTCGATATAAATATAAGTTAAAATTAAGTGATTGAAAAATTTCTCACGAGTCGCAGTTGGTTTTTTTTACACGACTCCACAGCCATGTAATAATCTCATAAATTTTAGAAATTTACCTGCGTCAGGAACATCGTCTCCCACAGCCGGGGCTACGTATGAGATGGTGTGAATGTAATTTATATGTAAACATGTATTCACAAGCATAAGAATGATCCTTTCTATCGAAGACATATTAAGACATAATGATCCCACCGCCAGTACCATCAGAACTATAAAAAAAACAAACGTAATTAAAAAAAATTCGACCGCTATCAATCAGTAATTGAATAACAATGATAATAATATATTTGGCTATAAATGAACTATTATTACCAAATACAGGGGTTCCATATTCTACAATAAGCGTGACTGCATGTCGTTTTATTAGTAAATCAAACATAACGTTCGGAAATGTATTATTAGGATAATCGTGAAATTTTACTATGTTGTCAGTTACATTTATCGATAAAATTTTCCAGTATTTGCTCTCATGATAGTCGTCTAGGTCAACCTGGAAACAAATCAAAATACATATGTAAAATCAACCCAAAGCCAAAAAGTCAATTTGTTAGCATTTTTAGCTAGTTTTTAACAGGAGTTGGTATATTATTACCAGTGGCGGATTACCTCATAAGCGCAAGAGGCGCGCGCCCGGGGCCTCCAAATCTTAGGGGCCTCAAAAATAGCATATAATATATAAACCATAATATTTTAATTTCGGTTTTTAGGATTCATTATTATTCTACGAAGAGCTTTGAAGCACGAAAATTTTTATTCGAAAAATAGGGCCTCCAAATTTGTTGGCGCCCGGGGCCTCCAAAGTGCATAATCCGCCACTGATTATTACAGTTGTTGAATTTACATTTTATATACCTCTGTCCGGAAATATTATGAAAAAACAATGCGTCATCATTTTAACATCAGTTGACAATGCTCGCAATGAGCGAAACCGGTCCTGACATATTAAATAAAGTGGAATGAAGTTCAAATGATTATTGTGTTTTTATTAATGAATAAGATCATGAATAGCTAAAATAGCAAAAATTTAGTGCTATTCAAACTCAATTTATTCATTTTGACATTTACCGTTGTGAAAATTCAAAATGAGCTTATAATTAACTCTTATATTCATTCAAAATTATTCCATCTAAACAAAAGGTTTTGACTTAAAATTATGGGCAAAAAAAATTAACATCAAATATATATTTACGAAAGTCAAAAATAATATTGACCATATGTATTTTTTAAACTATAAAATGTTGAAACTGGGGGGGGGGCACGCAGATTTTTGAATCGCTAATGTGGAGCATGGCACAAATAAGGTTTGGAAACACTGGATTAAGTAAATATAGAATCAATTGGTGAAAAGTCTAATAGTTGAAAAGCTTTTTAGTAGTTAATAACCGAACCGGGTAACAGGTTAGCTTATGAATAAATGCAGTCAGGCGAGTAATTGGATGTCCTATAATCAGTGGTGGATTAAGGCAGTGTTCCGCAAACTTTTCGTGTTCAAGGTACACCTATCAAAAGCAATGTCTATTTAATATTTATTTATTACTAAAATCAATATACCCAATATGAAAAGATGTTTAGTGAGAAATGTGAGCCTGTTTAACTGAGCACAGGCGATCAAAATTTGGAGCAATCGTTAAGCAAATGGTAGGTCACAGGCGCAATAAAATGTGGAGGCACTGTTTTACGGATGACAAAAAAACGTCAGAAAATTTCAACTACAATAGTAAAAATGTATTAAAATCTGAACCATTAGTATGTGGGTTGCATTATATAAGCTATTTTTGAGGCCTTGGGCTTGGAGGCCCTAAGCGCGCGCCTCGCTTGCTTATAAGATAATCCACCACTGACTATAATACAACATACCATGAGTTTGATGAACGTTTCCTCCCATACGAAAATTCTCCTGTTTATATTTAGTAATTTAAAATATAGTTAAATGCTGAATCAAGAAATCATGATAGAGACAAATATATTTATTGGACATTTGTTATTAAATATAAACAGGATAATCGATGACCAATTTTCTCGTGAGTGTTGAATTTATGATTATGACCGATGAAATAACTAAAATGCTCCATTAGACATAAAAATAATTGTTTATTGTATCTGCAATCATGTATAAATTTATGTTTACACAAGATTTTTTATTTGGAATAATTTGATAGGTTCAGACGTCGGTGACAAAATTTTGTCTGGATTTCAGATTGGCTCGTTCAAATAGACTAAGAACATTGGTGCATCTAGTAAAGATAGAAAATATTTTAGAAAAAAGCAAATTACAAACATCATTTCCCCACTCTGAAGTCACATTGATTTCTTCCCCGTAATTCATCCAAGATCCATAAGTCAGTGTGCAATGCTGCGAGTCAAAAGGCCAGTTTTTATAGTCTTTTGTACAAAGTGTCGTGTGTTTCACTTGTTCAACGCAAGATACCTCTCCTTGACTATATAGCGTGCAATGATTGGTAATAGCTACTACATCCACAGTGTCTCTAAAAGTGAAAAAAAATCTTTTAGTACGTCGCCGAAACGGAAGATCTGTTGAAAACATTTTTGATGTGTGTAAGAGTGTACGGGAAAACCTAAGGCAGTCAATTTTTCATTGTTCACAAGAACTTGGCCTTTCTGTGACTTCAACTTGGCGAATTTAGCGTCGGGACCAATGTTCCCTCTAATTTTCGGAAGGTTATGTGCGCAAAAATTATTGGCTGTGCAACTTTGACAAGAAATAAAAAGTTTTTTGCGCCACATAACGGTATTTAGACATACTAAACGAAAAGGTTGATTTTTAATAATGATAATAATTAACAGCACTTTTTTTTTTTTCATTCGATAAACTTTTTTCTTTTCTTTTCTGCATCACACCGAAGATGATATCTCCTCAATGATACAGTTAAGATACATTTTATTTAGGTACAATTTGAAAGGCAACAATAAATAATAATTACAAATATATAGATATTAATAAAGGTTAATTAAATGCAAAGAATTAATTAATTAACAGCACTATTTAATGTCAATTAATTTATTCTGGTGATGATATAGCTGATGTAATTTGTGTGCGCTCTGTTGAAATGTATGTGCGCGCGCACACGCGCACAGCTTAGAGGGAACACTGGTCGGGACTATAAAATCCAACATACCCTGGTACTTAAGGGAAACGAACATAGACAAAGTTTACAACAATTCACGATTCTATATATAACTGGTAATAATTAAAATCGTAAAATAATTAAAAGTGCCTCCTATTCAACGCATGTATCTTGACAGTGCTGCTTTACGGTTGCGAATCATGGCACCTTACGAAAGCGCAGAGTAATCGTATACTGTGCTTCGAAAACAGATGCCTGCGACGAATGCTAGGGGTGAAATGGTCTGACTTTGTCAGGAATACGGAGATAAGAGAGCGGACTAACCAGCCTCTTATCACGTCCAAGATAAAGAAACGGCGAGGGACCTGGCTTGGACACGTGTTGAGGATGCCTGAAGAGAGCCTGAACCCTGCCTGTCTCTTCTTCCGGCCGGATGGATCCCGGCGTCGTGGAAGGCCACTGATGACTATCCACAGGATGTACTCGGCGGAGTTACGGGACGCTGGGATGACCTGGGAGGAGGCGAGGAGACTGGCTGGAGATAGAGAATTGTGGAGGAGCTTCGTGGTGACCATATGCTCCGTATAGGGAGCGGATATGGATTAAAAAAAAAAAATCACCATGGCTGACTTATGACACGAAAATAGTCTGAAATATTTTTCTGAATAAATAAATTCCTTACCCGGGCCCGTACACATACATTAAAAAACACAGCGCACATACATTAAAACAGCCCACAAAAGTTATACATAATAGATACCACCACCAAAATAAATTAATTGACATTATATAGTGTTGTTAAGTATTTTCATTTTTTAAAAAATACCGCTTCGTTTAGTAGGTCTAAATATCGTTATGTGGCGCAATTTTTTTTTAATTTCCTTTTAAAGTTGCACAGCCAATGTCTTTTGCGCACATAACCATTGTAAAATTAGAGGGAACATTGATATGGACTATTGTATTATTGGAGTACATAATATAATGAAAAGTAAACAATATTTTTTTTTATAAACTTATCTAATATAACTCCAATGCGAGATTGTGAACTAACACGTAGCCGAAGAAAAAACAATATAGGGCGATTGTTCCAGTAGTCAGCCAGTTAAGGGACGGGTGCTTTTTTCCGAAAATTAATGAATATATGTTTTTTTCCACTGGTATTTCATAAAACAGGTACCGAGTAATTGTAATCCAGTGAAAATAAGACCGATAATATAGTTATAGGCTACCTTAATTAAAACAGGACGCATGGTCACATTTCATAATATGTGACGGGACATAAGGAAACGTTTCACCGCCTGGCGTAAAGCAACGAAGTGCCAAACATGAAACCCCGCGATAAAACGGTGAAAATATGAAAGTCGGTTCATAATATCCAAAATCGGTATTTTTAAATATCGTCGGCCAATAGACAATTAACAGCTAGGGTCAATTTTATTATGATGCCGAAGTAAATGTGTTATTAAAGAAAAATTGAAGGGGCGACAGCCTTCTGTTTTGTATTACAATTTAACAGAAATTGCAGTTAGGTGCTAATTTAATATGAGACGAATGGTTTTCTTAATTTAACAAGGGGCTCGGGCAAGCTTTCCCGAGCCCCCTCCAACCCACCCCTGTATTTATCCATATAGAAAATCGGTTCGAAATTCTCGTCATGAGTAAACCAAGTCATGATCATTTGAAAAAATTGGAATTCTTAGATAATTATAGGTCTTTTTTATGTAAAAAAAATGTAAATAATAAAAAATCTATTTAAAAATAAAACTTAAAAATTATTTAATTTTCATGCAATTCACAAAAAATGATGATTCTGGTTACAATACTTACACTTTGATACACACTTTTCTTTCTTATGTATTGTGTCCTTTATAAAAATTATAATCAATATTTTTTATGCAGGGCTTAAGTACGCACAATTTTCCCGCCAAATCGAATGTCAGGTTGGCCGAGCGGTCTAAGGCGCCAGATTTAAGCTCTGGTTCCCAATTGGGAGCGTGGGTTCGAACCCCACACCTGACAGTGATGGTTTTTTTGATGTAGATCAATTTTATTCATCCAATGAATTTCGTGAAACCCGACAGATTATTTTACATGAAATAACTGAAACTTTTTTGTTCCTTTGAATTACATAGTGCCTGTAGACGGTGAACGGATTCTATCGAACATTACTTTTCCCAACAGGAATAGTCCGAACCAGTGGCGTAGGAAGGGGTCCCGCTGCCCAGGGCGTTTCTTGAATTTACCGCCACCCCCCCCCAATAATTCCTCAACTTTTTTTAAAAATTACTTCTATTTTTTTAGCTATGAGTTTATCCTACAAATGGCTTAATTTTTTTTATTCATAAATATAATCTCTTAAAAAATATTGTATTTTGATTTTTTTTCAGAGCAGGAACATTTTTTGATGTGTCAAAAAAAATATTAATCAATTGTCTTTTTCATTATGTTTGAAGGAAAAGTAGCAACTTATTGTAAGTATTAATTTTACAAATAAGTAAACGAATTTAAAGTTGTAAGTTAATTCATAACAAAAGATATTTTATTTTGTAAACATAAGGGAAAAAAACATATTTCAAATTTAATTTTCTGGCATTTCTCTTCACAACATCGTTAGTAACGTTATCAACATCTATTTTTATCTGACAGTAGGTTTTATTAAAAACATGGTTGTAGGCAACGTTCCCTCTAAGCCATAGGGTTAGCTGCGCGGAAATTTCAAAGTCTGCGCGGAGGCTGCATGGAGGGTACCCGGACCGATCAAATATTAATTGAGCAACTGTCTTGTAGTGCGCGCCAACCCGAAATGAGTGCGCGTGGGCTTCCCAACTGCTGCGCGGCCGCGCACGCGCGCAGCTGAGAGGGAAAGTTGGTTGTAGGTTGTAGTCGTTACCGTAGTCGGAAAAAACCAAGGAACCCGACTGTTTTATATTTTTTTGAGTGTACAAAAAGTCAAAAGTCACCACTAGTCGACATGGTATGAATGTAAATTAAATAAGAAAGAGATTTTTTTTAAATAAATTGCAAAAGTATTAAGAGTAAGTAAGAGTATTTCAATTTTCCTTCACATCTCTGCTTGCTTAGCAGGAACAAATTAGCATTTTTTTTAATTCTTCCCAAGCAATGTCATCATGATCTTGTTTTAAGTGTT
Organism: Himalopsyche tibetana; assembly: GCA_030503985.1. Lineage (NCBI taxonomy): Eukaryota > Metazoa > Arthropoda > Insecta > Trichoptera > Rhyacophilidae > Himalopsyche > Himalopsyche tibetana. The sequence continues at coordinate 16,960,193 of JAPJYX010000015.1, read as the reverse complement.
TTAAAAAGCATTATCATGCGAGGAAAAAATGGTGAATTAATTATTGCTTGCATTGATTCTTTATACGAAACAATTTTTGTTTATTACCTCTGAAGTTTTTTTCTATATATTGTCAGTGGGCGGAAGAAAATATAGTGAAAGTGATATTGCTTACATTGGTTCTGTATACATATCAATCTTTATTTTCATATTACTTTCAAAATTTTCTGTTAATTTTCGTAAATGCCGCCCACTGAAACGTGCCGCCCGAGGCGGTCCACCCCCCTCGCCCCCCTTGCTACGCCACTGGTCCGAACCCGAACTCTCCGAACAAAAATACTCTGAACACCGATTCTTTCGGACACGGAATCTTCCGCACACATAACCTTCCGGATATAGAATACTTCGCACACCGAATACTCCGAACATTTAAATATTTTTAATAGAAAAATCATTGTTGTATTGTAACGTGGAATGTTTTATGGCAATTATGCCAAATATTTTTCAGAATGAAAACAAGAAACGTATTTTATTTTCATGTATATTTATAATTATAATTATTTTCATGCATATTTATCACGTATATTTATCATTATTTTTCATGTATATAAGTTTGAAATTTTATTCGTATTTTGGCTTTTTAATTTTGAAAATTGTGTTGTATTATAATTGTGCTGATATTTTTGATTATATTGAAAGGAAATACCATGCATATAAACATTTAAAGTTGCAAATTGATATACACGGTACTTTAAACATAATTTTATTACCTTATTGATACACATAGTATACATATTTTATTATTTTACATTCACTTGACAAATGCAAAAATGTGTACATCAAATTTAAAAAATCTTTTTTACTTATATTGAAGGAATAGCAGGCAGGAATCCACCGTTTCCGATTGAGTTTTGGAATCACCATTCGGCAGCTTTAGAGCAATCTCCAAAAACAACGAACCTTTGTGAAGGATTCCACAATGCGTTTAATTCTTTATTTAATTGTAGTTATCCTATTATGTGGTTTCTTTTTGATAAGTTACATAGAGATGTTGCCTGTCACAGATTGACATTTGCCAACGCAATCTCAGGTCACGAAGAAACGAAAAACAGAAAATACGATTTTTTATTTAGGTATATATTTTTATAGTTTTTGTATTTATATAGTTAAAATATGATTAACAAATAAATAGCACGTTTTGCTTAGACTTTTAAATGCTAGTGTATAAATAAACCGATAAAATAGAATGGCCAGTCTCTGTAATTTAGTAGTAAGAGTTTTACTCTAGCGGTCATGTGGGTCTGGGTTCAAGTCCCGACATTGTCAATATGTTAGAGATCTCTTTTCTAGAGTTGATTTTATGTGGCTTGAAAATTCTTAAATATCTGATACTTTGACTGTTAACTTGAATGATAGATACATTATTAAATTTGCTATGTAAAATATTTTAATTTCAATTTTATTATATTGTAATAAATATATATTTTGTAAACATGTACATTGTGTATGTATATTTTGTTTTTTATTATATTATAATAAATACATATTTTGTAAACTTTTCATATTTGGATCTTAGATCTACCATGAGTCGACCTATTTAGACAGTTGTCACAATGATCGCTTGCTAACATATTTAAATAAATAATGTAGCTAAAAAACCTATTTTTTGTATATTTATGTTTGTATGTACCCATATGTAGTATACATATTAAGTTTAATGAAAAATCCTGTTAGTTTTCTATAATTTTAATAAATAAAATGTCTTTTTTCCTTCTTATTTTAGTAATATATTATATTTTTTTGATAAAACTGTTTTCATGGTATCGTGATTTGTTTACTACATATATTTGTTGATATGTACTCTTAAATAAACAACATAACTCTCTGACTTCTATTGATTCATAAGTCTAAAAAATATTTATAATCATCCCAACACTAAATCCACATAGAAATGGAATTTTTCAATAAAGTAAATCCAATCTTATCAGAAGAACTAAAGTATCTTTAATAAAATTATTGAGCTTTCACACCAATAATTGGACGTTAAAATTTTGTTCATGAGATTACGACGTTTTTATAACATCAAAACATGTATTAAAACTCTCAACAATAACATTAATTGACTTTAATTCTGAAATAAAAACTTATATTGAATACCAAACCACCAAACTACATTAAACTATTTTTTTTGATGCTTTATAAAGTTGAAAAAATGAACACAAAAAAATCTATCTTAAAGCTATAATACCTACATTTGTCATTGTATAACATTAATTCACAAAGAAGTATTGCAAATTAAAAGAAAAAGTCACAGTATACTAGTCTATGGCCATCAGTTTATCTCAACATAAGTGTTTCAACGAGAACTGCTTGTTACTCAGTTGTCCGACCTCTCTTTTTCCAAAGAGAGTAGGGATAGAAAAATAGCGCTAGGACAGGACTAGTGGTAACCTAATCGCTCTCGATACGCCCCGTTCATAAGATAGGATGGGTGGGAGGGGGGAATATAATATTAATCATCAAAAACCAGAGTTATAAACAAATCTAAGAATAACTTCAACTATACTTTCATTTCTTTCAATAATAATAATTGCTAAAATTATTTCTTAAAGTCATTGCAATAAAAAAATTACAAACACATAATATGTTTAAAATTTGATTTACACATTTTTGCATTTGTCAAGTGAATGTAAAATATGTATAATATGTGTATCAATAATGTAATAAAATTATGTTTAAAGTATCGTGTATATCAATTTGCAATTTTAAATGTTTATATGCATGGTGTTTCCTTTCAATATAATCAAAAATATTAGCACAATTATAATACAACACAATTTTCAAAATTAATAAGCCAAAATACGAATACAATTTTAAACTGCTTATATACATGAAAATAAAATACGTTTCTTGTTTTCATTCTGAAAAATATTTGGCATAATTGCCATAAAACATTCCACGTTACAATAAAACAATGATTTTTCTATTAAAAATATTTAAATGTTCGGAGTATTCGGTGTGCGAAGTATTCTATATCCGGAAGATTCTGTGTGCGGAAGATTCCGTGTCCGAAAGAATCGGTGTTCGGAGTATTCTTGTTCGGAGAGTTCGGGTTCGGACTATTCCTGTTCGGAAAAGTATTTTTCAGAAAAAATAATTTTCTTACCAGGGCCGAGCCCAAATCTCAATTGCGCTTATCCGCCCGAGCCAGGCCCAGGCCTGTGCAGACATCTACTGTACAGAGAATATGAGAACATTAAAATAACCAACAAAATTATACTTCGGAAAAATGTTTTCGATACATAAGATTTTCTCCTATCTTGCTAATTTGGAAAAACCCGACGATAACGGAAAACAGTGTTGCGTATGTAGCACCTCTCGAAAGCATAACATCGTGCACAATCTGCAAGTGAAGAAGTGAATCACATGGTCCATGCTTTCCTGAACATCAGTGGCGGTTCTTGGTACTGGGCTAGGTGGGCTAAGCCCGACCTGCATTTTCCACCCAAAACTTTAGATGGCTGAATAAAAATGAACAGCAATTCGGCCGCTGAACAAAATAAATACATTTATAAGCGTCACTAACCTTCCCCAAATGAATATAATATCTTTGTTTAAATTTTCCTCTGTCAATAAAGACAATGCCGTGTCTACCTACAATAATATTCTCGATTGTGTTTTGTATTACAATTTTAAACTGAGCCGGCATAAAAAAACAATAACCCTATGATTACTTCATAGAGAACAGGCAACGTGACGTCAGTCTGGCAACACCTACGTATTAACGACTCAGGGGCTGGATCTTTCAAGCCCGTGTTTTTTTTCTTACACTGGAGCGCAATCAAGCACGATTATATTTTTTTGTATTTGTATGTACGGAAACGTCATCAAACTCACACGACTGTGCGTCAAATTATCAAGCTTCTGTCATTCGTTGGGAGCTAAATTGAATCTGCCCATGCCGCATACATTCTAACACAAATACCAATATCGTTGTATTGTATGAAAATGACAGGTATTGACTCTCAGTGACAGCTCTGTATTGCTGTTTGCACTTGTTATTTCAATTTGAAAGAGACGAATTTAAGGTTATTATTTTATTATTTCTTACTTACATTAGCATTGATTTTATTATATAGTAATGTATGCTTTGCAGTAGTGTCGTAATATTTGTTCATTTGCTTGTAGATTAATGTATAAGGTGAAGTGGAAAAATACACAATTTCGTAAATAGTATACAATGCTAAACTTTCCTCTAGTCCACGCAAGATTTTAGTCCAGGAACCGCCTCTGCTGAACATAAAGATGCTATTGATTTTTTAAATATATTTATATAAAGGTATATATGTGAATATTTTAAAGTACAGGTGGCTTTGTTTTACAGCGCATCCGACTCATTTTTTTCTAAAATATCACTTGGTACACTTCATCTCTCAGGGGCTCATTTGTAACATGAAATTGCAACGAAAAGAGTTGTACTTATTTCTGTGTTAATCTTGGAACTCTTTCAGTTATTGAAATTAATTATTAAATTGTGTATTGTTACATACATAGTAATATTCGATTAGTTTAATTATTAATGAAAAAAAATATCCATTCCCCGGAACTGAAGTCGTGGAGTTGGGTGTTTTTCCTGAGGTGGAGTCGTAGTCGGAAATAATGGAGAAACATAATTTAAAGATATTGAAAAATCATAAGTCTATTCATCATATTGATTGGTGAAATCAACTAAAATCTATTTTAGTATCTAGACTAATTCTCCGAATTTATTTTTTCAAATATTTCTGTTTTACTAGCATATCTGTATACAGTCAGTACACTCTAGATCAGAGGTGGGAAACCTTGTCTTCTCTAAAGGCCGCATTCATTTTTCTGATTCGACATAAGGCCGCAGTAAACATAGGACGGGATTGATTAATATTCAATCCCTTACCCTACTTTTCCTCGCTATACTTTTTTCCCAGATATCTCCAAACCTCGTTCTTCTAGATTTGGCTAGAAGGTCGCACCGGAGTGGTCAAAAGTTCGCGGGTTCCCCACCTCTGCTCTAGATTCTTGAGTGATCTGACTGTATACAGCTAGTAAAACAGAAATATTTGAAAAAAAAATCGGAGATTTTTTTTTACTTTAAGCTGAAGTCGGAGTCGTTTTTTTTACCCGACTACACAGCCCTGCCCCGGAACTCTGCGAACAGTTTTGAGATTATTCGAGTCACTTATTTATGTACTGAAAGAACACCATTATACTGCTCTGACATCCTAAATTATATTTAAAATGTAAGCAAAGGGTGTTAATTGAAGTATTGTTAAAAAATAATGATACATTTATATATAACATAATAGTATGTAGATACTTACGAAGAATAAACTGCAATATCAGGAGTCCAAATTTTAGAACTATGAATATTAGTTTCATCTATACCACCATAAAGTGCTGGATCCCATGTTAAATATTCATCTCTCCATCCCTATAACCACCAAACATTATTGTAGCAAATCAAAATGAATAAACAACACCCTTATACTACTGTTAAAAAGAATTACTTTTCTTGAATTAAATGTGCTATCTTCTATATCAGTGTCTGCCAAGCTTTTTTACTTCACGGCACACTGCTGAATAGGATTCGTTCTGCGGTACACAAAATAAAAATTCCTTAAAAAAGGAAATGTAATTTATTAATATAAATAAAGAAAACCATACATATTTGTGCATAGGTGGTAACAATTTTGCAAGAAGGATGCGATTGATTATTAAAAAGAATTCTGTCAAAAGGCAGAATTAAAATAGAAAAACAAACACGCAACTATTCATCTACCATTCGACTGTGGAAAGAAAAACAGTTTTTTTTTCGATAATCACAATGTATCGAACTTGATACACGTTATATCAAAAGGATGCAAACTGAAAATGCCGAATTAGTATCTAAATTTAGCTTTAAAGTTTGAAAAAGATGACCTTGTAAAAAAATAAAACCAAGAAAAAACACTGAAATAAAGGTTTTTCCTAGATAATTTATTTAATTAATATTAGATTATGTCAATTTAACATCAGTTTAGAAGTCTCCGTGCACTTCCAGGTTGTGTATATTTCATAATTTGCATATGGCCCAAAATCATCGAAACGTGTTTTTTGCGTCTCCTGTAAAATTGTAAATGTGTGGGTTACGTCCTTTTTCCTTTCCAATGTCGGTATGTATTTGTGCATAGGTGGTAGTAATTTTGTAAGAAGGATGCGATTGATTATTAGAAAGAATTCTGTCAAAACGCGGCATTAAATAAGAAAAACAAACACGTAACTATTCATCTACCAAATCGACTGTGGAAAGGAAAAAAGACGTAACCCACAGTTTAACGATATATACCCTAAATTGCATAAAAAAGTAAAGGAAAATTAGGGGAGAAACACGGCGTAAAATTTGTTGGTTGTTTCACTTTAGAAACATTTTAAGTCAAATTATTGTCACTGTATTATGACAATGCTAAGAGCATTTTGCATGTGTTTCGAAATTACTCCACTTCGGAAGAAATAGTATGCGCATCAATTTAATAAAAACGATAGTTTTTTTCTTACAATGAAATTAGTGATCAAAGTTTGTTCATATTTTCTTTTTTCGATAATTGACTGTTTAATGGCAGATGCAACCAACGTTCTCTCTAAGCTGCGTGCGTGCGCGGCCACGCAGCACTTGGGAAGCCCCCGCGCACTCATTCCGGGTTGGCGCGCACTAAAAGACAATTTGTCAATTAATAATTGATCGGTCCGAGCAGCCTTTGAAATTTCCGCGCAGCCAACCTCTTGCCTTAGAGGGAACATTGGATGAAACACGATTTAAACAGTCCAAAATCGTATTGTTATCCAAATGTCGGTTGTGTTTATGATTCATTCTCTGTTCTATCCAAAATACAAAGATACGTGCTCTAGATGTAATATTTAACACTTTTACATATCGTAAAATATAGTACATTTTTAAAAAAATTGCATTTCTAAAAAATCGCATAAAAAGAGGATTGACATTATTCCACTTTATTTAAAAGGTCAGGAAAGGTATAAATAGCACTGTTAAATTATATTTCTTATCAGTTGAAAATGCTCGCAATGAGCAAAACCGGTCCTGTCCTTTTAAATAAAGTGTAATAAAGTACAAAGGAATATTGTGTTTGTATTAATATAATGCCAGTGAACACCCTAAAAGTTTCTATTATAGCATACTTAAGAGCATAAGAATAATTGTTACTCACCAAACTCAACCATGCTCCCAACTCTAAAGTGTCTAACGAAGCTCTCTGAAAGTAATACATATTTTAAAATGGTTTGGTTAGATTTATTACAATCCAGTGCTGTAGTCATCAACCTAACAACGGGTAGCTATTATCGCATACCAATGTATATAACAGGAATGGCCGCATTTTTTAGAAGCAACTATCTAATAAAATTATTAATGGTGTATGGTGTACAACTGATATCGATAGTAATTACATCACGAGAGAACAAAATAATAACTATTGTTATAAGGTAATGGCCCTGTGGCGTGGCTAGAAATTTGAGGCCCTCATGCAAACGTCACGAAGGTTCCCTCTTAAAAGTTAGAATGTTGCACCCCTTTTTTATCTGGACCCTCGTGCATTTCATGACTCTGCTATCAAGTGGCTACGCTGCTGGTTCCATCGTGTACGGCAGTGGCCAAAGATGATTCATATTTCAAGTATGTAACATATTGGCACGTTTGGGCAGTGCAAAATAACATTTTATGTATGTGTAAAGAAATAGGAAAAAAAGTGCTTAAAGTCAAACAACTCTATCTTCAAAAGGGTAACTTTTCAGGAGAGCCAAAAAATACTTATTATTATTTCATAACATTACAAAGCCAATGTTAATTTATTGCGTAATGCAGCGATTTCCGACCTGGGAGGCGTGGACTACTGCAAAGGGAGGCGCGAACAGTCCAAAATATTTATTTACTCTTTAAAACATGTCTTTATTACTCTATGAAATAAAGGATGGGGAGGCGCGAAGATATTTTTTTCTCCAAAGGGAGGCGCAGTAACATAAACGTTGGAAACCACTGGCGTAATGTATATAATATATTGCTTGTGGTGATGGTAGAATTTTAAGTATTATCTTAAAAAACATCAAAAATTAAAATTTTGTATAGTTATTGTAACACTTCACTGGTGATTTAATTAGAAACTAGAAAAGATAGACATAATGTTATTGGACTATCATGTACCCGAGAATGAAAATTAAATTAATCAACCAAAAACCGAAAAACACTTTTTTGTAGATAACGTTGATTAATTCAGTGCTTCCCAAATTGGGGGCCGCAGGTTTTCTCTGGGGGCCGCCGCAGAACATGTTTTGTATTGAGGGGGGCCATGGATTATTTTTTTCAGATTTAGGGGGCCGTGGTATGAAATTTTTTGGGGAGCACTAGTTTAATTGATTGAATTGGCATTTAATTGGTAGAACTCCATTATAATAGGGTAAAAATAGCAACGTATTTAGTTCTACAGTTTTTATAACATTAGCTAACAGCTATTTCGGCTTTCACTATTGTCAGAACTATGTTTAAACTTACATTTTGCTCAGCTATATATACTGCCCCAAAGGGATACACAATATATCTTCACTCTAACATCCTAGTTCATATTTCAATTATAGTATTACATTTATCAAATATGACTTAAGTGTTTCGAAGAACGATAAGCAATATGGGATTTTTCAAGGTAAATTCGGATAAATTAGAATATAAATTAGGATAAATAAATGTTAATCTCGTTGAGAAACAATACAGAATAATCTATGTAATTAATATAGATAAATTAGTCCTAAATAATCAAATTTTTCATTTGCTATTTACTCAACTTTTGCCAGTACAGTGACGATATATTCACTCTTCTAAACGTATGACTACACCACTGCTGATATCTATTTCTTAGGAATATATAATACATACATCATACGTAGTCTGTAAAGTCCTCAACGTCATTCCTATGGTGAGGTTTATTGTTGTGGAGTGATGCTTGACAGGCCTTTGAAACTTGTCATAGTTGCAGAGTAATTTTCTATTCAACGCCCTATCAAAATTGTCACTACTGTCAGTTTTACACTCCTCTGCAACTGTAGCAGAAAAATTGTCATTTAGTTTAGTTTAGTTTATCCGCCACACCTTGCACTGCCGACTATGCCAATATCTTAAGAGGTACAATTGAAGCGTTTTTTCCAAAAACAGGCTATGGCTGGCCAGATTGAGAAATGAGTTATTAATGCCACCTGTTAGCGATGGTGTAGTGGGAGGGGGGAAGTGCATGAGGTCGACGCTCCCACACTTTTTCGATAAATGTTTATTTTACGTAAATATAATAAAATAATTTTGGTTTTAATGTAATTGTTGGAATTGGAATTGTATTTGTTGGAAACTTGTTGATGCGGAAATTGAATCACTGTGGTTAGAGAGCATTATATATTATAATTAATCAGAGCTACCAGACTTTTTTTAGTTAGCACTACACCACTGCCTGTTAGTAAATTGTGTAAACTACAGAATAATCTATTTTTAATTCGCAAAAACTGAGCATATCTCGTGTTATGGAGGCACAAACTTTAATATAGTTCTACAAAAACACAGCACGTCACAAGACAAAAACAAAACCGACAATGTTAGAGTATAGCTAACTCCCCCTTTCATTTTTCATAGCTTCCAGTGGGTTTCAAACATACATCTAGATGTACTAATATCAACATGCTTACTCTCGAAAAATACATTTTTTATTAAAACATCGCACATTGATTGTTTTCCTCTCGCTCTATGGTTTTTAGTGTCTTGTAAAATTTGAATTCGATGACATAACCAGTTTTTGAAATAAAGGCTTCAATTGATAACTTACTGTTAAATTTACTTTACATCACATTTGGCATATAATTTTTTATTACATTGTACATTAACACCCTGAAGTTACGCGTAAGGTGGGTTGAAGGAAAATCGCATAGTTGGGGTAAAAACTTTATATTATATACATATGAATTTTGTTTAATAGTAGCGATGGATTAACAGAAACACTGTATTTTTATACAAATATTAATATAAAATATTAAAAACAATAAATGAGTCATATAAAACGAAGTTATCCTGATGTCAATGACTTAAAATAAAACAAACTAAAATAAAATAAAATAAAACAAACTCAGTTGACGACATGATGTGTCTTTTTTCTTGCACAATTTCTTCATACGCATGAGAAGCACTAAAGATAGCGGGTGGCAGAGTCGTCAAACAAAAATAGTTATAAACAACGTAACACCGAGTTCTAGATATGTCCGGTTAGCTTAACTCGGGTATCACTGTATAACAGTATAAAGCTATACTTTTTTCAAATCACACCGGTGTACCTCCATAAAATGTCATGAGTATTATTATAAGCAAAAAAATCCAACAAAACACATAGTTACATTTTAAGTAAGAATATAATGTAAAGTGATCCAAGTAGTAAAATGGCATAACTTTTTTTGGACTATTGAGTGCAATCAAGATTTTACCAGTGGTGTAACTACCGTACAACAGGGTATATACAACACATAAGGGCCCTCGGACTCAGAGGGCCCAAATTTATATCCATATTTAAATTGAGTACGGACTGCATTTGGCACTGCAGGTCATACGCATACCTCTCGATTTGATACATGTTAAATAGATTATCGTCGGTAATTTTCCACAACCTTGTATATCTTACAAAAGTACAAGTTTCCAGGAGTCGCTTAAATATACTTTAATCTGCCGCTATTGCTGTTGATTTATATCGCTATAAAACACCACCGGAATGATTTTGTCCTCAGTATCTTTGAGGAAGTTAACAACGAAGGAAGCAGACTTTTTCTCTTTCATGCTAAACATAGCACACGACCATATTATTCGCCAACGTTTTTGTATGAAGTTAAATAAAGCATGAAACAATTTGTTTTTTGGAATACGAGTTAAGGTAATATGTGTGTATTGAAATTGTGAATTCATTACATCAAAAAACTGACAAAAGTTGAAATACTTGCTTGTAGAAAATTAACGACGATATTTGAAATATGTTATGGTTTCAAGTATGTACATATATTGTTTCAATCCAATTTTGGGTCACGTTTATTAGTTAAGATTCACTGCTTTATCTTTTGGGATGACACATATCCGCAGTCCAAAAAGAAAACTAGGTTCAAATAAATATACCGCAACAAGCCTTTAAATAAAGTCTGATATCCATCGCAATTATAATCTTAGGAAAGATATCTGTTTTGCTTACCGACACGGTGCAATATTGCTAGTAGCAGAATTAACTTAGAAAATGATAACATACTGTTTTTATAATACATATACTTGTCTTAACTTAACTGAATTCAAAAACACAACTGACTTTGTTCGGATGCACACTACCTAGATATTGGTTTCATAAACCGCCCATTAATTTGATATCACCTTGATCTCTTTGGGATTATGTAAAATGTACGAGATTGTTAACATGCCCTACTTATATTATCTTCTATTGTTTTGATCAACACCCTGGGGACGGATATTCTTTATTATGTTTCAGTCCGAGGTACGAATGATTTTATTTTCATAAATAGTAATCAAAGAATATCAGCACCATGTATGTACCTCTTTTTCCAACCATCGTTTATTCTATCTTCAGAGAGCATTGTGACTTTTCAATTCACTCCCGATCAACGTTCCCTCTAAGCCAAAGGGTTAGCTGCGCGGAAATTTCAAAGGCTGCGCAGAGGCTGCGTGGAGGCTGCGCGGAACGATTCTTAATTAACTGTCTTGTAGTGCGCGGGGGCTTCTCAACTACTGCGCGGCCGCGCACAGCTTAGAGGGAACGTTGCTCCCGATAGATATAGACATTTTAAGTAATGCACTCAGTTTTTTGTATTTCCATCTTAATATGCTACATTTTAAATAAAACAAATTCTGTTTTTACTTCACATTTATAATATAACTATTGTCTTTATGTGTCGCTAATGTTTAGCATTTTTTCGATCGATTTATCGATTTCTGTTCGAAGGCACGAGTGTTTGTGATGTATAAACAATCCTTTAATAACTGAGCATAGCGAGAGCGATTAGTTAACCCCTAGTCCTGTACTGGCCTTTTCATTCTTGCAAATGAGTAACTAACAGTTCTTGTAGAAAAGCTTCTGTTGAGATACCTCTATTAGGAGGCCATTTGCTCCACATTGGGAGCAGACATGGATAAAAAAAATGTTTAATTAATTAAATTAATTAATTACAAATTGACTCGTCAATTTTCTTTGCAGTTATTATTAACAGGTTTGTTTATACAGATAGAAAAATCGTCGAGTTGTCAGGTCTAAAGAACAAGATTTTTCGAGACCTTTTCGAGAAAAACTTGAATCTATACAATGAATTCAAATTAATACTCATAGGCATTTGTGTGTTTTTAGCCTGCCGAAACAAAGATTTATCAGCTGTTATTTTATTATTTTAACATTTAAACCATAAGATACATTTAAGATTATTTCGATATCCACTGATGTTTTAGAGATACATCTTTGTGTTTCAGATAGAACTGACTATTATCAATAGTTCTGGATAAAAAATGAACACAGAAGTGATTCCTTTACTGATGTAAAGACTGCACGCACTATTTTCCAGCAGGTTTTTGAAAATGATGACAATCTTTGGCAGGATCCCACCTTTTGTAGCAAAGGACGTTGCAAACTATAAAATGTTGTTGTTTAAATAACAGCGAGAGAGGGACCTGTTAAACTCGTGTCTCCGCTGGAGGAGACATCAAAGGTTGTGTATTTGATTCGCAATTTTATTTGCAATAAATATTAATAGTAATGTGACTGCCAAAAATCACTGATAGATGTGTGTAGTATGAATATCTGAGGAAATATCAATAATTCAATAAACATTATGAAAATTGCAATGGATAATAGATTAGAAAACACCTCGCCGTACTGGTACAACAATACTCCTTAAAGGTTTAAAACACATATTAGTATAAATTATTAAATGAAAATAATTTTAATTATGATTATTGTTAAACAAAAAAAACACTATTTTATTTATCAAACAATTTTAATTATGCCAGATGTTGAATTGGCCTGTTCAGCCTTTTAATTTTCCGCGCAGCTAACCTCTCGTCTTAGAGCAGCGATTTCCAAACTGGGAGGTGTGAACTATGGCAAAGGGAGTCGCAAACAATTTTCAATAATTCTTTACCATTGTAAATGTGTCTTTATTAGTATATGAAAGAAAGGATGGGGCGGCGGGAAGATATTTTTTTTCAAAGTGAGTATATACGAGAAAAAAAAGGCGCTTCCATATCATCATTTAATTTATTGTCTTTCCTTACATTGCAAACTTTATAAGCATAAAGAAATATGCTACGTAAACACAAATTCCAAATACCCGATTCAAAATGTGGGCAAATCGATTCCATTCATTGTTGGCTTCAGGTTTTGCCTTATATTCAGTCAAGCCCTCGAGATCGTCCAAAAAAGGAGCGTTGAGGAAACTCTGAAATGCAATTATTTCAAAATCAGTTATTGAATTATCAGACAGGAGAAAATATTTTTTAAACATGAACTGAGGATTAGGAATCCCCAATCCAATTTTGATATTACATTTTTTTTATCATGGAAAAAATGAGGGGGGCTAGAAGCAAATTGGTAACAATCTTAAAAAACTTCAGTTTTCAATCCACGAGTGCAGAATCATAGTGATAAAAATTCTTCAGCTTTTGAGCTGATATTTCAGTAGGAAATCTGTATTTATTCCACGGAAAATCGCTTTTTTTATTTGCTTTAGAAACAAGTTCAGCTTCTTTATTCTAAGCGCTTCGTCAAATTTAATTTTTATAGGTTAATGATCACTTATCAGTAATCAATCTATTCACTGTAATGAAAGCTATTAGATTCGAATCGTTCAAATTATGTACACGAGTTTTGTTACTAACGACCCGGGTTTCGCCTTTCGGCATCTTCAGGCGTTCAAGTGCATGGATGAACTTGAATGATAAATTGAGTGTAAGTTTAATATTGAAATTCCACCAAGCACCTTCAGTTGAAATATTAACCCTCCAAGGACGAGCGTCACCATATGGTCACAGTAAACACTGTTGTCTATTGATCCCACTATTCATCCTTTTTCTACCTGAATATCGTTGTTTTTGCTCATATTTGGTTAATAAGGGTACAGACTACAGTAAGTCATCAGCCGTGGGGACAGAAACGGCATCCAAAAGCACATGTGATTTTTTGAATTTCGGTTTTTTTTAATTTACTTTTTGAAACTGTTAGTTATTTTTTTATAAAAACATCAAATTATTTACAGTTATTTTGCTAATATATTTGTATTGAAATTATATTGATCTTAAGAGGTCAAATTTCACGTTTAGCTATATTTCAACCCCGAATGTTTGCGAGCCCATACGGTCACTTTTGTCCTTACTACTGTCCGTACTCAATATTACACGGTAATAAAAGGATGAGCATGGCCATATAGTCATGCGGAGTTTCTATACAACAACTTTGTGTGTTTTTTTATAATTTTGGATAGGAATAAAAGTTATCCGTGACTTTAATATGGCTTAGAAAATATTTTTTTTATCGGAAAGCTCTCGTCTCTGGAGGGTTAAATTAAAAAATAAAAGCTATTAGAATAAAATATGATATAAAAGTCAATAGAATTTTTACTTACAGTATCAAACTCTCGGAACATAATGATCTTTCCGACTCCACTGTCCATTATTCCGATGACTTGCCTAATCCGCTGCGGTGGCTCAGTTGATTTTCTGGCAAAATATCTCGACAGCACTGATACAATCAAAATCGCACACGCTACCGAGAAAGATTGGCGGGTATACACCACTGTAAGAGATTGTCAACATTAGATGGGTACTTTATTACTCAGAACACTGCAACAATAATTTAATCTTAGGCTGTTCATATGGAAGTAATATATAGGGATCAGTAATGCTGGAGGTTTCTGTGGCACTATCCGATACTCGAATCTATGGATGTACAAATTAAAATATAGTAAATGCAATCACAATGCAAACTCGACAAAAGTCTAACTCAACCAGATATGGGCAATAATATCTGAATAATATTGGAGTATTATTATATTGAGGTTGATGAAAATGAAATGTCAAGATTTGTTTACAAATTTTATTTGTTATCAAATTTTACAGGAGGTGTAAAAAACGTGCTTTGAAGATTTTTGGCCATATGCTAATTATGAATTATAAACAACCAGGAAGTGGACGGAGACTTCTAAACTGGTGTTTAATTGACACAATCTAATATTAATTAAAGAAATTGTATACGAAAAACCTTTTTTTCAGTCATTTTTCTTGGTTTTATTTTTCTACAAGGTCATGTTTTTCAAACTTAAAAGCTAAATTTAGAAAATAATTGAACGTGTATCAAGTTGTATACATAGTGATTATCAAAAAAAAGCTGTTTTGAAAATATGTGGGTTACGTCCTTTTTCCTTTCCAAAGTCGGTATATTTGAATAAAAACCAGCATGAAACAACTCTATTGCATTTTCTTATTCCAAATCTTCAAAGCGATACAGGTAGTCCTCGACTTATGACCTAGATACGTTCCTGAGCTTTGGTTGTATGTCGAATTGGTCGTAAGTCGAATTTCATACAAAATATGTATGTCGTCGCTGCAAATCAAATATGGTATATGTGACAATTTTACGAAAATTAGCTAAAAATAATCTCATTATTAAATTCTGTCAATTTGACACTAGTGACTAAACTATTGGCTAGTTATTAAATTTGAATTATTTTTAAATAAAATATTTTAACAGCTAGTATTAAAAATGGTTCAAAAAACACAGTAAAATGCCATTTTCTTGTTCAAAATAGTAAATATTTGCAATACATACATTATTGTACTGAATAAAATATTTTTTTCTGATTTGTGCATAAATAGAAGTGTTATTTTTTTGTTTCGTTTTTTTTAAACAGTTTTTATCGATTATATCAGATTGTTCCAAGAGTCGCATTAGATGTGTACGGTGTATTAAAATAAATCATTTTTATATTATCCTTTTATTGCTAAATTTGTATATATGAGCAAATATGTATTGCATCATATTTGTTAAGTCATCTTACTTTACGCATGCATCTGCTGTGGCTCCCGTGATGCAATTAAAATTTTTAAAAAATGCTGCTTTTTTTCGGTCGTAAGTGTGAATCGTCGTAAATCAGAGACTACCTGTACATGAATACAGTAAATAATAATATACGGCTTTTATTTATAGTGTTTGACATTTATTTTTGAAAACATTTTAAGACATTGATCAAACAAAATTTTTCTATCAGTACAAACTATAATCTTTAATCTGAAAGACAATAACATAGATTTGTGACATCTATTTAATTGACTTTCATAGGATAACTATTTTAGTTTGTGTGACGTTTACGTGTTTAACTTAAGAGAAGTAATCTTAGGCTTATATGTTTATCATTTGAAAGATATTTTCCATCTGTTTTATCTATAATTTTTAAAATCTAAAAACTACCTTTTTACTGTGAACTTTTTTATAATAAGTTGAATGAAAAAAAACAATTTTATTTTAAGCTAACTCTGCTTCTAATGTCCTTTCAAATTTCATGAAAAAAATTACAATGAACCAGAGAAAAAGCTTTTAGCGGTGAGGTTACAGTAATAAAAGTAAAAATAATCAGAATGCATTGAAACTAAACTACGATCAATGTATGTATGAAAGCTTATTTCACCTTTGTGCAAAAAGTGCAAAAGAGTTCGATTAATAAAAATAATTAAAGTTGAGAGAGTAATTATTTTATACCGGAAGGAAAGCTTCACGGCCCTTATTGGTATGATACCACTGCAATAGACTAGAAATTTGAGCAAAGACCTGTGCTGTAACCGACTTTGTTTTTTGCTCATGCGCATTTTTAGTTGTGTCAATCTGAACTGTGAGGTATAATTAATTGTATAGAATACCTGCGGTCGCGAGCTCTTCTTCAACAGCCGGCAATCTGCTCATTACAGATGCAAGGAAGTCCATGTTCAAATGAATATTCAAAAGAACCACTATAATTCTATCCAAAGATTCGATTTCCATAGATACTGATGCCACAGTAGCGAGAAGAGACACTGCAAAAAGTAAAGAGTATTCATCACTGCAGTTTTAAATGATTTGTTTCTTTTATTGTGTCTTCTCTAAATGTGAACAATATGAACATCTAGCGGAGCTTACGGCGCATACTATAAGAGGCAATAATTTACTACCGAACACAACACTAATTATTATTAAAATAACCAATTTTAATTATATTATTTTAACTAAATATAAAATTAAATAAGATAACGTTGTTATTCCACTTGTGTTACAACACGTAACACGTATTTTGTCTCATTGAGAAGCATCATCAGACATAGCGGTGCTAGGTTTACATTTGTAAAACACATTACTAGAAACATTGTAATTGGTTTGTAACGCAAGTGGAATAATAACAAAGTTAACTTCCACAATGTTTCCGCCGACTCCATCAAATATATTTTTGTACTTTATTACTCACTGCATATTATTATAAAATCCCGGTACATGATTTATGCTGATGTTAATAATGGTAAAAAAAATCTATTGCTTCATGAGGCCAAGTGGTAACTTTTATGTGGTAACTAGGATTGTCACTGGTATCTAGGATTTATGAATTTCTGTTCAAAGGCATGGATGTATGTGATATCTTGAATTCCCCCCTCTCACCCAACGTATCCTATGAACGGGGAGTATCGAGAGCGATTAGCTTACCACTAATCCTGTCTTAGCCCTATCCTTCTATTCCTACTCTCTTTGGAAAAAGAGAGGTTGAGCAAGCAACTGAGTAACAAGCAGTTCTCGTAGAAACACTTCTGTTGATATAAACTCCATTAGGAGTCCATATGCTCCACATTGGGAGCGGACATGGTTTAAAAAAATAAAAAAAACCAATTTTGAAAGAAACACTGTTTGTCAATGTCGAACTGTATAAAAATTAAATATTTATAGGAGTCGCTAACATGTACTCTACTTTACTTTTGACCGTGCATCTTTGTGAAAATAACTTAAAATATTTACTGCTTATTGATATAGAAATTTTGATTTCTTATTATACCTTTTCACCACACTATACACGGCTACACACTAATGCACCTGAAACAACCTAACTATATAAAATTTCCAGTAGTACAGCGAGCCCTCGATTTAGACGGATTCGAGTTACGTTAGTATTTTTTATTTAGCTGCGTTTTGTCCCGCTGAGCGTGGCTTTAAAATAATAATAAATATAACGTTGATGTGTCCATCGTTCAACCGATATCCGATCAAGTATTATCTGCTGAAAACATTTAGACAGGCATGAAAGACTATAAATGGACAAAACTAGTAATGGGAAAATCTAGAAAGTGTTTGGATATTTATAAAGCTTTTAAAAATACCGGTGAAATCAGGAATAAAATTTCAATACATTAAATGAATAGCGTTTGGAATAAGCTCATTCTCCAAGTGGTTGGGGAAAGTATGTAAACTGAAGAATTGACAATTTTATTAGTGATTAGCCAAAATGACCAAAGAACAGGATGTAAATCTAAAGTAAGCATTCCATTAATTTAATTAACTAATCTTTAATTAACTAATAAGTTAATCAACGGAAAAGAGTAACGAAATTGTTGTGAATGAGTATTTTGTACTTGATTTTTTTTTAAATGTATGGAAGTATTTATCTCATTAAATAATAACTTCGTTTTGTCCATTTACATTTCATCCATCTTTTGAAACTAACACAAATTATTTCAAAAATTGTTAGATTTAAAGTTTCATTTGACTTATGCGAAAACCTTTGGAACGATTTATTATATAAGTTGAGGACTTACTGTACTGACCTGATGTAATGTGCTAGTGTTGTTTTTGTAGATTTCCAACGGCTTTACGGCTTTTATGTTTAATAATAACTTTTTTGAATGTGTCTGTAAGGTATTCAGTTAGTGCGTATTTTGAGAAACATTATAGTCGTACTATATTCGCGCTTAACAGTCAACGTGTTAATTTGATAGTTGAAATGAAATATTAAGCCATGTCCTCCCCGAGTAGTACGTTTTTAAAGCGATGCATGTGTGTATATATATGGAAAAAAACGTCGATCAAATGATTCACAACTGTCAAATAAAATATAACTTACTTATCAGAGGCATCACAAATGTTTGAAGAAGATTGATTTGACTCGGCGAGCGTTGGATAGCAAATTTTAATGATATGCCAGGAAAATCTATAAAGGTAAGTTTTTCTTCGTCTTGTATCAGTTCAGTATCCAACAGTTTCCACTTTTTCATTACTAATAAAGGCGAGACTGATATCTGTAACAAAACAAATACATTATTAACCTTACAGAAAAACCACTCGCTTTTGCAACGTCTTTACCCCTGACAACACAATAGTCTGTGTTCTTCTAAAAACCTAAACATGAATGTTTCAATTAACAAATAAAACCATTATTAATTGAAAGACCTACTATTTATTAGTTGTAGTATTAGTACCGGGCATCAGTTGACATCATTTCACTTCTTAAAGCCAAAATAAATGTACTTTTTAATATTTATTTACATGTTTTATAGCACAACATGCTGTCTTTGAATGAAGCATTCCAACATTTTAACTTGATGGCTGCCACAGACGATATATCTTGAAAAATTTTCGTGCTCAACATGCCAGAGACGATTTATCTTGACAATAACTAATTAAATTAATAGTTGCAAATTATAGCAGGTGTGCTAGGTAATTACTATTAATTATCTTCTTTGGCCATGTTCGCTCCCTATGTGGAGCATATGGCCGCCACGCGGCACCTCCATGTTTCCCTGTCTCCCGCCAATAGCTTTGCTTCCTCCCATGACATGCCAGCATCCCTCAGTTCCGCCGAGTACATCCTATGGATAGTACCCGACGGACGTCCAGGACGCCGGAATCCCACCGGTTGAAAGAAGAGGCAGGCAGGATTGAGGCTTTCCGGAGGCATCCGCAGCACGTGACCCAGTCAGTTCCAACGTCTCTCCATAACCACTGACGTGACGGGACGCTGTCTTGTACGCTCCCTTATCTCTGAATTCCTCACAAAATCAAACCACCTCACCCCCATTATCCGACGCAAGCATCTGTTCTCGAAGCTCAGTATACGGTTTTTCTGAGTCTTCGTCAGGTGCCATGATTCGCAACCGTAAAGCATTACCGGCAGAATGCAAGCGTTGAACAAGTGGCATTTGGTTTTAATCGAGTACAGCTGTGTGTCCCAGACAGTCCGCATTGAGTTGAATGTGGCTCCAGCCATTCCTAAACGAATGGCGAGCTCGTTTTTTGTACTACCGTCTTCGGGGATATGTACGCCGAGGTATCTGAAGCTGTTAACCCTCTCGATGATCTGTCCCGCGCTGGTAAGGGTCCTATCAGAGTCATGACAGGTTTGGTTACACATCACATTGGTCTTACTAGTATTAATTTTTAGACCAATGCGACCCGAGTTAGTTCCTAACCCATCAATAGTCTCCTGGATGCCCTCAATGGATTTATCGAATATTACAGCATCATCGGCATATTCAAGGTCACACAGCTTCAGACCGGGACCAACAGCTACACCTCGATCAGGCGGAATTGACCTGCGAAGTATGAAGTCAAGGATAATAATAAACAGGAACGGTGCAAGAACGCACCCCTGTCTCACTCCGGTAGTGACCCCGAACCATTCGGTATTTGAGTCACCGATTCTCACACAACATGCACTATTCTCATGTAAGGATTTGATAATGGCCACAATCTTTGGCGGAATCCCGTAGGCATCCAGTATCCTCCACAAAGAGGGTCTGTGCGGACTATCAAATGCCTTCTCATAGTCGACGAAACAACAAGCAAGAGCACTGTTAAATTCATTGCTCTGCTGGAGGAGACATCGAAGATTGTGTATTTGGTCCGCACACGACCTTCCAGGGAGGAAGCCCGCTTGATTTTTCCTAAGTATTTTCATAATGGGACCTCTTATTCTCGCCAAGAGAATGTGTGCCATTACCTTCCCAGGAATACTGAGAAGAGTTATGCCTCGGTAATTGTTACAGCTGAGGGGATCACCTTTTTTGTGGAGTGCTAACACCTCACCGTCCACCCAGTCCCTAGGACAACGTTCACCGTCCCACACCCTGGCCATCAGGTGATAGAGAGGATGTAGGACGGCGTTAAGACCACATTTCAGAAATTCCGAATGTATTCCGTCTCCACCCGGTGCTTTGCCGTTTTTAAGCCTCTTCACTGCCAAGATGATTTCGGCATGTGTGGGCGTACGGTCTGAAATACCGGACACTCGGGGGAGGTCCATAGATGTAGCCTCTTCGGTTACGTCAAAAGGGTCCTGGGGGGGCGGTCGGTTCAGCACCTCGCAGAAATGATCCTTCCAAATCTTTTTAACGCTTTCTGCGTTTGACTCTATTGCTCCATCAGGGCCGCGAATTGGCCCGGGAGTCGGTGGTCGCTTTCCGCAGACCTCGCGCGTGATTTTAAATAACTTCTTGGTATCATTTCTGCGGGCCGCCACCTCAGCTGTCTCAATTTGCCGATCCAAGAATCGGCGCTTGTCAAGTCGCGCAGACTTCTTGACAACTTTGTCCTGATTACGATAATCAGCGCGACGTTCTTCAAATTTTTCAGGGTCAGCTTCACTGTCCTTCAGTGCTTTTAGCCTGGCCCGCTCTTCAATTCTCCTCCACGTATTTTCGGACATCCATTTTGGTTGCTCCTCCCTCCGGAATCCGAGAACATCTTCGGCCGATGATGCAATAGCACGTTTGATACAGCACCAGTCCGCCTCAATGCGATCGGACCCGGATATAGGTCGCACGGAGACACGATCTATTTCCTTCCTTACAGCAATCTCGAATTTTAGTCTAGTATTTACGTTTTCTAGCTTCTCGATGTCGATCTTTTAATTAATTAATTATCTACGGCAGCTAAAAGGCTAAGTATAGATTGCCGGGCCTACAGGCTGGGTAATTCAAAAATATAGTAAATCTATTTAACTCGTTGGGTGCTAACGACACGCCTAGCGTATCGGTCAAATTATTCAAACATGCCACAATTTGCTTTGAAGTGATATTATTATTATTTCATTGTTTTGCAACAAAAAAATAATAATAATATCGAATCGGTAGTGGGAGCCTGCAGAAGTCGTGTTTTTTCTTTTTGTTTTTTCACATAAAGGTTGGTTTACACTTTCGCTTAGAATACATTTACTACATAAGTTTCAAATTTTAATTTTCATTATTTACTGTTCTTCATTTTACATTCTTTAAGATTCTTTGAGTATTGAAGTGTTCTGTCTAGAATTTTATACATAAAAAGCTACAAATATATTTTTTTAAAGAAGCGAGTCTGTAGTAAAATGTACCCCAGAAGGAATATGTGCAACTAAATGGAAAGACCGCTGAGACGTTCTGACGATTTCGTCAGAAATTTCATGGCTGGAGTGGCTACGATGGTCAAATGCATACTTGGCATGGCTACGATAATCAAATGCATACTTCCCATGCAGAAAAAAAACATGAAGATGTTATAAAAAATAGGGATGACACTAAATTCTTATTATATGTACAATTTTCAAAATTCAACTAAAATATCATTATACACAGGCTACAAGTTATTGAAAAATTAGTATGCCCCCCTCCAAAACAAAAAATTAAAAGAGTCCATCTTCCTATTTTCTGCAAAACATAACCAGATAGAAAAACCAAAAGAAGACAGTGCAAAAATTGTTGGAATGAAAAAAGGAGAGAAAAGCCTTTCTTATTTGTCCGGAATATCCAAATGAACCGAGTTTTTGTCTGGATCCATGTTTTCGGTTATATCATCAACAAATGCTAAGTATTGCTTAATTAACCCTCCAGAGACGAGAGCTTTTTTCCGATAAAAAAAATATTTTCTAAGCCATATTGAAGTCACGGATAACTTTTATTTCTATCCAAAATTAAAAAAAAAAAAAACGCAAAGTCGTTGTATAGAAACCCCGCATGACTATATGGTCATGCTCATCCTTTTATTACCGTGTAATATTGAGTACGGACAGTAGTAAGGACAAAAGTGACCGTATGGGCTTGCAAACATTCGGGGTTGAAATATAGCTAAACGTGATTTTTTTAAAAATATTTACAATTTGACCTCTTTAGATCAACATAATTTCAAAACAAATATATTAGCAAAATAACTGTAAATAATTTTATGTTTTTATAAAAAAATATCTAACAGTTTCAAAAAGTAAATTAAAAAAAACGGAAATTCAAAAAATCACATGTGCTTTTGGAGACCGTTCCTGTTCCTACGGCTGATGACTTACTGTAGTCCGTATCCTTCTTAACCAAATATGAGCAAAAGCAACGATATTCAGGTAGAAAAAGTATGAATAGTGGGATCAATAGACAACGGTGTTTTGTGTGACCATATGGTGACGCTCGTCCTTGGAGGGTTAATACAATAATATTGCTTAGTGCAAGTTATTTTTTAACCTATTTTTTACTATTATGTTATATTCAATTTACATATATGTTTACAAAAGATGTAATTTTACTCGTAAATGAAAGTAATTGTATGCTATTTTTTAATATTGATAAATGTATCTATTTTTGCTATGTATTTATGTATACAATATTATATAAATCAAAAAGCTAACATGCAATTAATTTATTAACAAAAATCTTGCATTGTAAACGCTCCTTTATGCAGGCAGCGGTTATTCCTAAGTACCATAAATTATCCGGAGACCGGTACGCAATCCTGATATTTGCGAACGAGATTTTTATTATTATTAATATTTAAAAATCAGCATACTACAATGCATACTCCACTAAAGTCTGCATTGAGTGTGTTAAGAAAGTTAAAAAAATATTTTTGTTTTTTTTTATTCATTCTGCTGTTAAATTAATTTAATTTTTGATTAAAATTTTTGTAAATATATGTATATTTTTTTGATTCTTAAAAAGCTCAGAGTGACACTTTTTCCACCATATCTGCTCCCTAGTTGGAACATGTGACCACCACATGGTTCCTCCAAGATTATCCAAATTTCTCCAGAGAATCTTAGAGAATTTTAAAACTATAGCGAATTCATATATTGTTTTAGTAAGTTGAAACAATAATATTTCTTTTTACTTTTTACATATACAGTAACAATTTTTTTACGAATTTGCTAATTTCATCGTGGCGAATTGATTCCACCGTTGTTTACATATGTGATAGAGTGCATACCATTTTGTTCGTTGTTTTACGTTGTTTGAAATCGAAGAAATCTTCCGGTTGAATATTACCATCAGAAAAAAACCAGGATAAATGGTGAAATTTTTAAAATCATTCTAAAAATAAAAAATATCAAAACTGCATAGATAAAATAGGAAAAACATTATTATTACTAGATAATGCATAATCTCGCCTATCAATAGAATGCTTAAGCCAGATCGATGAAATGTTTACGTTAAAATTTCTAAGAGTTGGAATTTCTTAGATTTGTTGACAGTGCGAAAATCATGGAACAAATTCTTGAAAAGACTATCAGAAAGTTCAAGTAACACACCAGAAATTGTTATAAGAGACATTGTAGAAGCAATAGCACAAATTTCAATATGTACTGAATGTGTCGAAGAATATGTTACCAAGTGGTTAAATTTTTATGCGAACGATCTTGGATTTCAAATTTTGAATGATGTGAAAATAATTAAGGAAATATTTGTCTCAGCAAGATCAAGAAGACAAAGAAGAAATATGCAAAGAACAAGATATTGGTCCAACTCATTCTAAGGATTTCCAGTGCTTAAATGTCGCCATGAAGTGGTTTGAGAGCCAAGAAGAGTGTATTTCAAGATAATTTATATGTCTTAAAAGTATTCGCGATTTGGCAGCTTCAAAAAGAACAGCTAGCTTATTTAAGCAAAAACTAATAAATGAATTTCTTGATAAAAAATAATTTAATACTAAAGCTTTATGTTAATCTAGACAAATAAAAATTATTCACACTGATTGTACATGTCTTTCCCAGTAAATTATGTTTTTTTTCGATTATCCGGACTACCTTCATCCCCAATTAG
Organism: Himalopsyche tibetana; assembly: GCA_030503985.1. Lineage (NCBI taxonomy): Eukaryota > Metazoa > Arthropoda > Insecta > Trichoptera > Rhyacophilidae > Himalopsyche > Himalopsyche tibetana. Next base: position 16,935,079 of record JAPJYX010000015.1, on the reverse strand, counting down.
TCCGGATAATCGAGGTTCTACTGTAATATCAACATTGCCATTGTTATGAAGCGAGCCACTCTAAATTTAGTCTGAGTTATGAGCTCACTCGGTTGGCTATCCACATCCTAAACTATGCAACTGTTAATAAATATTTTTATTTTTTTCATATGGAATACCTACGTATTAGAGTGATTGTAATGAGATAAATATGCTTTACAACACGCTACTTGACGATTTTGACAGATTGTTTCAAAATAACCTCTTTTGATTGGTTGAATAAATCATAAAAGACCGATTACAAAATAAATGTACAAAGCTGCAATTATTACATTTAAGTTATACCAACCGTAAAACCGTAACCAGCAGAGTTGCCAACTGGCACATCTATGGGAAGTAAATGATTTAAAAATTTTAACAATTCAAATATGATATTGACTTGTCCACTGCTGAAAGCATTGGTTGTATATATTTTGATTAACACGCACACTTTATCTGTAGATTTTGATAATCTACATACCTTTGAACTGCTGAGATGCACATTTACACTCTCTTCATCGTTCATCCACATCCCGAATTCGACAGTGCAATTGTGGAGATCATGTGGCCAGTGTTTGAATTTCTTTGCGCATTTTGCTGAAAAGGCAAACTCACCAGAGCAGCTGACTTGGCCAGTTGATTTCACAATGCATGGAGAATTAAAATTGCTTTCATAATCGTAATTGCTAAAACAAACACAAAAGTAACCATATCACCACCTCAACAATATTAAAAGTCTTGAATTTTAAAATAAAACAGTGTAGTCAAAAGAAGCATAAGGAAGAAAATTATACAAGCAAATAATTTTACATTGCAGTAATTTATCATTTTCCAGAAACGTTTTTAGCTCGTTAGTTGATTAATACATTCTCTTGGTAATAGAAATCACATTAACTTGTTAAGGAAAATATTTTACTAAAGATTTAGTAATTATTACAAGAAAGTAACTTGAAAGAGAAGAAAAACTCATTCTATAATAAATACAGAAATTAGTATTGATAAAAGTTCTTCTTTTTATAGTGCCAAAATTGAATGTAATTTAAATATAAAAAGTCCATAACAAATGCGGTTATAGAATGCAAGAGATCATGGATAATGAGAAATTACTGCAATGGGAAATTTCTTGTGTCTGTAAACTTTTCCTTGTTGCCTGTTTTATATGAAGTATGTATAGGGTTATTGCTTTTTTTATGCCTGCTCGGTTTAAAATTGTAATAAAAAACACAATCGAGAGTATTATTGTAGGTAGACATAGCATTGTCTTATATTGACAGAGGAAAATCAAAACAAAAATATTGTATTAATTTGGGAAAGGTTAGTTACGTTTAGAAATGTATTTATTTTGTTCAGCGGCCGAATTGCTGTTCATTTTTATTCAGCCATCTAAAGCCATCTATTTGGGTGAAAAATGCTTAGCCCACCTAGCCCAGTACCTAAAACCGCCACTGGACTTTATGCAAATAAACAAAAAAATATTTAGGCCTAAATAGATTAATTTCAGTTACAGTGAACGAGACAGTAGATCGGTTCCATTAAATTTGAACTTGCCCTGTCCTAGACTCTACCCTTGCCATCTTCAGCTTTGTGGTAAAGGACCATCTCTGGAGTGAGAAGTATTGGTACATATTGACTGCTTATTCTGAAAGCCGGCCAACCCGCTAAGTCTATGGGTTAATTTTTCAGGACGTAGAAAAACTTAATAATATAACCATCCAGCGGAATCTGACAATTCAAAAATATACTTTGTTACCTTTATTAGAAAACTAAACCCGAGTGAAGTTGGCCGGTTCACAGATTAATTGTGATTGTGTGTTAATGTAAAACAAGGTGATGGAATCACATGCGTAAATGGAATTTGCATTATTGGGGACATTTCATTTGGTTTAAGAATTTCTGGTAAATTTATTAAAAATTGAATTGGTGCTACGAAGTTAAAATATTTAAGTACATAATATGATAGTCATGCTATGAAAGAGTATAATTTTAAAACTTACGCGTTCATTACCGTCAAGTGGGGATACCAGATCATGGAGCTGGGAATCACTGTTTCTTCTATTCCGCCATAGAAATTTGGGTCCCAATTCATGAACTCGTCTCTCCAACTCTATTCGCAAGAAGAATTTTATTCAAAAGAATCTAAAAGCATTCTATTATGTCTACCATTAAGCAGAGTAACCGACGTTGTTATCTTCAGTTACAGCGTCCACGGGCTTGAATCCCAGTGTTAGTCTAGTATATATGACCCCCTGATAAGCAAAGTGAACCAAGTGGTATTTAAAAAAAATAGTTGTGTTATAATATTCTATAACACATCTTAAATTATTATAAAAGTGAGTGAGCTTATTAAATATTTATTGCAATAGTGTTTTCTTCATAAAATAAAAAATTGTAATCCACAAAAACACTGCCTGGCTCACTTATTATATCTAGAATAATTACATGCAACTACTTTCAACTTGTGACTATTGCATTTATATAATAAGTTTTGCAGTTCTGCAAACATCATTTTGTCATAAATATTTGAGATGTATTTTTATGTTTATATTGCTATAAGCCTCCTGTGTGCTCGAGTGGTCAACGTCGTTGGCTACCGCTACAGAGGGCACGGGTTTGAATCCCAATACGGGCAGTTTTATAAATCGATTTTTCCATTGCCATCGAGAGCCATTAGCCAACCACTAGTCCTGTCTTAGCCCTTTCCTTCTATTCCTACTCTCTTTGGAAAAAGAGAGGTTGAGCAACTGAGTAACAAGCAGTTTTCGTAGAAATACTTCTGTTGAGATAAACTCCATTAGGAGTCCATATGCTCCATATTGGGAGCGGACAAGGTAAAAAAAAAAAAAATATTGCTATATTTTTTATTTTATATGCAACATGCATAACTTTTAAGTTGTTTACTGTAAATTATTTGTGGAAAGAAATACATTAAACTAATCGATTGAAAATGCTCATGATAAGCAAAACCAGCTGTGATCTATTATATATAATGTAAAATTAGTACGAAAAGTGTTTTTTTTATTTTTTCATGCATCTGCATAACCAAAGCCCTCTATAGTGAAAGCCATGCTATGGAGTTGAAAACAGGTACTTTTTTCAGATCAGCGGTCCGGATTCATAATGTTCAAAGTAATATCACATCATTATGAAGCCATTTGTTTCTGATATATTGTAGGAAATACATATTTACATTTTAGTTATATATCTTTTCAATTACATATTTTTCAAAATAAGAAAAAATCACATTTTCTAAGGTTTTTGAAGAAAAATCTCGGAGAACAAAAGCAAACAAAGAAGGCAAATCATTTTATTGAAATTATTTTTTTTACAATATTTCAATACAGAATATGAGGTTGGATAGTTCATTAAAAAAATCAACGTCATTATTGGGATTTTAATCAATTAATAATTAATCTCAAAATTTATTTGTGCACACTGGTTCGTTACTCAATCTTTCCATAGGATTTCTCAAGTCATATCAGTAAGTCAAACTAGGGTAGCACATTTCACTTCATTATTTTTTAAATATTATTATTGATTAAATCATCATTTACTTGGTATATTGCCATTATTATATGATAAGACGCAGCATTTATTTCATAATATCACAATAGGCATCAAAATCTTATATAATATAATATGAATTCCGCTTGTTACTGTTGTTTTATGTAATTTATAATTAATTTTTTATATAACTGTGGTATTTAATAGTGGGAAGTTAAATTTTATTTGTTTTACCACACATCGCATTTCTTGCCACTCGCTATATTTCTTACAATCATTACTTAATTTGCATATATGACCCTTCCGATGTATCGTAAATTGTATATTAATAACACCAAAGAATCACAGAATATCCATACAAGAAATCTTTCAAACATACATCAACGAAAAATAAGCTCATAAATTGGAATTTAGAGTTGATCTACGTATAAGCGCCATACAATTTGTTAGGAGAGGCTAGGATTCAATGGCCCGGTCTTTTTTGCTGTTTTTTCTACAACACTGCTTGGAACTTAAGACTGCAATGCCATAACACATCACTCAATAAGTTGGTAGGATGACATATAGATGGCGCCACTATTGAAAAATACATATGATTCCAGCCAAGTACCAACCTTCAAATAATACGTGTCAAAATTTCTTAACAATCTGCCATTTAGTTCACAATTTACTGTGGTTTTAGTAACACTACTTTTGTAATTTCCAAAACAATGGAAAAATCTGTATTTTGTGTGTCGATAAATCATTGCTTTTTAATGGGACAAAATACCGTTCAAGCAAAACAATGGGTTGAGAAGTGTTATTGTAGACAAATGGTAGAGAAGTGGTTTACTGATTTCTGAACGCTCATTTCATGATTTCCGAACTAAACACTCTAGTCCCCCAAATTCAGCTGTTGTTTCAGAAAACATAAAAAAGTCCATAAAATAGTTTTGGCCAATTGTAAATTGAAGTTGCGTGAGATAGCTGACATCTTACAGATATCAGAAGGCAGTGTATTCACCATTTTTCATCAACATTTGTCGATGAGAAAGCTCTGTTTGAAGTGGGTACTGCATTTGCTGTACTGTTTGGAGCTGTTTCAGCACAATAAAAAAGAATTTTTCATGCGGTATGAGACAATGGATGAAACATGGGCCATCAGCTGAGTGGACAGCAACAGGCGAAAGCTGCCCAAAGCAACCAATAACGCAAATTTCAGCTGATAAGGTTTTGGTCTCCGTATTTTGGGATGCGCACAGTATATTATTCATCGACGACCTTGAGAAAGGAAGAACCATCCACAGCAAATATTTGGTGGCGTTATTGGTGCGTTTGACGGAAGGAATTGCAAAAATACGACCCCTAATGAAGAACAACAAAGTGCTCTTTCACCGAGACAATGCACCATGTCACAAGTTGATCGCAACAATGGTAAAATTGCACGAATTGTACTTTGAATTGCTTCCCCATCCACCAGCGACTACTACCTGTTTGATGATCTAAAAAGAATGCTCCAGTTAATGACTGATGGATATAATAAGTTTAAATAAAAAATTACCAGCGTTAAATCGATTTCCAGTGTGACCGTGTCAATTTCAGAACGCTGAAACAAAAAATTAACAAATTGTTAATATATTAATATCCATAAACATGTTTAGTGCAGTGTCGTAGGTAGGGGTCGTGTCGCCCTCGGCGGTCCTTGAATTTGCCATTATGGAGACCTCAAGACATTAACATGGAAAATAAAATTTATCACACTCAAAGTCATCAACTAGACAGATGCAAAACATTTTTTAATGTTGTAAAATAAGAGAACTAATTTCTTTTGGTGAGGGGACATTTTCAATTAATTAAATGAATTTAAATGTATTTTTTTCCAGCCCTTAATCTTTTCCTGAACTATCCATGCTTTTTGACCGAGAGACATATCTGTAGTTAATACAAAAGGGTAGTATTTGAAAGAATAATGAAACTTATTCAAATATTTCATACTTACGTCATATGATGATCGCAGGTCAGACACAATCATCTCTGTTGTTATATTAGTCGAAGTGGTGTGTTTTAAGACAGGTCTTACTCCAGGTTTATAATTGCAGAGGATACTCTGGTGAAGAAGTTTCTCCAGTGTCAAGGTGAACTCGTCGATTTTGTTTGGCTTGCATTCTTGCGCACCTAAGAGAAACAATTATATTAGATCTCGCATTTCCAACATTTTGACTGTCTCGAGCTACACTTAAAATATTCAATACTAAGAATGAAATTTTTATTATTTATATTCATACCAAGGTTTACTTTAGTATGTTAATTTCGGTTGCAGAAATCCAGTTAGAACAATTTTGTGATTAGGTTTTTAATCAACTTATGGATTTGTGTTCGAAGACATCGTTCGAAAACTGTTTTAAAATTATATCCTACCCATTCGATCCCAAAAATATGGCATAGCAAGAAGGTTTGACTAAACACTAGTCCTGTTCTAGCCATATATTTCTATCTCTACTCTTTTCAAAAAAGAAAGATTAAGTAACCAAGTTACAAGCAGTTCTTATGGAAAAAATTCTGTCAATATAAGCTTCATTATATGGAATCTATATGCTCCAGATTAGTAAAAAGGTATAGTAAAACAAAAGTTATTAACAATGTAAGAAGTCCGCATAAATCATCAACAATCATATGCAATTTCGTAGTGACGTGGTACTTAGTTATAATTAAAAAAAAAAACAATAATGTCCGTTTGTTTCATATATCGATTTCTATGAATTTTGTAACTGATTGAAAAGAATTGAAAGAATGCTTTAATATAATAGATAGACACGGCTTTCGACTTACACTTAATCCTACAGAACCCATTAACCGCATTAATAGAGAACTCACTGTATAGTGTTTTAAAATGAAATATAGAAACACTCATGTGACTGAGGTTTTGTGAGTCTTTACAAGAATAATTCAGCATCAACAATTTTAAAGTAGAATGGTTGCTTTCTAGAAATCTATTTTTTTATAACTCTTTGTCATCTGCTTTCACAGGCTGGACTTGAACATAAATTTTAAAAAATCTATAACTAATGTGTAATGGATAAAATCATAATATACATAAGAAAACATTTTATTTGAATACATACCAATGTAATTAATCACCATGGCGCTAAGTATAATTATTTTTTTTTGGATAAACAACATTTTTAAGAAATTAAAAAAATAATTAAGTAATCGCTGAACAGTTTGAATGAATAATTCTAGTCAACTGATAACAAAACCAAAATATGATTTCAATCACACGCCCAGAAACTTAATACTTTCTCATTAGCTATTAATTTCAGAGATTAAATTTGATACTATTTTTGTAAATTCATACTGTTGATTGGAATTTTTTTTCTAAATTCTTTTCTATTGGGGACACTAGTCAGTTTTAGCAAAGAAAATGCAATGTTAAAGACTAACAATATTATGAAGGGTCTAATAATGTTGGTGGGATTTTTATAAAGGACATGTGTAATTTTCATATTCAAAGTGTCATATTCAGTGGTGTAGCGGGGTGGTGGTGTGTGAGGTCGACGCTCCCTCACCTTTATTGGACAATTTGGAAATTTTTCGTTGAAAGTTTATTTTTACGTAAATGTAATGAAATGTATTGGAAGAACGTTTTGTGGGAAACTTTTTGTTGATGCGAAAATTGGATCACTGCGGTTAGAAAGCATTAAAATATTATAATTAATCAGTGCTCTCAGACATTCTTAGTCAGAACTACACCACTAGTCATTTTGATTAACACGTTTATTGCTTATTAAAATACGCCAACACTAATGTCGTGCTAAGAAATTCTGATATCTTATCATAACTTTTCCTACTGATGTACATATTCTATGCACCCGAAATAACCTATCTGTATAAATTTCGTCGTAGTACTGACCCGGTGTAATGTGCTTGTGTTGTTTTTATGGATTTCCATCAGCTCTGCGGCTATTTTGTAAAATATAACCGGTTTTTAGACGTGTCTGTGGGGTATACGGTTAGATCGTCTCTGGAGGAAACTTTGTCTGTACCATGTACTAGCATGACAAATCAAGATGAGGCAAGCAGGGTTGAAAGTCTCTGGAGGCATTGGCAGCATGTTAGCAAATGTCTCGTTAAGTAGATTCTGTCTATTTTACTTGAAGTATATTGTTGGTATACTGCCAGAGAATGTTAAGTCGGAAATTGGGTGTTTTGAGTTAGAGTTCGATAGATTTAAACACGCTTTATAGTCTCAAAAAACAAACTGAATCTTATTACATTTATTTGTTTCAATATGACAGAAGTAATTTGAGTTAAGTATGTTAGCCGACTAAACGTTTTTGATTTGTAAAAACTTCAGTCAATTATTGTTTATTTATTTATCTTATTGTCTACCGCCTCTCTATATTTTAGTTCACTACATGATATTTGAAAAGTTGATTATCTCAAAACAAAGTTTTTTGAATAAACATTTTCTGGCAGAATATTGACAATATAGTGTCACAGATGTGAAAGCTTTGTGTCACAGCCACATCAGCCTGGTGTTTTCTCAACATTTATTTTCCTTATTATTTTACCGGTATGTAATGGTTGTTTTCATTAGTTCATGAGTTTTATGTTTTGTGAACAGAAAAATGTAGCCGAAGAACCAAAAATTCCCTCTTGGACTATGCTTATTATATTACTGTTTCTTATTATATTTATTGAACCACCTTAAATTTATTGTACATTATTTCATTGTCTTTTCCTTTTAAAACTTTGTTTTTGTAATATGCACTGCAAATGGCTTGCATATAATAAAGGTTACTATTAAATTTGAATCGTTCAAATTTAATATTGAAATTCCACCAAGTACGTTCAGCCGAAATCTTAAATTATAAAAGGTCACTAAATCAAAAAATATATATGTAAGGGTGCTTAGAGCTGTAGGTAACAAAACTCTCAAAGAGCTGTAATTGATGAAATAAATCATTTATTTAGATTGATCTCTGTCATGCCTTAAATTCTACACAAAGAATTTAATAACACATATAGCATAAGCAAAACAAACACATATTAAAAATATTCGATTTAACACAAGAGCCACACGGTTCCATTCTCTCTGGGCTGATATCTTGATGTTCTTTTTCGATACGTTTTCTGCATTTTCTCGAATTGTTAATGTCAATGCAACCTGGAAAAGAAGTTTATTATCAATGATACAATATAGCTACATCTGCTTAGCTGGAAATGTTTACCATTTTTACTGTAGCCATTGATTGGTATCTATATAAAAAAAAAACCTTTTTGGTAAACTTTCACTACCCCTTTGTGTGCGTTTCCCATTGTTACGCATTACGAAACCCTTTAAAATGATACCATTTGTAAGGAAACTTAATTAAATTAACAAAAAATTATAATTCAATTCAATTGGTACATAACTGATTATCTGGTAAAAAATATTTGTAAATCCATATTCTCTTTGAATTTCCCCGTATGATTTATCATCCTTCAAGCTCTATGCATTTTAAAAATGATAAATAATCATTAAAAATAGCTTAAAGGTGCAGATATCCGTTCAGATTGTGACAGTGACATTTATGAATGCAAGAAAAGATAAAAGATATTATAGCAAACATTCGTGTAAATTGTTTAGTTGACATGAATTAATTTGCAGGAAAAAATATTAGGTCACTGCTTAAGCGCCCCACTGGGACTCTATTCGACCTATCGATGGACTAAAATTGACACCTTGTAGCTGACATTTGTCTTTTTTTCAGTGCAGCTTGTTTAAACAAAAAGGAATTAGCGAATACAATAATGTTAAAAAAAGTAATGATTTTTTTTGCAAATATTCGCAAAAAGAATTATCAATTTTAGAATACCAACACCAAATGGTTAATGGAATAGGGTATGTCATAATTATCAGACACATTTAAAAAATAATAGTTGTATATAAATTAAATCAAATCCCAATTAGCGATTGCAATACTGGATGAATACATCAATACCAGTATTCCAAAAAAAAGCAAAACAGTATGGCCAATTACGTTTACTATATGAGATGAGTAAATCAATGTTGGTATTTTGATTTTCATATAAAATAGCGTCATTTAAAAATATGTCATAAACTGAGAAATTTTCACAAATGTCGTACGGTTTTTAAAAATAATAATACATTACCGAAAGGCTTATCAATTCCGAAACATTGAAAAAACTCTCAGAAGATTTAAAACATTTTCATTCACTGCGAACACTTTTATTACAATATGACATGGTTTATATACATAAAAAAAAATGATTTTGGTTGATTTTCAATACCGAGATCCTGGTAATGTTGATACAGGTTTTGGAATCTCTTATCCCAATACATATATGACATTAATTAGTTCACGCTTAGGTGGATAAAATGCTATTGAAGTATTCTCTACTGTAAAAATGTTCAAAATTTGCCCGTGGCTCCCCAAATCAAAAATAAATCACTGTGACCATCTTGACCACCAACAGGACCCACCGTTGAGAAACCCTGCTCTAAAGTACTAGTATGTATACAATTTGAAAGAATTCATCATAGCTATTAAAATACCAAATAATTCCAAGAGTAATTACTATCTGTAAATAAATATTTTATGCACCTACCATATCGTTTTCATTAAACATAATGATTTTTCCAAATATATTCCCCATCAGTCTATCCATGTTATTCTTTACCCAAAGTGGTAATGGAGTACTCTTCAGAATAAGATTTTGTAGCATTACGCTTTGAATTAAAATGGCCAAATTCAATAGCCACGAGCTGCGGAAATATTGTACTAGAAAAAATTTAAGCATTGAGAAATATTATTCTTCTGACAACTAAAATATTACCAATTAAGTTATTGAATTAGTTTGGGATGTCTGCTCTCTATGTTTATCATATGCACGCTAAATCATCTTTACACAATATTCTCAATTAAAATGTCATTACCCGAGTCCCGCCTTTCGGCATCTTCTTATGAACTTGAACTGAAACTCGGTAAATAGTTGTATTGTGTATATATAATATAATAATGAAATTTTAAAAGCTATAAATGGCAATCTGGATTAATTTTAATGATGTTTATCGGGAAAATAATCAGATAAACACTTACAATGTCTGTAGGTTTTTGAAATTACACTTTACTATTATTTGATAGATCATAACATGGGCCTACTAATTTATAAAGATGGGTATCATTGAATATCTGTGAATATTATTTCAAGAATTAGACTATTTACATCGCTGGAAAAACTTTTTATTATATTTACGTGCAGGTGTTTAGGAAGATTAACTTATTCTTTCGAATCTACTTAGCTGGCAATATTACTGGTTAAGATTTCTTGGTAAAACAATTTACTGTCACCCATATTTTGATGTAGAATTTTAATTTTCTTTTTATCTCGTTTATGTTGTATGAATCTATTAATTATAAAGTGTATACAAACGTCATAAACAATTGTTTTATTTTGCTGCATGTTGCCTATGTGTCAAGGTTTGATAAAAAAACTCTTTTTCTGTTTTAGATTTTTTTTAGCCCACCCGACATTGTTGTGTAGCATTTGGGACAAAGTTAGAAGATTCCTGCGATACAAGATAGAGTAGATTGACACCTGATCGGGAAAGGCATCATGTAAGTAAAACTATGTATACTTACTTGCATTTGGAACGGTTGATTCTTCAAAAGGTAATAAAAAACTGAGCATCCAAGAAAATCCCATGTGCATATGTAAATTGATCAAAATTATCAGCATACGTTCAATGGATCCGATGTCGAAGCAAACTGATGATATGCCTACAATGATCATTCCTGTAATAAAGAAAGCTTTAAAAAAAATACACTTAAGACTTGTTACCATCTTTTTCATTTTTTAAATTTTGTCAACTTCCAAGATTTTCATGACAACTAAAGCTGTTAAGCAAGAACTGATAGTAGATGAGTCGTTTTACATTGTCCTTAACCCTGCAGAGGCGAGAGTTTTTGTTCAATAAAAAAATAGTTTTTATTCATATTAAATTCACATATAACTTTTATTTATTGTAAAAATAAAAATAATAAAATCATAAAGCCGTTGTATAGAAAAGCCCCGTAACCGTATGAACACTCTCGTCCTTATAGGCCATGTGTCATGTTGTGTAAGGACAGTGGTAAAAGCAAGCGTGACCAGTGGCGGTTCGTGACCTAAAATCTTGGGTGGGCTAGAGAAAAGTTTAGCATTGTATACTATTTACGAAATTTTGCAGGTTTCCACTTCACATTATACATAAATCTACAAGCAAATCAACAAATACTACGAGACTACTGCAAAGCATAAATTATTATTGTATAATAAAATCAAAGCTAATGTAAGTATGAAATAATAGAACTGGACTACAAAGTGAACTACCGTGTTTTGTTTCATACAATACAACTTGTCTCTGAATACAACGAACTCTGACGTTTATTTTTTAACAAACAGAGGTTAGTACGAGTGATTTTGAATGTATTGGCTGTATTGAATTAGCCCCTGTGACGTAATGACTGCAGGCTGAATGCCGAGACGCAATCGTTTACGATTAGATGACGTTTCCGTATGGACAATGGTTATAAAATACATACGTTTCTAATCGTGCTTGATTCCCCCCCATTGTAAACTGAGTATTTCAAAAAAGCATTTGTCTTTGCTTGGTCTGATTTCAAATTAGTCCGAGTCTTTATTATTATTATTAATACGTAGGTATTGCCAGACTGACGTCATGTTGCCTGTTCTGTATGAAGTATGTATAGAGCCATTGCTTTTTTATGCCAGCTCGGCTTAAAATCGTAATACAAAACACAATCGAGAGTATTATTGTAGGTAGACATACATAATATTGTTTTATATTGACAGATTAAAATCAAAACAAATATATCGTATACATTTGGGAAAGGTTTAGAAATGTATTTATTTTGTTCAGCGGCCAAATTGCATTTTTATTCAGCCATCTAAAGTTTTTTTTTCTACACATTTTGGGTGAAAAATCCAGGTCGGGCTAAGCCCACCTAGCCCAGTACGAGAGCCGCCACTGAGCGTGACCATATTGAAATATAGCTAAACATGGAATATCAAAAATTATTTACAGTTAGACTTCTTTTAGGGTGTTCACAGTCAATACTTGGTGGAAAGGCATTACATTAAAAAAATAAATAAAAAATTTCCACTTTTATATTTTATAGATTTTTTTAAAAAGAGTGCATAGGGTTAGAAATAGATGTATCCAACCATTGCAGAGAAACAATCGACTACTTGTGACGCTTTACGCATACTTAGAATCAGATGAAATGTTCATTTGAAAACTTGTAGTACTAGGTAGCGGCCCGACCCCACTGCACCACTGACAATGAGTGTCAAAAAATTAATTGGTAATTGTTAATGAAACAATTCATTAAACAACGCACCAAAAATTTGCAATATTAAATATCGTGATACTCACCGAGGGTTGGCATCAAGTATACCACTATTGATAGATGTGGAATGCGCTCTATTTTAAACCTCATTTCGAGACTTGGAAAGGTATCAAACTTGAAGGTATTATTTTCCTCCAAGAGCTCAGTGTCCGTTATTTTCCAATCGTTGTTAAACGAAGGGTCGTATAATCGAATCTAAAAATGAATATTGAATTACAGTGGGGTCCTCTACTTACGCAGTTTCGTAGTTACGTGGATGAGAATTGAAAATAAAAAAATGTCTTTGTTTGTTTCATATATGGATTTATATGGACTTTGTGCGTTCAATTGGCATACACAAAATACACACTCCGTTCTAAGAATATCTTAGCCACTTCCACACACTCAACATGAAAAATACCAATAAGAAGAATTTCCGGACGTCATTTTTTGCCTAATTAGAGTCAAATCACCGTTACTTATCGACTGTGGAAAGGAAAAAGAATGTAACTCACTGTTTTTTCAAAACAGCTTTTTTTGATAATCACAATCAGGGCTGTGGAGCAGTGTTCCCTCTAAGCCGTGCGAGTGTGCCCGCGCACACAACTCACCGAGCACGCGCACATGCATTATAACAGAGCGCACAAAAGTAACACCAGCTATACCACCACAAAAATAAATTAATTGTCATTGTATAGTGTTGTTAATTATTGTCATTATAAAAAATAACCATTTCGTTAAGTAGGTCTAAATACCGTTATGTGGCGCACAAAAAAAATAACTTCAAAGTTGCACAGCCAATGTACTTTGCGCACATAACCTACGGAAAATTAGAGGGAACATTGCTTTGGAGTCATGTAAAAAAAAGACAACTTCAATTCCGATTCCGTCTCCAGCTTTAAAATAATTAATGACTCCGACTCCGAAGATTTTTTTCATTTTAGCTTATATATATGTATACTGTCAGATCATGTTTAGTCATAGATCATGCAATATCAACACATTGGACTATTTTGTATGAATACACAAAAAAAAATCGAGCCGCTCATTTTTCACGACTCTGACTTCACAACCCTGATCACAATTCATACAACTTGATACATATTCTATCAAAAGTATGTAAGCCGTAAATCCTGAATTAGTATTTAAATTTAGCTTTTATGTTAAAACTGAATAAAGAAGGGCCTGTGAAAATTACAATCAAAGACCTTTTTTTAAAATATTAAATTAATATCAGATTAAAGTCAATTAAAACACAGTTTATCAGTATCCATGCACTGTGAATATTTAATAATTTTCCTTTGGCCCAAAATCATCCCAAAACGTTTTTTGGGTCTCCTGTAAAATTTGTTGTGTGGGTTACGTCCTTTTTCCTTTGCACAGTCGATATTAATTTGAAACATTAAAAATGTTGAGAGAAGTGTGCCCGAACGCTGTTTCATTGTGTTAAATGGAAAAAAAGCACCCGAGTATAACTATCTCATGATTTGAAACTCTGAATACAATTGACATGATAACTATATATGGAAATTTAAGTATTCCTCCACTAACGTGGTTTTCGACTCACGCTGAATCCTTCGAAACGCATTAACCGTATAATAAGAGGACCCACTGCTTAAGAATTTTACATAAATGATGATTTCAAAATTGTTCTACTTCACTTTTTTAATCAGAATGACTTGTTAATATAATACATAGCCTGGAAATTTCCAAACTGTGACATGCGAGCATGTGAATCTGGGTTGCCGGATTTCCTAAATCCGAGTTCAGTAAAGAAAGCACAAGTAAAACTGTTTCGAATAAGTTGTGGTATGTAGAATGAATAGATCGGAAATCAGTCGGCATCTTAGAGGAGATAGTAATAGCATATTCGAGCTTTTAAAGTGATACCATGTTTGATAGATGAAGTGACTTATATTAGGTTTCAACCAACGGAAAAAGCTATTATCGCATCTTCGCAAAAGTTGTACATACATTCATGCTGCATAAGTGAAACTAAGAGAGAATCAATATCAGCAATTTGGGAACTAGTGCAAGACATTTTTTTTTTCTATTGAACGTTGCGCCATATGTCCCTGATCAAATATCACATTTTATCTAATGGCAAAAAAAACACTTAGTAATAGCGATCCTATTTTTGGATAAAATTAGCGGAATATTTTAAGTCTCTTCAACAGTGAGCACTATTATTTTTTTCCTCATTGAAATGATGGAATACTTTACCGTGGAGTCGTTCATATGAAAATTGAGTAGTGAAGTTTTGGACGTATATCCGCCGATGGATAGCGTACAGGTGTGTTTGTCAAACGGCCAATATTTATAATCCTTTGAACACTTGCTGATGAATACATATATGTTCATGCAGTGAACGTGGCCCGAGTTTATGGCTATGCAAGACCTCTTTAGCGGGTTGTCTCTATGAATTTCACTGAAACATAAACAGTCGATTAATATGTTTAGTAAAATAAAAATAATAAAAGATTTTGAGTACTTTTTCCACATAAAATTTATTAGATCAGGACCAGTTTCGCTCATCGCGAGCATTATCAACTGATCAGTTGATAATGCTCGCGATGAGCGAAACCGGTCCTGATCTAATAAATTTTATGTGGAAAAAGTACTAAAAACCTTTTATTATTTTTATTATAATGCCTTTCCACCAAGTATTGATAGAAAACACCTTAAAAGTGAATATGTTTAGTATGTTTGTAAATGCTATATTTACGGTCAACGCCTTTGAAAGGAAGTTTCTGTGGCGCATCGGCTTGTGGATGAGCCTGGAGTGTAAAGTAACAGGTATAATGTCGAGTCTTATTGCACTTATCAAGATTTGAAACTGTCTACTTTCACAAAACTATGTTGGTTGAACTAGACAGGCGAGGACTGAAGCCATCATCGTGCTCAAACGCACCATTTGATGAAAGCGACCAGCAAAAAAGCCTCAGATACAATGAGAGAACAATGCGGTGATGGATGCCGGCACACTTATAATTCTTCAATCAGATAACGAGAGCTAATGAGGGGTCCGGTAAACAGAAAGCGGCGGAGGAGATCGAGACTTCACTTAAGCTGTAGGAATATAATATACACATTATAGGTTTCTAGCAAATACTTACGAATTGATTGCAGCTACCGGAGGTGTCCAAATCCTCGACCTTCCCAGCACCATTGTTTCGATTCCATCATAATCATCTGGATTCCATGTCAAAAATTCATCTTTCCACACCTATTATATTAATAATATGTAATATAATTTGATTATGTACTACTCCTTAGTTGAGTATTCAATACATCAATCGACAATATCTAATCAAATTATAAAACTTTTTTGGGAATATGTTTCATTTTAGGATACATAAATATAAAATAAAAATATTTAAAAAACAAATAATTATTGTAGAAAGCAAAAAACATGGTTAACATATTAAATTCTGTAATTATGCATTTAGTTACTGTCTGTGTCATCTAATATAGTGCTTCCCAACCTTTTTGATGCAACGGACCCCTAAATCTGAAAACAATAATCTGCGGACCCCGAATTTTTTTTATTTCACACGTTCATATTTTATCACAAAGAATGTTGAAAATTTTTTATAAACACATAATATTTACTCCAAGAATTGAGAGTCAACAATATTAAACTGTTTTCTTTTGAAAACTGATAAATAGCAAACGGTAATGGTAAATGATATTAGTTTAAAATACTCGCTATAAGCGAAACTGGTCCGTATCATTACTTAAATCTGTGGAATCGGTACCTTAAAATTGTATTTTGCTTTTATAAAAATAATGCTTTGCCACCAAAAATTAAATGAATTCCAGTCTAATTATATTTACCAACATAATTCCAGCTCGTAGTTCCATATCATCAGTCCCTCTTCCCTGAAAAATAATTTTCAATTAATGAGTTTACCTGTCCTTCAATTTACTCGTTAGATAGGTTCCACTAAATATCGCATAAATAAAGACCTAGAACTAGGGAAGGGCTGGAAGGGGCTCACGCAAGATAAAACAATATTCCCACATCTTTATGATTTATAAAGTATTATTATATTTAAAAAAGCAATGACGTACATTTGATATTTCTGACAATTTTTTGAAGAGATGATTTTACATTGCCTTTATGAAGGCGAAAAATTTGAATTGTTCAAATTATGTATATTTACACAATTTTTGTCACTAACGATCCGGAATTCGCTCTTTCGGCATCTTCAGGCTGTTCAAGTGCACAGATAAACTTGAACTGATGTTTAGTAAATAAATGTATCACTAAGTTTAAAGCCATTGATGGCGAAATGGATTAACATTACTAATGACTTGATTTTAATAACGTTCAATTAGCTTGGGAAAATATTTACTTAACAAATAGTCTTTGTAGGATTTTGAAATTAATGTGATTATCGCTAAAATGTTATAATATGGGAATGCCTACAGGTTTGAATGGTGAGTAATTTCAAGAATTATATTTATTTTGCTTGCTGGAAAATTTATAATTATTTTTAATTATATAGGATACAAAAGCTTAGAACTTGATAGATTTACCTGCTCATTTTAAATTGGTAAACTAGTTAACTGTACCCTATTGATTTCTAAAATTTCTTGATAAAATAATTTATATCCACCCATGTTTTAAAGGTTCTTTCTGTTTTTTTCTATATCGGAAGATATATAAATACTATAGTTTTGGAACACCTGACCGCCTTTAGATGAAAAAAAGACATATCGACTTTTGCCAACCACTTGATGTCGGAGAACCACTTTACAGGGATTAAAATGCTACTCCGGAACACGGGTAAAATAACTGCATAAACATACAGCGATTTACCCTTTCTTATTTAGTGAATTTACTTCCATCTTTGTGTAAAATATGTAATACCTTTTACAACAAATATTTAGATCTGAAAAATGTCGTTACGTAAAAGACATCCAGGTTTGGCATGTAAAAGATCAAACTAATTCACTCCTGGAAAGTATTAAAAAAAATGATAACTCACAGTTCCTGTCAATTTTATCGATATCACCATTATCTGAGCAGTCACATTGACGACAGTGTCGTGTTTTAAGACAGGTCGAAATTTATTGTCATAATTGCACATGAGCTTTGCCATCAGCCGCTTCTCGGTACTTTGATTGTCTTCGGCTTTACACTCGTCGCATACTGAAAGAATTATTATTTTTTAACTGAATACATTAAGCAAATCTTATTTATATTTTTACACTGCACGTACAGCTATATTATAATATGGTCATGACATCATGATCATTTGCACTTTAATTAAGTGTAGATGGCAGCGATCTGTCGAATACATTCCAGAGATAATACTCAATCTTATGGGATGACAGATTCCCTTTGGTTGAAATATGACGCAGGCAGGGTTGAGTCCCTTGAAAAGCAATCCCACGGTATGTCCCAGACAGTTCCAAATTCAAGATATGACAACCGCTTCATGGGCTGGATGGTTATAGAGCTACAGCTACGCCTTGGTAGAAATGAATTCTGAATAATTTAGTTCAAGGTATTATTTTAAGTATGAAAGAAGAGAGAATGCATCATTTGTTTGGCAAAGAAAATATACGCAAAAGCCTCTCAGTGTCACATTTTGGTCCGCGAACTGTTTCTTCAGTTCAATTGACTCAGTTTCTGACAAATAATAAATAGTACTTCATGAACCAGGGCAGTGTCGGCAGTGGTCGCTGCATTTGTCAGAGTTGGATAAGGCTCAAGGCAGTCGCGTGCCACTGCCAATTTTAGAGTATGTGATGATATTTAAACAAACTTCGTATTTCAATATTTTCATTTTGACTTATAAACAGTGAAACCCCGATTCTACGTTTTCTTAGGGATCGTAAAAACACAACGAACAATGTTGGAAACCGATAATGTGGAAAATTTGTTTTTAAAAAACTTATCTATTTATTTCACTTTTTTAATAAAGGATATATAAATATATTCTTTAATTGCTTAATACATACTAAGTTGCCTATTTGTAGTTTGGTACTTAAATTTTAACAGAAACCATTCAAACTCCCGCAGCTCTGCTTATAATCTGCATGTCTGTCTGTTCGTCTAGAGTGAAGAGTATAACCACTGTCTATTTGCATCATTATGTGGCCACACTGGCATGTTACTTTTCATCTCATGTTAATTTATTATATTTAAAATTATAAAACTGCTTACCAGCATTCTGGACGATTATTACTAATACAAAAAATAAACTAAATCTATAAATATTCATTGTTTTAATTTAATTAAAAAGTCCGTATGGTCACAGATGACTGATCAACGCCAACTGAGTTATCTCAAAAGCGATTGAAGCAAAATATCCTCCCAGAAATTCAATATCTAATTGCTGAAATGCAAAATCAATTGGGATATTTAGTGTGTAAGTGTTTCTAGTTGTAATAATTTCTCTAGTGCTCAAAATGTACAGCAATCAATGCAAACATTGAGAGACAGGTTTTTATAGCATGCCTACTCCCAATTTGGAGTTTACTTAGTTCTCATATAGTAGTTTTTCAACGGTAGTTGGATGTTATTCAGTTGTTTAAGCTTTATTTTTGGAAGGGTGTAAGGAAAGAGGGGTGGTGAGGTAATCACAAACATCCATTAATCAATTGAAATATCAATTTAGGAGCTGTCCTTACTGATATTCGATCATTAAAGATCAACTATAACAACAGTGAACGTAGCGGCAATTATTATATTTATGTTATACCAGTCGTAAAACCCAAATACAAAAAATCATGTTTGGTACTGGTCACCAATGCTCCTTCTTAGACAAGAGGTTAGCTGTGCGGAAATTTCAAAGGCTGCGTGGACCGATCATATATTAATTGAATAACTGTTTTGTAATGCACGCCAACCCGGAATGAGTGCGCGGGGTCTTTTCAAATGCTCTGCCCTTACAAATTATGCAATAACAAAAAATTACAATTCTTAATGATTCAGATGATTATCTTGCACTTTACAATTAATTATCTTCACTTTACAGTTTAATAAATTTTGCACTAACTGTGATATTTTTATACTCATTATTGTATTTTCCATTTAAAATATTATAACATTAATTTTCAAATAATTATTATATTAACGAGTGAAAGTAAAAAGTTTTCTATTTTTTAGTATTATCATTATTTGTCTCTCCAGTCAAATTTACCCATATTCAATTGTGTTGCAGTATTGATGACGAAATGTTAGATAGTACGCCGAAGACGAGGCAAGCAGTGTTGAGAGTAATTCACTGCAAATGGCTTGCTTATGATAAAGGTCACTATATTATAGATGAGGGTGCTTGGCTTAGGTAAAATTAAAACACACACATTCAATAGAAGCATCATCTTTTCAATTTATTAAAACACTAACTTAATCGTCAATTTTACAATTAGGAAAAGTGGTTAGCTAGTTGCTGTCACTACGCACAATTATTCAGTGATCATATGGGTAGAAAAGATTTCTATTAAATCACAAATCAATTAATCAATTATAAAATATGAATTAGATTTCTTAAAAAAATTGGATCTGCTGACACTGTAACATATGACAACAATGTTGTCAACCATTCAACTATATCATCGTAGGTCCGTAAGTTCTAAAGTAGTGAAAGTGTAAATTCCAATTGTAATTGTAGCAAAAACACTTAAAGAGCTGTAATTGGTAAAATAAATCATTTATTTAGATTGAACTATCTCTTTCCTTAAATTCTACTCAAAGAATTTAATAGCACATATAAAATAAACAAGACAAACACATATTAAAAATATTCGATTTAATATAAGTGCCACGCGGTTCCATTCTCTCTGGGCTGATATCTTGGTGTTCTTTTTCGATGCGTTTTCTGCATTTTCTCGATTTGTTAATGCCAATATAACCTGGAAAAGGAGTTATAATCAATGATACAGTATAGCTACATACCATACCATAAAATACAGATTAACCGGAAACAGGAAACTTTACTTTAGCCATTGATTGATATCTACCATAAAAAAACCTTTTTCTATCTAAAGCAAATCTGGTAAAAAATATTTATAAATGCATGAATTCATCAATATTCTTTTTGAATAAACACATGAGATTTATCATTCTTCGAGCTCTATACATATTAAAAATGATAAATACACATTTAAAATAACTTAAAAGTGATAGTAAAGATTCAAATTGTGATGGTAGTATTTATGAATGCAAAAAAAATAAGAGATGTTATTACAAATATTTGTGTAATTTGAGAAAAAAATTAGTAGGTTACTGTTTAAGCACATCACTGAGGCCCTGTCCAACCTATCGATAGTGTAACATTGATACCTGACATTTGTCATTTCTTCAGTGGACCTCGTTAAAACAAAAACAAACTAGGGAATAAGTTGGAATAACTAAGTACAGTAAAACCCCCATTTACATTAAAGTCGGGACCGTGTAATTAGGATTAGTGTAATTGGGGTAGTGAATCTCATAAAAAATTAGTGATTTTGTTTTTTTCGCGAAAAGTGCAAAACTAATATTTGCCTTAGTTTTGCGAAAAAATAAATATGGATGAAATATTTAGTTACTAAGTGATAAAATGCAAAGCGCGCGCAAAATCTAATACAGACAGTCGACCAGCCATGCGTGTATAGCCTGTATTCGCCTATCGTTCGCATTATTAGACAAGTAAATCAAAGTCGGTATTTTGTTGTTCATATAAAATAGTATCATTTAAAAATATGTCATAAGCTGATAATTTTCACAAATACAATATGATTTTTTAAAATAACAATACATTATTGAACGGCTCATCAATTCTGAAACCAGTTAATATTGACAAAACTCCTCCGCAAATTTAAAATATTTCAATTCACTGCGAAAATTTTTCTTAAAATATGTCATGGTTTATATAAAGGGTCTTTCAATAGGGACGCTCAATTGTGCAGAATGTCCATCGTGGCATCTGCTGTGTGGCACATAGTGCCGTCCTGTTGGAACCTCATGTTATCGGTATTCATATCATAGTTTAGGACACAAGAAGTTGCTTATCATCGATCTGTAGCGCTCGCCGTTGACGGTTATGTCAATGCCAGTTTTGTTTTGGAAGAATTACGGATCGATGATTCCGCCAGATCAAAATCCGCACCAAACAGTGACTTGCTCGGGATGCATTTGGTGCTAGTGTATCTCATATAGATTGGTATCGGCCCAAATGTGACAATTTTGCTTGTTCACATATCCATTCATCCAAAAATGGGCCTCATCGCTTAAGATGAATTTTTTGACCAAATTTGGGTCAACTTCCAACTGTTCCAGAGCTGAATCAGCGAATACACGACGTTATCTAACATTAAATTCCTGGATTATTTGGATTTTATACGGGTGCATACCCAAGTCTTAAATTCACCAAGATGAAGTCACAGAAAGGCCGATTATTTACCAATTTATTATTTACACATTACATTAATTAGTTCACGGCTTAGTTGGTGGATAAAATGCTATTAAATTATTAACTTCTGTAAAAATATTCTGCATTGAATTACAAGCATTGCACTTTAAGGTGCCAGTAGGTATGTAATTTGAAAGAATTTATCTCCTTTGCTATTAAAATACTAAATAACTCCAATACTTTACTGTCTGTAAATAAACATTTTGTGCACATACCAGTTCGTTTTCGTTAAACATAATGATTTTTCCAAATATATTCCCCATCAGTTTATCCATGTTATTCTTTACCCAAAGTGGTAATGGAGTACTCTTCAGAATAAGATTTTGTAGTATTACGGTTTGAATTAAAATGGCCAAATTCAACAGCCACGAGCTGCAGAAATATTGTACTGAAAAAAATTTAAAATCGAGAAATATTATACTTCTGACTAAAAACTAAAATGCTACCGAGATAGTGATAGGTTAGGTTGAATTACTTTGGGATATCTGCTATCTATGTTTATTATATGCTACTAGAGCCTCACGACAGAAGTTGTTCAACCTCACTCGCTCATTGTAGATGACAAAGATAGAAGGAGACGTTTAAGAATATACTAGCTTCTAGTTGCTTTGTCTACGTTCTGTTTACAGGAACAAAAAGGAAGCGGTAGATAAGGAATGAATCATCCATGTCTTTGTCACTAATGACTCGGGATTTTCCTTTCGACATCTTTAGGCATTAGAGTGCACTGATGAACTTGAACTGATGCTCGGTAAATAGTTCTACCATGTGTATGTAAAAATAAAATTATCACCAATTTAAGAGCTATTGATGGCGATATGGATTCATTTTACTCACAGTTTGATTTCAATGATCTTCAATCAATTGGGAAAGTAATCACATAAATAATAAAAAAAATTGTACGTCTTTGAAATTACACATGACTAGTTAAAAGGTTATTTGAAAGGTCATAACATGGGAAAGTCTAGTGATTTAATAAGGTGCGTATCATTAAATGTAGTATTATTTTGATCGCTGGAAAATCTTCGCTTATGCTGTATGAATATTTTAATTATGAACGTAAATGTATACCGACGTTATAAGAAATTGTTTTACTTTGCTGCATGTTGCGTACCTACGTGTCATTTTTAGATAAAAAATAAACTCGTTTTCTGTTTTACATTTTTTTTTAGCCCACTCGGCATCGTAGGGAAATCAGTGTAGCGTTTGGAACAATGTTAGAAGACCACTCGATATGGTGTTATAGCGATAAAGGCTTCACGTAAGTGAAACTATGTATACATACGTGCATTTGGAACGGTCGATTCTTCAAAAGTTAAAATAGAGCCGAGCATCCAAGAAAATCCCATGTGCATGTATAAATTGATCAAAATTAGCAGCATCCTTTCAATGGATCCAATATCGTAGCAAACTGATAATATGCCTACAATGATCATTCCTGTAATAAAGAAAAATATCGCTTAAAGCTTGTTACCATCTTCTTCGATTTTCAAATTGTGTCATCTTTCGCGATTGTCATGACAACTAAAGGTGATAAGCGAGGACTGGTAGCTTAACCTTCCAGAGACAAGAATTTTTGTTCTTTATGTGTTTTTGAGCCATCTTAAATTCACAGATAACTTTTATTTAAAGCAAAAATAATAATAATATAATCAGTTGATAATGCCGTCATGAGCGAAACCAGTCCTCATCTTGCTAAAGAAAAGTGGAAATAGTACAAAGGAATATTTTGTTTTTTTAATTAGACGTCTTTTGCTCGACACAATTTCAATACGAATATATTAGTAAAAAACGTCAAAATAATTTAAATCTTTAACAAAACACAGTGAAACCTCGATTCTACGTTATTCAAGGAAATAAATAAACGAATAATGCGGGAAACCGATAATGCGTGAAATCTTCAAATAATACCAAAAATATGTTTAAATTTCAAAAAAACTTATTTATTTATTTCAAAATCGCGTACCTAAGTCAACTCTTTATACTATGTCGATTCGTTTTTCTCCTGGACGTCTTGAATTGTTTTCAGTTTCTCAGCTATACTTCTTCATTTAGGCATTCGAAAAAGTGCGGAAAAATTCGCACAACGAGATGCAAGGTAAGACAATTTACAAGCAATTTTTTTTTCTAAAAAAACAGTCAATCGGGATAATATTTGGGATATTGATAATGGGTCAGGGAAATCGGTAAATCGGGGAACGATTAACGTGGAATTATTTGAAATTGTTATTATGGAGACTTGGTGCTGTGGAGAATATTGTGACACTCACCGACGGCTGGCATCAAGTATATCACTATTGATAGATGCGGAATGCGCTCTATTTTAAACGTCATTTCGAGACTTGGAAAAGTTGTATACTTGTAGGTATTATTTTGCTCCAACAATTTGGCTGCCGTTATTCTCCAATCATTGTTAAACGACGGGTCATATACTCGAATCTAAAAATGAATATTGAATTACAGTCTCCTTACACAGTTAGGGTAAAAAAAGATCTAGGCCCAAATTCAAAGTAATATTGAAACAATAATAAATATTCTCCCTAGATTGATCTGTATCCAAAAAAATGTCTGTTTACTTTTATGTGTAGTGCAAATAATCAAAATATAAGGAAAAACCAAATTCTTCTTGAGCAAAAGAGCATCTGCAGCACTTGTCCGTGCCATTGGCGGATCCAAGGGGGGGGGCCATGGCCCCCCCCTGAGGAGATTTTTTTTCTTCATTTTTCTACTTTATTAAAACTTTATTGTGAAATGGGATCATAAATTGTTTAGTTTACGATGTTTTATAGAATACTTACTTAATTATGTATTGACTACTTTTATATAGATATATTATTTTTAAATCATCTATTTTTTAATGTATTATTTTTGTATGATGTTTATTTTCGAATTGAATGGCCCCCTCCTTGGACAATTTCTGGATCCACCAATGGTCCGTGCTGCTTTCATTGCCGCTTTTTTATTATCTGACAAATCAAATTACTCTACCCCTAGTTTTAGCTGCAAGCAACGTTCCCTCTAAGCCGAAGGATTAGCCGCGCGAAAATTTCAAAGGCTGCGCGGACCGATCAAATATTGATTGAGCAACTGTCTTGTAGTGCGCCCCAACCCGAAATGAGTGCGCGGGGGCTTCTCAACTGCTGCGCGGCCGCGCACGCGCGCAGCTTAGAGGGAACGTTGGCTACAAGTATCTTTTTTTCAATCAGAGTATACTGAGGAGCTTGTGAGGTGCCATAGCTTGTAACGGTAAAGCGGCACCATCGGAATGCAAGCGTTGAATGAGTGAATGATCCCATTAGTCCCTGATCAAACAGCGCAGCTTAGTTTAGGGAGAAAAAAGCACTGAATAATAGCGGCCCTATTCTTAGATAAAATTCGTTGAATATTTTAAATTCTCTCCACCCACAGCTGACAGTGAGCAATATTAAATTTTTTCCTCATTAAAATGATCTAATACTTTACCACGGAGTTGTTCATATGAAAATTGAGTTGTGAACTTTTGGACATCCATTCGCCGATGGATAGCGTACATGTGTGTTTGTCAAACGGCCAATATTTATAATCCTTTGAACACTTGCTGATGAATTCACACATGTTCATGCAGTGAACGTGGCCCGAGTTTATGGCTATGCAAGACCTCTTTAGGGGGTTGCTTCTATGGATTTCACTGAAATATAATGGTTGATTAATATGTTTAGTAAAGTAAAGTGTAAATGTTAAATTTACGGTTGACGCCTTTGAATGGATGATTATGAGGCGCATTGGCTTGCGAATGAAGCTGAAGTGTGAAGCGACAGGTGGTTTGTTGAGTTTTCTTGCACTTATCAAGATTCCAGGCTGTCTAGCCTCACAAAACTATTCTGCATGAACTGGACAGGCAGTAACAACCGAGGACTCAAGAGAGAGAGCCACGGATGCAGAAATCATGCTCAAACGTACAATATGATGAAAGAGACCAGCAAAATGCCGGCAGGCTTCTAATTCTCCAGTCAAGATAAGTAGAGCTAAGGATCTATCCGGTAAACAGAAAGCTGTGGAGGAGATCGAGACTTCACTCAAGCTGTAAGAATGTAATATATTACTTACGAATTGATTGCAGTTATCGAAGGTGTCCAAATCTTTGACCTTCCCAGCACCATAATCTCGATTCCATCATAATCCTCAGGATTCCACGTTAAAAATTCATCTTTCCACACCTGTTATATTGATAATATAAGAGTATTATTTGCGGAAAATGATTTAAAAATGAGACAAGTAAAACAATATAAATATAATTTTAAAAGTATTTTTAGCTTTACATTACTTCGGAATTATATTTTGTATGTTATCAAGCCATGTTTTAGACTAATATTCATTCACTAAATTACATTCATGTTTCATTCTCAACAATTTTGGAGCGAACCTGGATAGCATATAATGGCTTCATATGTTATTTAATTTGATTATGCTGCTGTTTGCTTTAAAAAAGCTAATAGAAATAGCAATCAATGATGGTAACTGATTTCATCAGTTTAAAATAATCTCTATAAGCGGAACTGGTCTGGATCATAACATAAATCTGTGGAATCGGTGATTTAAAATTGTGTTTTACTTTTACAAAAATAATGCCTTGTCACCAAAAATAATGCTGAAAAGTCCCACATGATTTACAGTCTAATTATACTTACCAACATAACTCCAGCTCGTAGCTCCATATCTTCAGTTCCCCTTCCCTGAAAGATATTTTTCAATTAATGAGTTTACTCATCCTTCAATTTTCCTCGTTAGATAGGTTCCACTAAATATCGCATAAATAAAGGCCTAGAAGCAGGGGTAGACTGAATGGTGTTCATGTGACCCCTTTGTTAAATTAAGAAACGGGAGCCAGGTGGCCCCCCTGGGGGCTACAGCATGTTCCGAGGGGGGCCACAGAGAAAAAACAATTTTAGGGGATCCACAGCACAGTTTGGGAGGCCACGAGCAAATCCTGTAAGAGATTAAAAAAAATCTCGCATCGTTTCATTTTGTGAAATCTGTAAATTTCTGAGTAAAAATCTGCCACCGAGCAAAATTTTCTACGAATCGAAATCTTTCAACTTCTCACATTGCCCCGAAAACTTATATGCTTGTATGGATAAAATTATAAAAATGGATACGGAGGCCACAGAAAGATATGAGACTCGAAAGTTGAGAAACTATGTTATAAATAGTGTATCCATCATATTTAAAAACGCAATGACGTACGTTTGATGATTCTGAAATTTTTTGACTCACATTCTATCTATGACACTTCAAGGATCCGTTTGAAGCATGGAATTTGAATGGAAAGAGTATTACACATTTATTTCTCTGAACTCTTCACTCTTGCAATCTTAGATAGGAAAGTGAATTTTCCAATTGTATTAGTTGCTAAGGGTATTAATTATTTTAGGAACTCAGTACGGGTACTGTGATTTTTTTATAAGAGGTGACCGGAAAAATAGTAAAAATATTTCTAAAAATGAACCAAAAAAATATTAAATTAGCAGTGCAGCACTGAGTCATACGTAGACGAAGTCAAAGCGACGCGATGCAGCACAAAAACGTGTTTGTTTGATATTTTCACACCAATCTGTCGCCCTGTTTGTTATTACATCTTGTCA
This sequence comes from Himalopsyche tibetana, assembly GCA_030503985.1. Classification (NCBI taxonomy): domain Eukaryota; kingdom Metazoa; phylum Arthropoda; class Insecta; order Trichoptera; family Rhyacophilidae; genus Himalopsyche; species Himalopsyche tibetana. Next base: position 16,907,158 of record JAPJYX010000015.1, on the reverse strand, counting down.
GGTGTAGAAATTCTCCATGAACGCGTCTTTCTAAATACATATTATTACATCCACTTCTATAACATAGTTGTTTCTTAGAATTTTGTATTGTAGATATGAGTATTCAAATAAAAAAAAAACCATAATGAATGTGCGACGCCGACAGGTAGGGCTCTCGCTTTGGTTTATATCACTTCAAATTGCGTTGCAATCGTGTTCGCATCGACTTTGCCCACATAAGACAAAGCATAAGAAACACTTATTCCGAGTCATTTCTTAGGATTGATGATACCTTTAAATATCCACGATTCCAATGTTTTCATAGTCATGTCTCGAAAAGGGGTAGTTTCATCATTTATTTATCCTTGTTTAGTGAGTCTATTTCCATCTTTGTTTAAAATATGTAACTACCTTTTACAACAAACATTTAGATCTGAAAACATGCCGTAATGTAAAAGACATCCAGGTTTGGCATGTTAAAGATTTTAAGATTAAAGGCATGTTAAAGTTAAAGATAAAAACTAATTCACTCCTGGAAAGTATTAAAAAAAAGGTAACTCACATCGCCTGTCAATCTTATCGATATAACCTTTATGTGAGTAGTCACATTGAGGACAGTGTCGTGTTTTAAGACAGGTCGAAATTTATTGTCATAATTGCACATGAGTTTTGCCATCAGCCGCTTCTCGGTATTTTGATTGTCTTCAGCATTACACTCGTCGCATACTGAAAGAATTATTATTTTTTACTGAATGCATTAAGCAACTCTTATTTCTATTTTTAAACTGGAGTTATAGTTGTATTATAATATGATCATCTCATCATGATCATTTGCACTTTAATTAAGTATATCTAGATGCCATCTATCTGTTGAATAGAATCCTACTGGTTGGAGGATGAGGCAGGCAGGTTTGAGGCTTTTGAAAGCAATCCCAGCGTGTGTCCCAGACAGTTCCGAATTAAAGATACGATCACCGCCGCATGGGCTGTTCGATTAAAGAGCTACAGCTATGCCTCGGTCAGTAGAAATGGATTCTGAAGAATTTAGTTCAAGACAATAATTTTACGTATGAAAGACGAAGAGAATGCATCCTTATCTGATTCTAGCTGAGAACTTGAACAGTATGGTGGTTACGCTGCTGATTCTTAAACAGGGTGCACACACTTCAGCAGGGAAATATAAAAGTGGAAGGTCAATATTCTAAAGACAGCTGACACATGAGTGAAATTGGCACAATTACAACATATAGTAGAATGAAATTGAGAGATGAATTCTAAGAGATGTTAGCACAGCAATGTTTTGTTTGGCAAAAAAATATACCCAAAAGCCTCTCAGTGTCACTCTTTGACTCAGTTTCTGACAAAAAATAAATAGTACTTCGTGAACCAGGGCAGTGTCTGCAGTGGCTGCTGCATTTGTCAGAGTTGGACAAGGCTCAAGGCGGTCACATGCCACTGCCAATTTTAGAGTATGTGATGATATTTAAACAAACTTCGTATTTCAATAATTTCATTTCAACTTATAAACAGTGAAACCCCGATTCTACGTTTTCTAAAGGACCGTAAAAAAACAACGAAAAATGTTGGAAACCGATAATGCGGAAAATTTATTTTTAAAAAACTTATTTATTTATTTCACTTTTTTAATAAAGGATATATAAATATATTCTTTAATTGCTTAATACATGCTAATTTGCCTATTTGCAGTTTGGTACTTAAATTTTAACAGAAACCATTCAAACTTCCACAGCTCTGCTTATAATTTGCATGTCTGTCTGTCTAGAGCAGTGTCTGCCAAACTTTTTTAACTCACGGCACATTGGTGAATGTGACTTGTACCACGGCACACCAATTAAAAATGCTTTACAAAAGGAAACGTACCTTCAAAAAAGAAACTGTGGAAAATGTGTAGCGTTGACCACTATGTATGAACGTGACAAATATTTAATTGAATGTGTAGATGTTAAATTTATTTAAAATTTAAAATAATTAACATTTTTAAATTTTCTTCCACCGCGGCACACAATTTGGCAGACACTGGTCTAGAGTGAAGAGTTTAACCATTGTCTATTTGCATCTTTATGTGGCCACACTGGCATACTGGTTACTTCTCATCTCATGTTAATTTATTAAATTTAAAATTATAAAACTGCTTACCAGCATTCTGGACGATTATTACTAATACAAAAAATAAACTAAATCCATAAATATTCATTGTATTAATTTAATTAAAAAGTCAATATGATCACCGATGACTGATCAACGCAAACTGTGTTATCTCAAAAGCGACTTAAGCAAAATATCCGCCCAGAAATTCAATATCTAATTGCTCAATTTCAGCATATTACATTTATTATACAAAATCAATTAGGATATTGGTATGTAAGTTCTGATAATTTATCTTGTGCTCAAAATGTACAGCAATCAAAGCAAACATTTAGAGTTGAAAAATGACAGGTTTTTATAACATGCCACTCACAATGTGGAGTTTATGGACTTCTAATATAGTAGTTTTTCTACGGTAGTCGTATGTCATTCAGTTGTTCGAGCTTTCTTTTTGGTAGGGTGTAAGGAAAAAAGGGTGGTTAGGTAATCACAAACATCCATTAATCAATTGAAAGATCAATTTAGGGAAGTGTCCATACTGATATTCGATCATTAAAAATCAACTATAACAACAGTGAACATAGCCGCAATTATCATATTTAAGTTTTTTTTTTTTACCATGTCCGCTCCCAATGTGGAGCATATGGACTCTTAATGGAGTTTATCTCAACAGAAGTGTTTCTACGAAAACTGTTTGTTACTCAGTTGCTCAACCTCTCTTTTTACAAAGAGAGTAGGAATAGAAGGATACGGCTAGGATAGAACTAGTGGTTAGCTAGTCGCTCTCCATACCGTTCAAAGGATAGGATGGGAGGGGGGGATTCAAGACATCACATACATCCATGCCTTCGAACAGAAATTCATAAATCGATTGAAAAATTAATTTATAAAAACTGTCCACACTGGGATTTACGTTATATCAACCGTAAAAACCAAATACAAAAATCATATTAAGTATTGACCAACCCCTTAATTAATGTATAGATCCTAGGGTTGATACAACTCGGACGCAACATTTTAATGTATGAAGTTAATGCCAATTATTTATAGTGAATATTTATCTCAATATCTCATAGCATAAATTTTAATCTAGATTCAATCCGTTTACATCTTTATGGTAAAGGCCCTAACCTAAATGCTCATGAGCAACTAGTGCTCGGAGATATTTACATGCGCCCTTACAAAGTAAGCAATAACAAAAAATTACAATTGTTAACGATTCAGATGATCTTGCACTTCCAACATAAAGAAATTAGTGCAATACAGTGTCAAATATCGCACTAATTGTGCTTTCTTATTTTTAACCACTCTAAAGCTAGCGACCCACCGGTGTGTCGCATACTTACTAACCACGCTACCAACCTGTGTAAATGAATATTAAGTTTTCCTTTATTAGTTTTTAGAAAATTGCTAGCTTACAGGACAAAAAACATTATTTTTTTCTAGCTGTTAACGGGTTAAAGATATTTTTATACTCTTTATTGTATTTTACCTCTTTCCATTTCGTAAATGTCCTCATATGTAATTTAATTTTATTAAATGTATATTTTTCCGATTAATAATAATAGAGTAATAGTAAATGTAACACAGTGTCGGGTTCTATGGCGCAGCGGTTAGCGTTGTTGGCTTCCGTGCCGGATCTCACGGGCTCGAGTCCCAGTTGGTTTATCGATTTCTGTTCAAAGGCATGGATGTTTGTGATGTCTTAATTTCTCTCCCACCCTTCCTATTCTTCAATAACTGGGCGTAGTGAGAGCGATTATTTAATTAGTTAATAGTTAACCACTAGTTCTGTCCTTGCCTTATCCTTCTATCCCTACTACTCTCTTTGGAAAAAGAGAGGTTGAGCGACTGAGTAACAAACAGCTCTCATTGAAAAACTTCTGTTGAGATACCTCCATTAGGAAGCCATATGTTTCAAATTGGGAGCAGACATGGATAAAAAAAAATGTACCACGAATATAACTGAAATTGTGTTATTTTAGAAAATTCCACTTGTGCCCGCCACTATTATACAATGTATCAAATGCGCCCATTACCACAATAAGGCTAAGAACCCCTGTCATAGGGTATGAATATGGGTGTAATAAAAAAAAACACAGTCATTGTATAAATATATACAAATATATTAGTAAAAGTAGTGTAAATAATTTAATGTTTTGAGATAACTAACAATTTCAAAAAGTCCATTGAAAATAAACTGAAATTCAAAAAATCACATGTGCTTTTGGTAGTAAAGTTGTTTCCGTCTCCGCGGCTGATGACTAGCTGAAGTCTGTATCCTTTTAACCAATATTGAATGTTGGCAACGATATTCAGGTGGAAAAGGGATAAATAGTGGAATCAATAGACAAGTGTTTACTGTGACCATATGGTCTCACTTTTCCTTGGAAGATTAATGAAAATAACAGAATTTAGCACATTTTTCAATCATTTTATTCATCAAGTATAAAAAATTGACATAGCATTACTACATAAGACATTATGATACTAATTAAAAAAAATCGATTTAAAATCCTGGCGAATCGTATCCAAACTGCATTTGCGGAAGTGTCGATGTTTTCAGCAGACAGTTTTCCATCGTCTTCGGCCATTGTTGAATATTTAGAGCACACAGTTGCCTAATTTTTAAAAGAAATTTTCGTAACATTTTACTTATATAATTAAAATCGACTATAATCGGAATAAAACTTATTTATTCCACTAGTTGTGTAATTAGTTGTTCCGCTTCATTGAAAAACATCTACTGACTTATATAAGTACACAAATAGTTTTAACATAACTATGCTAGGCAATTACTGTTAATTATCTACGGCAGCTAAAAGGTTAAAAAAGGATTCTATCGAAAATTTTAAATAAATATAATTTGTATCATAAATGTGACAATAAAATTATATCAAGAAGGAAGTAGGTTAATCACTCCTTTTCTGGGTCAAGAGTCACCATTGTTGAAATATTTTACAGCCATCTCTACTTTCGTTGTGGAGTACATTATTTCCAAATATCGCATTTCAACCTGATCAAATTCTTCAAACACAAAGTTAATAAATCAATTTTTAAAATAATCTGGTGATAAGTTATCCACACGTTTAATTGACGTTGTGACTATCACAGTAGTGATTTATTTAATGCATGAGCGGTTTTCTACTTTCGAATTTTCTGCACTCAACTTAAGATCCAGAAGATTTAAAAAAAAAAATTGACAATCGGTATTTAGGTGATTTCTTAATAGTTTTCTATATTTAAAAAAATATATTTTGTTTTTAAAATGTATTGTTTTCAAAAAAAATACAATGCAACTCACAGGCTTCAGTCCGGGAAACATAATCACTCTTCCGACTGCACTATCCATAAGTCTGATGAAGTAGTCGATCCACTTAGGAACCGCCTGGGTTTTCTTCACTAAATGTCTTGCAAAGACATCAAACATTAGCAATATACATGACAAAACATACGAGTCTCGGAAATATACAGCTGGAAAAGAATCATAGAAGAATAATATTCAATAATCGTTTTCAAATATATGACATCATTATTATTGATAAATTTTTACTTGGCATTCTTTTAAAAGATAAATGCCTATAATATTTGAATGACTGAATTTAGATAAAACTCAGGTGTAGTGACTTAATCAAATAAAAGTAATAGTAAAATCGCTCATAATCTGTGTAGGTTTGCTTATTTACTTACGTATTTATGTATTTGGTGTTACAAACTGTTATGACAACATTGAAGCATATTATATTTAATATTGAAATATTACGACTTATACTATATATTTTCAATTTCCATATACGCTTTCATGCAAAAAAAAATTGACAACTCAAAATAATAGTAGCTTTACAAATGACACTTGCAAACAAACAAGCGACTGTTAGAATAGAGTTTATTCAATTTAAATTACCTGCATCTGGGAGGCTATCGGCCATACTGGGGATGAGATACTTTATGTACTGGGTGTACCTATAATGGTGTACTATATTTATCAACGTTAAGAGTGTACGTTTGAATGTCACTATATCAAGAAACACTGACGAAATAGCCAAAACCAGTATACCTACAACACAAATAAATCAATGGTAAGCTAATTAATAAATTAACATTAATTTAATCACATTAATAATATGGATTGGATCGAGCCATGAATTAATGTAAAAAAATGACAAATTAATGCGGTAGTTTAATAATATCAACATACTGATATTTTTTTTATACTGAATAAGGATTGAGGGGTCTAAATCTTAATTTAGAGATGTGAAATTAATTAAATAATTATTTGACCAATAATAATTGCATTGGCGGATCCAGGGAGGGCATGGCGGCATGCCCCCCTCCCCCCTTTCAGGAGAATTTACTTCCATTTTCCTGATTTGTTAAAACTTTATTGTGAAAAGGGCTCTTTAATTGTTTAGTTTACTATTTTTTATACACTACTATTTTTATATTCACCCAATCCTTTATTTACGCGATACATGGGCTCCAGAAAGTGACGCGCAAAAAAACCCTCACTTTCGTATAATTTTGATAAATCGGTTCCAAAAGTCAAAATATCGCGTAAAAAAGTATCAAAAATGTATGATAAAACAAAATTTGTTCTTCAAATTCACGCAAAAAAAATTTTTTTACATTTAGAATTTAATTTCTTTATCGATTATAAAAATAAAATGAGAAACAGATACATATTATTTATACATAGATCAATTATCTATTCTCTCTTATAGGAGTTATTCACTGCTGTCACTGTCAGTTACGAAATATAATTGTTAGCGATTTTTTGAACGAACTTATTGAATTTTGCTTGAATCTGAAGTTTGCTCGGACTGTTTTTTTCCTAGATTCTTGATCTCAGTCAATTATCATGTTTTTTTGTTGTTGATTTATACATTTCATTTTCAATAAGACTCCCATACCAATAAAAGGAAACTTCAGGTAGACGAAGTGTAGACCGTTTTTGTGTTCAACAACAAATAATATTTCAACATTTGGAGGATAAAAGGATGATCTGTGCGCATGTGGAAGATATTCTGCCGAAACTAGGTGCCAATCTTTACTTGGAAGTGGCCTATTTATTATTACCTGAAAAAAAAGTATAACAATTATGAAAGTTCCATTTATATTTAAAAAAAAAAAACAATAGAATTCAGAAGTATGTACATTATATAAGAGCAAGTAGTGTCACCACCAACTTAAATGGTTCTGATATGGATTCATAATGATTGGAATAAGAATCAACGCATAAAAAGCAAAAACTGCAGTTATAATAGAGATAATTAAGAAATTTTCTTAAATTTCGACTGTTTTCCTTGAGAATACTTTGCAAAGATTCCTATTTCTCAATACATTATTTTTGAGATTTAAAAAAAGCTGCCAAAGCTGCTTAATTGAACAGATATTTGTTTTTTTTCCATGAGCGTTGTATAGTTAATTTTAAAAGTGTTAATTACTGACTATCCGTGTGCGGGCTGTCTGCATAAATTTAATTAAAGAAAATAATAATCATGTGTATTTTTTTAACGTGCACGTGTTCGTGAATTTTGGATAGTGGGGGTGTCAGCTGAACTAGTTTCAATCGATTAGTCACATTGCTCATTTCAAGATTCCTACAAACAAACCAAAATCATAGATTTTCTTAATAAATAATGAGTACACACAAAACATGTTAAAACAATTTTTTATTTAAGAAATGTATGAGACCCTGACAGTTGAAGTGAGCCGAGTGATATTTTAGGAAAAAATTAATTAGGTGTGTTATAATATTCAACATGTCTTAAAGTATTGTAAAAGTGAAGTAAGCTTAGTAAATACACACAATGCAATTGTGTTATATCCATAAAATAAAAATATGCAATTCACAGCAACACCAATTAATGACGTGAGAAGTTTTACCATTTTACTACTTGGGTCACTTCACTTCTTGAGGGCTCATATGTGGTATTTGAAAAATAAAACATAGTTTGGATTATCCGTACCTCTCGTCTTCAATAGCACAGATAATTGTGAATTCAATTTAATTATAAATGTGTTAAAATTTATTCTATTGTAGATTGATTCATATCATACACAATTTCATAATCATATATGTCAAATAGTTACAGAATGAATTTTAAAACAAATACCAAAGTAGTTGACAGTCTACACCCAATAAAAAAAAACTTCCAGTTCAAGTTGACAAGAATGGCGTTAAGGTGAACTTCTATCATGCAAATTATTTATACTAAACAGCATTATCAATAGTTTTGACAACCCTGATTTCATAAAAAAATTATTGATGTTGGGTCAATAAAAGAACAGGTAGAGAAAAAAAATATTTCTTGAAGTAATTTCTTTTTTTAATTTAAAAATATTGTTTTTTTTCTAATATTGTAAAATCAAGCCATACTTAGGGTAAGAATTTATTTTTAAATGTGTCAAAAATTATCAGTAAATGATCAAAATGCAAAATTTTACTAAGTTCATTTTCGAAAATGCTGCCCCAAAAATGTGCCGCCCTGGGGTGGTCCACCCCTGCCGCACCCCTCTTACTAAGCCACTGGTGTGTTGTCGACATGAGAGGTGAGTAAGTAATCGACCCACCAGTGCGCCACTAGCAGTGGATTGGAGCTCAAAGAAAGGAACAGTTTCATCTCTATGTCATAGAAAAGTCACTGATACTCAAAACTTGACTGACTGTACCTTTGAATGGTTTAGATGAATATTCAAGCGGTCCATGTCGTATACCAAAGCTCCAAAGCTGACTGTGCAGTTACTGCGGTCAAATGGCCAGTTTATGAAGTCTCTTTTGCAGACAGCCTGGTACATAAATTTATCGCTGCAGTGGACGTATCCTGAAGATTTCACTGTGCATGGTTTTGCAAAGGTGGCCATCTGCGTTATTTCTCTGTATAGAAGGCAATAGTTATTATCATATTATACTACTACGCTTCAAGCAAACATCATGTTTGTAAAGTACGGTTATGTCTAATTAATAACTGTTTTACTCAAGAAACCATTACAGCCACAAAGTGAAAGGAACTGACAAAGCTTTTAAGTGTCAGAAATTGACATGTAATCAGTCATGTAGTGAAGTACACAGTGTTAACCCCGTCATATAATGTCTGTTATATTTAAAGAAATAGCGTGTACCCATTAAACAAACAAATAAAATGCTATTTCGGTAAATATTGTAATAACATTGTAAATGCTCCTATTGGCTTTCGGCGCAGGGATTTATTTCCATTTTAATCGAGTGCTGTTTTTATGAATTTAATATAAGTTTTATACTATAATTTCAAGGGCTGTTCGACTGATCGATGCGTTGCTTAGAAAGGAGGACATTTTCAGCAACAAACTTTGTGAACTGTTTTTTAAGATATATTAATTTTGTTAAACTTGTACACTATTTATCTAAGCAATATTTTATCATATAATCTATAATGACATTTAATGTTCTTTATATTTACAACAATAAATGAATAGATAAATAGTTAAATTTGAATCGTTCAAACTATGTACATTCTCACAAATTTTGTCACTAACGACCCGGGTTTCGCCTTTCGGCATCTTCAGGCATTCAAGTGCACGGATGAACTTGAACTGACGCTTAGCAAATAAAAGTTTCGTGCTTATATAAGATACAAATGCATCACTGAGTCCAAAGCCATTGCTGGCGAAACATCTCCTCTTCTATACCCTATATAACCATAAAATCATATAATCATAAAACCTTTGCCGACAAACAGATTATATAATTCTTGAAACTGCTCACTACACAAATCTGTCGGCATTCCCATGAGCTCATCCTTTTCGCCAGCAATGGCTTTGGACTCAGTGATGCATTTGTATCTTATATAAGCACGAAACTTTTATTTGCTAAGCGTCAGTTCAAGTTCATCCGTGCACTTGAATGCCTGAAGATGCCGAAAGGCGAAACCCGGGTCGTTAGTGACAAAATTTGTGAGAATGTACATAGTTTGAACGATTCAAATTTAATATTGAAATTCCACCAAGCACCTTCAGTCGAAATCTTAAATTAGATAAATAGTTATTCTATTTTTTTAAATTACATTGTTGTCTCAATGCACTGACATTTTATTCCTTTATTATGCTTTATTTTTATAGTTAGTCTATTTATGCCGATGCACAACAGGAGCTTGTATTGATTAAAGAAAAAGAGAAGAGATCTCTTCTTTATTTCAATCTAAAATTTTCAGGTAAAATTATTTAAAACGCAGTTCACGACAAAAAGTCACATCCTGTTCGGGTGGCCTGTTTTACGATGCGAGGCCATGAAAAACATACAAATAACTTTACTGTGTACTGTATTTACTAAAAGATACTGGATAATTGTTACTTACGAATTCAAAACAGAAAAAGGAGGTATCCAGATCTTACTACTTGCTATGTACAACTCTTCTATATCTTCGTAGTTTTTAGGATCCCATGTTAAATACTCATCAGTCCAACCCTAAGAGAATATACAAACAATCTTCTGTATACATTGGCATTTACTCAAAATATAAATATATTTTATAAGTTCTAAGGTGTGAAGCTGAAGCAGGTAGCAACTACATTACATTATAACATTATCAGATTTTTTTTTTTTATAAAGAAATAATTAATTACCAATGTTATAGCCAGTGATAGATGTATCTCGTCTTTTAAATGCATCTGAAATAAAGTGAGTAATTATGATAAAACATATTATCTACAAGCAATATGAAAATTAAAGTTCAAGGAGTTCAAAAAGTTCAAAGGACTGAGCTGATTTCCTCCAAAATATTTTACACCAAGTAAATTGTGTCTTCACAAACTCGAGCGAATAAAATACAATCCTGGTCCACACCGGTCCTAATCTTTTGTTTTATTTTTATAAAAACTATGGTATAACCTTAATGTTATAATTGCGGCTCTATTCACTGTTGTGATAGTTGATCTTTTATGTCGTTATTCGACTAATAAAAACAATGCTTTAGAAAGAAGTTTCATTGAAGTAACTGTCAAAATTAACACAACCTTGTCAATTAGCTAGTTGGAAAGCATATTTATCTTATTACAATCACTCTAATATGTATAGCGAGTGGACATGAATAATTAGACATCAAAAAAACTAGAAATAATAAAACAAAATTCTGTTAATCGTCTGAATTTGACAGATCGACAATACAACAGCGAACGTAGCTGCAATTATTTTATTTAAATTATATCATCTTCAGTACGAGAGATCCCTTTAATTAGTGTCTAGGTCCTTATAAATTTGAGAATGGCCCAGCATATGTTTGAATGAAATCAATTGGTGAAATTAGTAAAGATTAAATAACAAAACTAGATACTATTCGTTTCTTTAAATGACACAAATGTATTGACTATAAAGAATCATAGCATCTGGTCATATATCAACATCTATGTCAACATCAACAGCATATGTCAACATCTGGTAACCTGTAGCTGTTATGTTTATGTAGTAGGTAAGAACATAAGGATCGCAACAATTTTACATGAGGAATATCATCTGAACAGTTGCCATTTCATTATAGAAAATTTAATTACTCACATTAAAACTATCTTCGATATTCAAAACAATCATCTCGAGGGTGAGATTAAGAGTCGCATTTAACATCTTCAGTGGAATTAACTCTTTGAAGTAATTACACATAATCTTCTTATGTAATTCTTTTTCCTTAGAATCCCTCAAGGAAATCTCTTTTTTTTCAACTTTACATTCCTGTGATGCTGAAAAAAGACAAACAAACTGAAATGGAAGGGACAAAAACAGATACCGAGTAGTTGTAGAGAATGTTAAATAAAGGAATCGGTTAAACCAGTGCTTGCCCTACCTTTGTTAATAGATGTTCTATGAAAGCCTATAATGGTTTTATATTCTGTTACCAGTGGCGGATCAAGCACTTGGAAGGGAAATCAAAATTTGCACATTTTTCACAGAAAAATCTAAAAATCTGTAGACTTCTGAATATTATTAAAGACTATGTATTAGATTGTAATGACATATGCAGTAACAAATCATTTCTGTCAGTGAATCATTAGTTAAACTTTCTCAACCGACGAATAAAATAAATAATCAATAATTATAAAAGCTGGATTTCTGTAGAGCCAAAAAAAACACAAACGTTTAAAACTTAAGAATTAATGAAAGGGTATGCCCTAAAATTATCTCACTATAATGAACTACAGAGGCCTGTATGTCTCACATATTGTTATTCAGTTTTCAATATTTATTTTTATTTTACATGCTTTTTTTTTAAATCGCAATAACTATACAATGTCAAATGCTTAGTTATATTCATCCAATGAAACACATAATGGAATCTACTCATTTTTTATGTTAACATGATGAATTCGTATCAATATACTGTGTAACTAAAATTTGGAAAAATCATGCATTGTCAAGATACAATTTTATTTTATGAATAAGGAAAGTACAGAGCCGATGGCTAAGATGATTGGTTAATCCAGACTTGCGATATAACCTTGATATATTGGCAGAAGGTGTTAAGTCAAAAACTGGCTTTTTTGTGTGACAAATGCCGAAAGATATATTTTATACACACTCTGCATCTTCTGAAAAAACAAGTTAAGCCTTGTTTTGTGAAATTTTACAAAATTTGAATATAAAGATGATTCCGATTAAAGCTATTTTTAGCAAAAAATAAACTATGAATAACTTAATCCTTTTGAATATATGAATTGAATTTGTTAATCATTATCGAATTTCGTGAAGTCGTGACCCAAGTACTTTTTAGGTTCTATGTGAAAATTTTTGACGAAACAAAAGTCACAATGCGGCAGTCTTCCAAGTACCATTATTGGTATACATTGTTATTTTTGTTTCTTCAAAATTTTCCACATAGAACCTTGTAGTACTCAGGTCGCGAAGTGTTAGGAACGATAAGTAATAGTGATAGTGCATAAAAAGAGATGTTAAAATTTCATGATTATCAAAAATGACAATTATCTCAAAACAAGGTTTTATGGCCTTTTGCCAGTATACCTATGAAATAATCAATGCAATGTTTTTCAATGTATGATTTCCCATATGAGATAGTAATAAGATATTTATGAAAAGAAGACAACCAATATGAAAATCTCAAATAAACTTTGCGATGCTGTTTTACCATCTGGGGCCACCCAAGTGCCTAACCCGCCACTGTGTAATATAATTGAGGATTTTGACTGAAGGTGCTTGAAGGAATTTCATGGCTTGACGGATATTGCAATCCCTATGTATAATTCACATAAAAAATACAACCATATATTATATACCAATTTAAATGTCCAAAATTTTTGGGCCATTGTTTTCTGGTAAAAAAATCAGTGAGTTACCAAAAGTAATAGAAAAATTATGACAATACACATATTATAATACACTTACCAGCATATTGAAAGATGAGAAGAATAACAAGAAACATGCAGTAAAATGATGGATTGCTCATTTTTATCTTTTTACTAATGGCAGACATAAACCCAACTGGCTAAAAGATAAAATAATTTGTAAAAATCTAACACGCCTAGTAATTTAATACTTACAAAAAGTGATACAAGCAATATCATAACATTATAATTTATTAACTTGTCAAAATATCAAGTGTACATTCTTACAAACATTTTTTTGTTAACACCTCCGTGCCCATAGTATAGGCATAGCCGGTCGAGTCATTAAAACATTCAATATTTCTCTTAATACTGTCAATAAGTATTTATCATTTTAGGTATTCCTAGAAAAAATAGTTTTACATCCAAATACATAACTATAAAATCAAAAATATTACGTCTACTGCACAAAATTATTGATTTTGTGGTTAACCAATCAATTTATTGATCGTTGCATGGTAGAATGCGATAGAAATATACGAGTTTACATTTGATAAAGTAACAAGCATCTCAAATAGTAAGAGCGAGAACAACTTATTTTTGTGATAAGTTAAACAGAGAACGCAATTTTTGCATCTTTACCAAATAGAAGCAGCATGTTTCAAGGGTTTCTAAAATTCAACAGTAAAAAATTCTTGTCATGCAAACACCGCTCAAAAGTTCCGCGTACAAATGTGTGTTCTTTTAAACCGAAAGTTTTATGATGGGAAATATTTTGTTTGTCGGCATGAGAGAGTCATAAAAAATTACTTTAAGCCGGTTGTATATTTTAAAACCTCTATAAGATTTAGCAAATGCCTGCAATAAAAATTAATAGGTTATCATAAAAGTTGTCCCTTAAAATTAAATAAGTTGTAAAGGTATGCCGACAATTTTTGCAAACGCATTATGGCAACTGAAAGCTTAATTGTATGCAAAAATAAATCATTTATAAAACAAATATGTTGTTGTTGAATTTTAATTGCAAATGATAAAAAAAACAGTGCTGGTTATATACAATTGTATTTTTACTTTACTTTTTGTAAACACATGTTGCATAAAAATCGCTTTATTTATTAACTTATGATTTATTATTTGGGCATGTAATTTTATTATAATATTAACAAATAGCCAGCATCAATAATAAATAAAGAAATTAAAACGGTCAAAAATGATTTTTGTCAATACCTTTATTCCACAAAATATTCAAAGTCGGTAAAACTTTATTTAAGTAATAAGTGAATGTAAAATTATATCCACGAAAACACCAATTTGAAACCTAATAAGCCACCAAAAAATGTGTGCAATAATCTTTCCTTTTTTCTTTGTTATATTATAAGCAATAATTAATATGACTTCATAATATCTATAAAACATTTCAAAGAATGTCTAAATAACAAAAAAAAATATTCTGGACTTTCCAAGCAGCTGTATAGTAATTTTGGTTTTGTCGGATCACGTCGAATGTCCGTCTTTCGTCAGCCATACCTACCCCGGCTATTGTTTATGCCCAATAGGGTACACTTTTTGTATTAGTCTTCAGACCTTTGTTGAACTCTACATATGCAGCACGCTCGAGACATTACTTTGAAGATGAGTTTCGAGCATGAAGCATTGATAATAGTCGTGTTTGATTAAAGTTGGTTTTATGTGCTTATTTAAGTATTTATAAATTAAATGAGGGTGAAAATGAGACCTAGAATATATTTTCAAGCATATATACATTTTTAAAATTATTTTTTAGCTTCTAACTTAGGTTTAAATACTGTCAATAAATATTGAAACTGAGATGCCACCATGGCAGGAAACGTGATTTTTTAGCATGGCATGTCACGGGTTAATTAATTGAATTGGTATTCATTTGGCTAAGAAGTCTAATGTGGAAAACTGTAAAAAAGCATTTGTCAATTATTTTCAAAAATATTTTTAAGCCACTTGAACGGTGTTAGCTGTTAATTTTTAAAATACATTCCTCGTTGCTTAAATTTACCTGAACTGGATGGCTGCCGCAGACGAGATATCTCATCAAATTTTTCATGCTCAACGTGCCAGAGACGAGTTACATCGTCAATAACTAATAAAATTAATAATTGCAAACTGTAGTCGACGAGCTAGGTACAAATGTACTTTTTCTACGGCAGGCAAAATGCTAACTAATCGAAATGCAAAGCACATGAATACCTCAACACATGGATTTAATCTCAACAGATGTTTTCTAAATAACTGCTGGTTTTTCAGTTGCTCAACCTGGCTTTTTCGAAGAGTGTACGGATAGAATAATAAGACTAAGCCGAACTTTTAGCTAGTTAATCACTTGTCTGTATCCTTTTTTAGGATCACATGGGTGGAAGGGAATTCCAGACATCACACACATCCACGTCTTGGAACAGAAATCTATAAAATTTACCACTTGGTTCACTTCACCTTATATGGGCTCAAAGTGCAATGAGAAATTAGAGACTATTTTCAGTGAATGTCTATGTTTTGTGTAATTCAATAAGAATAATAAGATAATTTAAATTAATTACAATTTAATTTATTTTTTAATTTCATGTTTTCTATAAAATTAAACATTCTGCAAATTTGACTGAAAACCTGTATTTTGATATTATAATTCCATGTACCATAAAATATCGAGGCCAGATACTTTACTCAAAAAGCTCAAGATTTTCATTTTTTCTTCATTCAGAGCTATCAATTTGTTGCTTAGAAACTTCTGCCAGTACAGTGACGGTATGTGTGCATTGTTTTTTTTAACTCTCGCAGCTCGGAGACTAGAAAAATACATCTCTGCCGATGTTTGTCGTTTGGGACCCCAGTGGTTTCCTCATTATTGGCCTAATTCTTATAAATTTCAAAAAAAAATAGTCTAAGGGCTTTAAAATATCTCTCTGCATCATTCCTCATACGTGGTTTTTTAATAAATAATCATATTTTAAGTTGCGCGTAAAAAAGATGTCATCCCAGCACACATATGAAATTACAACTGACGAGTGTAGCCCAGCCAACTTACGAACGATCGCTATCGCGGGCGCTTATCGCCCTATCGCGTTATCGCGTATTTATATAAACTAAAAACGGTCCAAAAAACTATGATATAAGAATACCTTAATTATTAACATTGTATCACCCATATTAAAATAGATATTTAAGAAAATGCTGGTATTGGGGTCGCATTTCTTGAGCTTAGAACCGGAAAAGTTAATCTATGTTTGCTCTCAATGTGGACAATATGGCTGTATGAGGGGCTATCTCGACAGAATTTTTATACGAAAATTGCTCGTTTCCCTGTTGCTTTTTATCGAAAAGAGTAGGAATAGAAAGGATATTAACTGGACAGGACTAGCGGTTGGCAAATCGCTCTCGCTGAGCTCCGTTATTTTAGTATCGGAAAGGTAGGAGGGAATTTTCAGACACCGCAAACATCCATGGCTTTGAACAGAAATCGATATATTAATTGAAAAAATGCTGTTTGCACTGGAATTCGAGCCCGTGAGATCCGTCACGGGAACCAACAACATTGACACATTTCGGTACAGACCTGACTATGCTTCACATAGGGAGTGAATATCATCAAAGAAGAAAAATACAGCATTTATTTAAATACAGTATTTATTTCATATTGTTAAAAAATGGATATTTTCCTACCAAATTGTTACAAAGTATATTCAATATGTAGAGCAGGTATGAAAAACACGATTGTTAAATATGATTTTTTTTTTTTGTCATTTCATACCCAAATATTCTCTTTAGTCTTTAAAGTCTTTTTAGTATTAAACTAGTTTTATGTTCCATTTATTTGTAATAAAAAATATGATTGAAAACAGAAACTACTCAATATGATTCAGTATCATTATACTAAATGAGAATTTTTTATAAATTTGTATTTACACTGTGATTTAAAATATTAATTCGGATTCCTGTTTTTGATCAGACAAACTACACCGATCTCGTTACAATAAACATAAAAAAATCATTTTTAATTATTCACAAAAATATTTATTCAACTATCAAATCAGGAATCGCAAGATAAGAAATACATATATTAAACAAACACAGATGAAAGTTAGTCGATTCAAAACAAGCGAGAAGCTTTGCCATCCATTATCCGTTGTCAATTTGGCCTCGGTCTTTGCTATATCGTCTTCTTCTTCAACGGCTGGCGTTACTGCAACAGTCCGCTATTGAAAATAAAAAATATGTCAATTGTATTTATTAGCTTTGTTTCTAGTAGAATAATATTTTCTTTCAACATGAGAATTTAAGTGATTGAGAATTGTAATAGCTAATAAGATTATTTACTAGTTAAATAACTTTAAATTAAACATTTGGTTATTGTTTTCAAAAATCAAGTCAGTGCGCAAAGCCGGATTTTATTGTGCTCGCGTTTGGCGACTCTTAGTATAAATCGTTGGTGTTAAATAAAATAAGCAAAATCACCATTATACTATTTTATAGAAAGGTTAATAAATTTAAACTTTTTACATTAATTTATACATTATCTACCGATGATTTCACTACAATATTACTTTTCGGGTGTTCACTGTTCTATACTTGATGGAAAGGCATTCATTATATTAATAAAAACAACATATTCCTTTGTACTCGGGTCCTGACCTTTTTAAATAAAGTGGAAATAAAGTACAAAGGAATATTGTGTTTTTATTAATACAATACTACTATAAATTTACTAACAAGATACAAGCAAGTAAGAATGCCTAAAAGGAATCGACATGTTTTTCCTTTTTACAAATCAATATGAATGAAGTGAATGATGTTTTTTCACATTCATCTGAATTTTCCTAAAATGTTTGATTCACCTTTTTATCAAACAGTAATAAAATCGTCGCATATTATTATACTAAAAATCGTGTTTTTAACGATATCCGCTGCCAATCTCTCCTTCGCTCCATGTTTAGGATTGGAAAGGCGGTGAGAGGGAATTTCAGACTTTACAAACATCCAGGCCCTCAAAATCGATAAGTCGATTTAAAAATCTGTTCGTACTGTACTGACGACTTTGACAATTCGATCACAAACCCTGCATACTATCGAGCTAAACTTTGTAAACGTATGATTATATTTTCATATTGTATTTCCATGAATTTCTAAAAGTTAATATGTTTCGCAATTCTCATCAGTCATTGTCACACACCTGCAAAAAAAGTGGTGATCACATTGTTAGATAGATTTCAATTATGCTTACCGGTTCAAAGTCGCCATACATGACGATTCTTCCTATTTGGCTGTCCATTATTCCATTGACGGACTTTATCCAACTTGGTGTTGCGGAGGTTTGTTTTGAAACGTTTAGCAACATCATTCCGGCAACCAGAATGCCGCATGATAAAAACAATGAATCCCGTGTATAAATAACTAAAATTTTAAGGGAAAATATTAAGCAATTGTATCAAAATGCTATTTCTGTAGCCAGCAATAAAATCAAGTGTTATTAAGATATTCTTTCTTAAGCTTGCTTTTATTTAAAATGGATTGCTATACCTCTATTTTTGTAAGTGTGAAGAGAAAAAAGGTTGGATTAAGAAGAGCATAATAATAAGTGTTTTTTTTTGTCTACGCCCCCGCTTCTCATGGCCAGGTAAGGAGGGAGGGTGGTTAAGAGAGATAAATAAACTTTACTTTAAATCATGGATGTCCACGCCATTTGGAAAAAACATAAATAAGCAGTCAACGTTTCCATTCAGTGATTTGATTCCTTAACCAAGTAGAAGAGTGAATGAAAGTTCTATAGCACTGATCATTCGATTGTGGAATTGGCAAATAACAGTTTTGATAAGCTATTCTCAGTATGTAATTGAAAACAAATTGGTTTTCCATTCATCTTAAAACTCAATCATAATAAGCTTTGAAGAACAGTAGTTATATAATAAAGTTCTATGGAAGTTATAAAGTTAACTTGTTTTCGTACTTGCGTCTGGTATATCTGCATCAACTATCGGAACGAACATTCCTATGTGTTCAAGGTATCGGAAATGCAAAAATATATTATAAACCATTAGAATCATTCTCTCGGCTGATTTTATCTCCAGACATAAAGATGAAAGGCTTATAATAATCATAGCTAAAACAATAAGAAATTTATCAAATTTTATGATTTTATGTATAAAATTAGGATAGGTTTGCACTATGTCAGTCAAGTTAACATAAATAAATTACAAATATTATGAATCATCTTCCAGAAGTTTATGCAAAAACTAATGCATATAAGTCATACTTGGATAGACTATAACAGGGGTCGTCAACCTTTTTATGCCTACGGCCCACTTTTACTTTTTTTTCATGGTAAAATTTCCTTACCGCCCACCAACATCGCTATATTTCAATCCAGTATATGGGTGAAAAAAGTTTTGAAAGATTTTGGGGTAAGAAAGCGCGTCCAATCTGACACCTACATAAACTAATTTACACAAGGTGGAAGGGTACATGATATCAATATTGAAATATAGACAGAACAAAGATATTGATTGAAATGTGAATGTGAATAAATAAACATTTGTATATATGCAAAGCAATTCAAACATTAACTATCTCTCGTGTCAATGGAAGTATTTCAAAAATGTGATTTACCAAAGATCGGCATCAGATACTCATATTCCAGTACAACTGAGTTTCGTTTGATGGTCAGATTTATTTTAACTCTCGGATGTCTCAAATTCTTTATGGTCTCATCGGCCGTGTCAATCGTAGCTGATAACAAATTCCAAAACTTGTTCTGCTGTGATTCCTCTATTGAAATCTAAATTTGAAAAAAATGAATGGGTATACACAGGTTGTTTTCAAAATTTTACATGTTACAATCAACGTTCCCTCTAAAGCAAGAGGTTAGCTTTGGGAAATTTCAAAGGCTGCGGGGAGGCTGCGCAGACCGATCAAATATTAATTGAAAAACTGTTTTGTAGTGCACGCCAGCCCGGAATGAGTGTGCGGAGGTTTCCCAACTGCTGCGCGGCCGCGCAGCTTAGAGGGCACATCGGTTACAATCAACATTCCCTCTAAGCTGCGCGCCATCTGAAAACCTTCGCGCACACAGCGTGCATCCTGAACAACAATATAAATATTTAAAAAAATAATTGGAATGCCCCTAATTAACCAAAATTAATTAGAAATCGAACATTTAGATAAAATATTAAGAATTTAATCTTACTTACTATCGGAACAAGAAATTTATTAAGATAATGTATGTAGCATATACTTTGGATTAGTTTTAAGTAGAGATGTGAAAAAATATAAATAGATAAAACATTTTAATAACTTTATTAGCGACTGATTATTTGTTTGACTTTGTCTATTTTGTAAATACAATTTTGACATAACCTGATGTTCAGACAATATTATGTGTCGAAAACCTTTCAGTGTGCACCATCTGGTGGTGAATTATATACAGAGTTATGTGATTCAGTATCACAGCTTCATCTTAAAATGTATACTTTTGGATTTCGGTGGCACCTGCATTGGACAAAGAGTAAACCAACTCCTAGTGCTTGCCAGTCTTGCAGCAAAAAAACATGAGTGTGAAATTAAGTTTGGGCTGCCATTGTTATCAATTGCACAGCCTGTATTATCACGCTTGTACGTCACTTTTCATATCATGTTAATAGATAACTACCATTCTTTCTTTAGTTGTATTATATCATCAGCCTAGAATTAAAAACACTCACAAATGTCACTCATAAATCCACTGAAAATGTCATTCAAAAGCTTATTATACTGTTAAAGAAATACCTATAAAACAGCCACCAAATTATAAATTGTTCCATTGTTCTGACAACCTGTTATAAATATTACGAAATAAGAACAGTCATACCTCTGGATCTGTAAAGCGAATGTCAGAGTGCTTCTCCTGCATCCAAATCCCAAAGACCGAGGAGCAATTGTGTGTATCGTAGGGCCACTTTTTGTATGTTTTGGAACATGACATGCTGTAGGAAAATTTTTCATAACAGAAGACTTTTCCTGTCCAATAAATTGAGCACGGTTTTGTCATATGTTGCCTTTGCTGCTTTTTGCTTTAAATAAAAGAAATCCATCGTTATAAACTGCTTAATGTCAGAGTTACACAATTTTTAATTCATTGCCGTACTGCAAAAACTGTTTTTTCCAGGACACATACACAAAATCATTGTAGTCAGTTAAATTTAGTGTGATATACCTATTCCGACGAAGAATCATCAAGCCATGTTTTATGTTACTCTAAGCTTGGTTTCCCATGAACATTCAATACTTTTCTTTGGATATACTTTTTGGTTTTAAAGCGTTTCAAGAAGAAAATATCAAAATATGTTAAATTTATGTATCAATTTCAATTGATGTTCTCAACACTCTTTGGGGTTTCAGTAGTCAATGAATCCTTAATGACTATGAAATGACCACTTGTCCGAACAACAATATTAAACTGACTATTAAAAAAATTATTGTATAGTGTCTATAATCTATAATGCCTTATTACTTTCAAGGCAAGTCGCGATTGTCACTTGTGACACCATGTGAATAATATCAAAACGAAATGAACAGTCACAAGAACTAGGAGCGATCTACGAAACATCTTACCTATCCCCCTTGTCATAAATAATCAAAATATATTCTACCTTCCTAGACCTCTCACAGTATGACTTATTTAGACGGCCCTCAACTGAAGAAGCTAGGAATGCTTTCCTTTTAACTAAAGAATGACCATTAAAAAAATATAGCTATATATAGCATTTCTTCTTCTAAAGCGTAACCAGGGGCGGGTCTAGCGTTAAGCGGACCTTGCAGCTGCGTTGGGTCTCGAAGTACCAAGGGGTCATGATATCTTGGAATGTTTTTAAACTAGAATTCGAAAAAAATATGTTTTTGTTTAAAGTCCTCTCTCCATAGGATGGTTTTCATAAACAGTAAAACCTCGAGTATCCAGATTATTAAAATGCTATGGGTCTTCTACTTAAGTAATATTTTAAGATAAGCCGTTAGTATGGCCATTTTGTAAATAGAGCAAGAAATTTAAACCAAATTGACAAATAATTGATGAATTTGCAAGAAATAAAGCAAGACGAAAAATTATTTTTATTGTATTTTATGTTAATAAAAGTTAATAAGAGTTACTTTGTATAAAACATTTTTTTTTTTAACTTTAGTTTGAGGGCCCCGAAATTTTTACCGCTCTGGCTGTCTACTTCATTGATTTGCCATTGTGTGGAGCATACCGTTTTTCTAATGGAACATCTCAACAGAAGTCGATTTATGAAAACACGTACTTATTAAGTCGTTAAACCTCACGTTTTTCAGAGGAAGTAAGTATAATAAGATGCAGCCAGGACAGGTGGTCACACTTTGCATTGTTTTTAGGACACAACGGGTCACAAGAATTGCAAACATCACAGACATCCATGGCTTTGAGCACAAATCCAAAAATCAATATCAAGTGTCTGTACTGGGAGACAATCCTGCGGACACCGCAATTGAAAAGCACAGGGTTGACCGAGCAGTTACAAGCCCAGCAGAACATACTTGTCAGTGTATCTGCGTTGCCAAAAACATCAGCAATTTAACAAGAATTCAATAAACTAAGTGGAATCAAAGTATTGTATTGTTCAAAATTGAAACATTTTTATCTACAAAGTAAAAAAAATCAATTAAGTCTTTTTAATATTACCATTCAGAGATAGAATTTTTCCCAAAATTGATTGTTTTCCCTTGCTGTATATGTTATGTAAAAATAAAGAATAAAGCAGTTAGGAAAAAGTCTCAATTTTACAACGAATGTAACAACCTCAGCAAAATTTATATTTCACTTTGAGTATTGTTCAGTTCAGAAAAAGCGGATTCCACGCATCCATTACATGTCCAATACCTAAACGAATATATAGAAATTAATACAAATTGACAACGCCACATTTGCATCCGTGCTGAATCTACCGTGCTCGAACCGAGGCTTATTCCAAAAAGGATGTGAGTAGATTTCAAGTTTCTTTTTTAGCAGTAGTTTTGTAGTAAAAACATACACATCGATGACTGATATCTCAGGAGTCCAAATTGACGGACTGTCAATCATGACATCGTGAATTCCATCATACTCCTTTGGGTCCCAAGTCAAAAACTCGTCCTTCCATTTCTGAAATTGAAACATTTTTGTAGAAGCTTATTTTTCAAACGTTTTTTTAACCACGTCTTCTTCTAGTGTGGTTAAAGTTTTTTTACAACAACTACTCGTTACTCATTTGCTCGACTTCTACCTTTTTCAATAAGTAATGAAAGATAAGGCTATGTCACGACTAGGGAATCCAATCCGGAGCCAAAATATTGATCCCGGGATTTCCGGATTAGAATTTTTCGATCCCGGGATCCCGGGACTGGTCCCGGGATCAGTACATTGTTTAAGAAATAAAAATTGATAATATTAGTAAAAAATAAATTACAAAAATTATCTTATATTATATAACCAGCTGTAAACTGCCAATACGTTACCAAAAAGCTCTCTTAATCTCAGCTATTCGCGATGTAAAGGTGAATGAGTGGATTTTTTAATTACTTGTAAAAAAATATACGAAATAATTAATAAACTAACTTAATATGTATACATTATGTAAAAATACGAAATATAACTTAAAATGATTAATGTCCATAGCTGAAAAAAGCAATTACTTACTTCAGACTGCAAGAATGTAGATTTCTTAAATTGTCGTCTACATACATACATTCTTAATAATTTTATTGGAGTAAATAGAAGTAATTTAAATATTAAAATATTCCCAGAGTACCAGAGCATCGATTGTTTCGCCATTTAGTCAAAGGTTTCGGGTTACGGTACAAAATTAATGTTTATGAACAAAAAATTACTAAAAAAAACACTGCCGTTGGTATCTGGTAACATTCATAGATGTAGAGCAGCGTTTCTCAACTGGGAGCCATGTGGCCCCCTGGGGAGCCACAGCATGTCCCAAGGGGGCCACAGAGGAAAATTTCAGTTTTGGGGAGCCACAGCAGACTTTAGGGGGGCCACGGCCACCCAAAATATAATGAACTAAAATTTATATTAAAATGAAATAGAATACAGTAGGACAATTATACATTGCAGCAGAAATAAAGTATGTATTATACATACTTTTTCTATTATTTTCCAAAGGTATTTAGAGATACCATAATAACTGCATCTAAAAGTAAGTGTCGACAATATTGTATTGACTATCTTGTCCACGGATTTCTTTCATCACCCCATGATATTATGAATCTCATATGCTTAATATGTTTTGCTTCACTAATGCTACTATCCATTTTATACAAAGCACATGGGCATGGAAGAAAAATCATTTGAATAATTTAAAAAGCTTTAAGAAGTTTCCACATCAAAGAAAATAGGACATATAGTATCCAGGCATTTCTTATATAAACACGAAACATTCATTTACTAAGCGTCAGTTCAAGTTCATCCGTGTACATGAACGCCTGAAGATGCCAAAAAGTCGAAACCTGGGTCGTTAGTGACAAAATCTGTGAGAATGTACATAATTTGAACGATTCAAATTTATTGAAATTCCACCAAGCACCTTCAGTCGAAATCTTAAATTTTTAAATAATAATTTGTGTACAAAATTTTGTGTTGTATTTTTTAAAAAATAAATGTATATTTTTTCATTTTTCCCGAGCCCCGAGAATTTTATTACTATGGATAGGGGGGCCACGGAAAAATTTGAGACTCAAAAGGGGGCCACGGTCTTAAAAAGGTTGAGAAACTATGATGTAGAGAACAAAGCGAAAAATAAATTTAAAAAATATTGAAATTTGAAGCTTAATAATAACAAACAATGAATATTGTCGACAAATGCATTCAAATACAGTACACATGCGTATAATGTGTTGAAGAAAATTAAATATGATTGGCATCAAGTTACCTTTTCGGCTGCGACTCTTTATTATTGCAAAATCTTATCGCAAAGATAAAGTCTTAATAATAAAATTGGGTATCCTTTATTGCATATGCGTGAACTGCCGACTTGAAAACCAACACGTTTCTGTTTTAAAACCAATCCAGAATGTTTCAGGATCATTTCTTCTAATCCCGGGATTGAAATGTATCGAAAACTGTACGGGATCATGGGATTGGATTCTCTAGTCACGACTAGAGGTAAGCTAATCGCTCCCGCTATTTCCCATTTTACGTTTGGACAGATTAAGAATATCAGACATCACAGACATTTATGAAACTGTCCATTCTGGGATTCGAGCCTATCAGCACAGTAACTGAAGAATATAATTGACACACTTATACCGGAACATCTTCAATAAGAGTATATATTCAAACCCGTAAC
Organism: Himalopsyche tibetana; assembly: GCA_030503985.1. Taxonomy (NCBI): domain Eukaryota; kingdom Metazoa; phylum Arthropoda; class Insecta; order Trichoptera; family Rhyacophilidae; genus Himalopsyche; species Himalopsyche tibetana. The sequence continues at coordinate 16,881,425 of JAPJYX010000015.1, read as the reverse complement.
AAAGGAAGCTGTAATTTTCTTTTGGTGATTTTGCAGGAAAATCACCATGGCTTTCTACTAGTTTTCATTGTTTCTCTAGAGCCAGCAATCAAATGATTTTGGTTTGTAGTAATGAAATAGACATAAACAACCTAATTTTTACACAATTACTTTTATCTCAGGAGAGTTCTTACAATTGAAAATGAAAGAAGGGTTTTTGGGTGCGAATCGGTAAATGAAACATTAACATATCACCGCTGGTCATGATGAGTGTTTTTTGATACTTATAATAGATATATTGGTATATAACTTAAATAAATTAAGCAACTAACTCAAAATTTCAAAAAAAAAACAGTATTAATTTTCTTTCATTTGTTTTATCACTAGCAACTAACATTCATTCTCTACATTCGTAGTAAAAAATCGTGTTCTCCAAAGTAAAAGAATATTTTTAATTATGCTTTTATGGCTTACCAATATTGTCATTGTGTAAAGTGTGATTGCGTCAACTGATGCTCGCTGCAAATAAAAAAAAGGTTCATAAATAACTATTACTGCCACAAAATCGTCAGCTTTAGATATCTTGGAGCACACATCTCATTGCTTAAATATTTTGTTTTTTTAACTATGTCAGCTACCGATATGGTGCATATGAACATCTCGGGGTGACCTTTTTGACTAGAACCGATTACAAGTCTAGTAGTTTGCTAGTCGCTCTCGCTACAGCCTATTATAAGGGGCAGACGGGTGGGAGAGAATGTAATCATCACAGATATACATACATGCCTTTAACACAAAACTGCATATGAAGTAGCATATGTTGCCTATACTGGGATTTAAGCCCGTGGACCAGTGGCGGCCGGTCAATGTAGCATTGGATCAGTGCACCCCTTGTATATGCAGGGGCGGTTATATTTCATGAAATAATATTCAAACATAACATTTATACCATTCACTCATTTCAAATTCTTCATGTATTTATTGTCTATATATTTATTTTATTATAGACAATTTTTAATATTTATTACAGAAAATAAATAAATGAAGAATTTAAAATGATTGAATGGTATAAAAGTTATGTTTGAATATTGTTTCATGAAATATAACCGCCCCTGCATATACAATGGGTGCATTGATCCAATGCCACATTGACCGGCCACCACTGCCGTAGACACCAACACACATATAATAATCTCAATCACTCGACTATAAGACTAGTGAAAATATACACTAATATAAAATCCAGTTTGATAACTTTGTTATTCCACTGATTGAGTTGGAAATTGTCATACACAAAATTGATCTTTAATCATCACTATTTTAAGGATATTTATTTTTTAAATAAACATTAAGTAATTTGAATTCTTATAAATTACAAATTACAAGATGTAAGTTAGATTTTTTACTTTCTACTTGACACAGAGAGCTAGATACAAACAATAATAGTACTAATTTTTTTTAAAAAATTAACAATTTATAGCTTATTGGGTTAAGAGAACACCACTTTATGTTTATGTGATAATTATGTTTCTTGGCAAAGTTTAATCTACCTCATATGATGTTTTTACTGCGAGAATCATAATTTCTGTACTAATGTCCATAGAATCCGCCTTTTTTTTAACAGGCCTGACATCTTTATTGTAATTGCAAAGCAGCTTAGCAGTCAACTTCTTTTCCATCGTCATATTGTCTTCTGGCTTGCATTCCGCTGAATCTTTAAACAATAAAAATAACAAAGTATGAAACCTTTTTTCCATTCCCCAACTTCCGATTTGAAAGAAGTGGACATATAATGTAGTGTAACAATGTTGACAAGAACAGGTTATCCCACAAAGCTGTTCACTTTGTAAATAGTAATAATACAAGATTCTCATTTTCAGATCACAAATTATAACCTAAAAGGGATGGAAGCATCACATAAATCCATACATTTGAATATACATTCTTACATCAATAATTAAAGGGTCTGTGTGGAGATTTAAGACCCTAGACAGAGGGCCAAATTCAGGAATTCAAAATGAGAGGCGCAAGTAAAATACCATTTTTATATGTACACTATTTATCATGAAAAAAAAACAATCTAATGAGAGGAATGGAACTGTTTTTGGTCTATTATTTTTTTTAAAAATTCAGGTGTTAATTTTAGTAGAGATTCTTAAACATGTTTTAAATGTTCATCAGTGATGTTTGATCCTAAAGAGTTTTTATTGAGGTTCATAATTGAAAATGTTTGTTCACATATATAGGTTGATCCAAAAATAAGGATTATTATATTTATTTTCAATCTTTTTTTAAAAACGCGTTAGAAGATAAAAACGTAAATCTTTTTCAAAAATATAATATTACTCATGCGGCATGCGGCCCGCGAGCCTCAGTTTGCCCGTGTTTGCTCTAGAGCAAGACTACTCAACCCTTTGGAGATAAGCAACTACTTTTAATCTTAATGTTTTATGGCGATTCAAAGTTTAAAATATTCATTTAAAAAGGAAAAATATCGTTTATTATCAGCATGAACAAAATGATTTTAATTTCTTCCTCTTTATGTATAGACAAGGAAGATTAAAATATCTATATGCAGTATTTCATTAATTCAAGCAATCATAATTAGAATCAAATTTTCCTTCATAATCGACCTGTCGAGAACCTGTGCCCAAGAGCAGTGCTTCCATCTTTTTCATGCCTCAGTCCCCCTTAATCTGAAAAAATAATCTGCGCAGCATCGAATTTTTTTTATTTCACATGTTTATATTTTTTCACAAAGAATGTTGAAAGAATGAAAATTTTCGCGACCACGATTGACCACCGCGAAAAACCTTCAGACCCCCAGGGGTCCACGATCCCCAGGCTGGGAAGCACTGCCCTAGAGCATTATGCAATCATGATTTTTTTCAATTTGTAAATTTCAATCGAATAGTGACTTGTGAATGAGTTCGAAGGCATGGATGATTGTGATGTCTTGAACAGGGTGAAGCAGGAGCGCTTAGCTAACCACTAGTTCTTTTCCTTCTATCCCTACTCTCTTAGGAAACAAAAAAGTTGAGCAACTGAGTAACAAGCAGTTCTCGTAGAAACACTTCTGTGGAGATAAACTCCATTAGGAGTCTATATTCTCCACATTGGGAGTGGACATGTTAAAAAAAGTAATAATATGTACAAAAACAATACTAAACTAATTTAAGTAACTGTGACTTTACTAGTCACATGAAAATGAATTTCCTCAAGCCCAGCTCCAAATCCATCCAAAATAGTGAATAGAATACAAACTATGCCAGCACAAAAGAAACCAATTAATGCCTTTCAGAAAAAAAGAGTAGCATAATAATTTATTTAGCATTTTGCAAATTTAATCAAAGACATGTTCAGAATAATGATAAGACAGAATAATGAATGATTTTGATCCTAGAGATATTTAGTATGATTATTGAGAAGTCACAAAGGTTTAGGCACATACATATCGACTGTGGAAAGGAAAAAGGACGTAACCCACACAAATCAAATTTTACAGGAGGCGCTAAAAACGTGTTTTGGATGATTTGTGACATATGCAAATTATGAATTATACACGATCTTGAAGTGCAAGGAGACTTCTAAATTGGTGTTTAATTGACATAATCTAATATTAATTCAAGAATTTATCTAGAAAAAACAGTCTTTTTTCTTGGTTTTAATTTTTTACAAGGTCATCTTTTTCAAAATTTATAGCTAAATTTAAATACTAATTCGGAATTTGCAGCTTGCATCCTTTTGATAGAACATGTATCAAGTTTGACACATTGTGGTTATCGAAAAAAACCTGTTTTGAAAAAACTGTGGGTTACGTCCTTTTTCCTTTCCACAGTCGATATGAAAACTGTAAGAATTTTTTTTCACGACGTAATCAAAGACATTGTCTACTTACATGTTTCTTGAATGATTAATGCCAACATAAAAAACAAGCAAATTCTTTTTTTACCCATACTAGCTTTTGTTCTTATTATAATAAATTAAAACACTCACTAACAAATTGTGAACTTTCTACACTATTCAGTTATACTGTACACATTGATAACAATATTCTCAAATGAACTTTTCATGAAACGCCCATTAATACAATCTTTTTGAGCCCAGTGGCTCATCAAAAACATTTCATGCAATTGGTTTTACTATTATTATCATTATTTTTTTTTAAAAAAAAATATTTTAAGACTTGTTTTTGATTACTTTTCGAAATACAAACCTAACATTTCAATGACTCAGACAGTGCTAGTTTACAGTGGTGGTTTGATGTTTTCTTGAATTCGGAGAGAGGAGAACAAATAATGCAACTCCCTATATTGCTTTCCTTTTTAATCATTGATGGACCTGTCATGGACACGTGCTACTGGGGTCATGGAAGCCAAAATCTTCTCTGTGTTTTAAAACTAATTGGAGTCAGTTATTAAATCACTTGGCATAAAGGGATTTTTTAAGCACTCGTAAAATCACTTGAAATCGACCGCTCAAAAACCAATTTTCATATATTATATGTATACATTTTTAAAATCCAGCATTCAATACTGACCATGTTTGAACTTGTACTCGACAATTTATGATTTCTAGTCAAATCCCTTATAGGTGGGCTTCAGTAGATGACATATTATTAATAAGTGCAAAAGATTTAAGAAAGTTGTGAATCTACATCCGCGCCATGCTTAATAAATAATAAAAAAAGTGAAGAATTAAGGTAAGTAGGTTTATTCAATTCAACACTGGTAAATTTAATGTTATTCGAGTGATATTAATTATTTAAAAAATTTGTACACCACTGGTAAATATGTTATTTGGGTGATATTAATTATATATACTTTTACTCCTACTATTTTTAAAAATTCATTTAAACATCATAAATCTAATATATAATCTAAAAAAAAAAATATTATCTAATTATTATACATAATGTAATGTTTGCAAAACATTGATATTGATAAGTGGTTCTCTGCCTCCCCCATAATGATGTTTGGTCCAAGCTATCTTTGAGTGAAAATATTTTATTAAAAAACAGTAAACTGTATAGCTTACTTTTCATTTTTGATTAACACTTAAATGCATGCTATTGTTTGGAAGGGTTTTTTTTTTGATGTATAGGATTTAATAATGAGAGTAAATAATTAACCAATAAATTCATTAACATACTCTGTTTACTGCAGAGAAACGCAAGGTTTTTACAAATATTTCTTTGAATGAAGAAATATAATTGGCAGCTAAAATGTGTGAAGAAAAAAACTTTATTTATTGTACGCAAACTAACAGAAAACAAAGTAAATTGGGCCATGAATTTTAGGCACTTTCAGCAGTGGCGGATTATCCCACAAGTGCATGAGGTACGCGCTTGGGGCCTCAAAAAAGCATATATTTTATAAAACCCGTATGATATTATACATTCAGTTTTAGTCATTTTCAAATTTGATGCCTGGGGCCAAGTGCTCAATCTGTCACTGACTTTCAGTGATAACTGCTGCTGCTAGAGTGATGGTCTTACAATGTTGGAACTGTTTTTTTGAGCTACATATTTTTATTTTTACTACATATCTTCAAAATTAGAAGAAAATATATGTTATTGAATATAACTGATGGAGCATTAATTATGACCTTTTTCTATAGGGAATAGTTATTATATTTGATTGCTGTGGTCAAGTGAAGTGGTAACTTTTCTACACTTCTGTATTGATGTTGTTTAACGATCAATGGTTCAAATCCCCAAATGAGATGTCTTAAAGCAAAAACCAATATGTCCACTTTGTAATGTAAGTAGTAAACGACATTTTTGTGCTTCACGTAACTTTTTTAGTTTTATTGATTACATGTTTCTTCCAGCGTATTGAATTTCCAATTGAGAATAATATGCCTATTTGTACAACCAGTCACCTGGCTATTATAATAAATATAAGCAAAATAAAATTAGACACATTCCCACTGACTTTACTGGTTTCTGCATGTGGTTTCCATGTGCACTGTTGAGTTTTTTTAAATTTTAGGTATTTTACCACTATTTATTATGTGAAATTAATGGTTTATTTTACAGTGGGTCTTCTACTTAAGCGATCATTGCGTTCGTAAGTCGAAAACCGAATACTTAAATTTCAATATATATTTATTGTATAAATTATAATCACAGTTTCATATTATGGGATAGTGAAACTCAAATGATTTTTTTCCACGTAGTTCAGTCGAATGACGTTCCGGCACCTTTTCTTTATGTTTAATGTTAAAAATCAATATATAGCGGTGATTCAAGTAGCAAAAAACGACGTCCAGAAATGCCTCCATTTTTGTCTACAAAGTCAGGGGCCGGGCTACGATTTAAAAGTACAATGTACTTATTAAATGATTAGCCGCGATGCGTTAACTATTTTTGATATATTAATATTATAGTATATGATACGTGGAAGTGGGGTGGACAGTTTTGGAATGTAATGTGTATTTTGTCTTGATATCTCAATTGCACGCACAAACTCCTCGTGGAAAATCGATTTATGAAACAATCTACTTATTTCGTATATATTTTTTAAATTCTCATCGTCGTAACTTTTAAACCATGTAAGTAAAAAACCCACTGTATCTGTACATATTTTTGTTAGATTTTGACAAAATGTGGACGTAAGCTATTTTTTAAAGTGCTATAAATAGTTGCTTTGATACTTTAATCGTTTTTTTTACAAATTTATGCAAAGGCATGGATGTATGTGATGTTTTCTTACTTACATTTTCATTTGATTCTAAACATAAAGCGCTTATAACAATTAACAGACATCTTTTTATTCTTCTGTTTCTAAAAGGGTAGGTTGGCAACTATTATAAAAAAATATATATATAAATTACATCGTATTAAAACACTACATAATGGGATAATTAATTCCAAATTTGGAGGAACAAAAAAATATATGTTATATTATCTTGACCGTTTATCGAATAAGAAACTGACCAAATAATTAGTTGCCGTTAATAAAATGCTACAGTTCGTAGTTTTTTAGAGTGGCAAGTTTTATGATAAACTTCACTTTGACAGTTATTTATTTAAGGCCGGTGTTGGATTCAGTAGATTTTACTTAGGCAAAGTTATAATAAAACTGTCAATTCTAGTGAATATTGTTTTGAAAATGGAAGAAAGCCCGCTAGATTTTGCTACTCAGGCGACAACAGCCTTAGAAGCGGCGCTGTCCGCAAATACAGACGATTTGAAAGATAGCCTAATTTTAGATCATATTAAAAAACTTTCCTCTGATATGGGGAAGTATGTATTGGATCTAAAAGAAAGTGAGTCATTTGTTTATTTCTGATTTACACGTATTTATAATAAGAGTCAATCCGTCTATTTTTAGCGAGTATGATTTAGTAATAGAAACGTAATACTGAAGTGAAAACAAACAAATACAGAGTGGGACAGGTTGATCTTTTATCTGGTTACAGTTAGACTTAAAATTCTACAGAATATCATATCCTCTTTTGTTAGCCACAAACCTCTGAAGTAAGATTCTACAAAGTTTAGTTTTTGTCTTGTTTTGATTTGACAATACATTATTGTTTATTGAGAAACTGTGTGCGTACCATGTACGGGCTTAGCAGTCAAATCATTTTATGTTTCTGTGATTTAATAGCCTATTGCGCAAATTGAAATATTTCTCGATAGTCGAGATTAAATATGTTTTTTTTATATAACAGAAGCAGACTGGGTTACTGGTGTGAAAGACATATCGCTTGCATCGTATTGCCTGGGTCGAGTCGCCCTTCTCGACTTCTTCACCTATTGCTGTATCAACTGTCAGCAAGTCATACCAGACCTGCACGATCTGGAAAATCTGTACTCCATTGATGACGGACTTGTTGTGGTAACTATAAAATCCTCATTCCTTTAAATTCAGAATAATTTAAAAACTTACATGAGTGCTTACTATGAAAATGAATTAGTGTGTTCTCATTATCACGCTGCATCTGGCGGCTAGATGTCTAGACATTCAGCGTCAGGTATTTTTATGCGCAGCCGACGGCGTTTATTTTAGACCGAGGCCTTTGGCTTGTAAAAATTTGACAATAATTGTTTTATTTGTTGTAAATAGGTAGGAGTCCACAGTGCAAAGTTTGCAGCGGAAAGATTATCAAAAAATGTATTGCATGCTGCACAGCGACTAGGCTTGACACATCCCATTCTGAATGACCCCCAAGCCGAGCTATGGGACCGTCTAGGAGTTCGCTGTTGGCCAACGTTGCTTTTACTGAGTAAGCATATTACACGGTCCTATTTGTATGAAATATGTATGAAGCAGGTATAACATGGTATGGTATTACAAAAAGACAATTTTATTACTACACATTTAAATGAATATTTATTTTTATGTTTGCATTCAATCTTCAAGTGAGGCTGTGTGGCTTGAGATAGAAAAATATCCACCGCACGCAGACGGTAGATGTAGAGTGTGCTCTTTCATTTAAAAAAAACAACTGCCTAGCATCAAAAAAATATATCTACAAAATGATTAAAGAAAATTTTTGTGAAATGTAATAGTACTGAGGGATCTCTTTCAAACAGAACATGACCATATAATTGATCTTGTTATATATAACTCTTTACCCACACCAAATCATCATTAGTATTTATTATTCATTAAAAGATAATATTTAGCATTACAGAGAATCAATCGCTTATACACCAAATACCTGTAGATAAATTTGTAAAAACAAAGAAACTTATCAAACCGTGCCCTTATTATTATTTTATATTTAACCTCTTGAGAATTTAACTTGCAATCTTCTAATCAAAGCAAAGGTTTTGCCAGACTGAGACCAAAAATGATTAGGTTATTTATTCCAAAACATTATTTGCGTGTTGACTTTAATTCATTTTACAGATCCACTAGGCAAACCAATACTAGTTCTGGCCGGAGAAGGTCACCGTGATATACTGTTCAGATGTGTGTCCGTGGCCCTCAACCACTTTCGCTCGGAGGGTAGTTTAAAACCTTTGAGCTCAATTGACGGACCGCTTCAAAGTATCCCTGAAGCATTGCCATCGCCTAGTTCAACTTCCAGTTTAAAATTTCCTGGAAAGGTATACAAAATTATTATCTGGTTTGACTGTTTTTTTTTTTTATTGCTTTTCATCGCTTCTTCTCTGATTTGTTTAGTAAAGTTAAACATGAGCCTTGTTTATGTCAACCTGATTTAAGTGCAGTCACTTTCCTTTATCTTTGTGTATATATTATATATACAGAATTCTCTTGAAGGAGTACAGAGGTGTAAATTTTGTTTGGTATGATAGATTGCTGACAATCGGGCCCTTGGTCGAGAGTGATCGGTTGCGGTGCTCGAATCCCATCCCAGCACAGACAGTTACATAGATTTATGGACTTCTGTTAGAAATCATGGATGTATGTGATATCTAAAATGAACTACCCTTCCGATCCTAAAAACGAGGCGAGAGTAATCAGTCGTGTCCTAAGCCTCCCCTTCTATCCCTTTCATCTTAAAAAAGACTAGTTTATCAATTAAACAACAAGCAGTTCTCGAAGGAATCTTCTGTTAAGATAAACTCCATTAGTAGACTCTATATGCACCTCATTGGGAGCTGAAACAGTTACAAGAAAAAGATAGTTTGCTGTCAAAAAGAGAATTAAATAGTGTACCAAAATATTCTCATCATAAAAACATGCCATAACCCATGCTTATGCGGCATTAAAACAAAAATGCAATACACTAAGCAAAAGTATGATACAAAATTTCATCTGAGACTACCTGATATAAAGTATTTCTTCAAGCCGAGAATTATAGAAAAATCCCCCACATGAATTAATGATATGATAATTGTCAGTCAATTTCTTAATTCTGTAAAAATCATATTTTCAGAATATACAAAAAGGGATGCTACTGTAACAATTTATGTACCAACTGCAGGACAAGATTAATCATTTAAATACAACGTTCTTTCTTTTCCTTTCTTACAGGTAACACTCAATCCATTCTGCACCAAAGACAAAGCAGAACCGTGGATCACTATTTCGGATTCCGGCAACAATCGAATTATATTGATTGATAAAAATGATTCCATCACACATGTTATCGGAGGAACAGAGCCAGGCTTAAAGGTATAACGCATCGCATCCACTATTCGTGTATTGATATCACAAAGAGTTGAATAACGATGAGTGCTATTTTTCTAGGATGGTTCAATCAAAGAATCCCGATTTAATAACCCTCAAGGTATTTGCTGGCTGGACAGCGCTACATTTGTCGTCTGCGATACTGGCAATCATGCTCTGCGCCGTATCTCTCTCGCTCACGGCACCGTGGAACTTTTGGCCGGAACCGGCGTGCAGAACGAGTTCGGTGATCAAGGTAAGCGAGATACTGTAATGTCAGCGAATGTTAATTCTTTGCGATTATTGGTTGACATATCTCATATGTTATCGAAATTTTAGGCGGCCTGAAATATTGCCAACAGTCGCTGAGCTCTCCGTGGGACGTTGTTCTTTACAAAACGCCAGATATGGATTTAACACTGCGATCACCTAACAAAACTGAAGACAATAAAGATGAGGTGAGGAAATCCAGCAAATATATTAGTTTATCAGCATAAAACAGGCAATAATGTACTCTACTGTGTAAAAAAAACATGTGGTCGTATCAGTCGCTATAATATTTTTAATATTTCTTTAACTGTAGTACTCATCGTTAGTACATCACCACCAATATTTGTATATCTCGAAATGGAACGCCTGATACAGTGGATAACACTCGTTATCAAGATTGATGGTGTTGAAAGTTGAAATTAGGGGTGTGGATTATTTCTGTCAGATGGTAATGTAACACATGAAGACTTCATCCTAAAAACTCAAATTTTACCCACTGCTTACTCGTAACTCTATATTTTTTTCCCGTCAACTTCTATCAGTATTTTGACGATATTGCCACCCATCTTATTGATGTGTCCATTTATTTTACAGTCCTGCGGCATGGACGACAGTATGCGGCGAGTATTGCTTGTAGCCGCAGCCGGCGCTCATCAAATATGGGGAGTCTTCCTCGACACCACCGTTTGGTGGAAATACAAAACACATCCCGAAGGTAATGCCATGAAAATTATTCATGTACACGCAAAAGAAAAAAGTAAATAGACCACTGAGCACAATAATGATTTACTTGTTGAATTTTCTTCTTGCCGTATCTGCTTTCGATGTGGAGCATACTGACTTTTAATGAAACACCTCAACCAAGTTGTTTTACAAGAATCGGAGAGCTGGTTGCTTAATCTCTCTTTAAAAAAAAAGAGAAAGATGGGAATAGATGGACAGGACTAGAAGTCGATAAATCAATTAATGTTTGTTTCCATACTAGGATGTGAACGCGTAGCCACTCTACTGAAGAACAAAACATTGACCAGTCCGCCACAGGCCTAGCTATTCGTTGATAAAATAATAAAACTATCGTGATGCAGCAGTTGACAGGAAACAACATTTATTTCAGGAACTGTTGTGGCCCTCGTCGGCAGCGGTCGTGAAGAAAACAGGAACAACAGATACCCCAACTCGGTCGGGCTGGCGCAGCCCTCGGGTCTAGCCTTAGCTGTAGATAAGTTGTACATCGCAGACAGTGAGAGCTCAACTATCAGGCGGCTCGATTTAGCGTCTGGACAAGTCACCGGTGTCGTCGGAGGGGATAGGAATCCTTGTGTAAGTAATGATCTTTAATTCTACATTAATTACTCATAAAAATCATGATTCATTGATGAGATGCCAAACTGAGTGTCTTAAGAAGAAGAAGAGAAACTTAAGTTAAACATTGCATATGTCTAAAATTTTGACAGAGGTAGCTTGAGAAGTAAATCCCATCATTATCAGGAGTGACACTTAATGAAATGTGACGCCATTACCTTATTGTAAATCTGATGCATGGCTATCCATAAAAAACAATTCGAGTGTAGAATAAATTAAAGATCATTTAACAAAACAAAACATATCTTCTGTTCACGATCTTCTAAAAAAGACATTTTACAGTTTTTAATAAACAATCAATCAACCGCAGACATGTTACATATAAAATAAAATAAGTAACTCAACTATTTAATTACCTTTGTTCCAATTAAGTTATATCCAATATACAAAAACTTATTATTCTTCTTCTAGAACCTGTTTGCATACGGGGACTTAGATGGCAACGGTTACTCGGTACGTCTTCAGCACCCCCTCGGAGTGACATTCTGCCCTTCAACCCAAAAAGTCATCGTAGCCGATAGCTACAATCACAAAATTAAAGTAATAGACCCGTCCGGCAACGAATGTACCACAGAATACCCTACCCAAGAATCGAGGATTTTGCTTGCAGAACCCAGCGGTCTATGCGCCACTCCGACGGGCCAGCAGATATTCGTGGCCGATACTAATAATCACAGAATTGTTAAAATCGATCTTGACACCAAAATCTGTAACGTAATAAAAAATATTGACTTACCTAGAGTAAAAAAAGAAAAGAAAGACGATTATAACGCCAAAAATTTAATTGCATGCCCGCTAAATTTTACGGCTTCTTCGCTGAAAGACGGCGCATTAGTTGTTTATTTGTTTTGTGAAACAGAGAAAGGAGAAAAAGATCTCCATTTGACGCCTCAAGCTCCTCAAAGGTGGTCTGTGAAATTCTTGGATGTCAAATCTCACGACGATATTACCAGCGAATGGGATTTATCCGGCGGAATACGCGCCAGCAAAGAATTCCCCGGCAAGATAGAAGCAAAGTTAAAATCTAACGTTGACACTAATTCAAAGAAAATAATGAGAATAGAATACTTTTTGAGTCTGTGCGAAGGAGGACTCTGCTTTGTACGTCGTTTCGCTGTCGATTGTCAGCTAACTTTGAAAGCTGATGTCAAAGATAAGATGCAGTATGACGTTAACGTCTCGCTCAATTCGGCAGGAGTAATAAAAGCTGCTGCAAAACCGGTTTAGTAATCATTTCACCGATGAATTTCGGCCAGTATTTATTTGCTTTCACTGTGAAATAGTATTAATATATTTGTTTTTATACCGCTTTTTTATACACGTACGTATCTTTTAAATTAAGCTGTATGATTGTTATAAAATATCTCTTTTTATGTACATAATTATATATAAATATATTTTCTTAATATACAACATATTTGAATGTGTTTTATTGATTCCCGTTCTTTTGACATTAATATTTCGTAAGCTCACATTAATGAGCCCTCGAGATGTAAAGTGAGCCAAGTAGTAAAATGGAAAAACTCACTTTTAAGTATAATCACATCTTTACTTGGTGATTTGGTGTATTGTATGTTTATATTTTAGAGAGATAACACTTTTGCAGTGTAGATTTACTGAGCTCACTTTACTTTTACGATACTTTAAGACATGTAGAGTATTATAACGCATCTAACTATTTTTTTCCTGAAATACCACTTGGCTCACTTCACCTCTCAGGGGTTCACTTATGGGCTGATTGTATCAGAAAAAGCAATAATCTACATTTTGTTATGGACAATTTTAAACTATTTACTTTGGGCTACTAACCAATGCACTTATTTACATAGTTACAATTTTTTTTTTTGGCCACTTAAGCATTAAGTTTACGTTTACCTTTACATATCTACTTAATTGTGCATTCTATTATTATTTATTCATTTGTTTCAAACACATAGCAACAAACCGTTTATTATAATTTGAAAAAAAATGATTTGCAAATTGAATTTTATTATTATTATCACGATATAAACACCGTATGTCAAGTGCCAAAGACAAATCATCTTCTTCAGTTTTTCTTGAGGCAGCGATTTCCAACCTGGGAGGCGTGGACTATTGCAAAGGGAGGCGCGAATAGTCCAAAATATTTATTTACTCATTAAAACGTGTCTTTATTACTATATGAAATAAAGAATGGGGAGGCGCGAAAACATTTTTTTCCTCAAAGGGAAGGGCAGAAACATGAAGGTTGGAAACCACTGTCTTAAGGCGATTAAAACAATTGAATTATTATTATCAGCAGACCGCGATTTAAAGGTAGACCTCACGCTAAAGTGTATACTTTAAAATGGCTTATTTTGCAATGTCACATAATAAAGTAATGTAATTTCACACAATTGTGAAATATTGTTTATCAACTGTTATAACTACATATTATAAAAGCATTAAAAGTGTACATTTTACAATTCTTCATTATTATGGTGTTTACAAACCATGAATTCTCTATGGTGGAGAAATCAAACCGAATTGACAGTTATTTATCACCATGGTTACAGAGTTTAAAATGCATAACAACAATATTTAGTTCTCCATTGACAAAACAATTCTCAAGTAGCACTTTATTGACCAGCGAATATTATAAAACTAATGACTGTTATTACAAATATATTTATGGAGGCACCCGCTTTCATCATCATGCTGAGATTTTTATTAGAATTTTCTAGTGTCAGGGGAATCACAGAAATATTTCAATTGAACGATTTAAACAATTGTTCTGCCAAGCAGTATTATAACATGGAAGCTTTCATCTGTGCATCTTGTCGGCCAGGGTTCGTCAAAACAGATAATGGTAAGTAAAATAAAGGTAGTTCGAGTTACTTCATTGAGAACACGATTTACTTAAAAAATCTGTATTGGATAAACTTGTTCCTAGGAAATATTGATAAAAAGAAATCTAGCGCCATTTTTCTGTAAAACGCTTAATAGAGGTACTTCTTATTTATATAGTTGAGGAGCAAACATTCAAAAAGTGTTTTGTCACACAAATGCAAAGCTTGGAAAATGATGATTTAAGTGTTGCAAAAGTGACGGTTTGTATGAATGTGTCAACTTTATGATTTCATTTTAATATGAAAAAAAACCTTTTTGAACACTAATTTTGGTTTCTATTCATAGGTTTTATTATGGACTATTAGAATTGATATAAAACGCAATTTTTCAAAATTTGTGACAAAACACTTTTTGAATGTTTGCTCCTCAGTTATGTATTTTCCCTAAATTTGTATACACATTGACTTAAAGTGATGCCGTCATCGGGCAGCCCGTTTTCAAAATTTATTGAGATTAATTCAAATATATTTTTCAACCAGTGTTGCCTTCACAGATGACAAAAATACAAAATAATGGTATTTATCACCTGTTTAATTTAATGTTTTTCTAAAAACAGTTTAAAAAATAAAAATTGTGCAATATGTACAAATAAAGTTTTCTTCACTAACATTTGTTTGGCAGTTGATAATAATCAAAAGCTATATTCAATATTTTGACATTAATCATTGTGTCAATTTCAGGCATGTCTTGTAAGTGTATTGGATCTAACAGGATCTCTGAATCATTGGGGGGATTCGCACAACAATTCTGCATTCCCTGTAAGCCGACTGAATACGTTTCAAAGGATCGATCGGCGTGTGTTCCACGAAATTGTTTCAACAACACAAGCGGTAAAACCAGCTGCGCTGTATGTAGGAAGAATCAAATAATTGGTGAGCGAAGATCAAAATTATGGTCAATTTAAACAAAAAGAAATCACAATTCAATCCCGACATGTCAAATTTTATTTTGTTTATATTTATTGCAATTAGTTTTGAACTAGTTAATAAAAATAATCATATTTGTTCTTAATTGGAAGTACAATACGATGGAAATAATGAACTATCAATAAAACTAATAATTAAAGCGTTAGATATTGAAAAAATTGTTCAATTCTAACATTGAAAGTGGACATATCAGTGTTCGCTTTTAGAAGCCTCATAATTCAGCCCATCTACATCACGGGTCGTCAAACTGGTTAAAGGCTTCCGTGGTGGGCGGTGGGCGAATTTTGTTTTACCCCAAAACCTTTTAAAAAAATTTTCACCCATATATTGGATTGAAATATAGCGATGTTGGTGGGTGGTAAGGAAATTTTACCATGGAAAATAAGCAAAAGGGGGCGGTAGGCATAAAAAGGTTGACGACCCCGGATCTATGTAAATATAAATATGTCGTGACAATAAATTAAGGGGCACTTGTTAAAATGTTTTTCTTTTGGAAACTCCTTATACCATCAAGGTCCCAAGCGGTCATACTCTATTGATTTGACTGATTGCATGATCCCTTATAAATTCTTTTTTCAGTTACCCATTCTCTGAACACTTCTATGCTACCTGTGGCGGAATGTCTCACATGCTCTCCGGGAAGTCTCCCTTCAGCTGATAGAACTTATTGTCGGAGATGCTCCGTACGTTCAGCCAGGAGTAAGGCTCCGTCTTGTGACTGTGACAGAAAACAAAATACGCTGATTGACGACATGTGCATCCCGACTAATTTTACTAAAAATATATCGGTGTACGAGCCGGAGACGTCTTCCGGTGAAGTGTTCAAGTCCACTTTTTTTGATCAGTATTTTATACAGTCAAATTATTTATGCTCTGTAAGTGTTTTATACCATTAATTAATTCCATTTAAAAGCTTAACGACCACACGTTTTTTTATAAAATTTCACCTGGTGAAATAAAATTTTGCGATAAATTCGCAAAAATTATAATTTTACTAAATTCACTATAATTTGTAAGCAAATTGAGATATCTTTACAAAATTTAATTTTCTTAGCTTCTAGATACTTCACCTATACGCATATATGTATCCGCCGGCCAGCAACCTTTGTTTTTCAAAGACTCAAATACGCGTCCACGGTCGTTAAGCTGTTAATGTAATATTTTTAATCAACTGTAACAATAACAATCAATCAACAAGAACTCATTAGTAAAAATGTATATTTTAGAATATTTATAGATATAGTATATTATATACACTATAGTATATTTTAGAATATTTGAAACTTTTCTTATGGGTGTTTGTGTTAAAAAAATCCTTCATTTTCATCTTCTGAGATCCTTCCTGATATATTTTTTCAACGCAATGTAGAGCATATTATGGACTTCTTACATACCAGTCAGTCGCTCACACTTCCTTTTCAGAAATTATGGATGTAGAAGAATAGGGCTACAAAAGAACTGGTCGCTCTCTCTATGGTATATATATACCATAAATTAATTTAAAATTGTCCATTCAGGGATTCAAACCTTTAGCTCCTCAACTGACTTGTATAAAAACCCTAGATTTTCAATTTTTATTATCTTTCTTTCCCAAAATTCTGTTTCTACAATAACTGTTGTTTTTCTTTTAGCTACAAAACAGTACAGCGTGCCAAATTTTAGCGAATATGTGCGTCATGTCGATGTACAATAGTGATAAAAATTCGCCGTGTTCTAGATGGAGTAAACAAACCCAAGGTAAATTCATTACGTTCTCTACTATTGAAATAAATTATTCATCAATATTATTATCTTAATTAATTATATTTCGTCTTTTTTCCAGTCATTTCAACTTATTGAAGCTGTTACACCGTATTATTGTCAACCCATCAAATCTTTATCTTCCCAGGGTATTCAACATTGTACTCGTCACCGACTCCTACGAATTTACATCCCTAACTGAGCATTTCTTGTTCCACAGCAGTTTTAAGTGCTTTCAAATAATTGCCAAGATTTTCTTAGGAGCATTTATCTAAGACTTGGCTGATGTGCAATTAAAGTGTGCTGAAATAAGCACAGTTTGCAATTGGAAAGAGACTTGTTCTTTGTATGATACTGAAAAGTATTAAATGCATGCAATCGATCTTAACATAAAATGATAGTTGGTGCAATGGAGCTGTACCCCATTGCATATATCTTCTTAACGAGAAGAACTCTGATAGCAAGTATTTCTGTAATGCTATTTTATTCACAAGAAAAGTTAGTTACACATCAAATTTAATACACTCTGTAACCTTCGTCAAAATTCATCACCTTGTTTTTAAATGCCTACATCACAGACGGATGTCTCCGATGTGACATAGTTTATGGAAAATGTGTACTTAGTAATAATTATTTTATATTTCAGCGAGTCCTGTTCTATTTTATGGCGAAGATGAGGCATATTCGGTCTTATACCGAAAGAAAATACCTGTCACTTTTAGTTTGAGTAAAAAGTCTGAGGTTTGTGTATTTTATTTGTGCTTTAATATATAGTAATATTGTTTTTATTTTTGGAACTAGTAAACGCCTGAGGGGATTCACAGTGGATTGCTCAAACGTACTTCTGTCTTGCAGTGATGGAAATTACATTTCTCACATTTGAAAAATTAGAGATGGAGACTAGGATTTCTCTGATAGTAATGCCACCTGGGACTCGAAGCTCCATCAAATGTATACCCAATTAATTTAAAGAACTCCAATCATTCTCAATCCAACAATTTAACCTTTAACATAGTTTTATTAGGCTCAATTATTGATGTTTTACCATCTTTTTTTTTTTACATGAAGCTTAATAGGTTAGAGATCGTTGCTATTAGTATATCACCGGAAGGAAAAATTTCAGGCCCAATTAATTCTTCATCACATTGGCTGCTGCCGTGTCGCACAATATGGAAATATACGGACACTTTTAAATTTGCCACGAACTATAGGTAAGTCGCTTTCATAATAATCTAGTTAAAATGCATGTTATGAAGAAAAATGGGTCACAGATTAATAGTGATGTAACTCCGGTTATGTAAATATTTAATTAGGCAAGGTTTTATAAAATGTTATAAGAATCAAAAAATATTCATTTATATTACGTGTAAGTCTTTTTTATTTCAAATATAAGTATAGAATGCGACAATGTAGAGAGACACAAATTTAAACATAAGACTAAATACCAAAAGTAAAATCACTAAATATTATAAATAATGGTAAAATTGAGCTTCTTCACGAGTATTTCAAATGAAATTAAACATTCTATTTGGAGAAACATAATATTTAGCAAGTCTATATAAAAACAGAGCACAACCTTTGAGGGCTGCGGATGCCTCCGGAGGACCTCAATCCGGCTTGCCTATTCTTTTGAGCGGTGGGATTGCGACTCCCTGGAGGAGCGTCTGGTACAATCCATAGGATGTACTTGAGATGCTAGTATGTCATGAGAGAAATTAAAGCAATTAGCGGGAGATATTGAATCACGGAGGCACCGAGAGGTGGTTATATGTCAAAGAAGAATAATGCAAAAATAACCATAAAATCTATACTAAACAAATTATCACTTGTATTCTAAAGTTTAAAGTCCTTCATGGTTAAAATGGAAAATATGGAAGTGTAAAAACAAAAAAACTGATATTACACTTGTGTTTTGATTTGATTTTCCCATAATTTTCTCATTACATATATCTACTAATATTAAATATCATTCTATCATCGCAAGTTATTCTAAATCAGAACACAAAAGAGATAGAATTACAGTTCAAGTAAACCTAATTTGTTTCCTGCATTATAGGCACAAATGTACAATTGGCGCTCAGCAGTTGGCTACGGAATCAAAGACAATATTTTACGAGCCATATCTCAAATATACAGAAATAGTAGACAGCAAGGTATCTCCACCTACATTGTATGCGATTCCGATTCTAATAAAAGGAAAACTGGCAAATTTCAATAAGGTATCATTTTTTGGTCCATCTGCACATTTTAATCTATTTAACAAAAATTTACCCAAAACGGAAAAGAACTGTTACGGATTAATTTTTACTGAAACACTTTTCAATGTTGGTTCAACTTTTATTCCATATACATAATTATTACGCTTTGACAAATCACTAAATATAATTAAAATGAATACGACGTGAGTTTCAAGAGGTCTCTACTTAGTCTTGACAACCGTTCGATTTGAATGTTGAATTTAACTGAAGTGGAAGGAATCAATTTATAATTATTTGTCCGTTGAAAAGTTATTGTTGCATTGAAATAATAGATTGCAATCAAATAAGACCAACTTGAATTATGTTATGTCAGGGGCAATCATCATTTCACAGTGGTTGATTTAGCGTATCCATAACAGAAGGACAACTTTAGATTTTTTTTGCATATAAAATTAAAATTGATATTTTTTACTAGATGTGTTACTTATAATTGTGACATGTGTTTCACCTCTTTAAGAATCATCTTCAGCACTGTGGGACTTGTAGGATTCTGTAGAAAAAACAGCTTTTATCTGTAAATTCTTTTTTTCTGTAATTTATCTTCATTTTATTTTTCATAAATTTCATCCGAAGTGTTTAAAATGTATAAATCTATCTATCAAATTATGACCTGCAAAGTTACAAAATAATCTTTTTGTTGTGCGATATTCGTGTACTATTGATTTTTCTTCTCATTTCTTTAGGAAAATGATATCAATACTTGGCAATTGGTAAAAAGGTTTTTCATGTTTGATAAAACAAGCGGAGAGACACTCGCCGGGGACGACCTTAGCGATCTCAAATACTTCAGGTATCCGAAAAAAGTAGAGCTGAAAATAAGGTAAGGAAATCGGTGGTGAACTAATCTATCCTAAACAATTTTGAAAGGACTAACTTTTATGATGGTTAAAAAAACTTATATAAAGTGTGGAGTATTTTTTACATAAGGTGTCAAGTAAAAAGCGATACAATCACATTTTGTCTGAATCGAGAAAAAAATATGTGCGTATTCTAACACTTTTAGAAAATTTATATGATTCAAAACTCAATATAAGTCGATGAAAACAAATATTTCAAATCTTAATCAGCGATCGAAATATGTATTTAATTTGGTTGATTCTGGTAACTGGTATCTGCTATGTATGATCGCCTGCTGTAGCCCAGTTGGTTAGAGCTTGCTCTGCCAATCACGCAGGTCTGAGTTCGATTCCCGGTCAGATCACAGTGAATTTGAGAATTATTCAATTCAAAATTGTGATCGAAGACTGGGTGTTTGTGATGTCAATTCACATAACTTCCTCTCCTCCCATCCTTCTGATCCTTTAATAACTGGGTGTAGCAATAGCGATTAGCCAACCACTGGTCCTGTTCTAGCCTTATCCTTCTTTCCCTACTACTCACTTTATAGAAAAAAACTTCTGTTAAGATACCTCCATTAGGAGGCCATATGCTCCACATTGGGAGCGGACATGGATTAAAAAAAAATGATTTTATTTTGCTTATCTTTATTATTTTAATTGTTTGGCTTATTTACTAATAAACACTGATACTTTTATTTATATGAGGATATGACCAAATGGAAAAAAGAATCAAAGAACAAACATTTTTTGCTTGAAACGTCAAACCACTGTTTTCCGCAATTATTGAAATGTGTACATATCATATTTTGTTACTAAACACTTCACATTTCTCATTGCATTATTAATTCAGTAGTCATAGAAAAACTGATTTCATCCGACAATCTTCTGTTTATTTCAATCGTAGAATTCGCAGAAAGGGAAGGGATGAAAGGAATAAAATCTACCCGCCGCTCTTGGTATTGGATTACGGAGAATTGAATGAATACGAAATACGTGATGATGTCGATGTCACTATGATTTTCAATGTCAACTATGAGTTGGACGGAGCTGGTATGCTGCACGGTATGGAGGTAAAGCATTATCATCATCCGTAGATCTACCTTGCCGTGCTTGAATATAGTGAAGGTTTGATAATATCAAACCATCTTAGTTTTGGTAAACGGCTGCTCATCTTTTGATACCACAGGTGACTGCCCTCACCAATATTTTGCCAATAAGCCAATAAAAATTAGGTAATATTTTTTGAAACGCTGTTTTTGATAAATATAAAGTAAACTCATTCTGGGCTTTTGCTCTTTGTTCATTATTTTCTAGACAGGTAAATCATTTGATACAATTCAGGTTCAACTATACACAACCTAATTACATAGCTTTAGTGCATCGTCAGAGTACAAGCAGAGATTCAGCTTATTTATGTAATTCACAACAAACGATTATTGGTTGGTGTAATAAATATAGACATATATTTAAAAAACATGCATTAAAAAATTTGTCATATTTACTCATCATGATCTTGATTTTGACAATTATTTCACAGATTGGAATTACTTTCAATGTCTTGCGAATATAAGATATCTTGAAGTTAGTAAAAAACATTATTTTAACCGTGTCCCCTCCCAATGTAGAGTATATGGACTCATTGGTATCTATCTCAACAGATGTTTTTTTACGATAACTGCTTGTTCTTCATTTCCTTAATTTCTCTTTTTCATTTAATATTTATTTACTTTGAATAAAGACGTCTACTGCTTTATGTGAGTGGTGCGCTTGGGGCTAAGATCTCTCCTCCCCGTTTACAATGTGTTTAACGTCTGCAGTAAAATGCAAACCAATCCTCAATATTTCAATAATAGCAATAGCGGTTTTTTTTATTTATAGATAGCTGTGGGATCTCTGTCTGCATTTGCAACTCTGTATTCCATCTTACAAAGCTGGTCACAGTCTCGCAGGTCTGGAAAACTCGGCCTCGATGTCTACACGGTGCTGCAGTTCTTTGTTTTCGCTTCGGGAAATTTGGCGAATTCCTTTTTTGTCGTGAGTACTCATCATTCAAACAAAGTAGTATGCCAAATATTTTCAATAATTTCACTACTTTAGTTGTAATAATTGAGTACTGTTTTCTCAGATCTTAAATAATAATTATTAAAAATATTTGCCTCATCACCCAATATTTGTCATATAAATAAATCACTTTTAAGGTGTCCACTGTCAATACTTGGTTTAAAGACATTATATTCAAAAAAATGAAACACTCTTTCATACTATTTCCGTATTTATGTAATGTGATCTGGAGCAGTTTCACTCATGACGATCATTTTCATCGGATCAGAATGTTTTTTTTTTAAATATATTATGTTGGCCACTGAAATCCTATTATATAATTTAGCTAAGAATACAGATACTTTTATTTGTATCTTCTAGGTGTCCTTCGGAGCGAGTGTGTTTTCATTTTTATTGTATAACACACAAAAGGCAGTGTACACAGTGCCACCATCCGAGAGAGACGAATCAGCCATTCAAACATACATCATTGTGGCGTTTTCATTGAAGGTGAATTGTTTTTAAAATTCGCTAGCTCTTAGTTGTGTAACCATGTGCTGTGTGTCATTAGCGTGTAATTTATCGCTTGCCAAATAACTCTATTCTGTATTTAATTCAATTGGAATATCGTCACCGTAAAAGTGGCAGAAAACAGCAACTGAAAAAATTGAGTTGTATGATAAAGCCTCCAGTCTTGATATTTTGCATTACTTAGATAATTATAATATCAAAATATTCTTCTTCTTCTAGAACAGTGGTTCCCAAAGTGGTTCCTACAGACCCCCAGGGGTCTCTGAGACCGCTCAGGGGGTCCGTGACCGGTCAAAATTAATTTGGGGGTGCGTGGACAACACATTTTCAGGATTATGAAAGTTAAAATAAATAGCAATAAACAATTTGATGATAATTTTTAGGTCTTGAGTAAAATGTACACATTGTATATTAAAAAACAAGTATGGGCAAATATTACACCCTGCAAGCAAGAAGCCGCGAAGTGCATTCAACTAATTTTCCTACCATTGAACAAAAGGAGTATCGTTTTCGGATTGCTACGAAGATACAAATAATTATTTTCTAATATTAATAGTTGATTTCTTATTAACATATTATATTAAGTTTATTTACGCAAAGTTATACTTTTGCTTAAGTTAAATGAAATAGTTTTAGTAAATCACATTTCTCAATAGCATGTTTAGTTATTGATTGATAATAATTGAATTATTTATTAACCTTGAAAAAATAATTACTAAATCAATAAAAAATGCGTAAATTACAATTTGTGACACTCAAAATATTATCTTTATCTTAAATAATTAGTGCGATCAGGTTGGTTTCCCACCACCACCCATTGTGTATATGCAGTGCGATCGATTGTAGCATTTCTTTTTTTAAAAATAAAACAAAATATCAATTATCTTCAAATTCAATGTCAAATTTAATGAAACAAATTTGAAGCTACAAGGCGATGAACTAAATTTAATCAAAACTAAAAGTATAATATCTGCGTTTATTGCAAAAAATTATTTTGCAATAAACGCAAAATTTGTATAGACAAACAAAACTTGGGGAGAGGAGAATGCTCTCAGTTTCCTAATCTTTCAAAATTGTAAAAGCGAAGTGAAGATTTGCTTGCTTGCGACATTCTTCACATAGTTATCCCAGATTGGGTGCTGGACTCTTTTACAAGTAGAACTACAAACTACGATGAATTTATATTGTTACAGGAGCAATTAATTGAATTATCTACAAATGAGGAACTCAAACCAATGTTTTTACAAGGCTACCACAAATTCTGGTTGCAAAAACAGATACAAATTTTATATCCTGCTTTATGGAGCACTGTACAGAAGCTGTTGATTGCTTTCCCGTCCTCTTATTTAGTAAAACGTAGACTTAGTGCTGTTATGAACCTTTTTACAAGAAAAAGAATCTTACTAGAAATTAGATCTCGTGGAGACTTACGATTGATACTATCAAACATAGAGCCAAACATAAATGATCTGATATCATCTCACCAGATCGACCCGTCGCATTGAAAAAAATGTGTTTTTTTTTAAATATCAAAAATTATTTATTATCATAAATACTACTTTAAATATCAAAATGTTTTATTAAATATTTTATTAACACCATTTACCATTCAAGGTATCAAAATAAAATTTATAATTTTTCTCTTATGAAATTATGTAGAGTTATTTCACTTGGGGGTCCGTGGTCAAATTTTTCACCATTAAGGGGTCCGTGAACATAATATGTTTGGTAATCACTGTTCATTCTTCTGACAAATAATGTTAAGAAGTAATAGGGAGGGAGAATTGCCTGCTTTTAAATCTGCTTACTATCAGTAATGAAATAAATGCATCAACTGAGTTATTCCAGGCGAAGAATTCAAATCATAGTCATTAGGTACTTACTATATTTTTGACAATTTTGCTACCTATCAACTTCTTCGTGTAATGTGACGATATTAAAAGTCTTAAAATTGATGCCTAGCTTTGAAATTAATATATAGAAAAGAAACTGATGCATCGCATTGGTGATACTTGAATTTGTTTGTTAATTGTCAATGGATGATGGAATAATATTTTATTCATTAAAATAAAACACAATTTACAGTGCTTATACCATAATATTATAGTATGAATTGTGTGATTTGTAGGAATTTCTTTAATATTCTAATGGCTTGAAGTGACAATTGCCTTTGATATTTAAATATTATGAATAAAATTGATACTTTAATTTTGTTTCTGAATTGAAAAATTGTTGGTATTAATTGTTTTGTTCTCCTTTTGAAATTTTACTATTTCTCCTAAAAACAAAATGTCAAAGAATTTAAAATATAATATACTGGCTTTAAATTTATGTTTTGCTGGTACGATCATTGTACAGATTCACAATATATTAAATTAAACTGAAAAAAATTAAAATGATACTTGTAATAAAAACTTTGGTAATCCTTAACACTAGAGTCTGAAACCATCTGACAGTTAATTTAGTATGGCCGCCGTGTCAGTGCTGCCAATACAAAAACATAACTCACTCAATAATTATTATTATTAAGAAGAAATATTTCGACATATACTGCCTACTACACACATTAACGCCGATTCGGCACAAGTAGGGTTTTATTCGGGTCCTATTTGGATGAATTCGTGTTTAGGTATTTGTTTCGCTCCACAGGCAGCAGTATTTTTGGAGTTTTTTTTAACGGTTATTAGAAACAACTACGATTTTTAGGTATGTACAATATTTACAAATAATAATTATTGAGTGAGTTATGTTTTTGTATTGGCACCATTGACACGGCGGCCATACTAAATTAAATGTCAGATGGTTTCAGACTCTAGTGTTAATGATTACCAAAACTTTTTGTAATAAACAGTTAAAATGTTCAGCTGTGAATGTAAATGATGAAACTAAAGTTATTATCAAGCAACCTATGTATATCGGACATTCACCCAGTGGCGGATTACCCCATAAGCGCAAGAGGCGCGCGCTTGGGACCTCCACATTTTAGGGGCCTCAAAAATAGCATAAATTATATAAACCCTTATGTTTTAATTTCAATTTTCAATATTCATCATTATTCTACGGAGAGTTTTGTAACACTTTTATGTTATTCGAAAAACAGGGCCTCCAAAATTTATTGCGCCTAAAGCCTCCGAAGTGCTTAATCCGCCACTGCATTCACCAAAATATTTATAATTCATTTCATAATATACAGCAGGATATTGTTATTATATCTTTCTGGTTATTTTTGTACTGATTTTGAAGCCTTGCACTTGTCTGTAAAAACAGATGGCCACAGAAAAATAACACTGCTTTATCTTGTGTAAGTACTAACATAGAGCTTTTGACTACTTGGCAGATTGTTGAGCTGGTCGCCGTGTTGTGGCGTCAAATTACAACAGACATATTTTTTGTTGACTGGGAGAAACCGACGCTTGCCACCAGCGAGATTGGAGTCAAAACACCGAGTAAATATTTTTCGCTGATGTCATCACATTCCAATGACAATTTATGTTGCACTTTTAGTCAGATATTTATTACTTCTTATCAAAAACTGTCGTTGAGGACTGGAATGTAAATTCAGGGAGGCATGCGGGTACTGCAGTTCGACAGGAAACCTTTAGCTAACAAAAATGTCTTTTACACATTTTGTGTGGTTGTTTACATTACCGTACACCAGCTCCCCATAACAGGCGCCTTTCATTGTATATGATTAATGCAGTGGCAAAGCACCTTAACATATTAGATATTACCCCTTATATTTATCACATGAAAGATTTTGCCAACTGCTAGATGTTGAAAACAGTCAATAATTTACTACCAAACGTAAAACATTACACATGCCACGCATACAAATATCTGTTCCAATTGTAACCACCAGTCAACGAATCGGGTAATCTATGTGTTTTAAAACATTTTGCTTCATGAGGTCTTTCTAAGGATACCTTACGCACCCTGAATACGCGGGTCTTTCTGAATTTCTTATTTGCCTCAACTTTTAATATGTATTTTTTTTATATGTATATATATTTTAGGTTCTGCAGTGGAAGCACCCGTTTCATTCTGGAGACCATATTTCATTGCCAACGAGTGGAATGAAATTCAAACAATGCGGAAAATCTCTTTGCCAGCTCACCTTTTAGGATGCATTTTTATATTAGAGGTAAAGTATTTACAAAAGTATACTCACTGATTATCCTGTGGAAAAAAAACATAAAACTACACTTAATCTATCATAATTTTGAATATAATGACTAAAGCGTTATTGTTGCTTTCTTTACCGGTATTGTTATTTGAATACCGTATTGCATTCCTAAGTTATATAATGCATTCTTGTCTCTATATCATTTATAGCATCTGGATGCTATAAATTTAAGTCACGAAAATCTTGTGATATTAGCTATAGATATTATTTTCTATGAAAATTTCCCACGCTGTTTCAAGTTCTGAAAAATTTCATATTAAATGTTATTATAATCAAACTGACATCGGCAATAACACCTGTTGCAGGTCTTCGGAGTCTCTTCTTGCGCAAACACTGGAGTCATACATTCTGATCAGACGATCGGACACGCAACGTCTCAGGCTTACCGGCTGGCTCTGGGCGGGCTAATTTTTCTATTGCTCTACTTCGTACAGCTCACGGTAGCCATTTTTATTTACGAGCGGTACATCACAAACTCTATTCAAGATTTCATGGATGTTTGCTCCATCGGGAATGTGTCAATGTTGATACTAGACGCCCAGCTTCATGGATACTATTTGCATGGCAGGTAATCCACGTTTATTACTAATTTTATTGGCACTACGCTCGGTTGCCATAATTAAGCAGTGGGCAACTATAGGGCATTGATAGGCAACGTGTTTATTTAGAGTTTAGACAGTCCTCAAATAGCTGGATTGTGAAAAAGGTCCCTATTCTTTTAATGAATCTGGATGAGTTAGTTGACACTTAACCCTTAGAAGTCCTATGTCGAGCTGGACTCGACATTACAGATTTGGCAATGTTTTTTTAATAATATAAGTTTTTTTTTCATCCAAATATTACCAATACGCATTGTGCGCAAGATAAATTTTGCTATACTGAAACGTTCAAAATATTTTTTATTATAATTATACAATAATAAATTAATTAAAGACGAATTAATGTGAAAAATATTTCAATTAAAGACTGCAAAGGGTTAAGGTAAATATTAAAAGGTTACTTTATGAAGTGTACGTCACCAAACACTGCTCTAAGGCTTTCTTCCTTCTCAATTGTGTGGCCGAGAGCTTAAACATACAGCTAGAGACTAAATAAAAATAAAAATCAAACCTTTTAGCTCTCGTAGATAATTAATAGTAATTACCTAGCACGCCGGCTATAATTTGAAACTATTATTTTAATTAGTTATTGACGAGATAATTCATCTCTGGCGTGTTGAGCACGAAAAAATTTACGAGATATCTCGTCTGTGGCAGCCATCGAGTTAAAGCCAAAAGGAATTATTTACAATACGTATAATTATTTTAGAATTATAACACCTGGAAAAGTTGTTTTTCTTTTCGAATGAATTGTTATCAAGGTAAAATTAATCACACTGAATCTCACTCATCATTGTTTCCCTAGATGTGTACACGCTTCATGTGATACTGATGCCAGAGGACTACAATCTGGATTGCCGTACAGAGCTTTTGTTATGCGGTGTACTCCGGAATTCAGGCAAGCTCAGTTCAATGTTTATCCAGGATTTTTAACCATTCTTCTTCTTATACTAATTTGCAATTCAACAACAAGCGTACGACAGCATTTGGTCATGAAACAAAAAATAATTTGTTTTTCATCCATTGTTTTCATTCTGGATAATTTTCTTTTTTCTGAAACACGGCACAGTAAAGCGCAATAATGTTTATGCTACAAATTATGAATATGGGTGTTAATATATAGTATAAAATATCACATCAAAAGTGTTTTACAGATCACCCTCTGCAAAGTTAATGACTGTATCACTGGATGTATTCAATCTCGAATCATTAAAAACCGCTTTACGTTTTCTGTTAAAACTTTATTGCAAATGTATAATTTAATGTTACCGTTTCCAGACTGTATTACAGCCGTTTAAGCTATCACATGACATCACGAGATATAAAATGGCAGTGGCAGCATCACCAAGCGGCGAGCAGTAATAAAACCGATCTCAATTCTTCAACGCTAACAGGTAGGCGGTAAGCCGTGACACGGTGTCATTGTTTTATAAACATTGCCAAATAATATTTTGGTCAGATGTACAGTTGCGATCGTTAAATAATGATTATGTTTTATTTTTACAGGACTGCAAACTTCCCGCCGACCCGCCAGTAAATCTTTGAGAAGAGACGACGGAGACCGTAGATCAAGCGCGCCTACGTCTGCGCTGCCTCCGATACTCGAGAATAGAGAACAATCTTCAAGATTGATCAACAAATTCCTGACAGCCTTTTTTGATCACGTACTTACAGCTTAATTTTAATCAAGATTGCTTAGGGAATATTTGCGGCACAATTCTTTATAACCTTAAAGAAAAAGCTATCACTCTTATTTGTATTTCCCCTGTCGATTTTATATTTTTTTTGAATATTATTGAGTTATCTGGAATTTCTATTCAGTTAGTTACAATAACTCCTTTATAAACCAATTACACTTATCCTTGTCGGTCGTTAAATCGATTGTTTTTCTGTTTTTATGGATTAT
This sequence comes from Himalopsyche tibetana, assembly GCA_030503985.1. Lineage (NCBI taxonomy): Eukaryota > Metazoa > Arthropoda > Insecta > Trichoptera > Rhyacophilidae > Himalopsyche > Himalopsyche tibetana. Next base: position 16,851,836 of record JAPJYX010000015.1, on the reverse strand, counting down.
TTCAAGATATGGCTTTAGTGAATCAAGGCTTAACCTTTTGGCTGCCATAGAAAAAATTCGTCTGTACCCAGCACGCTGGCTATAATTTTCAATTATTTATTTAATTATTTACTGACGAGATAAGTCGTCTCTGGCGTGTTGAGCCTGAACAATTTGCGGCAGCCATCCAGTTAAGAGTTGTTTTTTTCTATTTATTGTAGGCCCTGGAAGATTTAGATTACGAAGTCAGAGAAAAAAGACTTGTCGAACGCTTATTGGACGTGGAACTGATAAACGAGGGCAGTAATAAATCCCTCTTGCTTTACAACACAACGGGGGACCCTCAGTCTTTTCAGAGGGCCATTTGGTAAAACCGACGGAATGTAGTTTTCATTGCAATATATGATATACTAATTGTTGTATAATTATTTTTTTTACTTTGTAGGTATGGGCAAGAGTGGACTCTGGCAACGTTTGACTTATACCTATTTTGCTTTGTACAACTTATGTCGGGAAGCTATATTTTAGCAACATTGGTCAACGTTATAGTTTGGAAGGTAAGTTATTCGGTCAATATTGTATGATGAAATTCAAACTTTGTTTACATAACATACATCTGCGGCACAGAGTTGCCAGGCATGGGCAAGGGAAGCAGACATGTGCGTATACGAATGGCACATAATGACCCACAATAACTCTATTAATGTCTTTTAAGAGTTGTCTACATGAGTAGTATCGTATAAACAAAGTTCAATTCTCACTGATTCAATTAGTTTCTCGGTAATTTTTACGGCGTAATGAAAAGAACACCTCCAAACTTGCATGCATCAAGCAGAAATCAGAGCCGGCCCTTACAACATACCGCAGTGCAGGGTAGACACATGTCTGCGTGACGCATGCCTGCGTGGCACCGTACTCGAGTCTGAGTCGAGGCTTCTTCATGTAATACAAAATCTGTGCTGCTCTGCGCTGCACTGCATAGCATAGCCTGCGTCTCAGCATACGCATAGCCTTATTCTTAAAAATAAAAATGAAAAAACGGTGCTTAGTTTAATAATTAGAAACAATTCAATAATGTTCAATTGAATTTTGTAGAAGATAATGAAAAATCTTGTAAGTATCTTGAGAATATTGAAAATTAAGTTATCTTGTTGTATTGAAGTTTCGATATGTACTATTGTTAAGCGCGGATTAGTTAATATTCCCAAGGGCGCTCAATGCTATACCCACTGTCATTCAGTGAGGCTTCAAACCCTTTTTATAGTGTGCTTTCTGCAGTGTAACTTGAGTTATCTGTGTTTCAAATTTTTGCTAAGTATATATACCTCACGAAAAAATCTTTAAGGTTTGGATGCACGCACTACAGTAGGTAGAACAGAAACTAAACGTCAATAGCATTCAATTGACTAATTATTGTGACTAAGATAATTTGGTTTTCATAAACGATGCATGCAATTGTATTTTTCTATAGTATAAGAGAATGATTTTTTTTATTTCAGGCTCTATCTGTTTGTCGACAGTATGGGGGAAAGAAAAATTTGGCCAAAAAGACTTTAATCGACGAAAGGTTTCTAATATAAAATAAAGTCAGGAAAGAATGATAGTACATAATTACGATTAAGAATAATGGTGTTGTAAAATTAATATTGTAAAACTTTCTGTTTTAATAAATTTTACAACCAATAGATAGACTGCATAAAAAAATAATACAGTCATATAAAAAGGTATGTTATTTCTTGTCTGTTATATTTCATATCCTCGGCAATGTTCTTCCTGATCGTCAACCTTTTAACCTAAGTAAGTGTCCTATGGATTATTTTACTTTATTCTTCCATCCAGCAGAAAATTTCATAATTCAAGTAATGTAAATTTTTCAAGTTTTTCTCTATTTCATCTTTTGACGCAAACGATTTACTGAATCTATTTTCAGGATATCATGGTGACATTCTATTATTTTCAGTTGAAATTTAAAAAATATTCATCAGTTTTTTATCTTTTTGTTGGACCTGCAACCATTGTCTTGTTCTATTGAGGTGTCCATGGGTTCAAATCACGATTTTGTAGTATTGGTTTTTCACTATGATCGGATATGGTTGATTTTTTAGAAATTGTATTGCATTGCTAAATAATTCCTCGAAAGTTGCCTAAAAACAATACCTAGGTAAAAAAAAAACGGTGCTCTCCATTCATTTGTCTGGATAAATCATTTAATGTTCTATCAGGCTTGAGAACATCTTGTTACATTTATTTTATCTTTCTGTATTTCGATGATAAAATAACACTTGCGTCCAAACTGAACGTTATGTTTATTTATATTGAGCTATATTTGGACACTTGACTTAGTGACGTCACATATTCAGTCGATAATATGAGAATTGTTAGTTGTTTTTCGATAAAATTCTTCAAAAAGTAAATATTATTGCAACATTTGTCAATTATCACACATTGGTACAATAATGGGCATCAACCCGTTGAGTAAACAACATAACAGTATATCCAGAAGTCAACCAACCTCCATTTTTGTAAGCAATTAAAAAAAATGTTAATGCTAAAGTACGAATATATTTTTTCTATTTAAGACTACTACACAGCACTGTATATTGTTAACTATTAATCTTTGGCAAAAAGGCATTACATATGCAGGTAAATATCATTATATCAAACAAAAAGTTTTCATTTATTCTTATGCGCCAAGAGTTTTCCAAATCAAATGTGTGAGATTTGGAAACGATTTTATTCGATACTTTCTTTACAAAATTAAAGACTAGAGGGAAGATGTTATTAAATGTAATTTTTATAAAGTTTGAGGTCAGTAATTTAATAAAATGTCTCTCTCTACCAACAAAAAATTAGTTATTACTTTGGAAAATCTAAATTTGTTGAGGGTTTCGATTCATAGCAACCACCCCTCTATATATTGGTGAATGGAGGGATTATAAAGATTCTCAAGAGTCTCTCAGCAGTCATCTTCCAGGCAAGTCAAGTCGGCATTTTATAGGTTGATGGATAGTCGACTTTTCATTTTAAAATCAGTGGAATGCTATACCCTTTTTGATATATGCAATGAACTCTAGAGCGGGACAACTTGTGGTATTATTTTTGAATAAATAAATAGATTTAAAGAAAATCAGAATATTGGAGTAATACCTTTTTAGAAACAAAATCATATATTTTTTAATATAGTATCATAATTTTTACAAATTCCTTCATATTGTGTTTTTGAAATGGCGATATAGCGAGGGTTTCATTCTGAGATGAGAATTGATAATACTACTGTTTAAAACATCTTAATTAAAGATGGTATAGTGGAATTTGCAACCGCTGGCTTCATATCACCCATGTATCTTATTTGTATGCATTTTTTTTTAACATTCGTTATCATATACTGCTCTGTTTTCTTTTGCTGTAAGCTGTTATCAATATTATAGATTATTTATCTTTAAGTAAAATTAAATGAATTTGGGTGTGTATTTGATATTTTGATTTGCACTTATCAATGTTTGAAAAATAAGAGTAGGCCATTAAATATTGTTTTGCGTTAAAAAATATATATATTTCATTGATCACTTTTAGGGTGTTCACTGTCAATACTTGGTGGAAAGGCATGATATTCATTGCGAGCATTGCTCGCAATGAGCGAAACCGGTCCTGACCTAATTAATAAAGTGGAATGAAGTACAAAGGAATATTGTGTTTTTATTAATATATTTCATTACTTAGTCTGTTTTGGCATAGTGACTTACTTTTCATTGAATTGCAAATGTATTTCTGATTACAATTAATGTAGTGATTATGAATCCTATGGATTTTTTGGCTTAAAAGCAAATTTTTAATTCTGCATGAAAAAGCTTTAACCATTTTCGGACAATCTCTATTTTGCTGGTTTTGTAATTCCGTTACGTTTATTATTTGTAGAATTTCAAGAATCCTGGAATTTAACTCTATATTATAACAAATATAATATCTTTAAAATTATCAATATTAGGAAAATCAAAAACAGTGAATAGAATGCAATGTTTGGACTGTAAAAAAATCTCAAATACAACACGAGAAAATTTGAATATATATATAAGAAAATAAGAATACCTAAATTCCAAAGCATATTAGTTTGAGGAGTCACATTTTTAAAAATAAGGATCTAAAATTTTATCATCATTATAATCATACTGATTTAAGCAATGAGCCGTTTCGAAATCAACAGGTCGATTATAACACCAATTTAATAAATGTATGCGATCAAATTAAAATTATGTAGTATTATGTCATAAAAAATAAGCTAATAAGATTACGGAGGAATTAAAATTTGTGACAATTGGAAGTTGTCTTTTGTTGATTCCTCCAATATTTTAAAGATAAAGAAGACCATAGGTATGTTAGAATTTTATTTTATTTGTATCAAAAAAGTACATTCTCTGTCTGTAAACTGTTAAAAGTTGAGTCCGTTGAAAGACAGATCTGACAATAATGTATTTCTAAACAAGTAACAAAACACTCCTATATTCAAGAAACTAATGTTGAAGTGCTTTCAATCAGTGGCGGCTGGTGGATAAAATATCTGCGGTGCTACGGTAAATTAAAGATAATTAAACGATATTTGGGCTATATTTTATTTTTTACATCGAAAGTCATTGTAAAATTCATTCTTCTGTCGTTTTTGCTTGAAGAAAGGTCTGTCACTTGTACTGCCGAAGTGGAACTAAGCATTTAAGCTCCATCTCCGCCCCTCTCCTTCGCGCACATGAGCAAATTCCATCGAAAACGGCACTGCACAAAATATGGGCGTGCGTCGCTTTCTGATAGCTATTAAATGTATCGGTGCGCGAGCGAGCTTAATACACGCTTAAATAATATTGATATTTTCATGTAACGTACATAATATTACAGTTTTTCAATTTGCTTGTGGGTGCTGCAGTTCCGAAGTGCGTATGAACGAGCCGCCACTACTTTCAATATACGTAATTTTATTAATTTATATTTTACTTTGTCTAGTATTGTTGTTCATCGATGAGCTCTTGTCAAATTAAATTCATTTATGCTAATGAGGTTTGAATACGCACTAATTTATTTAGTTATGCGTCATCGCTTTATAGCTTTGTTTATATAAAGGAGATAACAGGAAGTTAAAAAAATCAACAACATTAAAATGCTAAAAATGTAAACAAGTAAGTATTTTTGCAAAAATGTAAATTTATTTGATAGCATTATTATGTCATCAAATATAAAATATACCTATAACTAAAAAATATGCCCGTAGTAGAAATATGTAGTGTTATTAACTGATATTTAACACTAATTTTACTCTACCATTTTGACATCTATGAGAAGCACGTTGACTACAAGGACATCTTTATTCTCAACAAAGATTTTTTTAAATAGAACCTGCCTTAAATAGATAACGTTTTTATTTCACCAAGTGTGACATGATTCGTTTTTTGATAAGCATCTTTCGATTAACTTTAAAGAATGAGAAAAAATGTCTACGTTACAATTCATTACAATACAAACAAGTGTAACACATAGGGCCGGCACTAGACATTTGGCCGCCCCAGGCAAGATTGTATTTTTCCTCTCTAATTATAAAATGCCCTTAGGCGCTATAACATTTGGCCGCCTATCCAGATTTACGGCTACAGGCGATCACCTGCTCCGTTTGTACGTAACGCTGACACCGGGTACAATCGATGTGATATCAATATTATACGCTTATATTAAAAAATAATTTCTGTACCTTTGATTTTAAGAAAGCTAGTCAAACTCTCTCTCTTCAAAAAGACTTGGGAAAGAAAAATGGATTTTAGAAAGAACTAAAATTTTACTGGTTACTCTCTCCACGCCTCTTCTTTGGATAAGTTAGAAGTTGGAGAGGACAGTGGCGAATCGTCTTATGAGGCATGTGCTTGGGGTCCCAAATCTTAGGGGCCTCAAAAAAGCATATACTTACTATTATAATTTAAGCCCATATATTTCAAATCAAGTTTTCCTGGTATCCGAAAAAAGGGCCTCATAATTGTATTGCGCCTGGGGCCTTACAATTTCTTAATATACCACTGGATGAAAAGATGTGAAACTGATTGAAAAAGTACTCCATGAAAATTTAATAATCAACAAAACCATACTAGTGTCGTTTATTGCCACATAAGATCTCGCAAGCTTGAAAGGCTTTCGAAAATGAAATCACTGCTTTTCCTTTCATTGATGATTATCTTTACGATATTATTTAATAACTTTATAACACTGTTAAATTCTCGTTCGCACTGTAAAGTTTATGAGAGGGCACTAAAATTGCAATGAATTGCATTTTTTTTATCTACAGTAATTTAAGTACATATTTTCTTAGATAACTAAAAACTTGAATCAAGTTACTCTATATAAATAAACATACAAGTTGTAATTATGTTAACTTCAATAAAAAACATGGTAGCACATACGGACCAAATAATAGTCACAGGAAAACGTTTTGTTTGTTAGTTATGTCACGTTATATAATACTTCTGCAGAGGCTTATTATCATAATATAGGTAAATAAATGGCTAGAGTCGATCGCCTTGAAGAAATTTGTTGTTGATTCCGCAAACAAGCATTTTATTCAAATGTTCTTTAATCTCATAATCTGTAGGTAGTTATCGCACCTTATGAATAACGATTGTTTTGTTCTGATACCTTATTTGTATGACATAACCTCCATTTTTTATAACAACAATCGCATATTCGTTACAGTGGTGGATCCAGAAATTGTCCCAAGAGGGGGCCATTAAATCTGAAAATAAACATGATACATAGATAATTCATTAAAAATAGATGATTTAAAAATAATATATCTATATAAAAATAGTCAATACATAATTTGATGATTGGCAAAGGTGGAAGTATCTTGAAAACCATACGTTTAATTTTGACTCAGGTATTGATTTGTTACATACTAACAGGGGCGAGTTTAAATTATTTTACCAAGAAATCTTAGAGGTTAATCGAGCTCAGCTCAACAGTTTGCCAATTTTAAACGAGCAATATTATTTACCAAATTCTCCATTGTTGTACTCCTTTTAAATAATTGTCATTTTATTAATAATTCAAGCACTTGCTATCATTAAATATTAATTCAAAGGCTTAAAAACAAATCAACTCATTAATAATAGGTCGGATAAAACCATAGATTTATTTTAAATATTCCTATGTTATTATCTGGTCATTAATATTTTCAAAAATCCCCATAATTATAACAAACCCACTTAATCCATTGAAAATTGTATACATTCAATTTTCGCTAATTTACATTTTAATAACCTTTTAACTTAGTGATCTACTTATATTTTTGTTTATAAACGATACAAACGGTTTACTACGCGTCAGTTCAAGTACATCCGTGCACTTGGAATGCCTGAAGATGCCGAAAGGCGAAACCCGGGTCGTTAGCGACAAAACTCATGGAAAAGTACAAAATTCAAACAATTCAAATTTGATATTGAAATTCCATCAAGCACCCTCAGTCGAAATACTTAATTATATAATACAAGACTTAAAAAGTTTTCCCATGTATTTTTTATACAACCTGTCAACACAAAGTTCTTTTGAGATCATTGTTATATATTATTGTTTGGACGTAACAAAGAGCTATCAAGATAGATCATCACAAATATACACAATGAGCTCAATTTAAAATTTAATATACAATACATTTATATATCTACACATTCATGCCTCGATCTTGTAGCCAAGTGATCAACGCGCTTGAGACAGGGCCGGATTTACCAATAAGATAACTAGGCTAAATCTTAAAGTCTAAAATGCCCCTAGAATCGGTAGATATGTTTTTGAGTTTTATATTAAGTAAATAATTTTTCGTGAAAGTTCTGACTGTCGTTTCGGGCACCGACAAGGTATAAATTATTGTATTGTAGGATCCAACAGACCCCGTTCCTGTACCTACCAGTTTATGAATTTTTACAATATTTTCCGTGAACCACGGCGAATTTATGAAACGATCCTACTATTAATGCGATAATCCCTAAAATATACTCAAACAGTTTATAGACATTTAGTTAGTAGACGGGTTTACAATTGGAGGTGGTTCAGAAGTGAAATACTCTAGAACAGTGGAGGAGAACCTGCAGCCTTAAGGTCACATGCAGGCTTTTGACTTGATCAAAATATTCACTTTTATCAAAAAATCATACGCAAGCGTTTGGAGAAAGAGCGTAATCAACCCATTATATGTTCGACAGTCGAAGGGCGGTGTCAACGTTTTCTTTACTTATGTCGAATCTGATAAATGAATGTGGATTTTTGAAATTAAAAGTTTCCCCATCCCTGCTATAGAGCCTCTTACTGTCTAAATCTAGAGCTAGGCTTTCGTTTTACTCGAAAGCACGATTAACCGTTTGAGTACCCGAATGGAGGGACTAATATTTTAATCGATTAATGGCCTTTTATCAAAATGTTATTTTCATGCTGTCCCACCCCTTTCTACCCTAGCCAATCTAAAGAGCGTGAAGAAGTCGATAAGCTACAAGATATTTACTAACCCCATCTTTATTACCTTGCATTTCTTTCTACAAACTGTTAGGAGGAGCGACTGTATTACAACCGGTCCTTGTTATATCACATTGTGTAACTCCTGGCAGACCGGCGCGCCACTGACTAAAATAACACTTGTATATACAACCTGGGATCATGTATCATATGCAATATCTTATGCCAATCAAAGATGATAAAAACTGAAGAATAAGATGGAATGCTGAGTTTTACGGACGACAGCTACTGTAATGCAAAAGCTAACAATCAATCCAAATTTAATATGTTTATAAATTAAATAATTTGTCATACCTATTGTTACGAATGTTACGATCAACTTAATTAACCCTCCAGAGACGAGAGCTTTTTTCCGATAAAAAAAATATTTTCTAAGCCATATTGAAGTCACGGATAACTTTTATTCCTATCCAAAATTAAAAAAAAAAAAAACGCAAAGTCGTTGTATAGAAACTCCGCATGACTATATGGTCATGTTCATCCTTTTATTACCGTGTAATATTGAGTACGGACAGTAGTAAGGACAAAAGTGACCGTATGGGCTTGCAAACATTCGGGGTTGAAATATAGCTAAACGTATTTTTTTTTAAAATATGTACAATTTGACCTCTTTAGATCAATATAATTTCAAAACAAATATATTAGCAAAATAACTGTAAATAATTTTATGTTTTTGTAAAAAAATATCTAACAGTTTCAAAAAGTAAATTAAAAAAAACGGAAATTCAAAAAATCACATGTGCTTTTAGAGACCGTTCCTGTTTCCACGGCTGATGACTAACTGTAGTCCGTACCCTTCTTAACCAAATATGAGCAAAAGCAACGATATTCAGGTAGAAAAAGTATGAATAGTGGGATCAATAGACAACGGTGTTTTGTGTGACCATATGGTGACGCTCGTCCTTGGAGGGTTAATCCAAATAACCTCATTTTCAAAAAAAAAAAACTTTTAGTGTGATGAATTAGTAAGGATCAAACGAAGATAGTAGGTATCTTTTATAGTGATTAATGGTATTTAAAATCCCGGGAGATAGATTTTTATCACTGTGTAAATTTTAAAAATCCACAGTGGACTTTGACAAACACATTACGTCTCCAGTGAAATGCAAAACAAATTCTGTTCTTATCATTTTTGGCAAAATGTTATCACTGATCAAATTGAATTAAATATCCCACAAATGGGTTTGAAAAACTAAACGGTATCATTTAAATTTATTGCCATTTGACACACTATTTACGGACCATTATTAAATAAATATATGTTTCACTAACATTGCCAAACACGCGTCTTATCAATGTTTGTATTATTTATACATCACGGGCCTAAACCAATATAAATATATCGCCGATTTCCAGTGACATATTGGGGAAATTATGGCCCGTCGTGAAAATGAATGTACGAGAAATTAAAAAAAAGAATTAACGCTTCAAATAGATTATATTATATCACTGTTGTTGGTCTTTAAAACATGGCCCGTCTCTGTAATACGTTGATAGTTGATACGCACTGTTATTGCGTACAGGTGTGAGTCGTGGACACGAACTGTGGAAGAAACCAGACTAAGATGTGCATTTATATTTATACAGAAAAATTAATAAGAATTTAGTCTGTAGAATTAATTAAAATTACGAGCTTTATCGCTCTTACCCATATCCTAAATATTCACATTAAACAAAACTTCCAGGGAGCCACGGGTACTAAAAAATCCTCAAATAAATCTCAGGGAGAAACCGTGGCCACGAAGGGACGACAGCGTAGTGAAGTATGATGGCATGTACTTAAAATTATTCAATTGGATATGAAATGCAAAGACCAGGACGAACGAAAGAAAGTGTCGGGGGCTTAAGCTGGACTTGAGCTGTAGCGCCATCGAAAAAGATAAATAACATTTATTCTGAATCTAAACGCAGAAAAACAGAATATCATATATTTCTCACAATCAATACTTTTTTGTTTAAATCTTTATTCAAATTTATATATAATTCATATGCCGGTTTTAGTGTCTTGTATGTTATGATATTGCTTCGCATCTTAAACTCTATCGAGGTCTGGAAAATTTACCGCCAGCAATTATTTAAAAAAATGTAGCCTTCTACATATTATCATATTTTAGCATAGCTAAATATTTATAGCTGGCATATTTTACTGTCAAGAAGAAATGAGATGGGTTTGATCCGATCGTACAGCAATATTAGCGCGGTGGTAAACTGCTAGAGATTAATTTCAGGCAGTAAATTTTCCGATACTAAGTCACAACAGTGGTTCCCGGTAAATTGCTCGAGTGGAAATTGCTCGAATAACAAAATAATCAATTTGTTTCCGTTTGTTCTGTCCGTTTATTCTGTCTTAGTCCTAGTCTTCTATGTTTTCTGGAAATATATAGAAACAGTTTGAGTAACTAATTAATAAGCAGTTCTCGTAGAAACACTTCTGTTAAGATAAACTCCATTAAAAGATCATATGTTCCGCATTTGGAGCGAACACGGTTAAAATAAATACTTACGAAAGTTATTTTTATATTTCACTCTCTAAACAAGTGTCGCACAAGATAAAATTGAAATTCGTAGAATGTCGTGAAAAATCGTTTAAATAACCAAGCAATTCGAATAATTTGTAATTCGAGCAATTTCCATTCGAGCAATTTACCGGCTCCCCACAACAGTGATACGATTAAATGATTGCTTTTTTACAACGTAGAAAACAGCTGCAGATGCCTTTTATATACCTAATTCGTGCCTGTGACTATTATCTGAAATTATTCTTTTTAAATATGTAATAACACATGGCTTTAAAAATTAACTTATTTCATTAGGCAGTGTATGTGCGATTTGTTTCGTCGTGTCAACCTACAGTGCAAAGTTCAGTGAGGTATTTTCATAAAAGTGCATTCAAATCTACATACGTATTATTCTCGAGTTACTAAAGAACAATTGTATTTTAGTCGATTGTTATCGCTCAAAACATTTATGAGCACAGTATAACATACAATATTTTTATTTTTAGTCATAAACATGTTTTCTAGTAAGTGTGTGGTGTCGAAAGTGGTCCAGAATTCAATAGTGAAAATTCGTCGGCAGTTTTTTGCAGCTACAAGTGTCGTCAATTCCAACGCAGTTGTTCCGTCATTTTCTGAAAATGGCAACAAAAATTTGGCCAATTTAAAAAAGGAATTCAGGTTTGGTTTTTTTCTTTTATCGTCATTAATTCCTTTTCTTCGATGAATTCAGCGGTAACTTTGTGGAAGTTAATTTTAGGCATAAAATTAAATTTGATTCTACTTGTTGTGTTACAAAATGTGACACGTGTTTCGCCTCTTTGAGAAGAATCCTTAGATTAAACATCGCGAGACTTAAGAATAAACTAAAAATTGATCTTTATTCTTAAGTTATAAATTACAAAATAAAAATCGGGTTGATCCTTTACTACTGGACGCAGGGAAGGGGCAAGATACAAACGTTGATAGTACTAATTATAAACAAATTCGTTAAATTAATTACGGTAAATCACAATAGTTATCCGCCTTTCTTATTTACTGATATTTCCATTATATTAATGACTTTATTAATTTTCGAAAGCTCCAAGCTATTTATTCTTAACCAATTATTATTTATTTATGGAGTATTTCAACATTTTTATTTTTATTAAAAGTGTGATCATAAAAGGATTCGCAAACTCTGAAGAAATATAGATTTTTTGTCATCTTACGTGTTCTTAAATTATTACATTAAATTTTGTACCTGTCTGCCCAACAGTGGCGGTTCCTGAACTAAAATCTTGGGTGGGCTAGAGGAAAGTTTAGCATTGTATGCTATTTACGAAATTGTGTATGTTTCCACTTCACCTTATACATTAATCTACAAGCAAATTAACAAATATTACGACACTACTGCAAAGAATAAATTACTATATAATAAAATCAATGCTAATGTACGTAAGAAATAATAGAATAATAATACGGGACCTTAAATTCGTCTCTTTCAAAGTGAAATAACAAGTAAAAAAAGCAATACAGAACTGTCACTGAGATTCGATACCTGTCACTTTCATAAAATACAAAGATATTGGTATTTTTGTATGGGCCATGGGCTAAATCGTTTTTAGCCCCCAATGAATGACAGAAGCCAGTAAATTTGAAACACAGTCCTGTGTGTTTGATGACGTTTCCGTACATACAAATGCAAACAAAATCGAATCGTGCTAGATTGCGTTCCAGCGTAAAGAAATATTGTCTATGATTGCGGGCTGGAAATTGTTAGCCCCTGAACCGTTAATACATAGGTGTTGCCAGACTGACGTCACGTTTAATGTTCTCTATGAATTATTTATAGGGTTATTTTTTTTTTATGCCGGCTCAGCTTAAAATTTTAATACAAAACAATCGAGAATATTATTGTAGGTAGACATGGCATTGTTTTATATTGACAGAGGAAAATTCAAACAAAGATATTATATTCATTTGGGAAAGGTTAGTTACGCTTATAAATGTATTTATTTTGTTCAGCGGCCGAATTGCTGTTCATTTTTATTCAGCCATCTAAAGTTTTGGGTGAAAAATGCAGGTCGGGCTTAGCCCACCTAGCCCAGTACCTAGAACCGCCACTGCTGCCCAACATAAGTTGCTTGACAGTCTTGACAGGTTAGACCAGTGGTATGGTAACCTGCGGCCTCTTGGATACTATGATGCCTTAGAGACTCTGATGGCCTTTTGACTTGTGCCAATTTTTATTTTTGAAATGAATCTGGATATTTTTTTAAATAAATACACAATTTTATAATACAATTTATTCACGTTGATAAAAAAAATGTCAAAATGTGTCAACGTTTTCTTTACTGCGGCGTTATGTTGAATCAGATAAATGAATGTGGCCTTTAGAAATGAAAAGATTCCCCACCTCTGGGTTAGACGATATATGCCACTCTGAGAAAATGATTCTTACTTTTCCTTACTGATTAATAAAAGTTTACCTAAGTTGTTAATTGTATAAAAATCGGGTCGTATGTAGTCTGGTAACAACTTAGATATAATATATTTGAAGATGTGTCTACAAAATAAATAATTTTACGCCAATTATGAATCCTAAAATTCGTCTGTACCCTACTCGAGCAAATAGTATCTACAGTTATTTTTTGGAATTGTTAACGTTTCAGTAAACTAATAATTAAATCGGTTTATAAATTTGTTACGTCAAACGAAACTTACTTGTTATTAATAGTTAAATTAAAGTCTTAAATTTTATTAGTGAAATAGATACTATTATTATATTAACAATATAGGTTGGCTTAGAAAATATATAATGAAAACGTATTCGTAACATACCAACGTATAAAAGAAATTCTTAAACCTTGCGATGTTATGTTTGATGATGCTTATCAAAGAGGCGAAAAACGACACATTTTGTAACACAGCAAATGGAATAAAAAATATATTTAAAAAATATATTTAAAAAATAAAATTATATTTAATTGTGTATTAATTCATTTTAGTTTAGTTTCTACTACGTTGGGAATAGCTTGTCACCCTACGTGATATGTCATTCATTATCACATAAATGCAATAAATTATGTTAACTTGTTATTAATCTCTTAACAGATACTGGATACTTGCTATCATTATTTTACTTTTGTAAAGGTGATTCATTTAGAGGTACTTTTCTTATTGGGATTTGATAATAGATAACACGTGAGTTGTGCCCAAGTGTTATTTTATTTTTACTCAGTATAGTTTTACAATTCATAATGGAAAGACTTACGCCGGCACAACGCCTACAAATTATTCAGCTGTATTACGCAAATCAGCGTTCTGCGAGGAATGTTTTTCGTGCAATATTTTGTTTAGCGATGAGGCCCACTTCTGGCTTAATGGATATGTCAATAAACAAAATTGCCGTATTTGGTTTGAAGATCAACCCGAAGAGGTTCAAGAGCTGCCACTACATCCACAAAAAACAACGGTTTGGTGTGGTTTATGGGCTGGTGGAATAATCGGTCTATATTATTTAAAAATGAGGCTGGCCAGAACGTAACCGTGAATGGCGCCCGTTATCGTTCCATGATAACGGACTATTTGGTGCCTAAAATTCAAGCCCAACATCTCCACGACACTTGGTTTCAACAAGATGGCGCTACTTGCCACACAGCCCGTGAAAGCATGGCTTTATTAAGAGAACATTTCGGTGAACAAATAATTTCACGCTTCGGACCAGTGAATTGGCCGTCTAGATCTTGCGATATAACACCTCTAGACTTTTTTCTTTGGGGCTATGTAAAGTCGAAAGTCTACATAATTAAACCGACTACGATTGAGGAATTGGAGGCCAATATTACTCGTATCATTACCCAAATACCAGTCGAAATGCTCGAACGCGTCTTCCAAAATTGGAACTTTCGAATGGACCATGTTAAGCGTAGTTACGGCCAACATTTAAAAGAAATAATATTTAAAAAATAAATGTAGAAAATGAGTATATTTATTATATTAAAAACTATGCAATATTTTTTTTTTATAAACGTTTTTTGTCTTTTGAAAAAAGTACCTCTTAATGTATCACCCTTTATAACAATACCTGTCTCATAAACATAAAATAAAAATAGAACGATATAAGAAATGATATGTTTTTGGTTGTTACACCACTTAATTTTTACTCTCGCCCAAAGAGTATCTCAGGACCAATTATTAAATAGTCGATTGTTATAAACGATTCCAGGTTATATTATTCTTATTTTGCAGTGGCGGTTCCTGACCTAAAATCTTGGGTGGGCTAGAGAAAAGCATAGCATTGTATACTATTTACGAAATTGTGCATGTTTCCACTTTACCTTATAAATTAATCTACAAGCAAATTAACAAATACTACGACACAACTGCAATGCATAAATTATTATATAATAAAATCAATGCTAATGTAACTAAGAAATAATAGAATAATAATCGGAACCTTAAATTCGTATCTTTCAAAGTGAAATAACAAGTACAAAAAGCAATACAGAGCTGTCACTGAAATTCAATACCTGTCACTTTCATACAATACAACGATATTGGTATTTGTGTTTCAATGTATGAGTATGGGTCATGGGCAAATTCAATTTAGCCTCCAACGAATGAGAGATGCTTGTTAATTTGAAACACAGTCATGTGAGTTTGATGACGTTTCCGTACATACAAATACAAAAAAAAATCTAATCGTGCTTGAATGCGCCCCAGTGTAAAGAAATATTGCAGGATATTGTCTGTGATTGCGGGCTTGAAAGCTCTAGCCCCTGAGCCGTTAATACATAGGTGTTGCCAGACTGACGTCACGTTGCCTGTTCTCTATGAATTATTTATAGGGTTATTGTTTTTTTTATGCCGGCTCAGTTTAAAATTGTAATACAAAACACAATCGAGAATATTATTGTAGGTAGGCATTGTCTTATATTGACAGAGGAAAAATTAAACAAAGATATTATATTCATTTGGGAAAGGTTAGTTACGCTTATAAATGTATTTATTTTGTTGAGCGGCCAAATTGCTGTTCATTTTTATTCAGCCATCTAAAGTTTTGGGTGAAAAATGCAGGTCGGGCTTAGCCCTCCTATCCCAGTACCTAGAACCGCCACTGTTGTTTATATAAAGGAAATAACAGGAAGTTAAAAAATCCACAACATTAAAATGCTAAAAATGTAAGCACGTAAATATTTTTTCAAAAATGTAAATTGATTTGATGGCATTATTATGTCATCAAATATAAAATATACCAAAAATTTAATGGAAGTGTACAAAATAAAAATAATTCTAAATTAGTCTTATTTCATTTATTTACATATGTATAACTGACGACGTGACATAAATATAATACAGTGATTACAAAATTTTATGTTAAGATTGGCCTTGTATTTGAAATTCAAGACTGTCCATATTGGCGGTGGTTTTAAATAAATTAATATGTCAATCGCATAGAAATTTTCAGGTTCAGGGCAGGACGTAATGTATAAAAGGGCGGGACAGTGGTGTAACAAGAGGGGCGCGGCAGAGGCGGATCGCCCCAGGCGGCACATTTTTTGGGGCGGCATTTTCAAAAATAAATACAATATTTTTCGAGAAATTATATTTATACATAAAACTCCTAGTTCATATATAAAAAAATAGTGGAAGTGAATAAAAAAGATAGAGGAAATATTAGGGCGGCAAATTTAAGATCCACCCCGAGTGGCATGACCTCTTCCTACACCACTGGGGCGGGAGGTTGCTCATGTATCAACCCCTAATCGGCAGAAAAGCGTAAGTAACAATTCATACATTTTACAGGAGAACGTCGTTTTTTAACTTCCTATCGTAATAATCTATCAAAAAGAAACTGCATTTAAGTAATTAGTTTTGCAAACTTATAACGAAAGGAAGTTAATAAAACCTGGCCATTCCTGTACAATTTATAAATTGCCGCTTACGCTGTTCGGCCGATTGCGGTTCAATATATACAAAATTAAATGATCATGGCCGGTTCTGACTTTACTAGTAACGACACTTTATCAATATCTCGATGAAATTTTGCGATAAATGTTTACATTTACGTAAATATATTTAAATTATTTTTGTAATAATGTATTGCATGACATTTTTGTTAGAAACTTGTCGGTGCGGTTAATCACTGTGGTTAAAGAACATTCAAATATCAAAATTTATCAGCGATCCCAGACATTTTTAGTTAACTCTACACCAATGGCGTAGCAAGGAGGGTGCGGCAGGGGAACATTTTTGAGAGCTGTATTTTCAGAAATAAATTCAATATTTTTCGAGAAATTATAATTATAATTTTTAAAAAAAATCAAGCCACCTGTAGTAAAAACTCATAGTTCATAGATCATAATCAAAATTAGAGGGATTTTAACGGGCGGCAGGATCCCTTCCTACACCACTGTACAACATCACTGATCATGGCACAACATTTGAAAAACGCTAATCAAGATTTTTTTAATGTACAAAGGAACTTGCACAAATCGGGTATCATGAGGATGCAGGCAGCAAATTTGGGATCCTAAATCCCGGTTTTCAAGCGAAATTTGCGACATTCGAGAGCCGGTTTTTTCAACTCTGTAACCCAGTTTTAAATAATTTTTTTTTACTATTATTCAATTATAGCCATTAGTGTTTTTACTTGAAAATGCCTTGTTTTCTTGATTAGTTTAATAGTCACCAATGAATGAGTTGAAAATATTATATTCTGGTCAATTTTTAAAAATATTTTTGCGGTGCATTTTGATTCGGATATCGAGTGAGGGGTACGATAAGGTTTATTGGAATACGAAATACGGTTTTTTTCAAAAATAGGTTTTTGTAGAAGACATACAAGTATCTGTGTCGCGTGAATAAATAACTTCCAAGCAAATTGCCCGAAGAAATTCTCACTGATAAAACTATATCTTGCCCTAAACGTCATTATTAATAAGTGCACATCGATATCACTTGTAATGCATTGATAAAAATGATAACCAAAATCTAAGAAAAACAATGTTACTTATTCTTTGAAGTTAATATAAAATAATTATTAAAAATAACAGTCGACAAACCACAAGGTCAAATTAATGATAATGCGTTATGATTTTTACTGTATGAATGTTGCATAATCTGTGCCGGCGAGAGGCTATTTAGTGCCCTAGGCCAGTACACTGCAACTTTTTCTCTCCCACTGCACGCCAAAACTACCTGCTACCAGTGTGTAACTCAAAAAGAAGCTCAGTATTGCTGATTACGCCGATACTTTGAGCTACATTTTACCTTGAAAAAGCTACACGAATCTAGTGGAAAATTTATGGACAAGCCTTGTAATTAGACTCCTAGATAGTAATATGTATATTTAAAAATCATGCAATCATTTAAAGTATGTAGTTTGGTCAGGGCCCGAATTCGGCAGAGACGCACGAGACCACGGTTCGTATTTTTTTTACAAAACGGCCTGATCAAGCATCAGCATTTTTAAGAACATCAAGATTTTCGTTCCGGTTTCATGAACGACCAAAAAGCTTTTTAAATTATATTAATAACTGTCGAAAAAGTAACAAGAGTCGGTTCGTAACACTTTATATTAATTACAACGACTGAGTTTGGTTCGGAATGTTCGGATAGACTAGGAAATGTGATTCGCCGTCATCTATCTCTTTACTAATGAATATAATTTTATCTTTATATTGACTTTTAAATTAGAAGAAAAATATACAATGCGTAATGTATCAACACAATTATTTTTATTTGGTCGATAGGAGTCTATCAACTTCCAGTTCACACTTCACAAGCAACGGGAACAAATCTGCACTTCCAAAGGAGCAGTCCCGAGAATTCCTCGCCGTCTTTCCAGACATAGTAAGAGATCTTACGGGAAGTGACAAGCACAAAGATGTCCCTGAAGCTGGAAAATGGCTTGCCAAGGTATTTTTTCGTTTCCTACTTATTTGTAAAAAGCACTCACTGGGGTTGCAATTGCTTGCTATTTCTGACCTGGCTGGTTCTTTACTTAACAGATAACTCCAAACATTTCAGCCTACACACTAACTTCTCCACTAAGTCTCAAGGACTTAGCTGGCTCATTGTTCCAACATACTGTTACTGGGCATGTCTGGCTCACTACCAAGGGCTGGATTGGTGGCTCTCGCGGTTCAGTGTTCAGGCCCTCAGGCCGTACTTAGGAGACCCTTAGAGGGATTGCGACCCACGCGAGTAATTTGCAGTCTGCGTGGTGTGTATCACGAATCTCCCGAGCGCTATGCGATTGAAACTTGTTCACCCAATAGATGGGAGCTAACAAAAACTATTACTTTCTTTATAGATACTACAATACAACGTTCCAGGAGGAAAGAAAAATCGTGGACACACATTAGTCGAATGTTACAAACTTCTCCAAGGTCCAAAGCAACTAGCCCCAGAAAACATAAGACAAGCCATCGTTATGGGGTGGTGTGTTGAAATGGTATGTAAATTTGTATCGAATTAACATATCTCTCGACAATCAGCAATATGCCCCAACCCACCAATGGTTACAAACGGCTTACGACATGTTGCTGTTTATAGGTTGATACTATAGTTTGTGCAATTTTATGATCAATAAGTTTCAGGGACTTAGATAAGCTATAAAAAAAGTACTATAAATATTATAGTCAATTTTGAAGTTCTGAACCCTAATGATTTTTATCAAAGAGAGATTTTTTAAATGTAAATAAATAAAACATTTCAAAGGGAACGTGCATTTAAAATGCTAACTGGATAGTAAGAAGTAGTTTTTGTAATATATAATCTTGCATGACAGAAATATCTAGATTTGACGAACGAAAGCGCCAGTCTGCAATTGTTCATTTCGAGCTCTGGAAATGTAAATGTTAATTAGTTTCATTAAGATAGCTCTCCGAACTATACTTGAGAGTCACAAAAATGATGCAGATAACACACTAATCATTATTACATCGAAATTAATATTTTGTTCAAACTTTATCTCCAGTTTCAAGCATATTTCATGGTGGTTGACGATATAATGGATGGTGCTACACTAAGACGTGGTGTACCATGTTGGTACCAGCAGGAAAATGTTGGCCTCTCAGCTATCAACGACTCAATATTGATTTATGCCTCTATCTACTCGATTTTGAAGAAATATTTTCACAATGAGCCATTTTATCAAAATTCAATGGAAATGTTCAATGAGGTAAGAGTTTTAAAAACAATAATGGAATGCAAAGTATATGACTAGCTTAGAATAGGAAATAAATTTATTTTTTATCTTCCGCATCCTCATCGGCATAACTGGGGCAGCGGCGTAGCCACCTCATAAAAGCCACGCAACGCATGAGGGCCCAGCGAAAAAGGGCGCCCAAATTTCAACGCACACTCCAATCACTTTTACACGTTTAACACGGCCCACTAAAAATAACTTTATTTTTACACGAATTATTTGTTCTAACACGATTTACAGAAACTAAAAACACAGAAGCGTATAACAGATTTCCTAATAACTAGAAATCAACAACACGAGACTGTAAAAACAAACAAACGATTTCATTAGATTGTAGCAAATTAGATGTGTCAAGAAATTTCGAGTGACATAAGTGATCTAGGTTAAGTTTCTCATAAAAGCCCTCGTATGTAATCAAGTAGCGATGAAAAAAAAATATTTTTCTTTTCAATAACGATATTTTGTTAAATTTACTTATTGATTCTTCATCATTACCTTTTTATGCGATTTTCTATACTCAATATTGTTATTTTTTCAAATACCATGGCATTTTAAAATCCGATATGTGTCTTTCACAAGAACTCTTCGCAAACGGTGAACAACTGCGACGCGACAATTGCACATGTCATTTTTAGGTCAATTGTGCTATTTTCAACTTTCAACTTTTCATTAATATTATGAATATTTTATAAACTTTATTTTGTGTGTGTTAAATGAGATACGGTCCAAGAGAATATCTTCAACATTCAACACAATAACGCCAACGCCTTAATGTCCAATTTTCGCCTCAAAATAACGCCACAACAACGCAAACGGAAATAGTTTGTATGTCCGGTTACTATATTAAGGAAGTTTAATACAACTAAGGCGAAGCTGGGACATAATATCCCACCCACATTTTCATTTTTTTTTTTGATTTCGTGTCAGCACATTTAAAAATAAAGTTAGTAAGTTTGCCGCGATAAATCTATAGAAACTACGATATTACTGTTTGGAACGAGTTATGACATTTGTGTTGTGAAACTATTATAGAGTAGGAATTCTAAGATACTAATTTATTCATAGAATGTTAGGTTAGGTTTTGATTTTTTATTTAGTAATTTTGATGCTTTATTTGACGCTTCTTTTTGGGATTTTTAATAAAATTTGGTGTTTCAAAAGACAGAGACAAAATATACAAACGTGAACCGATATTGTAATCCTTTTTTTCTTTTCAGATGATGATGAAAACGGGAATTGGTCAATTTTTAGATGTAAATACGTCATCTGGTGACAAACCAGATCTGACCAAGTTTACTATGAAGTGGCACAACTCTATCGTTAAATATAAAACATCCTATTACACCTTCCAATTGCCAGTTGGATTAGCATTGTTGATGAGCGGAATTGATGACCCAGAAACACACAGACAAGCCAAAACGATTCTATTAGAAATTGGATTATTCTATCAAATACAGGTCAGTAAATCGAAAAATACTAACAACTGCAATTAAAACAAATTAAATAAGTAATCACCACGTAATTGTTGTGATTGAAAAATATTGCAAAAGGAGATGTTAGAATGAAGAATCTTTCGGAAGAATTTTGTTCAACATTCACGTGTAATCGTAAAATAAATCCTATCTTCGTAAACAAACAAGATTGCATTAATTAATGTATTTATTTATTTATAACAATATATTGATATTTATGTT
Source organism: Himalopsyche tibetana (assembly GCA_030503985.1). NCBI lineage: Eukaryota > Metazoa > Arthropoda > Insecta > Trichoptera > Rhyacophilidae > Himalopsyche > Himalopsyche tibetana. Next base: position 16,829,940 of record JAPJYX010000015.1, on the reverse strand, counting down.
AAACTCACACTCAAATTAGACTTGTGTATATGACTTTAAATTTAATATTGTCTATTTGTAGAATGTAATGAAAAGTTTTATGTACAGTACAGTATACAGTACAAGTGTCAAAACATTTGAAATCAATTTCGTGTAATGTTATTTAAAAAACATCTTACGTACGTGGTAAGGGAGCTTAGTAAATAAACTTAAAAATCAATTAAGAAATTCATGTTTATGTTTTTTTTAAATAATATGGGAGAAAATACATATACAGTAATACCCCGCTTTACGCGAGGGATACGTTCCGAAAAAAATCGCGTTAACTGAAATTCGCGTATATCGAGGATTATGATTAAACATAGTCAAAATTTAATACAAAAAAATACAAATCATTTTAATCAATCACTTTAATTCTAAGAACACTTTATGCAATACATACTCTTATTTTTTACGGAAAAATACATCTATTGTCTTTTGGGTAGCGTTTTGTTTACGTTCTTGTAAAATACGTTCATAACACCCAACACTGTTTTTAATTGTTTGACACACGGTCAAGACACGGTCATCATTATTGTCTATACTCTGCAATATGTCCAAACCTGAATAAATGTTTGAAAGTGCATTTTGTATTTCCCCTGAAGATAAAACTTTCTCTTCTACCTGTTCTTCCTCATCGTAGATAGGATTATTCTGTAACTCGATCAAATCTTCATTGCTGATAGGATCGTCGTGCGTTGCTACAAGTTCTACGAGATCTTCTACCGTGACATCTTCAAGTTCAGACCCCTCAATCATTGCAGCAATGTCTTCAAGCACTTGTCTCTGCATCTGGACAATTCTTCTAGGTGCTTCCACTACATCTGGCCAAAGATTACGCCACACCCTATTCATACAACTCATTTTAACTTCCTTCCAAGCCTCTTCTATGTTGTGAATAGACTTCATAATGTTGTATGACTTCCACCACTCTCGCATAGACTGTCTTCCTTCCCCGTCAGTTTCATGAATTAGTTGGCTAAAAGTGCGGCGATGGTAATAAGCTTTGAAGTTTGCTATTGCTCCCTGGTCCATAGGTTGTAATATTGACGTAGCGTTTGGTGGAAGGAACTTTACGTACGCTTTTAAGTCTCTGGGCGTAAGTCTGCGAGGCATTTGAGCGCGAAATTTGAAATTCGCGTTATAGTGAAACCGCGCTTAACGGGGTCGCGCTAAGCGGGGTATTACTGTACATATGTACTCTTATCAGGTTTTCTATACATATTTTTTCTTTTTTTACCATGTTTGCTTCCAGTCTGGACTAGTAGATTTTTTTACGTTAACTTGTTGCTATTCAGTCGATCAACCAGCTATTTCCAGACGATATAAGGATTGAAGGACGTGGCAAGTAAAGGACTAGTCGATTGTCAGTCGCCCGCGTTACGCCACATTTGTTGACATTGGATTGGTGGGATCGGGAATTCAAACATCGCAGACATGCATGCCTTTGGACACAGACACTTAAATCGATTATAAAATTATGTTTTCAAAGTGAAACTGGGATTTGAATACATTAAACGTAATCGAAACAGACGAGCGTCAACGATATAGGACCGAAAATTTAGCTTAATTATTTCAGCATTTCTACCTATGTATGTATTTTGATAATGAAAGAGTCTTACTCGTCTATAGATAAAGTGAGGTTAGGGTAAATAAATGTGAAATTCGTATTGTATATAGACATACGCTTAATGAAGTTGAAAAAAATCATATCGTTAATTATCAATGATCATATCATAATGCACTCGTTGCGGGGCTAAATTTAGAAGTTACAGCAGTTGGAATCCTCGATAAAATGAATTATTCATTTGGAGTACCTAATTTATTATCATAAAATTTACAGGATGATTTCCTCGACTGCTACGGAGACCCGGCATTGATGGGTAAGCGGGGCACGGATATTGCTTCTGGAAGATGCTCTTGGCTGGCCGTGGTTGCACTTCAGAGAGCGAATCCAGCACAGAGAAAAATTATGGATCAATATTACGGCACCAAAAATCCAGATGATGTCGAAAAAGTTAAGGCGCTGTACGAAGACTTGGGATTGCGGAATACTTACGATGTATACGAAGAAGATACTTATAATTTAATAAAAACACATATTCAACAATTGTCCAAGGGGCTTCCTCATATTATGTTCATGAATATTTTAGATAAGATCTATAAACGGAGAAGCTAGTTGATGTCTAAAAACAAAGTTGCTTTCTTTGCAGTATGGTGTAATAGTATTGTATTTCAGGAAGTTTATATGATTCTTATCAGTTATTGCTTAAATAAAAACCCTCCAAGGACGAGCGTCACCATATGGTCACACAAAACACCATTGTCTATTGATCCCACTATTCATACTTTTTCTACCTGAATATCGTTGCTATCGCTCATATTTGGTTAAGAAGGATACGGACTACAGTTAGTAATCAGCCGTGGGGACAGGAACGGTCTCCAAAAGCACATGTGACTTTTTGAATTTCCGTTTTTTTTTAATTTACTTTTTGAAACTGTTAGTTATTTTTTTATAAAAACATTAAATTATTTATAGTTATTTTGCTAATATATTTGTATTGAAATTATGTTGATTTAAAGATGTCAAATTGTAAATATTTAAAAAAAAATCACGTTTAGCTATATTTCAACCTCGAATGTTCGCGAGCCCATACGGTCACGCTCGTCCTTACTACTGTCCGTACTCAATATTACACGGTAATAAAAAGATGAGCATGACCATATAGTCATGCGGGGTTTCTATACAACGACTTTGCGTTTTTTTTTTTTTTTAATTTGGATAGGAATAAAAGTTATCCGTGACTTTAATATGGCTTAGAATATAATTTTTTTATCGGAAAAAAGCTCTCGTCTCTGGAGGGTTAACGCCTGTACTTAATACCTTTCAAATACATATAATTTTATGATATAAATTCTATTCAAAACATTAATCAGAAGAAAAAAAAATATTTACAAAATTTAAAAAAAACTTGCAACGATTCTGCCATTTGTAATATAAATAACTATATTATTGCAAGATTTTTTTATAAATATGCTTTCGAACCGACTCGAGTAAATTAAAATATTGACTATCAGCACAGTTTACATGTGCAGTATTATATAAACAGTTTCAAAGAAAGTGTGTGACCAAATTTATAAGACATTAATTTCAAAATTTTTACTCAAAAATTATCGAATTGCCGCCCCTCCAAAGTTGCCGCCCTTGGGCATTGCATTACTTGCCTAACTCAACGGAACATCTGTGACAAAACACTTGCTTGCATAAAAATCAACTAACATCTCGAATGATTACTTCACGTTTTTCTGGTTTATGTAGTAAGTTGTTGATTCTGCAATACCCGTTATGCTTAAAATTGTACAATCATCATATTTGGACGTCAGTAACGTATAAATTTTAGGAACAAGAATTAAATTAATTATTTGTCATTTTTACGAATACGCTTACCTTTAAAACAATAATAATTGTTTATTTTACGTTACCCCTGTACGTATATTCTTCCAATTGTGGCATTTTATTGTTATATAAGTTTTCTTTGTGTATGCAGATATCTATTAAAAACTATCGTCCTTAATATTTCAAAAAACAATCAAAACGTTAGAAGATTCAATTTGGAAAAACTCTCGTATCTTACAATATTATATGGGAATTTATTAATATATACCTTTTTTAAATGTTATTCTCCAGCTACCATTAGAATTTATAAGTTTATATTTACGATTTACCTAAATACGCAAGACCAATAAAATTTTGATACTGTATACTTATTTAAATAATCTGTTATAAAAATGTTACGAAAATCTGTATTATTTCGTTTAAATAAACTGTTCTTATTATTTTTAATATTCTGTGTTGTTATTAGGTATATGCAGGGCCGGCGCTACCATACAGGTGAAATAGGCAACAGCCTAAGGCGCAAACCATTAGGGGGCGCATAAATGAAATATTTAAATTATTTTTATTTTCTTTAATATTAATAATAAATAATAGTACATTATATTTTATTTTGATGTTTGTACCTGATCGTTATAATTAATTATGCATTGTATTCTATACGATTCAAAAAAGAGAAGTCGAGTGACTGAGTAAAGTACAGTTCACGTAGAAAAACTTTTTTTTAAAGATACTTCCATTAGGATGCCATATGCTCCACATTGGGAGCGGACATGGGTATATATGTATAACTTTTATTTTTTTCATTAATTCAAAAAATGGGGGCGCACCAATAACCGTTGCCTAGGGCGACAAATAACCTCGCGCCGGCACTGGGTATATGATCAGCAATTCACTACAGCATTTCTTTATTCTCTGAAATTTTACTGTTATTAGGTTTAAATAAAAAAATATATTTAGACGAGGACTGCTTCGTTTTTTAGAACAGAAGTGATTAGTAATTATATGCTTTGCTTATTATCGAACCACTTCTTATTCTATAAAATGTAAGATTTTTTAATTTTTTTAAAATGATTCAGCATATTGTTATTTCAACCATTCAATATAAGAACTCCCATTTATCACCAATACTTTTCAATGTCCCTAGTGATAGTACAAAAGTAGTTTATATGCCTTACTTTACATTTTTTAATTGATTTCGAAAAATATATTTTTGGAATCAAAAATTTATCGCTTAAAAAAATAGTAAATATATTAATGGGGCGCAATTTGCTTTATATATTTTAAATATTTATAAAATGCTTACTATTTATAACATTTAACATTCTATCAATCCATTTATTATGTTATTATACAGATTCAAATCATAAAATGTATAAATAAATAATAAAATTAATAAGTCCTATAGTTTAATTTTAAAAAATGGTCACATCTTATTTTTCCTCCCCACTGTGATGTTTTGGTAGACGTGACCACAGTCCTCTCTGAAGTTGGTTATCCAGTGTTTACATTTATCTCTGGTATCACATTATTACTTGTGTTCCTTGTGTTGTACCGTTGCCGCATGACAGTCGAGCTGTTACTTATTTTGCTATAATTATCTAAGGAAACATTCATGAATATTATTAATAGTCGCAGTTATAGTTTATTAAATACTTTTTACTTGTATTATTAGTGTTATAATCATGCTTATCACTAAGATATTACTCTCAAAAGGAGCCCAAACTTCATGGGTCGAAATTCGCCGTCAAATCAGCAAATCTGCTAGCGTTTCCAATTCCGATTCGATACTCGACGGGATTAAGAGCCAACAGATAGTCGATGAAACCTACGAAAGCCAAAAAGTGATAAAGCTCAGCTTCAAAAAGGACCACAGGTTAGTAATAAAACGACGATGTGTGGAATGTCACAAATTTTCGTTTTAATTAGAAAGTTATGAATATGTGCAAGTGTCTGAAGAGTATCATCGATCAGTGTCATCGACCGCTTTCTAAACAATAATTTATACAGACCCGCTCATTAAGATATGCGTAAAAATGCCGGTATTTATCTACAATAATCTTCTGAGTCCGCATTCCTGAGTGTGACACAATACTACGTACATGTCGGACCCCACGTAACTCCGGCTAGTAAACAAACAACAAGGTCAGATTGTTTATTATATTGTTTACTATTATAAAATTATATGATCCCATGGACCGAGGACACATTTGGACTAAGCAAATATATCCTCTGCTAGCACAGGCGTGAGGAACCTGCGGCCTCTTGGCTACTCTGGTGCGGCCTTCTGGCCAATTCTGTAAATTTATGCAAATTCCTGACATATTCTGACCGTAAAGTCCTGTTTCCAGCCAAAGATTTTCTAGTCAATGTTTACTGTGGCCTTATGTCAAATCAGAAAAATGAATGCGGCCTTTAGATAATAAAAGGCTCCCCACCCCTGTGCTAGCATATCAACACAAAGGATCATTATGAACAATATCATCATAAACAATATACAAAGATTTTTTAGTTCTACGCTTTCACTGTCGTCATGAACCTCAGTGCAGCTGTACCATGTACAATAAGAAATCATTCTCATTAGCCAAAAAAAATAATAAAAAAAGATGTTTTGTTATAAAATCATTCACCATCCCATCCATATTTTTATGTTATGTAGCAAAATCGTTTAAAATTAGAATCCTTTTTTGTTTTACCACTACACTTGTACAACTTCATACAAACACTCACATTGAAGTGCATGCAATCTAAGAAAAATCCTTAAAAAAATTTTCATAAAAATTAGCAGCTTCTGTTCCTATAAAATCCATTTTAAAAGTTCATGCATATTTTTAATATACTAAAGGGACTTATCTGGACTGTCCCTACTAGATTGTTACAACATTATATATAGCAATTATAATATGTTTATAGCTTTTTCTCTTTGACGGTAACCTTTTGATGGTTGTTTTTTTCATTTGTGTTTCCATTTCCACTCATTTATGTGAATGACAGAAGTTGACTAGAGCAAGTAAACATCTGTGAATTTGAAACTTGTTAAAAAGTGCAAATAAATTTCTTTCGCATTGTGTAAATAGATACGAGGTTGTAATTTTATTGTGAAAACCCGATTTCTAATGTGTTTGCATTGCCCTATTGAAAATACGACTGTGGTCGGGAGGTAAATTTGCTATTATAAAAGGGGAAGGGTGGAAACCTGCGTATTATAGAATATGAAGGCATTCACTGGACTCCCTTTCTAAAAGGTTTCGAAACAATATCTTGCTACACTCCTTGCATGTACTTATTACACTGAGAGGTTTATTTATTTAACCTGAAAATTCACCGACTCTGGATATCTCAAAGATGGAAGCAGTGTCGTACCAATGCGTAAATGCGTAATAACTCAAAATTTAATGGAATAAATCGGAAAATAGATATTGGTAATGTTTTATATATCAAAGATTTAAAATGTAATTTACTCTCGATAAGAAGGTTAGAAGACAACGGTTGCAAAGTAGTATTTACGAATGGAAAAGTTCAACTATGTAAAGACAACGAAGTCTTTATGGAAGGAAAAAGGAAAGGAAAATTGTATGAGCTGGAAATGGAAGTTGTGCAAGAACTAGCTGGAATGTGTGAAAGCAAAAACAGCTTGGAATTGTGGCACAGACGATTGGGGCACTTAAATTCTAAAGACCTTATTAAATTAATAAATAACGAAATGGTTTGTGGAGTGGAAAAAATCTTTCAAAAGGATATAAAAATATGTGAACCTTGTATAAAAGGAAAGCAAACAAGAAAGCAATTTAAGGAAATCAATGGAAGCCGATCTGAAAAGCCACTGGAATTGATACATAGTGATATATGTGGACCAATCACACCAGATGCTTGGAATGAAAAAAAATACATGGTCACATTTGTAGATGACTATACTCACTTCACGCAGACTTACATTTTGGCGAGAAAAAGTGAGTTCATAGAAGTCTTCAAGGAATATCAAGCATCGTCGACTACACTACTTGGAAGAAAAATTATAAGGTTTCGCTGTGATAATGGAGGCGAATATACTTCAAAAGCTTTTCGTAAGTTTTGCAATGAACTGGAAATACGCATAGAGTACACAGTGCCATACAGTCCAGAACAAAACGGAGTTGCTGAAAGGATGAATCGCACACTAATGGAAAAGGCAAGAACAATGTTGGTAGATTCTGGAATTCCAAAGAATCTATGGAATGAAGCATTGCAGTGTGCAGCATACTTGACTAATAGAAGCCCTACACGGTCGCTCAAGTTGTCGTTAGCAAACAGCACACCTGCTGAATTGTGGTTTGGTAAGAAACCTAATTTATCCAAATTAAAAACCTTTGGTTGTATAGGTCATTTACACACACCAAGTGTAAAAAGAAGCAAACTGGATGAAAAATCCTCAAAACATATTATGGTTGGATATTCAACAAATGGATATCGTCTATGGAATCCTGAAACAAATCAAATTGTAATTGGACGTGACGTAATATTTGAAGAAAAACCATATAAATCAACGAATCCAGAGTTCTATACAGAAGAAAAAGAAGAACATCAACCTGATGAAGTTGAGGATTCTACAGAAATTACTTTAGATTCAGGTAATCAACATTCCGAATCGGATGAGGAAGAAATTTATGAAACTGGTGACGAGGATTTAAGTGAAACACGAACGAGAAGAAGTTCCAGAATTAGACAAAAACCTAAATGGATGGATGACTATGTCACAGAAGCAAATGCATGTGCATTGAATGCAGAAAGCTTTGTGGAAGATCTACCAAACACACTGGAGGAATCAAAAACCAGGAATGACTGGAAATACTGGTCAGAAGCAGTGCATGATGAACTGAATGCACTGAAGAAAAACAACACATGGACATTGACTAAATTACCTGCTGGAAGAAAGGCAAGTAGTAATAATCAGCTGTAAATGGGTGTTTAAAATAAAACGAGATGATGTTGGAAACATAAAAAAATATAAAGCTCGATTGGTAGCAAAAGGCTGCTCCCAACGGAAAGGTTTTGATTATGAGGAAACGTACTCACCTGTAGCTAGATTGACCACATTGCGAGTAATACTAGCAATAGCAAACCAAAAAAAATCTCATCATTCATCAAATGGATGTGAAGTCAGCATTTTTAAATGGAGATTTAAAAGAGGAGATATATATGAACCAGCCTGAAGGATTTGAAAAGGGTAATTTTGTTTGTAGATTAAACAAAGCTCTATATGGTTTAAAACAGGCACCTCGTATGTGGAACGAGAGATTTCATGAATTTGTGGTCAAAATCGGTTTTCAACGCATGAATTCTGATACTTGTTTGTATGTCAGAAATAAGACAAAAACAAAAATATACTTATTGCTGTATGTAGATGATCTGATGCTGGTCAGTAATCATATAGCTGAAATTGAAGAAATTAAGTGTAAATTAACACAGGAATTTGAGATGAAAGACTTAAAGGAATTAAAGCATTTCTTGGGAATTGTCGTGGAACGAGATCCAGAAAAAGCAGATTTCAAAGGTGTTTTCATTAATCAAGAACGAAAGTTAGAGGTTCGAAGGCGATTAGATACCGCTGTAGTTCTAACCTTCTTATCGAGAGTAAATTACATTTTAAATCTTTGATATATAAAACATTACCAATATCTATTTTCCGATTTATTCCATTAAATTTTGTTTCTCCTTTAATTTTTCCCAACTCTGTTGCATATAGATTAACTCCGTTTTTGGCTACTGAGACTGTGATTTGATTTTCTAATTTCTTAAGTTCATAAAAGTGTCTTTTATCGTTTACCATGTGGTCTGACGCCCCAGAGTCCACATACCATACCATATGAGAATTAATTTTATGGTTATGTTTATTACTGTTCGTTGAGAATGCGTATTCTTTTTCTGTGCTATGCACTTCATTTAACCTCGACGATATATTAGCTTGTTTTACAAACTTTTTTTTTTTTTTTTTTCCTTTATTTCCGTTGCGACATTCTGATCGTTTATGCCCCAACTTTCCACATCCATAACATTTGAACTGAAATTTTTGTGACACTGTTCATAGCCACGTTTTCATTTGCACTTTCACTAGAGGGTAATTATAGAGTATAGCTCGTCATGTATTATTACGGCGATAAACTTCACAAACTTAACTAAAAACAACGCCACGATTTAAAGTTATTTTTTGAGAGCTTGATAATCGCCTTAAAACCACTCATTATTACGAAGAAAACGGAGGCGATGTACTGAAAAATATTTCGTATTTCGCATAATTTATCAGTGTTCTTCGTAATAATGAGTGGTTTTAAGGCGATTATCAAGCTCTCAAAAAATAACTTTAAATCGTGGCGTTGTTTTTAGTTAAGTTTGTGAAGTTTTTCGCCGTAATAATCCATGACGAGCTATACTCTACTTTTACCATTGTGAATTTTAGTAAGTCCCGTTCATCTAGTAATGATTCTATGCGAAATTTCCAATTGTCAAAGTTATTTCCATCAAATAATGCAATCTTGTATTTTTCCTCTTCAAAAGTTTCCATTGTACCTGGGCCCGTAACCTGTTGAGTTTCTGATTTGTAATAAAACTATTTGATTTTGTTTTAAGTTAAAAGTATATTAAGATAAGACAATATATATACAGTTAAGAAATACGTGATGCCCGCTAGGCTTCTATCACTAGAAAGGGAAGAAGTGAGCCGCGTGTTAACTGACATGAAGTTCGGTTGACAGCTAACCGGATGAGCACCTTACATTACTTTCGAACCAATTGTTTTACACGTAGCTAGCTTCATTTAATTGCTTATTCCATAAACTAGTATACTTTATAGATGGGCTACTTAGAGCATGAAGTTGCTCAGAGTTTATGGTTGGTAAATTGGTAAAACAGGTACCTGTAAGTCGAACCCAGCTAGGAAATAGTTATTATTGTTATTCTTTTATTATAAAAAAAAATGGCGCCAGAAAGGAAGGGGGTGGGGGGAATAAAAATGGCAGCTGTTACACAAAAAATATTTTATTGACAGAAATACTCACAAAAATACAACCAGTAATCTTAACAATGTAAATATACAAAATATGAGGATACAATACAGGACATATTATTAAATCATTGAATAAACTTTGTACATGATTTTTACAAAAATATAACTAACGAAAGTAAAGATAATAATGTAAACATAGATAAAAGTAAGTAAAATAAAACAATGTCTGAATTAATTGACATTAGTTGTCAAGTTTGATACACCTATCAAAGTCGCACGGTGAATTTTATTGCAAATAACAAAAGGATATTTTAAGGTTATGATTTTATGCAGATGTCATTTTTTTTACTTTATAACCATACAAGTTATTTGCGACAGATATAATGATATCTTATGTATGGTGATGCTCTGAGATATATTTCACTATTACCTGGAATATTTAGTTGGCACTGCCAAATCATTCAACATCTTGTAGTTTTAAAAAGTTTATCGGATAAGTTTGACGTTTAACGTTTAACGTTTGACGTCTGAGGTTAGATGCGTGTGTTGCCAAAACTACGTAAATCATATTCAAGTCTAAGTTAATGTATGGGTTCGTCTACCAACTATACAACTGTGTTCATATTCTTCAATCTATACGGTGCATATGTATGTATAAACGCTGTTCAGGCTTGCAGTATTTAAGTAGCACCCCCCTGGCTTATTCCAACAGGTCAACTATTGTCTGATAGTCAATAATCTTTTTTAGATTTTTTTTTTAATAAAATTTAAACAAGCGATAATGAATTTTATTTTTTGATATTCTGAATCCACGACTATTTTCTTTTATTTTTGTATACTTCTTTTACCCGTTTTTTTAACACCATTTTGTGTGTATATATAGTGCAGTGTATTTAGCTTCAGAATGAAATTATAAGTACAGGTAGTCCCCGACTTACGACGGTTCGACTTACGACAATTCGCACTTACGAGCGAAAAAAATAGCATTTTTAAAAATTTGAATTGCATCACAGGGCACCACGGCAGATGCTTGCGTAAAGTAAAATGACGTAACATTATAATGTAATACACATTTGCTCGTATGTACAAATTTAACATTAAAAAATAATATGAAAATGATTTATTTTGATACATCGTCGATGCACATGAATTGTGATATATGTGACTCTGGGTGCAATCTGAGATAATCGATAAAAACTGTTTAAAAAAACGAAACGGAAAATAACACTTCTATTTATGCACAAATTAGGGGGAAATATTTTATTCAGTATTAGAATAAATGTACATATTGCAAATATTTACTATTTTGAACAAGAAAATGGCATTTTATTGTGTGTTTCGTACCATTTTTAATATTTTGCTATCAAAATATGTTATTAAAAATAATTCAAATTTGATAACTAGACAATAGTTTAGTCCAGACGTGGGGAATCTGCGGCCTTTTGGCCACTCTGGTGCAGTGTTCTGGCCAATTATGTAAATTTATGCAAATTCGTAAATTCCTGACAAATTCTGACCGTAAATTCCTGTTTCCGGCCAAAGAGCCTCCCAAGTCAATGTTTACTGCGACCTTATATCGAATCAGAAAAATGAATGCGGTCTTAAGAGAAGAAAAGGCTCCCCACCCCTGGTTTCGTCACTAGTGTCAAGTTAACAGAATTTAATAATGAGATTCTATGATTGTGGACATATTATGACAATGGAATTATTAATCGTGTATGCAGAAGATATGATTTTTTATTAAAAAATAATTTATTAATTTACTGTTTTGACAAACATTTATTTGACTCCAGTTGATAATGTTTTTTCTATCTTCCCATAGGGTATTAACCCTTATCTTTAAATCATTACAACACTCAGACTTACAGCACCCATATTTACACAGATCACACAATCTTACCGTCTGAGGATTTAATATTTATTGGAATAAAAATCTTTAAAAAAAACATGGATTTTTTTAATGAATTTTAAGATTCCCTGGGTGTTAAAAGTTATTAGGGTATTGATAAAAAAAATAATCGCATATTTAAATTAAAAAATATTTACATGAATACATGAAATATTAATATGAATACAACAATTTGTTAATTCTACTGCCTGGGTTATCATCAGTTCATTATTAGCTGTTAAAAATTGTATCAAATTTAAAACCATTATATTTGAGATGTGAATACATGCTTTGACATATTTGTAATGATATGTATAAACATATAATTCATTTGTGTTCTTCAAAGACATTTTAAAATATAAAACTGAATTTTCGTAAGGTGCGCGAAACATTCTTGCGCAGACATACATACATAGTATGCATACCCAAATCGATGAAATGTTTATTTGTTAGTATAACTTTAACCACTAAATGCTAGAAACATTTGAATAGCTGATGTTGAAAATTCAACTGAAGTGGGAAACTTTCTAACTTTTCACTACTTTGGTGCATCCTTTTGACTGATTCTTTATTTTGTAATCTGAATAATCTGAAACTTTTCTTTTAAGATAATCTCCATTAGGAGTACAGTAATACCCCGCTTTACGCGAGGGATACGTTCCGAAAAAAATCGCGTTAACTGAAATTCGCGTATATCGAGGTTTATGATTAAACATAGTCAAAATTTAATACAAAAAAATACAAATCATTTTAATCAATCACTTTAATTCTAAGAACACTTTATGCAATACATACTCTTATTTTTTACGGAAAAATACATCTATTGTCTTTTGGGTAGCGTTTTGTTTACGTTCTTGTAAAATACGTTCATAACACCCAACACTGTTTTTAATTGTTTGACACACGATCAAGACACGGTCATCATTATTGTCTATACTCTGCAATATGTCCAAACCTGAATAAATTTTTGAAAGTGCATTTTGTATTTCCCCTGAAGATAAAACTTTCTCTTCTACCTGTTCTTCCTCATCGTAGATAGGATTATTCTGTAACTCGATCAAATCTTCATTGCTGATAGGATCGTCGTGCGTTGCTACAAGTTCTACAACCATAGAGAAATTAATGACTAAATATGTTTATACGCACTCTTTCGCGTAATGCGAGGCATTTGAGCGCGAAATTTGAAATTCGCGTTATAGTGAAACCGCGCTTAACGGGGTCGCGCTAAGCGGGGTATTACTGTATATGTACTCTACATTGATAGTGGTCATGGTTATAAAATATCCATATGGTTCTTTTGTGGTTTGTATCATATATAAACACAAACTAATTTCTGTATAGTATGCACATTTTTACTTGTGGTGTGCCGCGAAATTTTATAGAACACGTCGGTGTGCCTTGGAAGATAAAAGGTTGCAGAGCACTGCTTTAGAAGGCTGAGGAAAAACTGTATACTTAGCTAATTTTCATAAAATCGTCACATATGTATACCATATTTGATGTTCAGCAACGACATATTTTACGACCAAAGTTCAGGAACTAATCTCGGTCGTATGTCGAGGACTACCTGTATAATGGATGTAAAAAGTAAATTGTAATAGTTAAAAAATGTAGGCATAACATAATGGTGTGGTAAGCAATGATATGAGCATCAGGTTAACAAAAAGTGTTGCCAACTGTTGCCAAAGGCAGTAAGATACTAATTATTTTGAACTCAAAAGTAGTGGGGAAAAAATCTTATAAATTATTTTCCATTACATTTAACATTGTCCATTCAACTGATACATGGCTGGCCGACACTTCATCAATGTGTCTGGAAACTTGACAATTTTTTTTTTCATTCAAACTATTCTTGATATTTATGTTCATTTCAAATCCTGCCACAAACAAAAACTAGCGATGACTTAATAGATATGTGGCAAAACTATCTTGGGACACAAGAGATCAGAACAATGTAAGTTTTGTTTTATAAACCAAATCTGTTCCTGAAAAGAGCATGTGGACTCTACTGAAGGTGTTTATTGAAAACTGTATGCTAGTTCTTCTCTCAATTTCATTATTTAATGCGAGTTACAATATTGAGATTGCATTAGAATAGAACTAATGATCAGTCGTTAACTCTGTGTCCTGTTTTCAAGATCTGATAAAAGGGGGATCGGGAAGGGTGAATACATTACAGACATCCATGCAGTGGCATAACCACCAAAAGATTTTTTAACCTTAACCTTTGTTTAACCTTTTCACTGCGTATGACCGCTATGCATGTCCTAGCGAACATGCCCTTAGCGCGCGTGACACGTATAGATGTCATGGAAATTTCAAACCCTATATAAGAGCTATCTATTGTGTTAAAATTGTATAACTTGGTTGAAAATATTACTAAATGTATATTTTACCAAATTCAATAGATGGCTTTAGTCAAAAAAGATTCAATATAGGCTAAAATAATTTATTTCTAGAACACGCCGTGCACATACATCACCAATGCAAAATGGCCGCCGTTGATTCATGGCGTTTCTCGTAAGAACTGTTCGCCACGTATTTACAAAATATGCATATATCATTATATTATTTGGGATAATGTAAATAAGCGATCGAGTGCGGTTGAAATTGAAATTTTTCCGAGAATTTAATATTATAAGCATAGTATGGTGGTGGCACATTGTTCTCGATCGCGTTTGGCGGTATTTTGTAATATGGCGACGTCACGCCGCAATTGTATGAAGAATGATTATTGTTGAATTAAACTAAAAATACAAGAAATATATTGTATTTTATTATTGAAAAAGTTACTTTAGGTGGCAATTAACATATTTGATTAGTTAAAAAAATATTACAACCTATATTTATAGTCGAAAATGCGATAACAAAATTCGCAAAAAAGCAGCCGCGTACAGGGCATGTTCGCTAAATTTGGTGACGCGGGCAAAGGGTTAATCATCCATCCTACCAAAATATTGTTACACGCAATAGACCTTTACTGACTACATTACCAATTCATTTCCATAATCTTTAAATACGCTATCACACAAGTTCATCATTACTATAACCGTACCATTGTTGTCTGAACATGATTCTTCTTTATAAGAATATTTCTCATTATTTTTAACCAGTTCGGTGACATAATCAAGTAAAGTAACTGCAAGTGGAAAGTCAAGCTCGTGTTTTATTTAAAAATGTCTAAAAATTCAACACAAAGTGAAAATAATGTGTGAGTATTTTTTGCTTAGCGTATTGAACATTTTTTCTAGAAATTAAGCACTCGATCAATTGAGTAATCGGAAATTGGAATCCCTGGATAGACATTTTTATTCATGGATTTATCCAAAACCACGAAACTCTGTGATGTTTATATTCCCTCTCACCTTCTATCTGATTCTAAATATATATCGAATGACAGATCAACTAACTATTGGTGCATTGCACCCATGTTTATATCATTACCTACTCCAAAAAGAGTTTGATGCAACTTTCATGATAAAACAATGCCTCACATTCCACAGTACATAAATTTTACAGGAGACAAATAAACTCTAGCCACTATTGTTGCGTAAATTTTATATTTTTTAGTATTTAATCATTTAAAAAGAATTGTCTATCAAAATTTGCTCTATTTATTGGAAAAAAAAGATATTACGTCCAAAAGTAATGATAAAGACAATTAATCATATTGTTTCAATTTGGAAAACAAGTCGTTGAAATAATTTATCACAGATCATGTTTTTCATACATCAAAAAAGAGTGTTCGATGGAAGTTGTGTGATGGGAGGTATTGTTTTATCATGAGTGACAAGTAAATTGCTCCATTAAGAGTGCTTGTTGGTATACAATTCTTGAAGACATCTCAAAAGCCTCAGATAGAGAAATACAACATGTATAATTAGTAACAGTATGTAGCTTTTGTGTTTTGATGGGCAAACACATAAATTGAAATAAGTTGTGTTTTTACCTATTGTTACTAAAACGATGCTTTTCCAAGCTATATTTTTAAACAATGCGTGCAATTTAAAATTCTCTATAAAAACATCTATGTCAAAAAAAATGCATTTAGGTGAAATTAGAAACTTCGTTCATTGCGTAAAAGTTACTGTTTTTACAATATTCTGACTACTTATTGTCTCGTTGAGTGATAGAGCACCTAACAATTGTTCATCATAAAAAAATTATGACAGACTGGCTACATTTTTAACTAGGCATATTTCTTTCAGTTTATCACTTTGTAGTGTCGTTCACGGATGCCAATATTATAAAATTTCGCTTTGACAACTTTGAAGCCCGCCATCGCTAGTATCAGATGACAAATGTTACATGACACATCTCAAAATCATGAAAGTATAATATAATTGTACACACAACTTTGAACTAATATTTCTGATAAAACGTTTTGTCTGCTACTAGAACAGCAACTATATAATCTATCTTACTAATGACCTCAGTAAAATCGAAAGTAAATAATTGTTTTCTTATCAATTTATAATGTAGGTTTAACTTAAGGAAATTATATAAATAGATTATGTCCTTGTTATATTAAATTTATTTATCTATGATATATTTTGTTTTTGTTAACACTACAAACAAATCCAATACTCTGTATAATAGGTAATATCTCAAAAGAGGTTTTGAAGTGACCTGTTTTTCTTGAATTCTGTCACTTGAATAATAATGACCTAACATATTCAATGAATAAAAAATCATTTGTACTAATCCCACTTTTATTTAAAATTAGCAGGATAGATAAAATAGAGATTTACGTTGCAAACTGCGAGACACAATACTACAGCAGTAGTCGACTTACTTACTTCACAGTCCTATACTACAACTACTTCTTGGTCTGAATTCCTATGTAAATAATAATTTATAGAAGATGTGACTAAAGGTGTGTTTTTAAGATGCATTATATCTATAGGACACTGTAAAATATTTGACTCCCTTGCTATTTGATCTAGGTATATACGAGCCGGCAGGACTGACAGATTGGACTGATAGTCGTATTGTATTGTACAATTTGTTTGTTATTGGAAGATTTTTTAATGTCCATATTTAGACATAAAGAGGATGTGATCAGTATTCTGAATCATATTGCTGCAGTACAGATATTGACAGTTCGAATTTGGTTTTTTTCCATTTACCACTCATTTTGTATTCAGAAAATTTTTGTATTCTTGGGTTTATCTGCTGTCTGACGAAGCATTGCATCAGACAACAAAAAGCCATCCATATTATCCGCATCCTCTTTTATCGAATGAATGCAACCGAGTCTTGAGTAATTTCTTTAAAACATGATTATCGAATATCTTTATCAATTTAGTGAATGGACTCTGCAAGTTTTCAGTATAAGTTTATGTAAGCATTTAATACACATGAAAAGATATAAATATATCATTTGTAGTTTATTTTGGTATGAAAAATAGTCAATCACACGTAACAGCCTAAACTCAATTAGCGATGGAGATCACCAGATACGGCTCTAAATATTTATTGACGGACATAAACCCTTATAACCCGGCAGGGTAGTGGGACTCATAATAAACTATTCTCACGAAATCAACCGATAATACAAAAAAAATGTATTTTTACATGCCCAGCAACAATATGTTAGACCAGGCGTGGGGAACCTGCGACCTTCTGGCCAATTCTGTAATTTTTTGTTAATTTGTAAATTCCTGAGATTTTGAATTTTAAAATTCCTAGAAGACCTGGAAGAGAAGAAAAAAAATGTCCCACGCTGGTAATTTTGGGAAATCCGCAAATTTCTGGGCTTTAGAAATTGGCATGAAAATGTTTCCGGCCAAAGATTTCCCAGTCAATGTTTACTGCGGCCCTATGTCGAATCAGATAAATGAATGTGACGTTTAGAGAGAGAAAAGCTTCCCCACCCCTGTGTTAGACCTTTGAGTAGTGAATTTTTTTTTAATGTAAGTTTTTTCGTATTTTTACTTTTGATTGATGTGTGTTGTACACAACAAAAAATGTGAATATGGCATTACAAAATACTTGGACGTACATGTACAGCGTTACTAATCAAAGTGTTAACATAACATGATGTATAAGAAACAACAAAATATATTTATAAGTGTACTCCTCTTTCTGATGATTCCCATTTCAAAAAAATGCATCAAAAAGTAATCTTTCAAACTAAACGCAAAAAATCTGCTTCTTACATAATTACCTTTTTTTGCAACATACATGACGTCTTAGCTATTATATATAATTAAATGTTATAATATATAACTCATAAAAGCATTTCAGATGATATTTTATTATTAGTAACTATTGAATTCATATGTTGATTGTCTTAGTAATTAATGGCTGCATATCACATAAATGTACACTACTTTATGACTCTTTTGTTAGAAATATTAAGATAAGTTAGAGCAACATTCTCCAAACTTGTTTTTATTTTAACCATGTCCGCTCCCAATGTTCAGCATGTGGACTTTCGTGGAACTCATGTCAACAATATAACTGCATGTTCCTCAGTCACTCGGGAGAGAAAAAAGATAAGGGGATAGGGCTAAAACTGAATTAGTGGTTAGCTAATCACAGTTGCTACACCCTGTTTTTAAGATCTGATAGGCGGGCGGGAATTTGGACATCACAAATATCCACGTAGACACAAATCTATTAATCGAAAATCAGCTTATTTATTTGTCTGTTCTTGCATTCGAATCTGTGAACACTGCATCCTAAGTTGTGCTGCTCGGATACAGGCCCTGAAGTGACATACATACCCCCCCCCCATAATCCCTTACATACACATACATACCGCACTTTAAAAACGTCTTGCCCTAAATCTTTCACTTCGCAGTGTACTCAAAATTTTTCACCATCTGCTAGATACACAACTCATTATAATGTGTTTATCCAGTTAGTTCAAATCACTGCCAAGAGTATTTCAGAAACAATTACCCAGTACTCGGTTGATATGCACAAAAAGTGGTTTCAAAATGTGATTGTAACTATGTTATTATTGTACATGATATTGAAAAATATTGCATATTTTGATAGTTATATAACAATATTATTATTTAAATGGTGCATAATTATTATATCAATTTTTCTAATTCTTTATGCATACTTAAAAGTTGTTAATTTTTTTCTGTTTCATAAGAAAATGACCATGATGAATAAATATTTTTTGATCATTTCCTTGTTTCGCAGGTGATAATAATAATTTGAAATAAAAAAAAAATATTGTGGCCTTACATGGAAAAGTTTCTTGTATCTGTTGTTAACGTTATTGATATTTAAATATTATAAATTCGCTTTCTTTCATCCAAACTTGGTTGCCATTTATTTAATCATCTCTTGGGTACAACTGAATGGTGAAATTTAATCATCACCCGTAAAACTTTCACATCTTTCTAAACAAACCCTAACTTAAAGAATAAGAAATGCTGTCTTTTTTATTATTTTACAATGTATTCAATATATATTGTTTTAACTTTAGGTCTCTGTCAACATTGAACTCAAAATCAATGCCATTGGCGGCGAGCGGCACGGCTACTTCAAAAGATCAGACGAGAGAATTCCTCGCCGTCTTTCCTGATATTGTGAGAGACCTCACCGAGGGTGAGAAGCATTCGGATGTTCCTGAAGCCTCCAAGTGGATTGCCAAGGTAAATTCTTTTCACATTCAAAATTTGATTATAAATCTGTTAATAGTTGCTTACACCTTTTTATTTCAATTTAAATTTGTATAAATATCACTGTTTATATATTTTTCTTATCAGTTGATAATGCTCGCGATGAGCGAAACCGGTCCTGATCTAATAAATTTTATGTGGAAAAAGTACTAAAAATCTTTTATTATTTTTATTGATTATAAATGTTTAACCCTTTTAATACCCCATAATTTTTCACAGATTCTCCAAAAATACCCTGAGAAATATCTGTTTTTTAAGTATTTCTGTAAATTCATGAAAAAGTATTAAAAATAAAGATGTTTAGGTATTTTTTAAAAATATTTTATGAAAAAATAACATTACAGACTTATTTACAGCCCCGACGTTTTGTATTTATAAAACATACAGAGAGTTTGGGAAGGGACACTCCTTCAAAGAAATCAAAAAATCCGTTACTATTTTACTGAGGAGGGGGGTTACAATAGTGTTTCTTTTACTATATTTTTATCTGCATCATTACAACTTAAATTAAATTTAAAAAAAATTGAAATAAAAAAATACATCAGATTTCAACTTTTTTTATGGAAAAAACAACGCTTTGTGGGGCTGTATTATACATATTCGGACGTGGCTTGGATGTCGAAGGTTAAGTTCCCTATGTTATGACACTTCTGATTTTAACTTAAATTATGTTACATACATAAAAATATATGTACCATTTAGAAAAGCCGATATATCGGCTCAGGGTATTTTTGGCGATTATATGAAAGCCGATATATCGGCTCAAGGGTATTAAAAGGGTTAATGAGCCTCAAATTGTTGAACATTTTCATCCTTTTCCGTCCACCATATCAGATTCTAAAATGAGATTAAGAGAAATCTGTCATTTGACTAATTTTCTTTTCCACACTGGATATAATACAAGGATATAACGACGGAACTACAAGACTAGTCGATAGATAATTCCTCTCGCTTCACTTTGTTTCCAGGATCAAATAGGTGGGAGGAAGTTTTAGGCATCCATGCGCTCGGTCTCGTGAATACTGCGATCAGAGAACACAATGACCACTCGACGACAAGTCCGGAAACTATACGTATCAATCAAAAACTGGCTTAGATTTTGACCTTTTTACATGAAGTTAAAAAATGATGATTCTTAATAAATTTGCAGTCTCCGATTACGCTATTTTTTTTTTCTTTGACAAATAAATTCCGCGATAATTTACTTGTGTGCGTTTCTTTGTGCAACACTTATCTGCAAATGCTGACTGATTGCTTATTGTGCTACATAAATAGAAACCACTCAAAATTTAATAGCAAAAGATTGTTGTTTTCTGATGGTCAATATTATTATTTTGTTCTAGTTCTTCAAACGAAACCATAAGTTATTGTAATTTATTTTATGTGTGTAACTTTTACTTTATTCTATTCAAATAAGATAAAACAAGGTGTGAAATAAGATAATTATTACACTAACATCAGATTTTTCTTGTTTGTTCGTGTTTTTCAATTGAAACTTGAATTTAATTCTTTTTAAATATTACAAAAGAAAAAAATATGAACCGTAATCACTCGACCCGAGAATATATAGTAGTACATTATTCCTTTCTACCACGCTTAGCCTTTGTTACATTGATAATAATCTTAGTTAGTCGTAGCCAAGTCATCAAAGGCTTGAAACTTCCATAAATTGATTTATCAACGCATTTTTATCTAAATACAGAGATTACCTCTTGTAGTTCTTCTTGTTTAGTTCATAAAACCTTCTAAACTTACTTTACCCTAACATATTTTTAATCAAGTCCGTTGCTCTTGATTGAATAAAATGTTGTTTATGTTTTATCTTGAATATTTATTTATTTATTATACACTGACGCCTTACTTTTGAAGCAACCAATCCACCTGTTGCACATCACCGGTATAGAGAAAACGTATTAGAAATTACAAAATAAATTTGTTAATTCATCGACGCAATTAAGCCATAAAATAGTCAAAACTTTGACTATTTTATTAATGTCATTATAAAAAATATATACAGCCAATGATTTAACTGTTTCGTAATTATTATACTTTCATTTCATCATGCAAAAACACGCGATAAAAAGTCTTTCTTTTGAAGTAAGTATTTTTTTCAGCTTTTGCAGTATAATGTTACCGGAGGTAAGAAAAACAGAGGGCTGGCGTGCGTGGTGTCGTACAAACTTCTTCAAGACTCAAAAACCATCACCTCGGAGAATATCAGGCTGGCCAACGTAATGGGATGGTGTGTCGAAATTGTGAGTGTAAAGTCTTTTAAAAAAATATATATTTCTGCATTTGTGAGTATATATTTTTTTTATTTCAATTCATATCAACCCTCAAGCCCATGCCAGCACACAAGTAAATCCTCTGTTTTGATGTCTATTTATATCAGCAAATGTTCACAGAGTTCATTCAAATAACATGATTTCTTATAAAGATTATATTGAAGTTTTAGTTTTAAAAAAAATGATAAAAACTTAGGAAAGATAGTAAAAGTAAAGTTTTCATAGAAGGTTTTCAAATTATTTGCCCAGAATGTCACTATAAACGTTATTCAAAAAAGTCTATTTCAAACATACATGCCTAAAGGATTAAAAACTTTGGATATTTTGCATAGATGTTTTAGGGATATCACAATAGCGCTTTGATTTGTTCATAATTCATAGACAATAATTGTAATTGTATATAATATTAATATCATAATTACTTTAAATAATAATGAATCTAATTATTTACAAATATGACGCATGGTTTTTCATATTTCAAAATTGATTGTATATTTCCATCGAGGTGTGTACAATGTGTTCCCATTCACCGATAACCGTTTTATTTTTCTGTTTTTAACTCACCTACTTAAGCAGTCGCTTATCTCCTTCCAACGGGTGCATAGTAATGAAAATTATTATGGTTCATTCAATTTGCATAATCAATTTTCGCCATACTACAAATGCTCGCGTTCTCGGAGTACAAACTAGATAATAAGTAATATGAAAATAATATATCCAAAGCAAACAATAATTATCTTTCACTTGACGTCAGTGAATTCGTTTGCCTCGTGGGGCACATTATCGAATTTTGATAAAAGGTTGTTAATTATTACATAAATGGACTATCTTCCGACATACAATAATATCTGCAATGTGGTACTCAGATTTCTTATTTCCCAATCTGGCGATATAAATTAAGACTTTCGAAATCAAATACTTTCTAAAATTCAGTTTAACCCAATGATCAATGTTATATAAAAAAGGATAATCCAATTAAAATTGTAAAAAGATATATGTTTATAAATAAGATGGTGTTTATCATTGAAAAAAACTACTTGAATTTTATTCAGTATGTTTCTAGAAAATACAAAACGTCCACTAATCGATCACCTAATTTTGGTAACGAAATTTTCTCAAACACAAAATACTCTTTCAGTGGATAGTGTAGTAGGGTGTATAGTTTAATTTTTAATCGTCAAGACAGAATATTACTAGGCTTACGAATAAACTAAAAATTTACCTCTCAGTAATAGTCAATTGTTGGCAAATAAAACATAACGTTAACTTAATGAGATTCACTTTGTACACAACAGTATTCGCTGAATCACTGTGACCCACATTGGACAACCATTGCAAAATTCTTGCTGATAGCAATATGTCCCCATGACATGGCCATTTTAGCTTTCTCCTAATGCCTAACCAACCTAACACAAGAGGTTAGCTGCACGGAAATTTCGAAGGCTGCGCGGGCCAATCAAATATTAATTGAACAGTTGTCTCGGAGTGCACGGGGGCTTTCAAAGTGCTGCGCGGCCACAGCTTAGAGGGAACGTAGGTATGGACAGACTTTGTATTCCTTATTTTATCATTGGCAATCTGTATGGTCTTTCTGTTTTCAAATAAACATTCTACCACTCTGTTCTCATGCAATTAACTACTTAACATCACGATTGGAATTCATTTTCAGTACGCCATCTTCTTACCAAATTATTAAACCAATTATATATATTGACAAAATCCTTCTTCTACAGTTCCAAGCCTACTTACTAGTACTCGATGACATTATGGATGGAGCGACCACCAGACGCGGTGCACTCTGCTGGTACAAAAAGGAAAACATCGGTTTGAATGCAATCAACGATGCTGTCTTGATACACGCGTCTATGTACTCTGTGCTCAAGAAGAATTTCAAAAATCAATTCTACTACAAAAATGTCTTGGAGATGTTCAATGAGGTATGTCACGATTTACCCATTGGACTGTTACAAAAAACTGCCAAAATCATTATCAAAATCAAAGACAGTATTTTAGAAAAAAAAGAAGCATAATTAAAACGTGGATGCAACTTTATAAAAATAAAATTGACATTATTTTTTTTTGCTGAGATTTGAGTTGTTACAATATATCATTTTCAAATAAAAGTATTGTCAAACTAGAAATCTTCCATCTTAAAAGTAAATTCTGATCCGTCGTATTGTGGAACCTTACGAAATTTATCAAATGTGTATAACATATCATATTTGATGATACTCTTGGCTATTTTTGTTTGATTGATCTGAAGGCTTGGTGGATTGTTTTTTGATTGGAAACACAGTAATCACTTTTTGGATGCACTGTGATGCACTTGATTTGTGTTTTGGCACAATGGGAAGATTTCGTAAGTGACGTTTCATAATAAAATCATTTCTTTAATACTACAGTACATGTCATCGCAGCCTGATACAGATTTGCCATGACTTGAAGAATTTACTCATTAGAACTCAATTACAATTAGGTAAAAATAATGTATTCAGTTCCACAAAAGTTATAAGATAAGTTGTAATAGTATTTCAGATTTTTTTAGATAGTTCTAACAATGAAGTGAGGCGAAAACAGCCAACTTATATTATAATTATTGTGGAATTCAATATTTTGTTATATTTCCCTCGAATCAGACAATTATTATGGTATAACTCATATTACTACTTACTTCATAGTCTTGAAAAATAACATTGTGCCTACGGCCATGCAGAAAAATTTGTGTTGAGAAGCTTATGATTGTCAACTTGGTCTTATAGAAGAGAAATAATTGAAATCCATTTATAATCCTCACGAAAGTGGAACTATATTGTTTGATTAATGTCAACTTATAATAAAAAAAAAAACTTTTCTACAGATGTTGTTGAAGACATCAATTGGACAGTACCTTGACGTGAACACGGCCAAAGGAGAGAAGCCAGACCTCAGCAAATTCACAATGAAGTGCTATAACTCAATCGTGAAATACAAAACTTCCTATTATACTTTTCAATTACCCGTCAGTCTTGCTATGCTGATGAGCGGAATCGACGACCCCGAGATGCACCGACAAGCCAAAACTATCCTGTTAGAGATGGGACAGTTCTTCCAGATTCAGGTAAAGAATCGTATATAAATTTCATTGCCCTTCATTAAATCACCCATGTTGCTAAAAATCTATTATAGGTATACTTGCTTTGTGGTTAACAGTGAACTCTTATTTTTATCTTATTTAATTTATATCAAGAAAAACATCTTATTTATTGTTAAAAAATATATAAAATAAAGATTTACGAAAAGAAACAGGTCAAGCTTATCTTTTTTTCGAAATTCAACAATTAAAAACAATGAATGTCTGAAAAAAGAATCAGCGTTAATTTTATAAAACATAATTGTAAATTTACTACAAACATTGCAGTGATTAAAAACCAAGGAAGTTGCACACACTAGTGTTTACAGGTGTGAACTTTCTTCAAAACTTGATTGTTATGAATTCTTTCCAGGATGATTTCCTTGACTGTTTCGGTGACCCGTCCATCACCGGCAAAGTGGGCACCGACATCGAAACCGGAAAGTGCTCTTGGCTAGCCGTAGTAGCCCTCCAGAGGGCAAACCCCGACCAACGAAAGATAATGGAGCAATATTATGGCAGTGACAATCCTGCCGATGTCGAAAAAGTCAAAGCACTCTACGAAGAATTAGGACTGCCGAACACGTACGCTGTTTACGAAGAAACTAGCTACAATCTGATTAAGACACACATTCAGCAAGTCTCCAGGGGACTTCCTCAAAATGTGTTCTTGAATATCATGGAAAAGATTTATAAGCGAGAATGCTAGGATATTGTAAATTTTTCTACAAATTCCGCATTCTGCAAACCACAAAAACAATACTGGTTTTTTGAATTACTTAAAAATGACAATTAATAAAAACAATAATCCTTTGTACTTCATTCCACTTTATTTAATATGTCAGGACCGGTTTCGCTCATTGCGAGCATTGTCAACTGATAAGAAATATAATTTAACAATGCTATTTATACAAAATTGAAAAGTTATACACAACAGTTGGCATTGAAAAGAAATTGCCAATTACATTAAAGTGATTCTAAAATAACACAAAATTAAAATGTTCAACACAACTAACATATAATTAAAAAGTCATCCCAGATTCATAAATTCAGAATGCGATTGAAAGTAATTACAAACATAATTAAAATTTGGGAAATTTTTGACAAAGTGATAAAATGTTACAATAATAAAGTGAATATGCTTAATGATATGAATATGCTTAATGATAGTTTTATGTTTTCCCCGCTTCCAAGTAGTTGGTGTGTTCATTCATCACTTAAATAAAATCGACAGCCAGGAAGATTCTGAAAAACAAATTTTTCAAAGACCATATCAATTCTAACAAAAGAAATCTATATTTATTTTATTTTATTTTTTAATTTATATAAAAGAATAGTTAACAAGAGCTAATGCAATGGATAAAGTAACGGGGAACTAGCAAAAATTATTTGATCGTTTAAAAGATCTGAATCAGGTAAAAATTTGAATCTATTGATTTCTAGGATTTCTTGCTTGTCTAGTTTGACAGACTTGTTATTTAAATGTAGAACTTTAAAGTTTCTACCAATATCGAAAGTGTGTTTATTTTGAAACAGATGGTTTCCAAATGAAGACTGTTCATCCCCTTTCTTAGCACAATTCAAATGCTCTTTGATTCTAATATTAAAGATTTGAATTAATATTAAATGTTTTCTATTTCTTTTGTTAGAATTGATATGGTCTTTGAAAAATTTGTTTTTCAGAATCTTCCTGGCTGTCGATTTTATTTAAGTAAATTTTATTTCGCCAGGTGATATTTTATAGAAAAAAACGTGCGGTCGTTAAGCTTTTAAGAGTATTTATAAAGTTTTCTAAAATAAGTTAGTAATAAAATAAGAAAAATTAATATTTGTATAAAAAACATAGTGTGATAATTTTCTTATTTCATAATCGAAATTCTATTCTAGTCTGGATTTTTTGTCTTCCGGTTGTGGAGATAATGACGTTTTTTTTAACATTCTTCATTTAAAAGAAAAAAGCCTACTCCTTCCACAATACTTCCTATAACCCTTCCAACTAAAATAAAATTAGATGGGTACCTGACAAAGCTGTCAACATTTATAGGTATGCAAGACAGAATAAAATTACATTCCTTGTGTTTATTTTTTCAATGTTGGCAGCAAAATGTTGAACTTTATTTTATTCTCAGAGACAATGAACTTGTCTATCGAATTTGGCATAAAATATATGTTTGAATCTTGTTTGCATGAGTTTTTTAAAAAACATACATGTATTATATATAAGTATATATTATGAATATGGAATTATAATATATTGTCAATGCATTGGTTATTTCTAATGTGCATTGTCAAAGCTTTTTTGAACATGGGTCAAAAATATTTATGTGTTTACCTGTTTTCAGTGAAATCCACACCATGTGTTAACATATAAACCAGAAGTAATATTATTTATGATTTTATTTTTCTATATCAATAAAATATTTTACACTTGTTTATTTCTCCTTTATTACATTCCCTTATAATTGAGTTGTAATTTACAAAAAAAAAACGATGGATTTCAGTTTGAAGGCATGGATGTGTGATTCCCCCATCATTCCAATCTTAAAATAATGGGGTGTAGCGAGAGTGATTAGCCAACCACCAGTCCTCTAATAGCCCTATCATTTCTATCCCTACTCTCTTCGGAAAAAAAAGGTTGAGCAACTAGAAGAGTTCTTGTAGAAAAAATTCTGTTGAGATTACCTCGGTAAGGAAGACATGCTCCCATCAAATCGGCCTATTTTCATTACGGCAGCGATTTCCAAAGTGGGAGGCATGCCTCCCTGGTGAGACGTGGACTTATGGTAAGGCAGGCGTAAAAAAAATATTAGACACGGATCATTCCGTGCTTCTGAGTAACATCGAAGCTGAGTCACCTAAGCAAATATTTATTTCTAATAATAATTTTATTATGCGAGTAAAGGCTAAAAATGAGCCGTCCAATTTTGCAAAAAAACTTCAATTTATTGCATTTAAAAAAAAAAATGTATTGTACATGTATTCTAAATATTTAGAAGGGTAACTCCACAAGAACACCTACAGCAGCTGCAGCACATTTATAAAAGTGTCCAAATTATGTTTCCTCTCTTCAAAAACTTAAACTAGTGCATTTATTTTTCGATTTGTAATATAAAGGTTCACATTTAAATTACATTTCAAATCTTTTAGGTCTAAACAAGATCTGAAAATCAACAGTTTTCATAGGAGTGTAAAAATATTTTTTTTCGAATATCGATTTAAACATTAAAAATGCAGGGAAATAAGGTGCCAGAACACTGTTCCACGACATTACATAGGGAAAAAAAGCACTGTATATAGATAGCTATTGCAAGTGTTAGTGTTTATAATCATTAATAGCATCTTGACTACAAGTTTTTACTGTTCTGCTGATTAACAAGCCATTTTCAGAGCTTTGATTTTTCGAAGGTGAGGACATGACTTGAAAGGGTGAATTAAATTAAGACATTTTATTTTAATATTCGTCATAAATACGAATTGTTTACATTTATTGTAATATTTCTGTTTCAATATACATTATTCTTATAAATTTGTACAGAAATGACAAGTCAATAAATAAAATGATTTTATTCCAATATTTGTGTCAAATGCAGATAACTTAAAGAAATTAATTTTATATACACTTTCAAACTTCAAGTATTCAAATCAACAAATAGACATTCATATCTGACGCTGGGTGTGAAGGATTCTTTAAAACTAATGCTATGTTGGAGTAATCAATATACATTGGAAGAGAATTCGAATGGTGGGAAGGAAATATCAGTGCATCCACATTTAATGATATCTTAGAAAGAAATGATACAAAAATCAAGGATGGCCAACTTTTTTTTTAAACAACAGTTACAAATATATTTATGTGTGGTTATAACCTTCATACAATTTAGATGTATTCCTAACCAACGTTCCCTCTAAGCCGAAGATTAGCTGCGCGGAAATTTCAGAGGCTGCGCGGACCGATCAAATATTAATTGAGCAACTGTCTTGTAGTGCGCGGGGGCTTCTGAACACACGTGCGCAGCTAAGAGGGAACGTTGTTCCTAACCAGAGACCACGACCCCGAAAATTAGGTATGGGATAAAATCTGTTTGCTGTTTTCTCATGATTGTAAAAATTCCCTGTACCAAGTAGAATGTCGACTCAGTTTAATGATTTCAAATCAAAAAATATAATATCTGTTTCATTAAATTTGAATTTTATAACCAAAGATATGTATAATACATAGATTCTTAAATAAAATAAATCTGTTGCATAATATTTTGTATTAATATGGCAGAATCAGGAAAAATATATATTGTAATAATAAAGTGTGTAAAGGATTGGTTGAATATCTCAAATTTATTTTGCACACGACACGCCAAGTAACATTCTTAGTTCTAAATGAGTTTGTTATTTTACTTTACATATTGTATAGCAGATCGCCATCATAAGATTCAACAGCAAGTCGCCTAATGAGCCTAGAAGTGTGACCATCCTTTGATATACATATATATTCAAATTGAAGGCAATATTAACGAAGCTTACATCACCGGTGAGGGTAAAAACAACTATTCAAAAATCCCAAATCTGGTTTATTTTATCTGGCATTCTCATATCTTCAGATCTTGATGATTTAGTCGAAGCATAATAACGACTACATGTTATGAATATCGCACTGTTTATATGGTGCGATTGTAAAACTTAGAAATAACCAGAAGTCATATTTTATTTCGATATGATTTGATATAGTGTCTCGCAGCTTGTCAATCCAACATATTAATTAAACACCAAGCCAAAGCGTTTTTAAAAGAGAGCATTAAGATATATTTATTAACAAAAATTAGCTATTATTTATTGAATACTCATGAGACAGTTTAGTTCTCTGCGGAGCTATTTGCATGTGCATAAAGATCTAACATTTATTTTGGGTGAATCAACTAAAACAATTGAGTATATTACTCTATGAAAACAACAATGAACGTAGCCGCAGTTTATGCATTCGGGTTTTATCAACCTTCAAAGGTTTATAGAATAATAATTCAGACCGTCCAAGTGTAATAAGTGTCTAGATACTTATGCAGATGAGAATAGCCCGACAGGTAATAAAAACAAAAGTTGAAAAAAATGATTGGTGTGTAATTAAAGACATACTGATATCTTCCATTTTATTCTTTTTCATACATAGATGTCATGAGAAAAATGTACGAGTGAATATTCATGCGATCAGTCATTTGAAAAATATTGTTTTGGGGGATTATACACCTTTCTGTTAATTACACTAATTGATAAATTCCGTTGACAAATTTGTTTCAATCGTGACAAGCTGTCTACATTTCTGACTAGTGACCGCTACAGCAGGCACACCGAGCAAATAACAACTTCAATACATGGCATTGGATAAATAATATTTTTTTAATACATAATTTTACACATCGTTACACATTTTCAATACCATAAATTTCACTTCTCGCCGAATTCAGTCGCAAACTTTTGTGGTTTATTTGTTTCTCACCCAAAAGTTCAAAAATTTTGTTTAACATTATTTACACAGGCAACACGAAATAAAATTAACCGCAGGCAAGTCAATCACCGTAGTATGTTTGTGTGTTTTATCTTTAAAGTCTTCCTTACCGATTGATTGGAAAGGTAAAACTGCCAATGCAGTTTCAATCAATTCAGGAAACAATAATTTATAATTAAATATTTGCCGATACAGACTTCTCAATTTATTATAATCTTTTGATTGGGTCTTTTAAGATAGAGATATAATTCTTGGGGCGTTTCTTGGAGTAGTTCAACTGCTCAATATTCCTTTCAGAGATTAAGGATAAGAATAAATCTAGGAAAGGTCTCTCCGAGAACAAGTATCTTAAAAAATCAATGAATCATAATTGTCATTTTCTGATCATTGTATTATGCGTCTAAACATCTCTAAAAACACTGAAGAATAGCTAACAATGCTGTTTCAGTATAAACTGATGGTAGGTATCAAGGAGGCGCTGCACATTGTCCATGTGCTCCACCTAGGGAGCAGATATGGTTAAAGGAGCAGATATAATAATACTTTCATTTGTTGTTAATTTTCTACAGCTCGTATCTAAACTTTTGTCAGTTTTAAGTTTTTTGATGTAATGATTTCAGAATTTCAATGCACACATATTTTATTAGACTCGTGTCCCAAAAAAATAATATTCCATGATATATTATTAACCTAATACAAAAACGTTGAAAAAAATAATTAGTAAAAAATAATAGGCGAATAATAAGGTCATGTGCTAAGTTTTGCATGAAGGAGAGAATGGCAAGGACGGAAACGTTTCCGCTTCTTTCCTTATTGACTACCTCAAAAATATTGAAGACCAAACCATTCCAATGGTGTTTTATAGCAATAGGAAGCGATACCGGTAGAATAAAGTACATTAATGTGTCTTCTGAAAACTTGTACTTTTTGAGATGAGGTTGTAGAAAATTGCAAAATTGAGATTCGTCTTTATAATATTAATTTAAATAATCACTCTCTCTTTACGCCTCCACCATACGATCGGGAAGAAGGACGCCAGGGAAGTGATACAATCTATTTTTGAAAAACATTTGTAAATTTAAGAAAATTACAATACCAAATGTCTTCAACTCTCTTTTTCAGGTTCATAGCTCTGGAAGGACACTGAAGACAGTCTCATATGATGCACTCAGCAAAGCTATGGGACACTTTTATGACTCTGACTTGATAGGGAATCTTAGAGGCACACTGTGATGTCTATGTGCTTCAAATAATGAACGGAAATGAGATTCAATACACGTGTTAATTAAATATCTCAGATATTTATTTTAGAGTGTGTGCTGGGATTGTAAATCAAACTAAGGAAGAGGTTGATCAACTCTTCAAACAAAACATTTAACTCGAGAATTTCAAATGATTGGTTGGATTACTAAAGATACTTCTATGATTTTATAAATTCAAAGAAATTCCAGTAACTTCCGTTGTCACATATTTTACAGCAAACACCAAATTCACAGTCCTCCAAACTGAGTATAGCAAAGCAGATAGCGCACAGTATTGTCAAACGTCAGAAATAATGATATCGACTGTGGAAAGGAAAAAGGACGTAACCCACACATATCAAATTTTACAGGAGGCGCAAAAACATGTTTTGATGATTTTGGGCCATATGCAAATTATGAATTATACACAACCTTGAAGTGCACGGAGACTTCTAAACTGGTGTTTAATTGACATAACCTAATATTAATTAAAGAAATTGTCTCGGGTAAACCTTTATTTCAGTCTTTTTTCTTGGTTTCAACTTTTTACAAGGTCATCTTTTTCAAACTTAGAAGCTAAATTTGGATACCAATTCGGCATTTTCAGCTTCCATTCTTTTGATAGAACGTGTGTCAAGTTGTATACAATGTGATTACCGAAAAAAAGCTGTTTTAGAAAAACTGAGGGTTACGTCCTTTTTCCTTTCCACAGTCGATATATAAGAAGTTCGACACCAAGCGCTGAAATCATTCGACATTTTAAGTAGTTAATATATTATTTTTAACTAAATAATATAAAAGGGAACTGGAGAAATTATTCGTGGCGACGGCTTCTCTTTCACAGGAAAAGCGTTAATACTCTTTTTGTCAAAGTAGTCTGCTGGTTATCATTGAGACAAATATTATACCCCTACGTTTTTTTAATAATTTGCTTAACCTCTTGCCGGTCACGCCCGAGTATACTCGGGGCATTGAAAGTCGTCAAAAACGGACACCACGAGATAACTCAGGCAAACTTCATTCATAAAAAAACAATGAATTCTTTCACTAAATATGAATGTTTTATAAATATAACACATATGTATTTCAGTATAATATTCCTCGCTCATAATTAGTGGCGGTTCGTGAATAAGATTTCACAAATACTGTAAATAAAAATTATGGGCATATTTGATGCAAGTCTCCTGTGTTTTATATGAAATCGCACCGATTTATTTTTTGTGGATATTGTATGTAGCAGTTTTTTAGAATGAGCAACCACTGCTTACAATCAACACACTTCATAAATAGCCATAAAAATATCATACATACGTAAG
The DNA here is from genome assembly GCA_030503985.1 of Himalopsyche tibetana. NCBI lineage: Eukaryota > Metazoa > Arthropoda > Insecta > Trichoptera > Rhyacophilidae > Himalopsyche > Himalopsyche tibetana. The sequence goes on along the minus strand of JAPJYX010000015.1, from coordinate 16,796,570 downwards.
CACATAACTTGACTGGAAATCGGAACTTCCCTTTGAAATACTTTTTCTTGTCAAACCCATTGATTTTTATCGAGTTCTTCACAAACAAAGAAAAAAAAAGATAGAAAATATGTGATCCTTTTTGGAACATTTGTTTATATCGGTTGGACCAGAAAGTGGTTTAACTATCTTAAGAGGATCTATTTAAGTTATCATCACAAAAAAGATACCTCTGAAACTAATACTATTTCAAAACAGTTTTGGATTTTATCACTATCTTTTGTTTGACGTGTTATTTATTTTAAGAAATACTATTAAATGGATGGCTGCCACAGACGAGATATCTTGTCAATGGTCCGTGCTCAACACGTCAGAGACGAGTTATCTCATCAATAAATAATTAAATTAATAATTGCATATTATATATAGCCAGTACATTTTTCTATGGCAGCCAAAAGGTTCAATTTGTATTAATTTTTATGTAAGTTGTATGCATATATATTTACAAAAAATAAAAACCAAAAATGTGCTACTCATATTTGGCCATTTTAGACTAAACGATTGATGTCTCGTGGCTTACATATTACGGATTTCGTTTGCTGTGTGCCTTTTCAATACTTGATGCAAACAATGTGCGGTACTTTTTGTTGAAAACTCATATAACCAAAGCAATAGTTTGACATCCGACAAATAAAAAATAAACTCATAATTTAGCCAATAAAAATTTGACCAGCTTTAAATATATTTCGGTGCTATTTACATTAAACGGTTACCAAAGACTACGATAGTGTTGTTAGAATAAGGGTTATTGCTCATGTTGAGGTATAAGTAGCGGCAGTTCGGGGGCTCGCAGCAGCTTCTTGTGGGCCTCGGAGCCGGTGAAGGCGACGATTGTTATCCCGGCCTGATAGCACGCCGGTATTCGTATGTGCGTCGTGCGCGTCTGACCGTTGCTCGCCGAATTGTGAGATTCTCGAATAATATTTACAACTTGACCTGGAACACAGAGTGACACTTGAAATTGATACCCGAAAATTAAATTTACAATGCCTTTTTGGACTAAGCGTAACTAGGCGAGTCCAGCAAAAAGTAAGGGCCCATATTTCAACATACAAATTTCGTGATGTTTGCATGAGGGCCTCAAATTTCTAGCTATGCCGCTGCTACTAGATCATGTGCCACAGCGTGTGGTGCACGTATTGTGCTAGGTGCGTTATCTCTGTTATACCCGTTGCAATGTCTGCTTCGCAAATGATAAAAATCATACTCTTTGGATCAATAAACTCCTTGCTAAATTAACAGTGAACGTGTTACGAAACATCTTCAGACAAAATGTCAAACCTTGATCAGCATCATAATAGTTATTGATTCTTATACCTTTATTACAAAACCATTAACAGTCGGGTGGAATGTTTAACGATATGAGCAGAGCGCTGGAAGATATCCATGTTGGTTTTTTTTTCTTCAAAACTTACTATTTTGCAATGTCGGCAATAATTCCAATACAAATTGCAGATAAAATAAACTGCAATAATCAAGTATTCGCCTACCTAAAACATTCATCGTTCTCCATCTTTCGTCACCGGGTATTGACATAAGAGGCAATAAGTCCGTATCTCTCGTCCATCTGCTCAAAACATCTTTCCGCTTTATCAGCAAAACCTAAAAAAATAATACGATCATCAAAACAACATCAGTGGTACTACTTTGAAACAGAAACATTGCCGTAATCTAACCCAAGTAAATACTTGAAATTGTGAAATAAATTAAAAACATATAATCCCCGCTCAATCACATCAAGCTGAAGGAAAAGCTTTAGTTTGAAAAAAAATGCCCAGAAAGTGGTCGAAGAACATATAGGGATAGTCGTCATCGTTGGATGTATACATGGATTCGAGTCCCAGTAAGAGAGAGCACTTCAATAATTTGATTTGTGTGTATTTTTTCAAAGGCACTAATGTCTGTGATAAATGTTCCCTCTAAGCCGCGCAGCAGTTTGAAAACCTCTGCGCACACATTAACGTTGGCGCGCACTCCAATAAAACTATTCAAATATTATTTTTTTTAATAGAAAATTTAAATTAACTTTGATTATTCCACGTATTGACGTGATTATTGAATACGTGGAATAATCAAAGTTAATTTAAATTTTCTATTAAAATGAACTTCCACAAAGTTACCGCCGAAACCATCGAAAGTATTATTTTTTTTAATACTTTCGATGGTTTTGGCGGTAACTTTGTGGAAGTTCATTTTAATAGAAAATTTAGATTAACTTTGATTATTCCACGTATTGTGTTACTAACTGTGACACGTGTTTCGCCTCTTTCAGAGACATCTTCAGACTTACTATCGCAAAGTTTGTTTAAGTAATGAAGCAAGATTGATTCTAACATTTTAAAATTATGAAATTACAAAATGGAGTTTGGGTTTTTTTCCTTAGGTTTTCTGGGGGCCGCCAACTTTTTTCGATTTTGGATTTGAACAAAACTAAAACTACAGTCAACTAAAATTACCTAATTGAAAAAAATCCTTTTTCAATTGCATCACATGGCTTTTATAAAAAGGGGTCACCACCCGAAAAAGGTTGGGAGCCTATGGTCTAAACAAATGAAAGGTTTATCAACTGAATAACAAACAATTCACACAGACTAACTTAAGTTGAGATGCTCCATTATACGTCAAAATTCTCTACTTTCCAAGACATTGTTTAAAAAAAACTAAGAGAATTCAATGTTTAGATTAAAAAAATTACCGAATCTGAACAAAGTTGATGCCAAAGTGTTCCCTCTTCGACACATTCAACAGGATTGGCCATGTAGATTCCCCGCGGGCCGACTCCAAATATCATCTGATGATGCCACGAGTCTGGAATGCGGCTAGGGTCCGCCACGCCAGCTTGCAAGTTTAATGTTGCAATGGGAACGGCTCCTGCAAAGAAATGCGATATGACATCTCTAATATCAAGCAATTGGAGTCAAATGACAAAGCAAGCATTTTACACAGAAATACAGTTATTTGTAAGATAATATCACATTCATTCAAATTAGAAATAAGTTAAAATACATACATATTATAAAATATTTATTTATTAATAGAAACAAATTTACACAACTAGTGAACATTTGCGATTGAATTCCATATGCTTTCTATAATAAAAAGAATTAAATTATATTCATAACACCTTGTGTAATGACTAATGAGTTATCATTTATAAAATACATATTCAATTAACCCTCAAAGGACGAGCAGGACCATATCGACTGTGGAAAGGAAAAAGGACGTAACCCTCAATTTTCCAAAACAGCTTTTTTTCGATAATCACAATGTATACTACTCGACACACATTCTATCAAAAGGATAGAAACTGAAAATTCCGAATTAGTATCTAAATTTAGCTTTTAAGTTTGAAAAAGATGACCTTGTAAAAAATTAAAACCAAGAAAAAATACTGAAATAAAGGTTTTTCCGAGTCATTTTTTTTAATTAACAGCTTAACGACCGTGGACGCGTATTTAAGTCTTTGAAATCCAACGGTTGCGGACCGTGGACGCATATACGCGTCCTACGTCATACATTCTATTCTATTGAAAAATCAATTGGTTAGGATCGAGTTTGATTTTAAATGTTAACGAGAGATGGTAGCATACACATTGACGCAATATTTAACAAAAAAAAAAACAATATTTTACTAAAATATTTCGTAAAAATACTCTTAAGATGGTAGACGTTTATTTTTTTCAGGTGTCATTTTTCATAGTATTATTTTACGTTCTGGTAAAAGATTTTATGTTTAAATCGTTTCTGGTTTATTTCTCTGATTAGCGACGACATACATCCGTAATATTAGCAGGGTAACATGATTCCCAGATGCTCTTGTAGGGCCTCTTAGAGATACGCACACACGTATCGTAGTATTTGTTTACATTGAATTGCCTTGTTATTTATTGCTTGGGCAGGAGGCGGGCCATGCTGCAGTTTTATGGAGCAAGTGTCATTGTGGCGGTCGAAAACTATTTTTGAAATTTGAATCGGGTGGTTGATAATATTGCGACCTATTCAAACTCAGTGGCAGGGGTTCTCAATTCTCAAATAATACATATTTGTATTGAATATGTTATTATCAATAAAACGTACTTTTTTTACGATTTTTTGATCATACCTTGTTAATAGTATATCCAATTAATTTTTTTATATATTTGAACATAAAAACAAAGAAAACAATATGAAAAAGTAGATTTTACATATTTAAAAGAAAACCTTTCAGTAGATTTAAGTTATTTTGACTACACCACATAAGTATGCAACCCACAGATATAGAACCATTGCTCAAGTGGCATTGATTTATGCGCCAAAGTATCTGGAAGCTATCAAATAAAATTTTGTGAAGATATCTTAATTGGTTTACAAATTATGGTGAATTTAGTAGAATGGCAGTTTTTTGCGAATTTTTTGCAAAATCGTCCGGCCGCCAGGTCAAATTCAATAGAAAACACGCGGGCGGTAAGCTGTTAATATTAGATTATGTCAATTAAACACCAGTTTAGAAGTATCCGTGCACTTCAAAGTTGTGTATAATTCATAATTTGCATATGTCACAAAATCATCAAAATACGTTTTTAGCGCCTCCTGTAAAAATTGATATGTGTCGGTTACGTCCTTTTTCCTTTCCACAGTCGATATGATAACAGTAAAAGCCGTTGTCTATTGATCCCATTATCCATCCCTTTTCTACCTGAATATCGTTTGCCTTCACTCAATTTTGGTTAACAAGAATTTATCAAGTTAACAAGTTAACTTCAATTATTCATCAGCCGTGCGGATGAACACAACTACCAAAAGCATGTGCGATTTTTTAAATTTTCTTAAAAATGAACTTCTTGAAAATGAAAAATTAGTTAATTATTTTATCAAAGCTTTAAATTATTTTCAATAGCAGCCAGAATAGTTCACTCACCTAGACCTATCCAGTTAGCCAACCAATGGGAGAGGGGCACCGATCTCTCCGGCCATGTGGAAAAATGCCTCGAGGAAACGACACCTCCGGACACAGCTTCGATAATGGCCGCCAGTGACCTCACCCCGCAACCTGCCAACGCCCGGGACACGAGATACCGGCAAAGCGGAGCAGAATTTGAACGTTGTCGGGTGCACACTGAAGATTTTAAGCGCTCCAGATCCACTGTTTGGTGCAACGCTAACTGTAAATGATGAAATACAATTTGAAACAATGAAAAAATACACTTATGGCATGCCAACCTAAATTAATATTAATCTTTTGCAGTAGGAGTGCAATGCCAGAGATCATTTTCATGTATTCTATATTAATTACACTAACTATAAAACTAAATATGCAATTCCCCCAACCTCCATTTCGTAATTTATAAATTAAAAATAGGAATCAATGTTTACATTAAAAAAAAAAAAACCTGAATAATAAGTCTGAAGATGACTCTAAAAGAGGCGAGACACATGACACAATTAGTAACACAATCAGCGGAATAGCAAAGTTATTGCCGAAACCAACAAAAATATTTCATTACACTAGATTGGATTATTAAAATTACTTACTAAAGCATTGATGACAGATGAGGCGCCGCAAGCGGAAGTTCCAATCTGCGTGACTTGCCTCGAGCAAGCTTCTTGTTCTGTCCACAGCATACATTTGGCTACAGCGGGTGGTTCACCAGAGCCTCCGACTCCAGCACCATCCTACAGTAACAAGGTATTTTTTGTTCAAATTTGATTCTTTTTTGAAAGCCTCAAGATTTTTTTTTAACGATACACTGAAGTAACTATTAGCGTTTACCATAAACTTTTGAATTTTGTGGCGGCCCATCAATCTTTTTCTCTACATATTTTTTTCACGTAAAACATTTATTTAATAAATGTAAGCAAGCTTTTTCTCCAATGAAGGAGAATAAATCGGTTCATAGAAACAGGTCCTCAAATATTATGTTAGATCAAAAGAAAATAGTTAAAATTAACAGCTTAACGACCGTGGACGCGTATTTAAGTCTTTGAAATCCAACGGTTGCGGACCGTGGACGCATATACGCGTCCTACGTCATACATTCTATTCTATTGAAAAATCAATTGGTAAGGATCGAGTTTGATTTTAAATGTTAACGAGAGATGGTAGCATACACATTGACGCAATATTTAACAAAAAAAAATCAATATTATACTAAAATATTTCGTAAAATTACCCCTAAGATGGTAGACGTTTATTTTTTTCAGGTGTCATTTTTCATAGTATTATTTTACGTTCTGGTAAAAGATTTTATGTTTAAATCGTTTCTGGTTTGTTTCTCTGATTAGCACATACATCCGTAATATTAGCAGGGTAACATGATTCCCAGATGCTCTTGTAGGGCCTCTTAGAGATACGCACACACGTATCGTAGTATTTGTTTACATTGAATTGCCTTGTGATTTATTGCTTGGGCAGGAGGCGGGCCATGCTGCAGTTTTATGGAGCAAGTGTCATTATAGCGGTCGAAAACTATTTTTGAAGTTTGAATCGGGTGGTTGATAATATTGCGACCTATTTAAACTCAGTGGCAGGGGTTCTCAATTCTTAAATAATACATATTTGTATTGAATATGTTATTATCCATAAAACATACTTTTTTTACGATTTTTTGATCATACCTTGTTAATAGTATATCCAATTATTATTTTTTTATATATTTGAACATAAAAACAAAGAAAACAATATGAAAAAGTAGATTTTACATATTTAAAAGAAAACCTTTCAGTAGATTTAAGTTATTTTGACTACACCACATAAGTATGCAACCCACAGATATAGAACCATTGCTCAAGTGGCATTGATTTATGCGCCAAAGTATATGGAAGCTATCAAATAAAATTTTGTGAAGATATCTCAATTGGTTTACAAATTATGGTGAATTTAGTAGAATGGCAGTTTTTTGCGAATTTTTTGCAAAATCGTCCGGCCGCCAGGTCAAATTCAATAGAAAACACGCGGGCGGTAAGCTGTTAACAAAGACCAAGATCGCATTAACTTTTGAATTACATATAAATGAAACATAAATATTTCACAATGATACGATTTTTAATGTACTCAATACTTTTTTTGCATGGCTTATTTATTTTCACGTTTTCGAAATATCATGGCCAAGATAATGTAATGGAATTGATCAATCATTTATCTAAATTCACTTAATCTTTTTTACACGGTTTTTTTGTAAAGCTGTTTTACATGGAACGTACATATGCTCCGTGTAAAAAATGACTGAGCGTACATTAAATCGTTTTTTTCTTTGCGGCCCGAACCCACGATAATTTGTTTTATGCGGCCCGCTAGAAGGTAAAGGTTGTGCATCACTGCCATAAACCATAAAGAATCTATGAAAGATTCAATCAAAATTACTGTTGTTATATTTGCTTGTTATACATCAAATGATTAATACCTATAAAATATTTATTTTTTTGAATATTTATTACCTTAATCATAATTTTAAATAATATTTTTAAATTATTGTTATTCAAGAACTAGAATGACTTACGAATCCAGTTGAAATTTCATAATATATATAAAATGACCAAATATGAACCAGGTATTTAATATGCAGCAGAAAAAAAATGTAAAAATATATTTATGACATAATTTCTATGAAATGTTTTTCGAGTTATGAGTTATTTATAATATAGAAATTTAAGAAACATCTTTAAAAAAAAATGATTACCTAGCATGTCGGAAGGTTGACAAATAATAATATTTGGGAATATTTGACACAATCTGATTTGTCTACATATGAACATAATAAAATTGATTGATAATGAAAATTAAATGCATTGATTATTTGACAGGTATTAGGTAATCCCGGAATTAATGTCGTTTTTTCAATACGCAACTTTGACTCTGAGTATGTTTTGGTCTGTTGACCAGTAAAGACGTGTGTTATTATTTTTTTCTTCTTTGTGATTCTTTGCCTTTCTTTTAAACAAAAAAAATCAATTCTACTCCATCTACAAAAATGGCAGACGTGTCCTTCGGAAACACATTTAAGAATCTGCATGCTGTTTTTGTTTCATTCAAAAAAAAACTGCAATAGAAGCAACGGAATCCATTTGTGAGATTTACGGTGATATACTGGACATAAGAAAGTGCCAACGATGGTTCAGGAAATTTCGATCGGGCAATCTCGATTTGAAAGATGAACCTCGAAGTGGACGGCGCAGTCTAGTGGATGAAGCAGGCCTTAAGGCGGAAATTGAAGCAGATCCGACGGTGACCACTGATCAATTATCTAAGAAGGTCGGCACTTCACGATCGAATACTCATCGCTATCTAGAGAAACTGGGGAAAGTTCAAAAAGAAGGCATTTGGGTTCCTCACGCACTAACTGAAATCCCATACAAACGTGTGGTGGGATTAGAAAGGTTTGATTTATTATAAGGTGTTAAAACAAGGACAAACTGTTACTGCAGCTCTTTATTGTGATCAGATGGACAAGTTGAATACAAAATTACAAGAAATTAGACCTGCTCTTATGAATAGAAGGAATGTTATTCTTCAGCACGACAATGCCCGTCCGCACGTTGCCGACATTACACGAAAAAAGGCCCAGGACCTTGGCTGGGATGTTTTATTGCATCTACCCTATTCTCCGGACTTGGAACCAAGTGACTATTATTTTATTCGTTCTTTAGAAACGCAATTAAGGAACAAAAAATTCGACAATATTGAAGAACTAAAATCAGGTCTCTCGGAGTTCTTCGAATCTAAACCAAAGACCTTTTATGAGAAAGAAATTTTAGATATTGAAAATAGATGGCAAAGAGTTGTAGACAACACTGGTAATTACTTTGTTTAAAAGAAATAATAAATAATTTAAAAAATCAAATTTGAGTTTTACTGTAAAAAACGACATTAATTCCGGTATTACCTAATATATAAAATACAATACACATACCACATTCGACGTGTCTTGCTCCTGGAGAAAATTAGCACTCTGCTTATCGACAACCAACCTCTTTGCCATTGTGCAGTGGAAAAGTGCCGACGCTAGATTTATCCGGCTCGGTTCCAGCATGCCGCCTTGTTCGGGAGAGATCCCACCCAAAGATGCCCACGATAAAGATTCTGGCAAGTCTCCTAAAATATAAGCTGTGGATTAACTCACAACTACAACTACAACGTTGAAATTCTGACGAACATCCTTAGAAACCCATCCTTAGATGGCTTAGACATGCTTGATGAATAAGTAATGCAGCGTAACACCTCGAGGCGTAGATAAACTTTTTGTAATGAATTTCTGAAGAAAATTCCTCCTCTACAGGAGTTCCTAAGAAGAAGAATAATGTCCTATAAATAGTGGAAGAGCTTCTTACTCTTCACCTTTATGATTTACCCTCATCAACATTTCCAATAAAAAAAAACAGATCTGATTGAAAGTCATCATCATCATCGCAAGCAACTATTCCTACTCATTTTTCATATCTTGACATTACCAAAGAATTTGATAAGCATCCCAAATCATATTGTGGCTAACTAACTATTTGGAGTTTTCACTAACCGGCCAAACTGAAAAAGCATCTGAAATATTCAAATTTGAATTTTTTAACAAACCTTCACAAGTTTCTCCCGGAGACACAAGGTCACCGCTGCTGCTGTGATGGCCGTGGATTTCCCGAGCTGGCCAACTTAAACTTGTCCGCCGCACATGAATAACTTCTCCCGAAAGATTGGTGTGCGAGATTAGATTACCGTAAGGTCTTTGCTCTTCGCACTTTTTCTCACAATTATTATTTACAGCGGGCGGCGTCTCTTGATTATTTGGTGAAATTTTTTCATCAGACAATTTTATTTCTTCACTGGGAGAACTTTTAGATGCCCCAGGAAAAGACATCCGACTGGTCGAAGGCTCCATAGAAAAACCTGTGCCCACCGTATCAGTCGGGGTATTCTTTGAAGCCGACAATTGCGTATCAGTCTTTTTAATATCATTCGTCGCACAGGTATTTGGCTGCACTCGACACAGCCTGGGTTTATCATTATTACATATTACTTTAATGACGATGTCGACTGCATCCGTTTTCTCCTCAAACGGCTTATTGACTATATTCGGAGGTATATCTTGAAGATTGTCAACGGCAATCGCATCCACAGCGGGCGGATCGTCAGGTTCTAATTCTAAATCTAAGCTAGACTCGTCATCGGAGTCGGCCTCGCCAGAAGGGCCAGGGTCAAAGTCCATTTCTAGATAATCCATATCCGGACTGGAAGCTCCGGAGTCTCTCGCGGCTCGCTCTTCGTGCAGAGGCTCTGGACGTGGGCCAAACAGTGGAGGAGCTGGTAGATGACTGTCGGCAGCCAGCCCCATGTCCAGACTGAAGAAAGAACTCGGCAAGTCTGCCAAATGCTCTCCTCCTCTATATGTATAAATGCAGCAGTCATCCGATCCCACCGAGTAATCATCATTACCCGTGTCGCTGGAAGAATCGTACTCCTCTGCCAGCTGAACTCTTTTTTCCCTTCCGTTTGCCGGTCTTTTTCTATTTGGTTTTTCGCAACCAGATTTATCATTATACTTTGAACATTTTGCATTTTCTTCTGCCGCCTCTTTCGAAGGACCTGCCCCATTTGAATTACTCGTAGTTGGCACATTTATATTGAAATCATTGCGATTCACGCCGACATCGGGAACCCTCACCCTGGGAGTTATTTTAACTTGAGAACTGTTCCTATGCGAGTATTGCGATTCTAGATTGTTAAGATTTAAAGCAGCATTGTGGGGCGCAGGCGCTCCATTTACAGGTTCACTTTCAGTGTTGTTTATTTTGACATTGTGCGCTTCGATATTGTTGTCCTCGCAGCTGGTCTGCTGCTGATACTGACTGCCCTGTGAGAGAATATTCTCCAAACTCCAGCTGCATCTGGTGGCGTTGAAGCCTTCGGCGTTTCTGTCAGAGCAGTCATTTTTGAGTGAGAGGCATTTGTCAATATTTGTCTTCGAATCGACATTGTATGCGACACTATACGGATCTGCAGGGTCCCCAGTTTTGTTGTTGTGTTTCAGATTGCCGTCCGCCGAGACCCCGTTGGCCGTCAAATTGCCTGGCGATCGTTGCTTCGGCCTCGATCCTGCTCCTTGAAGGCCGTTCTCATAGCATTCGAAATTTTGACGCGACTTTTTGACCTGAGACTTGTCTCGGGGCTGTTTATCGTCGAAAGTCACCCTACAGCCTGACGAGCGCCTTTCCCCGCCTTCATCGGAATCCATTATCACGAATCGAACGCGTATTCAGCTTGCAGACATACTTCTGGAAAAAAAACAATGTCGTGATTGAACTGTCACAAAAATGCACAAATTTGCATGACAGAAACGTTACCTACCATCTCAATGTTATCTCTAGTGATGAAAGTATTCGACGCGAAACCGGAATAGCTTTTTGATATCTGTTATTGTTGAATAACTTCCGAGCGATTCCGTATTTACAATGTTTTATTCCTGTCAACTGGCAGGCTGTCAATAAGCGCAGAGGGCAGAAGCGGAGATCCGATAACAATTAACTTCACTTTATAAAAAATACACTCTCGATGGTTGAAGACTCTGAAGTTGTCGAGGAAGAACTCTATAGAGCTGACCTTGAATTAATATTAACAATAAAATAAATAACTGGTTCTTCAAAATAAATGTTTTATTTACTTATTATTCAACATGAACAAGGGAATTTTAACTGTGTTACCATACATCAAATAATTCAGTAAAATACAAAAGTAGTTTGGTCGTCCTCTAAATTACTCAACCTAGAAAGAGATTTGCTTTCTAGAATCAATTATTATTTTACAAACACAATGCAGTCTTTGTTATTTGTCATAGATTTGAATTTTTTGTTTATCTCACATATAAACAAAAACGAAAAACATCGATTCATTCTATTTCTATTATATTGTCTATGATTCCTCACGCGGCCTTTGTACTTTTAATTTTGACTAACAATTTTCTACTTTTTAAATTGTATAATATTGTTGAATTTTATTGCTCCAATGCAATATACTCACCATCTTCTTCTGCAGTCAACTAACAGGCCAAATGCTGCTGATTGATGAATAATGATTAAAAAAACTTCATTTTCTTATGACAAATTTATTCTCGAATTTCTAAATTGTACACAAAATAATATGTAACAAACGCTTTATAAAATAACATAAATACGGATAAGGAAATACTCGAGATGGTCTTAAATAATATTAATATAACATCATCTAGTCAGGTATAGCATCATCATCAGAATCGACATCGGAGTCCGGCGCGATGTCGTCAAAAGCCATATCTTTGTCGTTGTTTACACCGCCGCCGCCACCCATATTCCTCATCATATCTTCAATAGAAGAAGGGGCGTTTATTATTTGTTTTCCGTTTATCGTGTCATCATCGCTGCCGCTTCCATCCTGCATCCTTTCGAAGTCCACTTTAAGCCAATGCCGCTTGATTTTGTCCTTTGTAAGTGATGGCCAAAAGTCAGCATCCGTGTTTTCTTTTACGAGCGTCACTTCTATGCGCCTGCCAAGATTCTGTTTTTGACATTCGTCCGGTAAAATTTGATCAAAGAGCTGTATATCCACGAAATATTTTTTACCATCGAGGCTAGCTACTCCTTCAAACGTTACATTATCCTTCTCAATCTTAATGGTAGGATTTTTGCATTCCACGTTATATGTCAGAAAAACCTTCTCATTCGATTGCGCCCACGAAACTGACGGAAATAGTGAACCTTCCATTGATTATCTGCACTGCAAATATTACTCTCAAACTTAATGTAACTACGGCGATACAGTATATCTACCACTAGTTTTAGATTCGCAAAAATACTGATAACGACGAAATGCAAGCGCTCTGAACAATGAATGCCGTCGGATGTCGGTAGTTTATGATTTCTGCCGATTTTGACATTTATTTAAAAATGTTATCGTCTACAAAAATTCAACGTTAAATATGTTGCTAAATTGGCTTAGATTATTTTTAAATATTTAATTATTCCAATGAAAATATTTACTATTAAGTTTTTCATAATAAAGTTTAAAAAACAATCTTATGTTAAAAATCGTTGTTATTCAAAATAAGTCATTCTAATTATGAAAATAATACATTATTGGTAAAGCTTTGTACAAACATCAATAATGCACAAAATAAAATAAATATGCACATGAAAAAGCTCTTTAATTATTATAAGAAAGTTTTTTTATTTTTACTTTATTTCGCCATATCGAGTAAATTATTTATATCCAGTGCTTACTTTCCAAGATTTTCAAGTTCAGTTAATGTATAATTTTAGAATTATTCGTAGTCAGGGCCAACTCAGAAATTCTGAGATCTGCGCCTGTGTGCGAGATGGTATCTTACAAAATCAAAACTAAATGAGTGAGTCGTACTAAAATCTTAGTGTGGCGCCTGTGTATGTTGCACATCTTGCACACGCCACAAGCCGACCCTGCTCGTGGTACACCAATTTCGTCTACAAATTAATACATATTATAATACTAATATTGGGGTTGTTCTATAATTATTTTTCATAAAAAGTTGTTTTCTAAGTTTTCAATAAGACAAATGAAAAAAAATGCTCTCTAACACGTTGTGTAGTGACATAAACGTAAAATTACTGAAACTTTATTTAATTTAAGATTTTTGTTTTATGGAAGGTGAATGTTTAAAATGTTTAAAAAAAAAGTTAATACGTATATGAATTTTGAACCTTATTGACTGTTTCTACAAGTAGAATTTTATTACCATATAAGTGAGTATACAAACAAATTTGAAGGATTGTTTCTAGGTTGTAAAGTAAATGCAGGTGAATTAAAAAAAAATCAATACCCAAGGAAAAAAAATCTTGCATTTTTTATCAGAACACTTAAACTACATACTCCAATTGGTTGGAATAGTATTCTTAAAACAAATTATATAATGTAAATTGTTTCTCACGAAAGCTCATGTAGAATTTGTATATTTTTTATTTGTTATGCTGTGAACACTAAGGCAACGCTGCTATAGTGTTTATCACAGAAATGACGTGCAGACAGCTGTAAAAAAGTGTTGCGTTTTGTTTCGTGCGTATTAAATTGACAATTTTTGGTCAAATTTCATAGTTGAAAGTTCGTAAATTAATTGCAAAATGTCTTACGCATACCTTTTTAAATACATTATTATCGGCGATACGGGTAAGTTATTGATTTTATCGCTTGGATTTTCAAAGTGTTGTAAAGTTTATTGACTTTTGCATGAATCCTACGATTATCTCATTTTCAAACGCACAATTATTTCTATTACCTTGAATTTCTGTGCTATTCATTTGAGATGCGTAATAAACACTAACTTGAAACTTCGCCACAGCTTTATACTTAACTAACAGACTTTTTTTTGGATTTTTTTGATGACAAAAGATATATTACTCATTCTTTATTTCAAGAAATAACTATTGTTGCGTTTCTATTAACCAAATGCCAAAATACAATAAATATACCGTCTATTATTGTTTATTGTAGAAATTACGTACTTTTTCACTGGGTTATCTTTGTTCAAATAATAAAAAAAAAAATATTCTCGAACCAGATGTTATCATTTTTGTGATATTAAAACAAAAATGCGACTGTTTTTAATCGTTTAAGATGTTCAAGTGGTACAAAGAAGTCAGATGCATTTATAAAATATAACCGTTCTTGAAACTGTGTCAATTTAACAAATAATTAACGATTGTTACCAAAGAGTAGAGATACCTGCTTCAATTTTCTAAGAATAAAAATGAGTCAAAGGTGATGATGTTTGCCGACATTGTCATTAACCATAAAAAAAACAGTAACTAAATATCGTTACTCTCATGCAAAAACTAGGGTTAGAAATCCAGGTATCCTGCCTATTTTTGCAGTTCGAAAATGCACATAATGTAAAACATCCCATGATTTTTAAGAAAAAATCAGTAATTTAAACTTAAATTTTCCAGACAATGGAAAATATGAAAGGAATTATTGTCACGCCTTGGAATCCAGTCAAAAAACTCTTCCCCGCATTCAATTTTTTTAATAATGTGTTGATAATTTATATTGGTTTGAAAGCTTCAGTGATAAATGGATACAGCACCACGGCTCAAAATAATAATCTGACTTCTGATCGCATAAGTATTGCATTAGAATTCGTTAAGTACGTTCAGCCTATTTTTGAAATCAAACTAATTTTATCTTTTGTTCCAATGTAATCCGATGGTTCAGAAAAGACGTAAAGTTACGCTTTGACTGTCAAAACAGTAGTAACTATGAAACAATAAGCTGTCACCAACGTTATCGAATCTCTCATTTAGGCTCGTATCATCAATTTATCGGTGTGCCGAGACAATCTATTGGTGTAAATTGTTATCTGTTTGCTCAATTATAAGAGTTCAGTTGATTTTAAAGAAAGAATGAAGAGTAAAAAACAGCTTTAGTATCGTCAGATATGATTGACATTGGGCCGTTTTATTAGGTGTGGCTTATTCAAGATGTGGCTTGATCGGGCATTTTAAAATCTTAAGTAAAACAAGCTCTTATGAATAAAACAATACAAACCATCAGGTCATTAACTAATATTATGGATTTTTTCTCCGTCATACAAAACATACACAATACAAATATCGCTACCATAAAGCAACAGTGAGATGAAGTGAAAAAAGGCGAGTTTAAGATAAGTATGCCAATCGATTGCTGAAAGGTGAACCTTCACAATTAAACACTGAAATATTTTAATTTAAAAAGAAAATGCCCTGTAACTTCAAAGCATTAGTGAGATTAGTAAAATAACTAGATACAGAATACAAAAAAACCTAATATAATCTTTTATTATAGACCGTAAAAGAAACTAAAAAAAACCATAATTTGCTATTTAAAAAGTAAAACACAAACTTTAAAGTTCAATATTGTCATTAATTATCTCAAAACTAACATTTTCGACTTATCCCACTGTTGATTTAGGGTAGCAATATGTATGTCTATTGTTTATTTTCAGTTGGCCTAGCAATAGAAAACTGTGTTGCTACAGTAATAAAAATTGTGTAATTTCGTGATGGAGATACATTCTCAAATTAAGAAATCTTTTCATCTTTAAAATTTTATTCCAAGTTTTAAGTAAATAAATATTTGAAACTATATAGCATTTTGTTGGGTACAGAATGTTTCACATTATCCACTAGAATGCCAGCGTCTCACCGGTGAGTCGCGTTTCTATTGTTTCTAAAATCGCTTCCAGTTAAGTAGTTAAGCAGTTTTTAATATCTTTAATAAGGCCTCGTTTTTTTATTTAGCAAATTCGAAGGTTATAGATCAATTGAATAATGTATTTCGCGTGAGTGACCTTCCAAGTATTGATCTGAAGTGATTTCAGTCGTGAAGACTGACTCAACTGTTGATTGATGGGACAATGAGTGTCACATTGTCACACAAAAAAAAAGAAAGACAAATCTTTTCTCTGCTGCAGATATTTGATATAAATGTGCAGGTCAGACCTCATATAATTCGCAAAAATAAATCCAATACATTTGTACATATTTATCTCAATCATAAATATTGTAATCAGGCTTAACTAAGGTAAAAAAAGCTTTGTTTTGTTCCAAAAGAATATTTTATATACCAGCACAAATAATATTAAGTTCTAAAAAGGTTCATTTCACTGCTATATCAGATTATGCCTACTGCAATAATAGTACTTGTTATAAACAAAATAAAG
Organism: Himalopsyche tibetana; assembly: GCA_030503985.1. Classification (NCBI taxonomy): domain Eukaryota; kingdom Metazoa; phylum Arthropoda; class Insecta; order Trichoptera; family Rhyacophilidae; genus Himalopsyche; species Himalopsyche tibetana. The sequence goes on along the minus strand of JAPJYX010000015.1, from coordinate 16,779,870 downwards.
TCCATTGGATATTGAATCAGGTCATATCTGTGCTTCCATCAGCTGCAATTGTCAAAACTTGGTGAAACTTTCGATACCAAATAGTTTCACTAAATTTTAATTGTTATAAGGTTTATACAGATTTTGGTATGTGCACTAAATTAATGCGTGAAATCAAACCAATCACTTTTAGATGAAGTCGGTATGGTATATCTTGCATTAGGGCTTATGCGCACGGACTAGAAGTATGAAATATCTGGCGCTGCGCAGAAAAATCTAAAGCTGTGATTCTTGATACAATTTCAAATGTCATTCAGCTTAGATCAAAATACTATCTTTTATTTTTTGTTAATTAGATATTGCATAGTATTCAAAAAATAAAACGCTATTTTGTACTAATTCCACATTATATAATCATATATAATCAGGCCCAGTTTCACCTTAAAAGTGACATATTGCATTACTTATTTATAGGTGTTGGAAAATCCTGCGTTTTGCTTCAGTTTACTGACAAGCGCTTTCAGCCTGTCCATGACTTGACGATCGGAGTAGAGTTCGGTGCTCGCATGATCACGATAGACGGAAAGCAAATCAAACTTCAAATTTGGGACACTGCTGGACAAGAGGCATTCAGGTAATAACTGTGATAAATGTTAGACTTCTTTTAGAAATAGACTATTATATATACTTTATTCTATAATATTACATGTTATAAGTAGAAAATGAAGTTATTAGGCAGGATTTTATCTTAAAAATTGTAACATAGACAGATTTTACCTTTTACCCTAAGAGTCCTTCAATAAGCTTACTAAAACTAACTTGTACAGTCAGTCACACAAAGTTATGTGCAATAAGTATTGCTTTACATTGCATAAAAACATGAAAAAAATTGGATTTAACGTGTGCCTAATTTAATTTTCAGATCAATTACCCGGTCATACTACCGCGGCGCCGCCGGTGCCCTTCTGGTGTACGATATCACAAGGCGAGAGACCTTCAATCATCTCTCGACATGGCTGGAGGACGCTCGCCAGCATTCCAATTCCAACATGGTCATCATGCTTATCGGAAACAAAAGGTTTGATCAAATTTCTAATGTCTGATTTATCATTTCCGCTTTTGGGACCGATGAAAATTCACAATAAGTCTGGAACACACGGAATCATGTTGAAACACGAATGTTCAAGGACAACTAGTGAACACGGGTAACAGTAACTGAAGCATGAATCTAATATTTAAGTGTGGACTGTCCTGTAACCAAACTGAATGGCTTGGGGTTAAAATATTCTACTTGTTACTCTCCGCGAATCATTTCTTTTCACACTTTGATTGTTATTATTCAAACTGGAGTATGAAAGCAAGATTCCTGACAATTGTAATATTTTCATAGAGCTAAGAGAGAGAATCTTTTAAGCAACAAATTACCGGTGTCAACCTAAACGTCCAGCAGCATACTGACGTCATAACTACAACAGAATGTCTCCTAGATGTTTGCATGGAACAATAGAAGTCCGTTTTGGTTATCCAAAAAATGAAATAAAAGCCGTTACACGGTTCGTACTGCGTGTATATCATTTTTTCCTAAGCGAGCAAATAATCGTATTTTTTGCTATGAAAAAGGAACCAAGTACAGAGTATCTGTTAAGTACAATAAACAAGGGGTGTATGAATGGATAGCATATTAACAAAACCACACACATTCACAACACTTACATATAGAAATTTAAAAAGATATCAAAACTTTGAAGTTCAATATCTCTGTTCTACAAGTTTGCAATTGGTTCCCTTTTGTTATTAGTTAGTTCTGCATTTATTTTATTATTTTATCCAAATTAGTTCAGTGTGTCGTTTGTGTTGGCATAACTAAGATTTTAGAGTTGTTTTTTTTTAAACTAAACTTCGAAATTCACAAGCGGTGAACAGAGGCAGTGAAGTGTTAACAAAAGTATTAGTCTCGACAGATGACAAATTTAATACTTGATACAGATACACATTCTAATCTCGTCAGTCTCCCTCTTTTCTTAATAATCTTATAATTTTTATTCCATTTATTTAATTTAAGTACATAGTATCAAATCAAATTCACGAGCTTTACCTAGCAGTGCTCCAGGCTGAGTAAGAAATGAAAGATTATTATAACCGATAAGGGTACCCGTTTGCATTCCAGCGATTTGGAATCTCGACGGGAGGTAAAAAAAGAGGAGGGCGACGCGTTTGCCCGCGAACACGGACTGGTCTTCATGGAGACTTCTGCCAAGACTGCCACCAATGTTGAAGAGGCCTTCATCAACACTGCCAAAGAGATCTATGAGAAAATACAGGAGGGAGTGTTCGATATCAACAACGAGGTATTCATTTTTTTTTTGCGTTTTGCTGGAAGTTGAGTTATTTCAATGCGTGTTATTTTTGAGTTATTCAGGTAACTCCATTCGGTAAACGCTGTCATAGATTTGTGATGCTTACTGTATAATTGATTTTTATATGACACAAAACTTTCAAATGCAGTCTCGGTGTTTTCTAATGAGGCTAAATCGTTTTTTGACTGCATCGTCAAGGTGTTGCAGTTGGCTAGACAATGTGTCATTCACTCCTCTCATCAGACTACAGCTTCAATTTCAGAAGTTGTTATCCCAGGATTTTCTTAATTCAGGCTCCAAAATATGCATTATATAATTATTATAATATTACATTCGTAATTATTATTGACCCAAACGATTGTTTTATATTTAACCATTTTGATGTATCCTCTCAGGCGAACGGTATTAAGATCGGTGCCCAACATTCTCCGGTGGGTGGCGCAGGGGGCGGTGGTGCCGGTGGCGCAGGAGGGGCAGCCGGAAGCGGATGCTGCTAAACGACTCTTATCTCTTCACACTTCACTTGAATACATATTCTCCATCTCATCTTTCTTACCTACAATTTACTCCTATCATGTGGAAAGATCTGTACAGCTATCAGTCGAAGGAAATGAAAATTTATCATTTATTTATTCACCACTTCAAATCTCATTAATTAATTATCCGCCTAACAGCGCCACCGAAAATCTCCTTATCTCGATTGTGCGGTCAGTTTGGGCTGACTTTATTTAACGGTCATTTCGAATTATAATGGTAAATCAGCTTAGATTCTAAAAATCCCCACCTGTAATTGCACCATTGCCATTAACCATAGACCAATAAATAAACAATTGTCCCATGTCAAAAAATATTTTTTTATAAAATAAAATTCATTTCCATTAATGGGATATTTGATGCCGCATAATTTAATCATGTGTTGACAGCTCATCAATGAATGACGCTTTATCAGTGTCATTTGTGGTGATATTATCAATTTTCAACCGCCGTTAAGCTACTGAACCTTGCATGGTTTTCATACAGTCCAAGGATGTTTTTGCATTGTGAAATTTTAAACGTGTGGCTATAATCACCACTTTGAGGTTATCCATTTTATGTCATTCCTTTTTTTTTTTATTGTCAATATTAATTGATTACTATAGTATCAATGTTTATTTTGATTTGATTGAAAACCATTTGGTTTGACATTTGAAACATTGTCAGCTTCTGTGGTCTAACGGTAAAAGCTTTTACACTATTGATCAGATGTTTCTCGTTTCCCGTCAAGGCCAATATCAATTTTAGTTTTTTACAATTAAACATTTGAGATCATGGGTTTGGGTGGCCGTTCATGGTGTCTTTTCTCCCAAAGTCGAATTTAAAAAAATCATGTGATTGCTCAATACTGCTAAAATGAATGAAATCACGGTGAATAATACTTTTAGTAATTAATTCAAAAAAGGGAGGCAGCTATCTATGTTTGGCAAATGATTTTATAAAATTTAGTGGAACCCCGTGGGGTCAGAAAAAATACAAAATATTCATTATTAATCCTTCTGCTGATAGTAGTGTTGCCAATTGTGGAGATATTTAACCAAATTCAAAACGAAAAAAAAACTTCTACAAAGTTATCCTTAGTTTAACTGAATCAACAATGTTACAACGGTTATCAGAATAGATAACATCGATATCTAATTTTATATTTGTAAATTATCTAAGTATAATATGTTCACAACGCCAGTTCATACAGAAAAAAGAATGTTTGGTTGGTTGCAGAGATGATGAAATTCGAGAACTCGTTTTTAATGTAACTTTGGAAATATTCAAATAAATTACCACCGCTCAGTCGTATAATTCAACGCAATATGAAAGACAATTGGATAATTATAAGTTCTATTAAATTGGCCTGCTGTAAATATTTAAGCGTATCAGCTAAATATGTAGGAACTTTTTTATGAATGAAGATATCTGACTGCTGTTACTTCAGTACGTGTTTTGCATTGCAAGCTTAAGTAGAAAGTAAAATCACTTTTACAAATTTAGCTGTTGATATTTTTGTGCCAATCGGAGTTCTGGTTTCTAAACTGATTATTTCTACATTTGAATTGTTAATATTTAAATTAAAAACAAAATTGAGTCGTTAACAATTTTCTTTCGCTCGAGTGTTACCAAATGTGGGGTTGTACCTTTGAAACGGGACTTGATTTATGTCCCGTTAGTGTATCGAATTGATGTGGATTAAGTAAGGTAATAGCGGAGACGTCTTCGGTGTTGCGGTAGCCTGAGATGAACTGGCTTCATTTTATAATCGGTTACCTGTAATTCATATTTTTCTAAATATACCTAGTACGTAGAACATATAAAATATTATTTATTATATTTTGCACACATTATTAATAAATAAATAAAAATAGACAAACATCTGCCTATTTCATAAAATTATATTGCTTTATATCTTTCACTCGACTAGGAGCTTATCTGTCAAACGCGTCTAGTTTAATTTAATTTTACGGTATATGTATTATTATCTAGAATGAAATATCTATTCTATACGCGGGCATCGTTTACAAATATTTTCTGTATGCAGTAAAGTCTCAGTCCGAAATTAACACATTCAAATTTGTAATCAGGATGCATGAATACTATACGGAATGCAGATTTGAAATGAATTAAATTGCGTCAAGTCGAATGCACTTTAGGTTAGGTTTAACCCTCGTAAAAGAGGAAAGAGTTTTGTCGCCTGCTGTGGCCCAGTTGGTTAGAGCTTGCTCTTTCGATCACGCAGGTCTGGGTTCGATTCGATTTGAGAATTATTCAATTCAAAGTTGTGATCGAAGACTGGGTGTTTGTGATGTCAACTCACCTTCCATCATTCTGATCCTTTAATAACTGGGTCTAGCAATAGCGATTAGTCAACCACTAGTCCTGTTCTAGCCTTATCCTTCATTCCCGACTACTCATTTTGAAAATATAAAAAAAGTAAGGTTGAGAGACTGAGTAACAAGCAGTTCTGTAGAAAAAAAAAACTTCTGTTGAGATACCTCCATTAGGAGGTCATATGCTCCACATTGAGTGGACATGGATTAAAAAAAAAAGAGAACAGGACGATTCTTAACGTCATAAATTCCTTCGCTTATTTTATCAAATCGGTTAACGTTTTAGATTATATGCAAAAGTCATTTTCTTTAAATATCAGCTAGTTGGCTAGATGAAAAGGTAAACAGACAAAATGACAGTGAGTACATAAGATTGCGAATAGTATTTTATGATTTCATAGTCTGATCTGAAGATTTACTGCATCTATTTCAATCATATTTCTTTTCGAATACATGAAACAGGACAATATTATTTAAGTTGTGTATATTTTCAGTTTTGTGTTTAAAAATGTGAAATTTAACAAGCATCTCATTTAGTGATTTAAGTCGGACACAATTAATTTCTTATATATCTTATATAATTATGTAACATGCATACTACATCCTCAGTTGGAGTGACTAATTAACTAGATAATCTATAATTATTAATGTCTAAAATATAATTCACCGGTATCTCATTTAAGGATTTGTATGTAAGCATAGTTCTAGTCCCGATTTATTTGAAAATATTTAGCAATCAAACGTTTGTTTTTTTTTTATTTCTCAATGTATACTTGTTTATTACTTATTTATTTTTTACTTGAAGAACAATGTTCAAACCCTACCCTGCGGCAACATTTGTTCATGTTTTAAATTGTAACATATTGGTTATGTTGATTTGTTTGGCAAATTAGTGCCAGTTTTGGATTGCTACAATGATTGCTATGGCTTATAATAAACATAACTTATATTCCAACAAATGTGGAATAACAAAATCAAACAGGAAATCCAAAGACAATTCAGAATTTAGATTATTTTGTCAGGTTATCAAGAATTATTAATTTACATCACGCCAACAAATGATATAAAAGTTTTCAGTATCGTTTCGGTGCATGAATCCGTATCGTACAATAATATTACGAAGGAAGTTTTTGTCACATACGTTTGTGCCAACTGCAGGGAAAGGGATTAAGATGAGTCATTTATTATTTGAAATGGTTTTAAAAATATTCGAGAACAGACAATGCGTGTTTTCAATGTTCCATCGGATTGTATTTATTGCATTACACATTTTGAGAAATATTTTAGGATTCCGACTGAAGGTGTTTGATGGAATTTCAATATCGAATATGAACCGTTCAAATTTTGTACATTTACATACGTCAGTTCGAGTACATCTGTACACTTGAAAGTCTGAAAATGTCGATACAAAGAAGTGTCGAATTACAATATTTACAACAAAATCAATTTTCACATTCAAATGAGTTCTAAACAGGTTTCCTGGCCTAACAAGTTACGATTGTTGTATTATTTTAGATAAGGTCATATTATTGAAATTTTGTTTAACAATGCATTCATAGTTTACCATAAAGGAAATCAATGAATATGAAGAATTTATATTTACATAATAGTTAGGGTGATTATTATCGAAACGAGTTTACATCTAACGATTCGCTTTGTGACAAATTATGCTACGGATATTCCTCAAAATAGAAAAACTTTGAATTACTGTTTAGAAAGCCAAGTGTTGTGTCAAGAACTGTGTCCAAAAATTTAACACATTCTATGAATATAGTCGCCCTGATTATTTGAAGATTTATGATCTCTCTGTTACGATTGAGTGCATATAATAACTAGGCTCTCCATTCTGTTCTCTGCTACTCGTAGCGTAGACGAGTTTTGGTTTTCAAATCCTATTTATAATGCAGCTCGATTCATATGAATGTGATTTTTTTTAATACTGTAGTAATATGAAATGTTTCGCTGTTATACTATTGATTGATTTTCGCGTTTTTTTACTAATATATAAGTTATACCAGTAGAAATAATGTGTTTTATTGTCTTAAAATTGGAGATGTGTATAATTTTAAATGAATAATGTTATAATTTGAATAAATTAATTTATATAAAGCATTGCTATTTTTTATTTTATTTATTGCTGATGCCAATGTAAAAGACTACATTCTACTCTTGAAAGTATTCACATGAAATCATTTTTTTTTTAAAAATATTTAAGTTGAAACTATATAAACTACGTCAGTGGTTTCCAACCTTTATGTTACTGCGCCCCCTTTGAAGAAAAAAATGTCTTCGCGCCTCCCCATCCTTTATTTCATATAGTTATAAAGACACGTTTTAAAGGGTAAATAAATATTTTGGACAGCTCGCGCCTCCCAGGTTGGAAATCGCTGAACTACGTTGTATTGGATAAAAGTTTTTAACAATTTAATTTGAATATATGATCTTACATCGAACAAAATAACTTTGGCATCGATCATCAATGACAATTTACGACGAATGGATTTTTTTCCGTGCATATTCATTCTCTGTACACTGATTATTTCTGGGTATATTCATAAAAATAATATCAATGAACAACAGAACTAGGCATATTAGTTGCTCTACATTGATTAACTTTATTCCTGTACAGGAGTGTAGTTGAAATTGAATAAAAATGAAATAAAATTGACAGGGTATGTTGTGAATGTGTCTGGGAAATACACTAATTGAATTATTACCAAAGTTATTTAACCGGTCAAATCAATCAGTTTGTAAATTACGTTCTTGTTCTGTATTTTTAAAATTTATGTTATTATAGTATTCTTATTTAAAAACATTAATTTTTATACAAAATTTGTAAATGAATCATAAAATGCTACAAATAAATACCTAAATACAATCCAAGGAGTGTTTTAAAGTTCTCGCAAAAATCCCAAATGATAGAGTTGTTTATTATACTAGTCGGTATCACACCACTTCATTAATTGATGAATCAGAATCTCAAAACTACTATAACTACTCATGAGGAATGCAAGGGTAAAAATTTGATACGGGTAGCTTGTCAAAGCCAGGATCTGAGTTTTAATACCACACTTGTTACCCAATGATTACTCGGTCTTTTTTTTTAGTTTACAACACATAATTTTCTATAGATCTGTAAATTAAAAAAGCAAGATTAAAAACTCATCAAATGTTGTGTTGCTCTCCCACTTGAACAAATTTATATATCAATGATAACGCCAGAAGTTTAAAGAAAAAAAATATTGTTTCTAGACATTCAAAACGATGTGGAACACTATATTTCACCTATTATCTTTTTGTTATGACTAGTATTGTCACTGATCATAGCTACATATTTGCCTTTGTATTGAATAGGAACAGGAACGCACTGCTGATGTTGGCGGTGCGTTCCTGTTCCATACAATACAATGGCAAATATGTAGCTATGATCTCATCCAACACGCTTACGTGGCTTCGGGTGTCGGCAGTATGTTTCCACCTTTACTCATGATCTGAACTTAGTCTGAAATATAAATTCCTTAGCTGGGCCCAAATGTCAATTAACCTTACTGGTCTGAATGCAGCCCACATACATTGATGTCTGTACAAACCTCCAACTCATGCTTATAGAATGTTCAATATCATTTTCAATCAAGACATATCAATTTTGTCTGTTTTTGATTATGGGTAGAAAAATTCGTCTGTAATCTACATTTCTTTACCATATCCCTCCCTATTTAGAATGTATGGTCACTTCACGGTGCCTCTAAGGATTTTCTATACCCCGCCAGCCTCTTTCTAAAAAAGGAATGCAGTTAGTTGTCCCATCTGAATTTTCAACCAGCAATTAAATTTTTGTATTGAACACATGCTCTTTTGTAGACTAAAAATTGATGCAATGTATCTAGTTGTGTAGATCAGCATCTTTGTAGCAATTTTTAAGCGACCAGACTATTTGATTGAATCACCTTTGGTAGATAAGAAATGATTATTCTAGTTTTATAAAACTGCAATAATACTAGTTGATTTCACTATCTACTCCGTGAACTTAAAACTCGTAGAACACTAAGCGTATTATGTCTACGGACTGGGTAATCAATTGATAGGTTTGCGGTTTTGCCTCAGAAACCATAGCTTACACCGCTTAAGCATTATGTTCGCGAAACTAGTATGACTCCAAGCTCTTTTTTAGTGGATGCGTTCACACGCTCTTGTTGGTTGGTAAGTTGGTGATCTGAACGCTTGGCGAATACAAAGGGTTGCACAGTGTGTTCATGGACCATGTATTAATGTATGTATGTAGTGTTCGTGTCACAGACTAACATTTATAATGTTCGCTTAACGTTCAAACAAACGCGGTGAAGGACTGTGTTTACAAGATAAGTTAACAAATCTTGGTTTTCAAGAAATATGCAAATTCACGTAGAAAATATTTATTAAGAAAATTATTTAACAAGTCAAAAAAACATTCAAATTAATATTATGTTAGTTTTCGTTTTTCAACAACATATATATTTTTAAATAAAAATTTGTCAATGTGGTGAAAAAACAATTTCACAATGTTCAATTTTGGTGACAACAAAAATCAAATATCAATGTAATTTAATCTAACTTTGTTCTGTAAAATTGGTTCTAAAACTATACCGGGGATTTCAACTTATACTACGGGTAAAAAATATGCAGTGGGAATTCAAAATGCATGCATCAACATTAAATTAGTTCATTACAACATACTGACAAATCAAGACACATTAATATAAACTGTAATAATTTGCGTTGGTCTATTCAAGAATTATAAATTGAGAAATACAGAATTTAGCATTTAGAAGCGTTCGGAGCTGAAGAGCCGAGTCAAATTGACAGGTGTGCATAGTCAGTGGCAATCATTATTAAAAATGGTTCCTTTTATTTTAATAAAAAATACATTCATCAAGTAACTGTGTATCCTCTCTAAAAATATGTACAATTTTAAAATTTATAAAAATATCTTAAATGGTATTTTAACTAAGACTAAGGTTACTAAAAATATTTTCATAAAATTATTTCAGGTATCGGTTGGGTCAGGGAGTAAATATATTTTGAACATAACAATTTCTACCAAAATGAATGACAGTGAATCAGTGACAGTAAAGTGAACGAGATCAAGCCATTTGGAACACAAAGCTTAAATTGGATTGTATAAATGAGGTAATTCAAATACTTTCGAAAGAAAATGAAGCCAATAAAAAGAAACTGTATATCAAAGATTTAATTAAAATTGCACAAAAAAATGATATAAAAAAGCAATTACTTCAGACAGAATTGTGTCTCCATCCTGTATTATAATTTAGACAGTCGTACAAAAAACTGTGCTTAAATATTTTTCAGCATACTTCAGTGTGCAGCGATAGAGTCAATCAATAATACTTAACGGTAATCATTTCCAAAAAGAAATATCAACCCTTTTCTTGACCAGCGGACAAACAGGACTTATCCTCGTACACTTAAATTTAAGGAATTAGCCCTTGCACTGGATAAGGGTGTGGCGTCACTTTGACAGTTGCCGATGGACATTCAAGTGGATCTTTCAAATGCAAAATAATAATTAAAAAAAACTCATTTCATTGTTGCTGCGACAGCAGCGGTGGCATTACAGTTATAAGAGAAAAATCAATGGCACATTTTAGCGGCATTAGAGTGCAGAGGGTTTAATAAGCAGAGATAAAATTTAAATATAATTTTACCGTGAAATCATGCAAGTCGAATACAGTATTATTTGAATAATAGTTTAAATGTGAAACAATAAAACATGTGGAATTAGTACAAAAAAGTGTTTTATTTTTAAATATAATACCTTACTACCAAGAATTAACAGTGAATATCTTAAAAGTGATTAATTTATTCACTGAATATTAGATGATTCGTATATAACATATTATACGGGGTAGGCATGTCTGGTCTAACTCTTGATCCCGTATATACATATGTGAAGAAGAGTAGCGGACAGTTTAATCCTCCAAGCCCGTATGACATCAAAAGAAATTCAATTTATAATATCAAAAGTTTGCTCATTTCATTTCATTAACACGAGTTCTTCTAAAGATTAGATTGAAGTTTCAGTTACAAACACTTTTTAATGTATTTTGTTTTATTAAAAAAAAACTATATATTTTTTACATAAGTACAATTAAGCACCGGTCTTTGTCTTGACAACTGGGTTGTATAATTTTACAAATCAAAATATTTTTGTTTGTCTGTGGAGCATCATTGATATTCTAACCAGAATACACGATCAAATCATCGATATAGAACAGGGAAAGGAGTTATATTTTGTAAACCAAAATATACACTCGGTCGATTATTATATTATCTAGTAATAAGTAACAAAATACACTCTAGATAAATGACAACCACGGCGAGTTTCATTTAACAATTACCGAATAGGATAAAAACAGAAAATAAAATCCATATCACTCGTTTCCAATTGTCATTGTGATAATTCCAATTTGTCTAAAGGTCCTTCCAGAATGGCCGTCATATTAGCGAGAATCTTAAGAACCATCTTAGCCGTCGTTAAGTCACTTAATTTCAAATTTCCTTTGCTCTGTAAGCGAATATTTGGGAAATTCAGTTGCGTTAGTTCGAGCAGTGCTACATCGAAATGGTAACACGTTCTAACGTGCTCTCGGAAATAGTGGTACAGTTCCTGTTCGACGCTTATGTTGTCGCTTTTGCAGCAACTGCAACAATACAATAAAAATTAAAATACAATAGAAATAATAGGGTAAAAATATCAACGTATTTTAGTTCTACAGTTTTTTATATTTTTAAGTTGATAGCTATTTCGGCTTTCGCCATCGTCAGAACTATGCTTAAACCCACATTTTGCTCAGCTATATATACTGGCTCCGAAGAGATACACAATGCATCATGTTATTCACTCTAACATCTTAATTCAAATTATAATTACAATATTACACTTTGTTTTACATTAAATGTGATTCTAGTGTTTCAAAGAACGATAAGCAATCTGGGGTTTATAAAACATTAATTAGAATATGATGAATTGATATTTATTATTAATTACATTACATTAAATTTATTAACTATGGCTTTAGTGTTTCGAAAAACAATAAGCAATATGGGATTTTTCAAGGTAAATTATCTAGAATTGATACACAAATGGTGCAAGAACATATCGCAGGAGACAATTATGTACCACTTTTAAGCTATCTTCAGTATACTGGCAGAAAGCGATAGGCTGATCGGTTAAACATAATATACATAAAGTCAAATCGGTTCAAAGTTATTTGTGGCAAAAACCAAAAATAAAATAAACACTTTTTAATACATGGAGTTTGTAAATTATTATTGAATTTCATGCAGTGAATGGAATGTCCAGAGATGTTCATAATTTTGCTGCCAGCTTCCTATTCCTCTCTTGAGATGTAAGTGACATATATTTCGGGGAATTTTCATACCTCCCAAATTTTTAGGATCTCTTCAGGTATTTGTTTCAAGTGACCATTTCCAACAATCGTATATAACAGTTCATATAGCATCTATGAAGTTGTCAGAAAATATTCAATCATAAAAATCTATGAAAATTGTGCTACGATTTACTTGGAATATTTCTTAAAATAAACTTGCCATCTCCCAATGTGGAATCTTTAATTATTAAAATGTATTAATAATTTTATAATGTATTAAGTCTACAAAATAATCAAGCATAACATACCGTGTCATAAACTTTCGCATTTCATCAGCTTCCATGGAAATTTCGATTTTGGTGAAATATTTTGTGCGGGGCACTAAGTAAGTGAAGGTGACAGGTTTTGCTCCTTGAGAAGAGTCAATTTTGCTTACCATGACACTAAACAACAGCAATTGCGACTGGAAACAGAAAAAACAGAACGCACACCATCGAATATTACAAATGCAGAGTAAAATCTATATATATATAAAACAAAGTGGGGTTGGTTACACCACGTATATCTCGAGAATGGCAGTACGGATTGTAATGATCTTTGATTCATTAAATTCGTATCCGCCTAGAATAGCAGAATAAGCATTAAAACATCGGAAAAATAACACGGCAAAGAAATTATAAAGAAAATTAATATTGTCATACAGTTTTCAAATGATGAACAGCTTGAAATAATGAAAATGTCGTCGTATGCAGATTTTATCCGCTAGATGGAAAGTTGTTTCCAAAATTCATTTCTTTCTGCTTCTTTTTAATAATTTTAAATTTAGAGTTTGGATTAGAACAAAAAAAAATCGATGATATGAAATGAAAACGAAAGAAAATCGGATAATATTGAAATAAGGCTATGTTTATAACTAGGTATGATAATTTTTTTGACAAAAATATTACGCTGTTTGCACGAACGTTGTTCTACTCTAAGATGCCACGTTATTACACTTGGAAAGCTACATCGAAGAAATTTTAACGTCGAAAGCAAGGTGTGGCGGTTCCTGATCATCCGAATGACTACTGATGCTCTTGGTCGCATTTACACAGTTCATCTGAAAAATGACGAATACTTCTACTTGCATGTCAACAGCTCAATTTGCTTGAAAATGATACTCATTAGGACATGACAATAGCTGAAGAAATTGTTTCTGAATCATTATTTTGACATGTTTCCCATTGAATCCCCGTGAACTGTGGAACAAGTACAAGGATGACATGTCCGAATACATTTTACATCGAATTCGTGTCAGTTCAGGGAATCCCGATCTCGATCGAGATGAATGAAAAGATACATAACCAGGCTTTGCTTTTGATCGAAAACATGTGTTTCCTTATGTGCGGCAGTTTGTTAGTCAAGTTAGGAATGTCAATGCCAGATCGTGGAATGAACGACGCTTTCAGTCGAGAATCGGGACGTGCACGTGAAAATGATCGAGATGCATTGAACCAATCAGTTTGAACGAATGTACCACTGTTGCTGGTTGCTGACTATATATTTATTTATTTATTGTAAGAAATTAAAATTACAGTACATGACATAACAGCTGACGCCAATTCGCCATGTACTTGAAAATATAATAAGACAAAATATAAAATAAAACTACATAATATATTACATCAAAATCAACATAAAAAATCAAGAAATAAAATAGTAAGACTTTACAAACAGTTCACAAATACTATCACTAAAAATGTCCACTTCTCTAGGCAATACGTTGATCAATCTAACGGCCCTTGGAACTGGTGACTCATACCTCTTAAGCGAGGTTTAAGTTTTTAGAAATAAAAGTTTTTGCTCATAGTTTCGCCCACGTAAGAATGAATTGGGAGCATGTAAATTAATAGTCATGAGAACTTGAGGATTATTAATTCGGCCCCGAAGGAGAAGAGAAAAACGCTTTAAGTTTGAAAACGATCTTCGACTATCGTCGGTAACGACCGTGTTCCTGTTGACGAATCGAACGTATTGATTTCGTTTCCGCCGAATTTTAGGACGGCTTCATCAACAAAATGTTCCCAAACATCTAATCACAAAAATCACAATTGGTTGAGTGAACGAGCAATTCTAGCGGCGAAGAACAAAGATGTGGATCATTTAAACTTCACAATTCAAAATCAAATCGTTGGTCCACTACATTCCTTCAAATCTATCGACCATGTAACAAACGAAGACGAAGCAACCAACCAACTGAATTTTTAAACTCATTGGATCTGCCTGGCTTTCCACCGCACAATTAACAACTAAAGATTGGCTCGGTAGTCATCATGTTTCAAGTTAACAAGTTAACATAACACTTATTGATTCTTAGGCGTAACGAAGTTCGTTGGGTTAGCTAGTAGAAAATAAATAACACTCAAATTGAATTACGATTTACTGACCTGGGTAAAGCTTAAGGGTGTGATCACGCAGTCAAAGAGCTTCATCGTCATCTCTCTAACACACGTCGCTACTTTCGTCTGACCGAAGTCCAGCAAGAGCGGAAGGTGGGTAAAGTTTGGTTCCTCGTTGTCAGAAATGTTTCCCCACGAGAAAAATACTCCTCTGTACATAAATTTATCATCGTCATCGTTTTTTGAGCCACAAACGGTTATCTGAGAAAAAAAATCATTATGATTCGACTTGCGCAGTACTGCAGACACTTTAAGGATCATATATTTAAATACAAAATGAAATTGAGCCAACATGCAGTATAGCAATTATCCATCATTCCAAGTTTAATCTAATTATTTTAGCAAATACAAATATATTCTCAGTTAACAAAGAATGTGGAACAAACCAGGTGGAGCCATATGCAGTATTCAAATAAGATATTTATTGTGGTTTGATTTTGTACAGATTTTAAAATAAAGAAAAACTATGGAAGAGACTGAATCTTGTCCATCTTTTATCAAGCAGCCAATGAAAATGACTACACTAGACAACGAACAGGGACACTGGCATGTCTTTGGAGAAAGCAGACATCATGTGCATGGTTGGCAATATTCTCTAAATAGCCACTAATGCCAAAGAAGAAATTCAATTGTCTAGCAGTGAATGTTCGGTGGATACATTGAATGTAATATTATTATTACGAGAGCCAAATCAATAAGTCTGTAGCTGAGGAGTTGGCGGGTTTGAATCCCAGTGCGAACTCTTTTATAAATTGATTAAAAAAGTATGGATATATGTGATGTCTCAATTACCTCCCACCCATCTGATTTAAAAAAATAACAGGGAGTAGCGAGAGCGATTTGCCGGACATTTTTTAAAATTATTCATACTGTCTTTAAAAAAAAGAGGTTGAATGACAGAGTAACAAAGCACTTATCGTAGAACAGCTTCTATTAGAACAATATGCCTCACATTAGGAGTGGATATGGTCACAAAACAGACTGAGATTTTCATGTGCATCGATTCAAAGGTTATTAGTGTTAACAAGAAATGATAAAATGGGTTATTGAATAATACCTTGATGGCATCAGAGTGCTGTCTCTCCGTTTTGAGGTTCTCGATGACATTTATTTCTACACTGTATGTGATGTTGAAATTACTCTTCACATTTGCGGCAATGTGCTGTTTAATTTTCAATGCGTACTGTTTGAATTTGATTCTGTCATAGTTGAAACGGTGCAATGGCGACACTCTGCATACGTTCGACAGAGGATTATTTAGTAAACCTAGAAGAAAATAGTGCATATAAGTAAATTAAGCAGATAATTATTTCAAACACAATGGTATCTTGATGTATTGTTCTCTCTGCATTAGAAAATCTTTTTGAAAACGCTCTTAAAGATTCCATTGCACAATCAAAATAAGTTTTTCAATGAATTTGTTCATAACTTCACGGAAATTCATTTTTGATATGACATTCAAATTTAAGAGTATGGGATACCACTGGTTGTAACCAATGTTCCCTCTGAAACGAGAGGTAAGCTGCGCAGATAATGCATCGTTAAAATTACCATCACTTAATAATTTTATTCATACGTTTATTAAAAACATTAAAATTAACAGGATTCATTTTATTTTTTACATAAAATAACATCAAGCACAAAGTAAGAGAAAATAAGCAAAATGGATATTGCGCAGTATTGGATGCGCCGCCATGAGAGCCAGAGGGAACACTGATTGTGACATGTGTTTCACCTCATCAAGAAGCATCTTGCACATGGCATCTTTTACCTTCACAGAGTGAACTCGGCCGAATACAAAGTAAACAGTATTTTACCCAGTGAGAAGAGAAACTAGGCTGAGGAAACCCCACATTCAGTAGAATGCACTCCCTCACGGACTCGGTGTGTTGGAGCAGTCATTCAATGAGCGGAGAATTCATTGACAGCACTGTGATTAAGCAACATCTGTTTATTTGCGCACTTGGGGCCTCTCAGTGGTCTCAAAAAAGCTTACAATATATTTACCTGCAATCCTGTTACTTCAAAAACAGGGCCTTTCGATTGCTTTATCCATCACTGATTTTAAGATTGATTGACTGAGAATCACTATTGACCACGTCATCCTAAACCTGGACTTTTCCTGTTAATTTCTACTTCCTTGACTCATGACTGTTGCATGATTGTGAAACGCACGCCGAATTCAGAGACATCAAAATAGGAGAAAAATTCATACATCTAACAATCGAGGAAGTAATATAGGTTGAGCACTTATTCGCATATCATAATACATTGGGAGATAATGGAAGATGAAGAAGTGGGTATTTTGTATTTAGAAGAGCCAGTTGTATTTGTATCTATAAAGCCATATACCAACATGCACGATGTATGAAAAATTACGACAGAATAAAATGACGATGGAAGTTCGAAATTCGAACTCTTGATTGATACATGTTTCAAATAATCCTGAATACAATGATCTAATATTATAGTAGGCAAGAATCACTTCACTGGAATTCCTTTTCTTTCGTATCGTGGTTGGATAACATAGTAGTTTACAAGAATTGGTTTCAAAACTTACTTTCCAAAGCCTCATTCTGATCCAGTTCATCGACTGCATTCACGGATGTATTTTCGGAAGAATTCAAAGCAATATAATAACGTGGAACCAATGAGGTTCTAGGTCGGTGAATAATACTTTTTCTGAGATTAGAAACCCTCGGGGAAGCCGTAAACGAACTCAACAAAGTTGAATCGTAGGAATGCTTTTTGAAATCCATCGCATTTGTTTGTTTGTAGTTAAGAATGGATTCCAACACAACTTGAACGGGTTGGTAGCCTGTATTTATTAATCACACACTGAGTTTCGTGAAGTTTTCGGAGTTAATAAGATAATTGTAGGTATAAATTTTAAGAATAAACAATAATATTGGCAGAAGCAGTCACTTCACTTTCAAATCGTTTCTTTACCGTTTTTTCGTCTGTGGAAGTTGGCAACGAACAATTAGTTCTTGTGCTTGCCACGCAGTGCGACTACGGTGTGTCGTATTTTTATCGCATTATTTAGTAAATATTAATTTGGTTTTCTATTTAAAAAAATGCTTTTTCATCAGCAGTTCACTGTTAAATCGTTTTAAAAAAAGTGTTTGTATGTTTTGAGAATCCTCAATTTATGAAAATCGTGTGATATTTCCTGAAAAGTTGACATATTATCAATGGATTAGCTGCTGTCATTATCAAAATAATCGAATATTCTGATGTTGGTACTTAAGCGTGCGCGTGTTTGATTGGATCATTTAAACATCGCGGTAATACTCCGACGCCGTGGTCCAATCGGAGCGCGTCTTTCAAAGAGTTTTAGGCCCGATTTCCGTTCAAGATGGCCGAAAAAACTGCGGTGATATCGGTTCCGCCGGGAAAATCCATAAAAATAGTTAAATGGAAAGTAAGAAAAGATACATTCGTGTCGATTGGGAAGATTATACTATTGTATAAATATGACAGTGAAAACGGGGTGGAATTGCTGAAATTCAAGGCAAATGAGGCTGGCACAGTCAAGTCCTTGGCTGCGGTGGAAGGGGAAATCGTACAGCCTGGGTATGTGACGTCATTGATTCGCTTACGTGTATTGAGATATTTGTATTGCACACTAGCAAAGTAATGTTTTGTTTATTTTATTATGAAAACGTGCTCACATGGAAATGACTGCCGACATAATGTCTGACTATTTAGAACATGCGAAGTTCAACCTTATTAACCAAACTAAAATGAGAAACTATGATATTGTTTTTATTCCATCAAAACTAATCAAACTTACTTCAAAAGTATGTTCACGAATTTGTGAATAAGCTTTTGTCTATTGAATAAATATTTAAATGACCAAGTGTGTTAAATTTCCAAGAATTGATAATTTACAACACATTACTTACCCACTTGTATTGATGTATCTAAACAGAACTTGTGTGGTTGTTAAACAATCAACAAAAACATTTCAGGTTCGTTGGGCTAGCACCCAGTTCCATTTATGGCATAATGTGCAATCATTTTAGTCTTGATACATATATTGTATAATAATATACTAAGGGAACAAGGTAATCAACGATGGAAAAATAAAAATAATTATCCACATTTGATGAAATTTCAAATATAATTCCATAGAATTTTCAGGTTGAAGACTGAATCTTTCCACCATTTTTCTATTCTCCACTCTGACTTGCTATACGAGCTGAACAACATTTATGATAATGTTGTAAAATCCCTGGTGATCCATTGTTCACTTGATAGTAATTAAATTAGGAATAATTCATATTTTATCCTATGGTGTTCAAGGTCACATTCAATGTTGAAATTTTTCAAAACTATTTATAAATGTGATCTAATCAATGTTTTCAGATGTCCATTAGCGGAGTTGGAAGCATGCACGCATCCCACCGTGATGAAAGATATGTGCGCAGAATGCGGGGCAGACTTGCGGTGTGATGATAAGCAGCAACTTAATGTAGCATCGGTACCCATGGTTCACTCGATACCTGAATTGAAGGTTGTTACCATAAATAATTTTTAATTAACCATTTCATACACTAATTCCTCAACCAA
This sequence comes from Himalopsyche tibetana, assembly GCA_030503985.1. Classification (NCBI taxonomy): domain Eukaryota; kingdom Metazoa; phylum Arthropoda; class Insecta; order Trichoptera; family Rhyacophilidae; genus Himalopsyche; species Himalopsyche tibetana. The sequence goes on along the minus strand of JAPJYX010000015.1, from coordinate 16,760,281 downwards.
CTCGAGTTTCCTTCTAATCTATGCCAAAACGACCACACACTCACAGATATAAGAATAAAAATCAATTCCCAAATTTGAAGAAAGTCTTCAAAAGTAATGATGCTAGTTCAGATTTTTATTTTTGGTAGTAACTAAAAATAATCAATGTATCGATTTCTTTAAACATTTTTTTATGTTTAAATTGATATTTTTTTCGACCCTGTAGAATATAATGCCTTTCCACCAAGTATCGACAGTGAACACCCTATAAGGGAACGTAGACTACAACTTCGTTTGGCTTGAGAGATCAACTATAAAAATCAATTACTCTTATGTCAACAAAAATGAACATTGTGGTAGTTAAGAAATTTGTCTTATACCATCCGTCAAATTTAATGCTAATACAAAAAAAAAGTGTGTCATGATAGTGTTTTGTATTTCAAACCGTTCAAAATAAATGAACGCACGCGGTGATAGCACCGGTGGTATAAAAAATTTCAAATAAACGCTTATTTTCTCATAGGTGAGTGAAGAGTTAGCTCAGAAGTTAGGCAGAGAGGATAGCGAGCGTCTGTTGAAGGATAGGAAGCTGGTACTCCTTGTTGACTTGGATCAGACATTAGTTCACACTACTAATGACAATATTCCTGCTAATATCAAGGTAATTATAATTCCTCTTATTATTTTTTTGCTATAATGTTTGAACATACAAAAATATTTATTTTATTTATTTATTTATTTAATTAACATTGCACAAGCTTGACAAATTATTAATTTAAAACTTTTAAAATGGAGAAAAAAAAATGGCAAGGAAGTCAACTGAGTAAGCTCCGACGAACTCTACTTTAATACATAAAAAATAGTATTCGTCGGAACTCACCCACGTCTACGTGGAATATGTCGACATCCGAAGCAATATTGTTGAACACCATTAAAGCTCTCCCCAGTGGCATCCCCATTGGCAGGCTGGTTCTACACCTTGGGAGAACAAACAATTCATGTCCGCGATTTCTTAAAAAATAATCAGTAACATTTAGATTCACATTCTCAAGAATGGTGGAATTCTCCTTTACGGCATTAATCCGAGTATGTTTTTGTAAAATTCTTAAATTTTGTTTTAGGATGTTTATCACTTCCAATTAAGAGGGTGGACGGGCGGCGGTAGCGGGGGCCGCTGGTATCACGCTCGCCTTCGACCAGGAACAGCTGGCTTTCTTAAAGCCGTCGGAGCTCTTTATGAACTTCATATTTGCACGTTTGGCGCGAGAGCCTACGCTCATAAAGTTGCCGCTCTTTTAGATCCAAAATCGGAATTATTCTCCCACAGGATTCTTTCGAGGGATGAGTGCTTCGATGTCCATACGAAGACGCCTAATTTAAAGTAATTTTCTCTACTTTTCATATTACCCGCTGCGGTTATTTCGCAACTAATTGAATTGCAGGGCAGCTATGTTGTTGCTTTATTTATTTGTTGATACTTCATTCTATTAAATGGCAAAAGAAAAATATTTTTATACCAAGCTATTATCGAGAACCTGATGTATAATAAAATATTTAACTAAAACTTAATTTCACAATAAAAAAGTTTTGGCGCATGTGTCACGCACTGACTTACAATTACTTCAAATGGAGATACTTTTACTATGAAGTTCTGATAATAGCACATATTTTCCCGATATGGTTACTCCAGTGTTCTCAATGGTGGAATAACTTGGTAGCTGAATGCAGAAGGTTATTGTTTCTCATAATCAATATTCGTCTTAGAAATCAGTCTTAAATTCATGTCAAATTTGCTTGCATTTTCAGAGCACTCTTCCCATGTGGCGATAACTTAGTTTGCATAATTGACGACCGGGAAGATGTTTGGAATAGAGCCACCAATTTAATCCAAGTGAAACCGTATCATTTCTTCGAGCACACGGGCGATATCAATGCGCCGCCGGGCCTGGAGAAGACCGAGAGGGACATCGAAGGCCAGGGAGTGCATTTGAAAGGTGTGCTATCTGTTGTATTTTTTTTAATACTCTTCTGTTTGGTTCAAAGGCATAAATATATACTTTCCTTTTCATCCACACCACGACAAAATCAGTGCATAAAGAGAGGTTTAACGATTGAATAGCAACAAATTTTAGGGACGAAATATTTAGTTACTAAGTGATAAAATGCAAAGCCCGCCAAAATCCAACACATGCTATGCATGTATAACCTGGCACGTGTTGAATACACTGACGCTATCCAACATTTGACTGCACCGCACAGACGACCGTCTCGTAGCAACGACAATGAAATGCGACCGTTCAATTGGGGGATTTGCGGCGAATATTTCAAGCCAGCGTGTAATTCGGGGTAGTGTAATTGGGGGTTCCACTGTAATTACAATCAACAAATGGAATTTCTGCCATTTATGGATAAATTATACATAAACAATTTCTTATTTTTATTTGTTTGCTTTGCAGATTTGAATGTAAAAGATTCCGTCGATTTTCCCACAGTGAAGAATGGCTCAAAGTTGTCCGAGGAAATGCCCACTCTCGATGCCAACCACTCCAATTCTAGTCTGGACGCCGTAGTTAAAAATAATTTAGAAACCGACACCAGTAATGATGCCGATGATGAATCAAATCCTGTAGAAATATCCCAGCCGGATCCCGGGGATAAAGTTAATTCTCTAGAAACATCAAATGAGAGTAAAGAGGATACTAAGGCTATTGTGAAGGAAGTTAAGCCTATGGAAGAGGATACTGAGCCGATTGGGGAGAAAACGAAACCCGCCGAGGAAAATACTGACCTTATTGTGAAGGAAACTAAGCCAATTGTAGAGAAAATAAAGCTAATGGAGGAGGATTCTAAATCTGTTAAAGATGCCGAGATCAATGAAAACGTTCCTTTAATTAACGACCTGCCCAATAATGATATATCTTTTGCAGATATAGATCCTCAAATAGAGTTGGAAAAAGAAATCGAAGGTATAACTTCAGCCAAAGGCGATGATTTATTGATACCAGATTTGGTAGGTATCGACTCTGAGAATACTTTAGATTTTGATAAAATGGAAGTCGATGGGAAAAATGAATCGGAACTGCCCGTCATACCGAGTGATGGCGCGCCCACTCTGGTCATTCCTGATGAAAAAGAAGAATTGAAGAAAAATACATCGACAAAGTGGCGGACGACCCAAGACGGCATGATAGACATAGATGACGGTGATGATTATCTCATGTATTTAGAAGAGATTCTGAAGAGGATTCATAAATTTTTCTATGAAGTCTACGATGCAATGGAGGCAGGTTCGGTGCCGGATTTGAAGTTAGTCATTCCACAAGTCAAAGTGAGTTAGTTGTCTTCTGTACTTTTCTATCAAATATGATGTGCCTTTTTTAAATTTTTCCGGTTCTACATGTGTTTACATTTTTTGCCAAACTTCGAGTTGTTTATGGCATTATATTCCTGCTGACTAAGATTTATAGGATATCGGTTTGTCACAGATAAGTCTTACCGCACGTGTTTACTAAATTAGATTTGTTAATATTTTTATTATTTTCAGAGTCAAGTTTTAGCCGGTACCAGTCTAGTATTTTCTGGCCTCGTCCCCACATTCCAAAAGTTGGAGCATTCTAGGGCGTACATGGTAGCCAGAAGCTTAGGAGCTGAAGTCTCGCAAGACTTGAATAAAAAAACTACCCATCTGGTAGCAGTCAGACCGGGTAAGGGTGTTTTCATATTACAATGTTAGCTATTCATTTTTAGTTTTGCTCGTAGTATTGTTTAAATATCAAACATTTGCAATGCCACGATGTTTGTCGAAGCTATGACAAGTTATCAAGATGTATTCAACGGGTTCGTACAGATACGCTGATTGTTCTTGATGAATGAACATATCAGCCACATACAACCCGTAGAAAAACCACTCCTTTTGATGACCGCTGATGTTTAAAGACATTACTCAGAGTACAGATACGAGGAAGACAATGTCAGATTTATTGTAGCAGATGGATTAAAATTTTATAATTCAAAGGTTGGTTCCTTGTTCCTTAAGCAAATGTGAAAAGTCACACAATTAAACTATCGTGTACATATATAACAAACTATTTCTAATTATAACATAAAAAAGCAATTTATTTGCAGTTGCATAAATGTAACAATATAATGTTATCTTATTAATTGTGGGAAATATTACAATGAATTAATTAGAATAGAATAGTAGGATTCTGCTTGCTATTACTTTTTATTTAAATCATGTGTTTAAGTAAAGTTAATTGTTTTAGGAACAGCCAAAGTCCATGCGTGCCGTCGGGCATCATCCGTCACAGGCGGTCCCCCCTACACGGTGTCACCGTCTTGGTTGTGGTGCTGCGCTGAAAGGTGGCAGAGAGTAGACGAGAAGGTCTTTCCGCTGACCAAGAACAGTGAAAGTCTGAGTGCCAATGCCGCACCTCGGCCGCCCAGAAGACCTCCCCCGCATATGCAGATGCACACTCCCACCCCGACGCAGCCGCATCCGCCCCTCAGGAAGCGGACCCCCAGCGGTCGGTTCATGGACACCATTAATCCCCTGCTTTCCTTTTCCAGTGATGACATTGCAGATATGGATAGAGAGGTTTATTTTTTTCATATTTTAATAATTTTTTTTAATATCCCCAATTTCGTTGCAAAAACTTACCTTATAGTTGGAGTTAATTTTTACCGATTCGTTGATTCAAATAAAACCATTGTGTTACAAAGACAAATATCTACTCAAAAAACTAGACCCGCTGCTCAAGTCTTTTTGCAATCTGCACGATTCCACTGTTTTCTTTCTTTTCCTGTTATTGACAAAGCAGTGTTAATACCTTGTATTGGAAATAAAAACTACTTCAATAACAAACTATTTAACTATAAGATATATGTTAATAATTAAAAATGTTTGTATTTGCCGGATACGCCTGGTAAATATAACCCCGAGTGTATCTCATAATTTCAATGCATTATGTTACGAGCGGGAACGCAAATGATTTGCCACGATTTTAATATTTCCATAGAGAGCCGATTTTTCTCGTTCATTATAAAAATCAGGTAACATAGATTTGTTAGCTAGTAAACGACTCATGTCTAGTGCAAATATTAATACTGTTATTTTTTGCTTCTCAGGTTGAAGACATATTCAATGAATCGGATGAGAGTGAATCGGAAGGAAAAACGGCAAATGATAAAGGAAAAGCAAGGCTTGCGGGCGATCCTTTCGATGTCGATGATGAAGAGTCAAATAATAAGGACGACGCTTTGAGATGTGACCTCGGTGACATCTCTAGCAGTAGTGAATCATCTGCTGAGAGCTTATCAGGAGGTTTGTCAACCCGTTTATTGCATAGAAAAATGATATCTTAAGCCCTTTGAACTATAAACATCCAAAGCAACTAGCACTGGGATCCTGGACTCCTGGCAACTTTCCAAACAACCTGAAATCTTTTTTCTTAGTGATTGATAATTACCCAAACCGCTCTACCAATCAAATTAAAAAAAAAATACGTATCTGTTTTTTATTTATTTATTTTTTGCATAAAAATATTATACGAGTGTCAATGCATTTCAGTTTCTTTTCATCTCTGAAGAAAATGTGCTTAGCCAAATTGTTGCCATCTGCAAACAATTTCTGTGATATTTCGACTTATTACATATATATAAAATAATTACACGATAATTATAGAATCAGTAAGCTGTAATAAATGTAAATATATATCCATCTTATTGGTGGGAAAAGATTAAGCACCATTTTATTCTCTTTGTTTTAAACATTAACAACAAAAACATTTTAGTATAAAAAGTATTATTTTTTTAACATGCATAAAAGAACCTCTAGTATACAAAATATTTAATATGCAATAAAATAATACAGCCACTCTTTTCTATTTACACAAGGTATAGGGTCCATTCTGAGAAAATGAAAATGTGTAAAAAAAAAGATACAGTGGAACACTGAAAAAAGAAAACAGCTTCCCTTTACATTCGATCGCATGATAAGAATCTTCAAGAAGAAATGTGTTTGTATTTATTTAATTTGTCAGAGGAGATTAAGTCTATCTCGACATTTATATATAGTCACAAAATTTTAGTTTTTCTTAGCTATTTGAAATTGCAAGGTTGACGTTTTTCTTAAATTTTATACAATGTTGCACGAGGGAGAAAATTCTTATTGTAATTATAATTTTAGGTGAACATCCGAAAGGCTGGAAACCTGGTCGCAAGCGGCGCAGGCCTAGTTCTGTTTCCGCCAATGAAAGCGATTCAGGACTGGCGACACCCCCTAAGCATGGAAGAGATGAACTGCGTCTGAGGTGTGACGGCAACGACACGGAGCCCAGAGAAGAAGAGTCGACGTGCGATGAATTCCCGAGCGAAAAATTCAGAAGAGGAGGGGACCTGCCGTCCGATGCTCCCGACCAGAACGAATCGGACACGGACGGCTCCATGCCTGCGCCAGACGAAATCGACGACGGAGAATGGAACATGATGGGTGCCGCGCTCGAGAGGGAATTCCTCGGACTCGACAAGTGATGTGACAGAACTTTATGACATTCTGGTTTGTGAACGTGGACATGTACCGACCATTCCTCCCGATGCCTCTGTTTCTCGTCGTTTAATTGTTGATCTGTTTTATTATTCTTTTTTTTATCTTCTCTTTGTAATACAGTTTTTAAATCCGTCATTCTTAAAATAATACAAAAGTAAATTCAATTTAAGTGTAAGTATCGTTAGTTAAATTCGATTGTGATAAAAATATTAATAGTTTAATTAAATATTTTTAACAACCAACATTAACTTCTATTTGTTTTTATAACCTTTTAAGGTGTTGATTGTCAATTCTTGGCGGAAAGACGTTATATTAAAAAAGAAGAAAACTTTTACTGATTCCACATTGTCTATTAACTGAAACTGAAGGTGCATTCAAACCATCGAAACCAGTATATAATGCTCGCATTGAGTGAAACCAGTCTTAATCTGAATAAACAATGTGGGATCTGTACGAAGTGTTTTCATAAAAATATAGGCTTTGAAAATCTGAGTAGTTTAGTACTCGCAAGAAATCAACAGTCAGTAAGTTGGAAATGTTTTTATTTTCAAATTAAGCCTAGTGTTTTTAATTGAAGACATGATAAATCTTTGATTAAAATTTCAATTGTTTATTGTTGACTATAGATTTTGTTTTAGCCTTAGAATTTCAAAAACCTATGAACACTTCAAATTTTCAATTTACCATCCACACGATTCCAATAAGAAATTTAGATATCGTAATCTTCTAATGAGATATCCATTTCATACTTGGAGTGCGTGACCACCAGCTGATAGATTGGGCTTCTACCTAATAGGTCATTGCTTTACATCACTACAGGAAGACGTAAATATCATCACCAGTATATTTCTATCATTGCTGCATCATTTTTAGATCTGATCAACCTACCGAAAGATCAAAAAAATAATATTTACTTCACGAGTAAATGAATTACGTACTATATTTATGAACGTCTATAGATATTATCATAATTTTTTGATCTTTCCAAGTTACTTTATTTTACTATTATTCATTGACACTTCAATTGAATACAGTGCGATTTCAAAAGATTCAAAATATTTGTTTAACGCTGCAGTATGCGAATATTTTTTTAATTACGAAGAAAAATATTTAATTAAATACTATTGGAATAGAGATGAGAATGTTTTTTATGAGAATTTTATTCATATTATGTAAAATACAAACTATTACAACAAAAACACGTTTTTATCTTCAATAACGAATCATATATAATGCACTCGATTTCGGTTTTTTTGTAGCATGATCAAAATATATTTTTATTGTAGGTATGTATTATTTATCATGTCTTCATAGACGTAGTGAGACTGTATTTTCAATCAATTTTAAAGACTTACTGTGAATATTTGATTGGATTTCCTAAGGACTGATGGCCCAACAGTAAAGAATACATCTGTTAAAATGTTACCTAATTTTTATCTATTAATAATCACTATTCTCAATCTGAATGGCTGAAAATGCTTTTATGGAAACATTTTTTATTAAGAAATTAATTTAACTAACGATATTCTAATGTGATTGATCTTTCGACTGTCAGATATATGGTGCAAATATCATTATGATTCATATACCCGTTGCGTTCTCTCCTTGTACATTATCAAGAATCTAAAATTCTGGGCGTCTCTCTTATATCGTTGGACAATCGAAAGATTAAAAATTGTCTACCACTGATGCTCAACTTACATCTTTTCTAAATCGTCAAGTGAACATCCGTTTTAATTAGTGTAAAAAAACAAAAACCGTTGAAATAAAAGTTTTCAAAACTTCTACAAACAGCGTACTTTTTGGTTAAACTATTGTGTTTTTGTAATCCGTGTTTTGTCTTATTTATCAATTGGTCATCTAAGGTTTAAATCAATAATCATTTAAATATACTTTCGCCACACTGCCCTCAGTATGACAAAATGTTATCTATGGAAGGTAAAATTACACAACTGCCATTATTGTAGCCAATAGGTTAACACTGTCAGGCATTCAATCAATCCGATTGCTGTGTAATAGGATTTGAATCTTAGTACTGATCTTTTATCAAATACTGGTGTTCAAAGGTACGGATGATTGATTTTTTCATCACATAGTATATTTTTATTAATTAATTAATTTATAAAATAAAAAAATATTTAATATTACAGCTAAATCCAATGCCCCGAATATTTATGGGATAGCATCCGTGGAGATTTTTATTCCCCACTCAAGATTAACTCAGGGTTTTCTTAGATCTCAAATTTAAATCTTAATTTGATATTGACCGACCCGGACACGCTTGATCAAAGCTCTTACTGCGGAGGCCTACTCATTTGATCCTCAAAAGAGTTTGTTCTGTTCTAACTTCATCTTTTTTCAAAAAAGGGAAACTGAAAAACATCCGTTGATGTTATATTAAGTCAAAATTGAGTAACTACACCGAGTTCTCTTTTTACGTGTTTTTTTTTGAACAGCACCATTTCTCGCATCGTTCATTTGTATAAGTCATAAAATGTAAAAACTTCCACATTTCTCTGCTAACCACCAAAATTCTCTCCCAGACCACCACTTTGCCGACTGCTGCCATATATAATAATCAGATTGATTTTGTTGTAGTGAGGACTTATTTCGAGTCTTGGTCAAGTTTCAGTTTTTGTTCTTTTAGACTGTATTACATGGTTTAAAAGAAATTCTAAACGTACAACAATGACATCAACATAATAATTGATGTATAAAACCCAACTGGTCTTTAAAAGGGAAACCTTTCAGGACCTGAACAAAAACAGTTGATGTTTCACAAAGTACTACCAAATCCATCGAGAATATTAATTTATCTCCAAAATATCTACCATTAAATAATGTAATAAATAAAAGCAATGACATTGTTTATCTTGATACAAGTTAGAATTTATTGGACAGAAAAAAGACCATTTACTTTTAATATGTTTAATATTATTATAACATAATATACAATTCTAACAAACTAAACAAATGCAGAGTTAAATAAGAGTCAATATCTGATAGTTCTATCATTATGTTATTCATATAAAAGGATAACATAGTTAATTTTAATTATGTTGTGTCCCCATTTTCAATTGACATTGTTGCTTATTTCAACATGTACAATTGATGGATAACGGCTCTAAGATACACCATTAATTACATGTAAGAGAAATGAGACAATAAAAAACTTTTATTTGGTTATTAATTTAACACAATTTTCATTTATTTACAGTGAAATTTCTGATTCAAATTAAGTCTGAATTCTACGTTGGAATAAATTTCTTTAGCGCTATGGAAGTTTGAAATGATCAATAATAAGTCAGTAAGTAGAAAGAGGTACAAAATAGTATTCAGATATTTTATAAAAAACAAAGACTCTTCTGGTTTTTTAAGAAAGTACAATCAACTTATAATACACGAAATAAATTAATATCCGTAAGGCTGATCTTTGCCGGGTTCTTCTTGGTATTTAATGTATGTTTCTTGATCGGTAAAGTCCTTTTTACCTTCCTGCCAGCCTCTCGGGGGCGCGTTTTCATAATCGAACGTTGAATCCAATTTTCCACATGTTTCCGTTTGTATAGCAATATCGTCTCGATAACTTCCAACAACTACCTTCTTTCCGGTGATAGGATCTGTTATGTCTCCGTAAGGGAAAACTATTTCTACTACCTTGTGGGTTATCAACTTTGTCATTTTCTCAGGAAGCTCTTGAATTAAAACGACATCACCTGGTTTGCACATTTTTTTGGGATCTGTGACATAAACGAAGTTGTCTTTCTTGAAATACTGAAAAGATATTTTTAGGTTAATTGATAATAACAAAGTGTCACCAATGCAATCAGTGGATGATTTTTACGTACCATCAATAAATTGACATCTAATTCTAAGCGTTTTATTTTAATTTTTGATGCATTTTCTTTAATACACGGGACACATTGCCCCAATACGATACTACCAGTCTTTAGAACTTTTTTCGCAACGCGCGCCGCCATGATTGTATAATGCAAACTTCGTCTATGGAAGTAGCTGTCAAAATTATAATTTGTAAATATTTTGTTGCCAGTAACAAAATCATATACTTAGCTGTCTATTAAAATTTGCGGCGTTATGGCAAAAGCTGATATATTATGAGAAGTCTAAAAGCAAAAACCTATAAGTAGATTGTAATATTGTAGTAAATAACTGTTTTGTATTTCATGTAAATTAGTTTATCTATAGTGCATTTTTTCTATCGTATTGTATTTCTAATTGAAAAAATATGTCTCTTTAATTTGCCAGTCAACCGCCACTTTGCAATAAAAATACAAAAAACAAAATAATATTTACAAATTGGAATTAGGAATTATAATACCGTATTCGAAATTCGGATTACGGTATTTTTGGTGATTTTTGAATACCAAAGAGCTGGTTTTGAAAATGCAAAAATACAAGAAGTAAGTATAACTTGTATAAATACTTAAATGTATTAAAAATCCACCCATATCGAAATTTGTATGTAAACTAGCATACCAATATTGAAATGCTCTAAAATTGATGAGCCTCTTCTTAAAAAATGGCAAATGCTATTTTTAAAAAAACCTAATATGAAATAGCTAAATACCAGTAGTGAAATGTTTGTCCAGTACTTACTGGTATCAATCATTGGAATTGATTCATTTTATTGGTCTCTGTGTGTGATTACTGTAAGATGCAGAAGAAATAAAATCTTTGTTCATAAGCTTTCATTGGATTTTGCAAGTCATATAATATGATAACGTATTGTGAAATGACTTAGACTAAACCAGGGGCTACCAACCTTTTTGGACCCTAGAGCGCAATCTAAAATATTGGTAGGGCAGCGAGCACCACATTCTTTCAAAATCTCAAAATCCAGGAGTTTACCGATTTGCCCAAAATATCACCATGACTCGTTTTTTTTAGCTCATCATTTGAAAATCTCAAAACCCTATAACGAAATTACCGATTTGCCCGGCGATTAGTTGGGGGGCGCATCGGAATCAGTCGGCGGGTGGGGTTGGTAACCCCTGCTTTAGACTATAAGTACGTATTATTTGTTAGATTTTGGAAAAATGTGGTATTTTTTGTATTAATTTTAAAGTTAGACTAGTTAGATATGCTTTTTTTTCATGTAAGGTTTATTTAATATTTATCAACCCGTTTGAATGAATAATGACTGACTTAGGTACGCCAGTCATTATTTATTCAAAAAATATAGTTAACCAGAGAATTGAAGAAAGAACTAACCATTTATTAAGATTTCAATAATTAGTTACGGGTGAACTAACTTATCAACTTTTGCCAGTACGCCACAAAAATATTATTTTGATTGATACTTACTAATAAAACAAACAGTGATATTTATTATTGGCAGTACTTAGTTAGTAATTCGGTCTACCACAGCATACTAATTTATACAGGATTTTTAATTGCTTATTACAATGTGTTTTATTTTCATTAACGTTTGGGACCGAGTGAATTCTGATATTTATATATTCGTTTTTTTAGTTTTAGATTACAATTATTTTTCTTTAGTTACACTTTCATAAAAAAACTGTGTTGAGTCTGCAAAACAGACGCCCAGTTTCATAATTATTTTTATTTCCAAATTGAGTACAGTATGAGTATTGTAAATATATTTCTTCCCCGCATGTATTCCAGCTATGCAGCTTATCAATAAAAATGATGTCAGCTGATTGGGTAATCAACAAACTCTATCGGTAGCGTACTTTGCAGGAGTTAAAGATGCATTATGCGCCAAGAGTTATCTTTTATTTTTTCACGAAATATGTGTACGTTTGTTTTAACTGTAATATTTGTACGCTCTATTTAATTAAAGCTACATTTTTGTTGTCTTTATATAATAGCATAATATTACGAAACGGCTAATAGCTCAAGTTAGATTATTTTTTTGTTACAAAGAGCTAAAGAATATATGTATACCGCTTAGAGGTCTGCACGGACCGAAATTTTACAAAATTACCCAGTCCGAGCCTGATAGACTCAGGCTCGATCCGGCCCAAGCCCGAATCTAATACGACAATTGTTACCCGAACCCGACCCGAAGCCCAGATTTATACTCAATATACAAAAAAAAACCGTTTTATACTAATTTACAACAATTTACGATTCTATATAGAACTGATAATAATTAAAATCATCATGGCTTACTTATGACACGAACATAGTCTGAAATATTTTTCTGAAGAATAAATTCCTTACCCGAAGCCAACCCGAGCCCGAATCTCAATTGCGCTTACCCGCCCGAACCCGGCCCGCGTGCCGGGCCGGGTAAGGGCCCGAGGGCAAGACCCGGGCCCGTGCAGATCTCTAATACCGCTATTGTTTGAAGACGTTGACAGGGCATGACACTTCAGTACCACAGCTTGAAGTTTGAAGATGTTTCTCAAAGAGACGAAACACGTGTCACAATAAGTGACATAATTAGTGGAATAACAAAGATACCAGAAAATGGCCCAGTAAATTAATAATTTTATTTTGTACATACTCCTTTGTTGTGTGTAGATTTTAACAGATCGGCTTAAAATCAGTGACAGATTAAGCCCATGGTAAGCCCCAGGCGCAATAAAGTTTGGAGGCTTTGTTTTTCGTATAACATAAAAACGTCAGAAAATATTATATATATAAATGCCGGTTCCTAAAACACTAAAATAATTTACCATTCCTTAAATCATGTCTCAGAAGTCGATGACGGCAGATGATAGACGAATAAGACCCGTCATGGTTATTAGTATATCGGTAAATTCTTGGGATTTTGGGTTTGAAAATTCTCGGAAGAGCTAAAAAAAGGGTCCCGCGCTGGAAATTTAAGGGTTTTTGAAATTTACATGAAATTGTTTGAAAATCCCAAAATCGCTGACTAAGGTCTGAGCCGGTTGATACAATTTTAGCAGCACACCACTGGTTATATTAACTATTAAGCTATTTTTGAGCTCCCTTAGATTAGGAGGCCTCAAGCGCCCACCTCATTTGCTTGCAGAATAATCCGCCACTCCAGGGCCGGCGCCATCATACAGGCGAAATAGGCAATCGCCTAGGGCGCAAACCATTAGGGAGCGCATAAATGGAGTATTATTTTTTTTTTATACTCTAATTATAATAAATAATAGTACATTTTATTTTATTTTGTTGTTTGTATTTGTTCTTTGTAATTATGTATCGTATTCTATATGATTTTTTTTTTAAATTCCCTAGAGTACTCAACGTTGTACCCACCACCACCCGCTACGGCTTCACACTCTTCTTATAGGGTGTATTCCGTAGCGTAACAACGTTAGTCGTGTTCAAAATTTTGCCAGAAATGTCCCGAGAAGAAATTCTTCAAGACTTGGTTGCATGCACTACAGTGTGCAGAAATTAAAAGTTATTTAATAATTAAGTGCAGTTGAAAATATGAGATTTTATCTATTTGACTCAACTTTTTTTCCAAATGACGCGGAGAATTCTTTAAATGCCCTATAATTTGCCTTCGATGCAACCAAGTCGGCATGACCGACGGGGCCGACAGATCCGACAGATAGTCGTATCGTCTTGAGCAATTTTTCCCGTTCGTTATTTAAGTCTGGACATTCCCAAAGGATGTGATCAGCATCCTGAATCATATATTCGCATTTACATTCAGGGCTATTTACTAACCGGCCAAGCTGGAAGAGCTTGGCAGCGAAATATGATTCGAAAAAGAAAGGTTGAGTGACTGAGTAACAAACAGTTCACGTGGAAAAATTTCTGTTGAAATATCTATATGCTCCATATTAGGAGCGGACATGGATTTATAAAAAAAATTATGTCTAATTATCCCGAGTTTTATTTTCATTATTTCGAAAAAAATTGGACGATTCGTTAATAAGGGGGTGCACCAATAACCGTTGGCTAAGGCGGGAAATAATCTCGCACCGGCACTGGCCACTGCTATACATGGTATGTATATTGCCTGAGCCAAAGGATTAAAAATGATAAATACAGCAGTAACATAATGTACGAGAGCTTAAAGATATTTTTGTTTTAAAAAAAAATGTAAACGATATGCATGCCAATTTCTTCATTGAAATTAGATTTCTTCTTGCCTTGAGTAAATTGTAAAGTACGGTGATAAAGTAAATAAGCTAACTATGGCAACTCTTAAGTCAGTGAATATGTCTCAAGGGAAGTCCCTCTAGTTCCGCGGTATATTTGACCTTTTGGCATATTCGTCCATTACTAATATTTATCATTGAAATAGCAAGTATCGTGGTATATAAATATCGTCCAACTTAACAACCACAAGATTTTAAGTTTTTTTATTGCCGTTTTTGCTTTACCATAAACATATTTGCCATGTTATTGGAAACACAGTATAATATTTTTATACTCTTATCGGTGATTTTCGTTATCGAAAACTAATAAATTGATTAAAACGGATAATGAAAAATTAATCCTGCTAGAAGCGGTGATTTTAAAATTGATTTTGTGCACGTCGAATATTACATTGACTCCCAAACCTAGCGTTGCGTGAATTTTATATTATGTTGATGTTGAATTAATAAATAAACACATTGTTTTTTATTAAAAGATAAAAAGGGATACACTGAGATGAATGTTTAGGGTTGTCAGCTTTTTAAACAGCATATTGGGATAGTTAAAGATTTAAGGTGCCTGGTGGAATTTCAATTATATATTTGAACATTTCAAATTTTGTACGTTCACACAAATTTTACCACTTACGAGTTGCGACCCGGGTTTTAACTATCGGCACCTTCAGGCGTTCAATTGTACGGATAAACTTGAACTGACTGATAATACCGAGAGCATATAAAAGTCACCTTTTTTTAAAAAACATTAAATGATAAATTATGTCTTTCTAATCAGGGTTTGGTGATAGAGTTTTAGTTTTCCGGTTGCAATGGAGTCGAAAATCTTTTTTCATGATTTATTTGGTAAACGTTTTTATTCACTGGCTTTGTGCCTCCGTTTTGACTCGCATTTTATTTGGTAAATCGTAAATCGACGTGAAATGACATATGTCGGCGATAAATCGCTCTTAGTAATAGTATTAGTCATAAAGATCAGTGCTTTCCAACCCAGCGTCCGCGAAAATGTTCATTCATACAACATTCTTTGTGATAAACTATGAAAATGTGAAATAAATAAAAAATTGGGGGTCCGCAGATTATTGTTTTCAGATTTAGGGGTCCGTGGCATGAAAAAAGTTAGGAATGACTGATTTACTGTATTATAATTCGGGACTTTGGTCCACAGTGTCCTAAAGTGTTTTGGATGAAACTCAGTTTTGGCAATACCATAATCTATATATTGATAGTCGATAAGGTTTGTTGGCGTTTGTATGTTTGTATGTCCGCGATTTCGCCTTTTCGATGACGTCAATAAAGATGGTCCCCTCCCCCTGCCCCGCTGTCACCATTTTGGGCTTCTTCATCATATTTATTAGTGAAACAAAACTATATCTCGAATATATAACCGTTAACATGATACGGTTTGGTATACATATCTACAAATGAAGCAAAGCAAATATAAAACTATATTTTTGTAGATATACCCCAATCCTAAGCCCCCGAGATAGCTCATATAAATGCGCAGAAGATAATTAAAGCTCGTCGTCATTGTATAAGTGCTAATTTTTATAACATGTATGTTAATATTATTTTTTCAATTAATTAGATATGTTGTTTCAATTTTTTTACAAAAATGGGTTTGGTGTAGGGTAAAACTTACAATTATTGGCCTGTTAAAAATTATTTCAACTTAGTTCATGTTTTGTGAACACGTATTATTAGCAGTGGCGTAGAAAAGGGTCCCGCCGCCCAGGGCGTTTCTTGAATTTGCCGCCCCTCCCCAATAATTCCTCCACTTTTTAAAAAAAATACTTCTATTTATTAGCTATCAGATTATACTTCAGGTGGCTTAATTTTTTTTATTCATAAATATAATTTCTCGTGAAAAAATCGTGAATTAATTATCGCTTGCATTGATTTTTTTATACGAAACGATTTTTCTTTATTCCTTTGAAGTTTTTTTATATCTTTAAAACACGACCCCCAAAAAGTTGTGTTTATACTAAAAGCATAGTATTGAAATAAAGCTCGCATTGATTATATATGTAAAACAATTTTATTTGTTTTTTTACCTTTGAAAATTTCAAAAATGCCGCCTACAAAAAATATATATTTAAAGTATATAGTGGGCGGAAGAAATAAAGTGAAAGTGATATTGCTTACTTTGGTTCTGTATACCTATCAATCTTTATTTCCATATTACTTTCAAAATTTTCTGTTTATTTTCGAAAATGCCGCCCCCTCCGCACCCCCTTGCTACGCCACTGATCGTTAGAAAGTTCGAATGAAAAAAATAATGTAATAAATTGTTTATTTATTCACTATCAATAATAATAATTTTTTTTTTTTTTTTTTTACTTTATTTAAAAAATAATCAAAAAATAAAGCAGACATCTACAATTATTGACCACGAAAACGATCAGGGGTGTCAATAAAAAGAACAAACTCTTGATCATATACCTTATTTCTAAAGTAGTTATAAATAAAACATAATAGAGGACAACTTTAGCAGCAACAAACTGTCAGTGATGTAAGCACAATGTATGAGGGGGGACACTAAGTGCATTTTCATAATCTAGTTATCTAAAATTAATTGTTTAAATTGTCAATTCTCACATAAGCCGTTGAACTAACGAGTGCTAAATGCTAATATTCTTTATGCAAGAACAGTATTAAAGGTCTATTAAGTCTATATTGACGATTGTGTCAACGCTTCTGGGTGTTTGACCTATTTGGCTGTGGTATTCACCGGCACGAAGCTCCTAAGGAATCAAAAATTATTTCACCAATTGATTTATGGATTTGTGTCAAAATACATGGATGTTTTAACTTTTTTTCCCAACCATACGATCTTAAAAAATGTTGCGTATATGTAATGGTTTACTTAATTCCTTGCCGAATTCTTTAATTCCTCCCTACCTTATTCATAACTTTGTAGAATAACTTCTGATCAAATTTTCCAGTGACATGTGCAACACATTGGGAATGTACGTGACAAAATATAGGATTTTCTTGTCATTTTATCTCATACTGAAGAAAGACATTTTCATATTTTTATTTAATTTTTTCATGTCTCCCACATCGTATTTACGTCACTGCTATTAGGGCGATTGGACCCACTGTGTGACGCTTTATTTAAATTATTTAGTTGAACCGGGAAAGTGTCTCGTCGCTGTAGTTTGTTGACATTTTATTTTATAAAATTTATCTTTGCATATTTATAATTAGTAAATTAATTTTATGCCTGCACGAAGTTATATAAAAAAAGACGACGAATCACAGATAATTTTATCTCGCAAACTTTTATCACTGATTTTAGTTTGCGTTTCGGATCACTGGTTCATATAAATAAGAAGCAATGCGAGTGAAGTTTTAATATTGAATTATATCTGTCGGGGTGATGAATAGTTTATTCATGCGAGAACTCTGTTCGTTGTGAAATAAATAAGTTACGTTGTGATTGAATAACTTACTATGACATTATTAAAAATAAACAATATGTCTTTATTTCCGTTCGTGCTGGTGGTATTTGCCATTTTTATACAGTCTAGTGTGTGTTATATTGAACATCCCGGGCATAGGTTTCCACCGACAAAAGGAGAAATCTGGCCAAAGCCGAGACTTCAAATTAAATACGATGAACAGCTGACTATCGATTCCAAGCAATTCGAATTTGAGGTAATATTCAAATTGAGAACATTAAACATTGTTTAATTTAAATACAACACGTAAAATTATTTAATTTAACTTTAGATTTCAAGATTTGAATTTGGAAAACAACAAAGGAAATTAAACACTTTTAAGTTTATTTTAACGATTCTATAATATCTCATTGGCTGGGGGGGAATATGACCAAAGTACACAATAAAAGTGCGGTCTACATTGAATCATTATAACTTTTACCCAGTGGCAAATATTTTTTCAAAATTTGTGAATATTTTAAGCTGAAGGCTATCCATTTTTATTGTAGTATAAGAAAAATAATGCAATAATATTCTTTTTTCTAAAAAATCTTTGCTTTACAAATTTTCACACCGAGTTAATCTTTGGATTTAGGTAACAAATATTAATTGCTCAATTAATGAAAACAAGTGTAGAAATACAAGAAAAAAGAAGGTAAGATTTGATTGAAGTGAAAATAGTAGTAATAAGGTTTTTCTCATTATTATTCTGACTGCCTCTTGAAGATTCCAAACAAAACCGAATTGATAATTTAATAATACGATAATGCCCATATTTTGAACCGTGATTATTTAATCTAGAACGGATGGAAGCTAAATCTATAAATACTCTTAGTGGGTTTTTAAAAATTAAAAACACTATGAAATTGAAAAAGTAATTTCATTTGTCACCCCTTTGAAAATTTTCAAGGGAGTCATTTTAGGTAATTGCATTCTTGCGCATATCATATTTTTGGCCCATAATTCCCAAGAATTGAAAGAAAAAAAAATAATTTAAAAATGTTATATCTTTTGCCTGCACACATAATTTTAAATTTCGAATAATAGCGGATTCGGGGTATTTTTTAAACACTTTAATTCCTATTTAACATGAACGATGTTGCGTCGCTAGTGATTTTTTTACATATACACCAAATTTTCTTTTTGCACGGGGGATGCGTTTCACGCGAAAAAGCCGTCTAAAAAGAATTGAAGTGTTCATAGAGAAATTAAAGATACGTTCAATTACATTGGATCGTATAAAAAAAACCAGTGCAAAAATAAAATTAGGTGTATTATAAATGAATACTCAATTAAAATGTTATATTTTATTGTTAATATTGTAAAATATGTTGTTAAGATTTGACAAAAAAAAAAAATGGTTTGTTTTATGTCGGTTTGAAGTTATTATCATAAAATTATTTTTAGCGAATTTTAAATTGCAAGATAATAAATTACTTCCCGACTATTATCATCATGATCGTGATATAACTTACAATAGTAATTTAATTTTCACCCAAATGATTCGATGGCGTATGAAAAGTAAACAATAAAGTTATAAATGTGTACTCTGTCAGAGCACAAAATCTCTCTTCGATTAATTTTTGAAGGATATTAATTAAGAATTTCTTGTATTTTTTTGTTGTTTCTCTTTCGACATAGAGGCTTTATGATAATACTCTTAGCTTTCAAATGTGAAAAAAATACATAACTTTAATTTTCTATTCGGTTTCGAAAATGGTTAGCAGTGGCAAACCATAAAACGTTATCACCCAGCAATCCGCAACGGTTCAAAAGTATCACTATCGTTAAAGAATTGTTTCGTTTATTATGCACCTTTGTTTCAGAGTAATTCTCATATATAGAACACTGACTGCTAACAGTCATTGATAATTGTTTATATTTTTGAAAACAATTTTGTTTTCCACTGATACATCTGTAGTTATCTATGAATTCGTCATAGTGTTCTCATAATAGCAATTGTCAATTTGTTAAATAATAATTCGACTTTGGAAAGGTTTAAGGACGTAACCAACAGTTCTTTTTATAATTACAATGTTTACAACTTGATGCACATTCTATTAAAAGGATGTCAGCTGAAAATGCCAAAATAGTGTCTAAAATTAGCTTTTAAAATTGAAAATAAGGAGCCGTAAAAATTACTACTAGGAAAAAGAATTATAGAAAGGTTTTCCTTAAACAGTTTATTAAATTATTATTACAGTTTATCAGTCTTCGCGCACTTTACGGTTGTGTATAATATTTGCAAACGGGGTTCGTGTCGAACAAACGATTAAAAGTCAAAATACTAAAATACACAGGCCCTAAAAAAAACAGAAGAATGAGATAACGCTCTAAAATTATTGTCACCGACGCCTTAGACCAGAGATGGCGAACCTTTTTCGCAAGTGGGTCAAATTTGGCTCACCGAGGAATTTCAAATCCTCGATTTGGTATACTTTTTTCCAGATTGTCACAGAAACTCGTTTTTTTTTTTTAGCTCACCGAGGAATTTGAAATCCTCGATTTGATATACTTTTTCCCAGATTGTCACAGAATTTTTTTTAAAAACGTTTTTCATCATCATTTTCAGAGTTTATTTCTAAAAGTTCAAGCGGTTCAGATAATTTCTCACGCGGATCACTGTGTGACCCGCGGGTCCCTCGTTCGCCATCCCTGCCTTAGGTGATATTGAACAATTATTGGCTTAAAACGCAATTCGCCGAATTGTGTCGCTTAAGTTCTTTTACCGATTATGTGTCGATAAATCAATAAGTCGCAGGGTTAAACGTTTGATATAGTAGGTCATTTTCTTCCACAACCGATGTTCACTCATGGTCAATTAGTCAACATATTATGTAGCTTGCTCGAGAGTGTGATGTGAAAGTTCTTAACTGGATGACTGCCGCATACGAGATATCTCGTCTAATTTTTCGTGCTCGACACGCCAGACATGAGATACCTCGTCAATAACTAATTGAATATTTGCATATTATTTTCGGCGTGTTAGGTACAAACTTACTTTTTAATACGGCAGCTTAAAGGTTAAACAAAATATAAGCGATTGAAAGATCGCGACTAGGGCATCCAATCCCGGGATCCCGTTCAATTTTCTGATCCCGAAATTCTGGGATTGAGATGGCCGCGATCCCGGGATTTCGGGATTGAGAAATTTTGAGCAAATTCTCGAAATTTACACGAAATTATCAAATCGGAGATTTCAAATTCTTCGGTGAGCTAAAAAAAAAAAAAAAACGAGTTTCCGTGAGATTCCGGGAAAAAGTATAGCAAATTGAGGATTTCAAATTCAAGGGATTCAAAATAAATCAATCCCGAAATCCCGGGATTAGAAAAAGGCTTCGGGATTGGATACCCTAATCGCGACAAGGGAAGAAAGAATGTGGGTTGTTAACCAAAAATATTTTTTTTTATTGAAATCTTATAAGCGAAAGGCTTACACATTCTTAGGTTTAAGTTATAGTCACTTTTATTTTCAATATTGTCAGTTTTCTTTGTCAAATCTTTCCGAAAAAATGAATCCGCTGATTTTAAATAAAAAATATTATTACTAATTATGATTTTTTTATTTGCATTTAATTGTTCACGTAAGTACATTTAAAGTTTTTGATAATACAAAAAAATCTCCCGTTGGGGGCAACAGGTTTACAGTTAGTTATTATAATTTTATTAATTTTATTTAAAATAATAACAACAATCTCCTATCGCTGATCTCATCAAATTTTACCTCCAACAGGTGCTGTCTAATTAAAATCAAAATAGATTATTAAGATAATATCTTTTTTTAGGTTTTGATTTAAATCTACATTTTATTTGAGATAACAAGACACGTAATGTTTATTCAATGATAAGTAACATATCTATTTTCATTTTTTCTCAATCGCAATCTCGAACTCATTTATTGTATTTGTAAACAAAATAAATAATGTTTAAAAATATTTTGTGCTGATATGTGTCAAATGATGACCAATTGGACATTTAAGTTATAAGCCAAAGATTTTTTTTCATCATGTAACTACGCCTACATTCAATGACATATTTCGATGGTCTGTAGCAGTTATTGCTTTTTTTTTTTTATTCGATAAACTTTTTGCATCACACCGAAGATGATATCTCCTCAATGATACAGTTAAGATACATTTTATTTAGGTACAATTTGAAAGGCAACAATAAATAATAATTACAAATATATAGATATTAGTACAGGTTAATTAAATGCAAAGAATTGGTATGATTACAAGTAAAAACAATTAAATAATAATAAGCAAGAATGATAGTTAATGGGACTAATAAACAACTTTTAATTTTGAGACAGATGTGATTAAGGATTGAATGGTGAGGGACAGGGAAGGTAAATTTTTTCTCCAAAAGAAGTAGCAAATTTCTTGAAGTGACAGAAATTTTCTGAAGCAGTTATTGCTAGCTCATAAGTAGAAACCCATATTTTTAATATTTTGTGATAAATGATAAATAAAACATATACATTGGAACCCCCAATTACACTACCCCGAATTACGCGCCGGCTTGAAATATTCGCCGCAAATCCCCCAATTGCACTGTCGCATTCCATTTTCGTTGCAAGAGACGGTCGTCGCACAGTAGAGGTCTGCACGGGCCACAATTTTACAAAATGACCTGGTCCGAACCCGAAAGAGCCAGGCCCGACCCGGCTTGGGCCCGAGTCTAATACCACAATTGTTACCCGAACCCGACCCGAAGCCCGGATTTATACTCCAAAGCCCGGAAAAAAAACCGTTTTTTACAAATTTACAACAATTTACGATTTTCTATGTGATAATAATAAAAATCTGATAATAATAAAAATCATCATGGCTGACTTATGACACGAACATAGTCTGAAATATTTTTCTATCGCACAGGCATACAGTCAAATGTTGGCTAGCGTCTGTGTATTCAACACGTGCCAGGCTATACACGTATAGCCGGTCGACTGTCTATGTGGCGCGCTTTGCATTTTATCACTTGGTAACTTAAGGGAAGTCTTAGTTTTGCATTTTTTGCGGAAATAACCAAATCCATAATTTTTTATGAGATTCACTTCCCCTATTACACGACCCCGAATTACACTGTCTCGACTTTAGTGTAAATGGGGGTTTTATTGTATGTACATAACAGTACATATAGAGAACCTATGGACACATCATTATGATATCAACAATGTTAAACGCACACAACGTCCCCTCCGATTCGAATTGTTTTAATCAGATTTAAAGTTGTTTTAATTACGCTTAAAGCAGCGATTTCCAACCTGAAAAGGTGGACTATTGCAAAGGGAGGCGCGAACAGTCAAAACTATTTATTTACCTTATACAGCGTGTCTTTATTACTATATGAAATAAAGGATGGGGAAGGTATTTTTTTCTTCAAAGTAAGACGTAGTAAAATAAAGTTTGGAAACCACTGGCTTAAGGTGTTCCCATATATAATGCTTTTTAGAGTAAATTATTGGTAGACAGTTTAGAACCGGTTTCGCTTATTACAAGCATTAGCATTATCCCGATCTCTATTTAAAAAAAAACAATTATTAAAGAAAAAGTTTATTATTCTCGGTTAAAATTTATAATTTTGAATGCTATTAAACGCTAAATTGAAAATTAAATTCTTAAATAGATCCTAACAATACGGATGTCGATCAAGTATATTTTTTATGACATATTATTCTAAATTAAGTCTTTGACACTTTTTTATAGTTTATAGCTATATTATTTTCGCTATCACAAAACTATAATAAAAATAAAATTTAAATTGTAAATATTTTCATAGGAATTATTGTAAAATCCATTAAATATTAAGTATGCAGCGGGCTCGGTTAACTAAAGTTACGCCGCCCACAATAGTTAAAAATGTCAATATTCTATCGTTGAGGTAAGTGTTTAAATTTTATTTTTTTCACATTATTCCCAGTAGTACCTAACTGGTTTGTATTGTATTGTGTACTCTCAACGGTACAGCCAATGTTTACATCATAATTATTTTATCTTCAAACCGACGCGTTTTTTTAATTTTCGGGGATTCACCGATTTAATTTTGTTTATTTTGTAAAATAATAATGATCATGAAGATTTCTGCAAAGCTGAACTCTTCTTATGTGTTGGTTATATTATAAATAAATCATCGATAGTACACATTTTACCGTTTTAATTAAAAACGTAGTGAACAGCGAAATGCGTATTTTAAACAATGAAAAATAAATAATTGTACTTATGGTGCACATGATACTTGGCTAATTGTTTTAAATCGTTCCTAAAAATAAGAGGGAGTGAAAATATGTGTTTTGTTGTGCTTTTGTCGAGACTATAAAACAATCTAAACTACGGAAAAACGACGTTTGGGAAAACAATAGATCATTTTTTTTCATTTAAGGATTTTTTCGATTGACGGTATTGTTGACCGAAATACATTTAAAAACACAGTTCATTATTGTGTATCTTGGAATTGCTTATTGTACTTTTAATTTAAATATCGACTGTGGAAGGAAAAAAGGACGCAACCCAAAGTTTTTTCAAAACAGCTTTTTTTCGATAATCACAATGTATCAACATTGATACACGTTCTATCAAAAAGATGCAAGCTGCAAATGCTGAATTAGTATCTAAATTTAGCTTTTATGTTTGAAAAAGATGACATTGTGAAAAATTAAAACCAAGAAAAAGACTGAAATAAAGGTTTTTCCTAGACAACTTCTTTAATTAATATTAGAATATGTCAATTAAACACCAGTTTCTAGAAGTCTCCGTGCACTTCAAGGTTGTGTATAATTCATAATTTGAATCAAAACACGTTTTTTGCGCACCTGTAAAATTTGACATGTGTGGGTAACGTCCTTTTTCCTTTCCACAATCGATATCCTTACCAAACTGGCAGTTCTGAGTAAACAGCAAATGAGATATTTAGCTCTTTTTTCCATGCATATATTATTGTTTGTGATTAGGTATTAATAAATATTATGTTTATTTTACATATAGAATCTTGGCGTCGCTTGTCCACTGCTCACAGAGACTCTAGCTCGCTACAAAAGGGTTTTGTCTCGCTTGAATAGAGCTTTCGTAAATGGAGCGTATAGAAGGTCTCACGCAAAACCGAGACATCGACTAGCGAAGATGAAGGCGAGGATTTCAAACACAAGAGTAGCCATGGACAGGTTAACTGTCAATCTCACTAGTCCTTGCGAAATTTGGCCACTTCAGGGAATGGATGAGTCATGTAAGTGCTTTTGTTTTTGTATCTTAGATCAATTTCAATTTACTAACATTAGATAAATTTATTCAAATATATCACGAATTCAGCCAAAGTAAAAAAAAAGATCAGTCGGAGAGCACAAATATGCGAAATAAACACAGTGCTACATCTTGCCAGTGGCGGATTAAGCACTTTAGAGGCTCTAGGCGCAATAAATTTTGGAGGCCCTATTTTTTCAAATGACATAAAAGTGTTACAAAACTCTTCGTAGAATAATAATGAATATCGAAAATTGAAATTAAAATATAAGGATTTATATAATTTATGCTATTTTTGAGGCCCCTAAAATGTGGAGGCCCAAAGCGCGCGCCTCTTGCACTTATGGCGTAATCCGTCACTGCATCTTGAATTGGTTCTGTATACATATCAATCATTATTTACTTATTACTTTCCATTTTTTTTAATGCCGCCCCAAAAATGTGCCTCCCGGGGCGCTCCGCCCCCTCCGCACCCCCTGCTACGCCACTGGAAGAAAATCTTTTAGACTATTTTGGAAAAGTGGAGATAATTGTGTCGCTAGATAATAAAACTTTCATCTGACAAATATACTGATGTGGCTATTTTGAATTTTCTTTCTACAGATTCCCTTAAAATCAACAGCCTGTTCTTGCCAGAAAACTCGCAGGTTCTGGAGAGCAAATCGATATGGGGAATCATGAGAGGGCTCGAGTCATTCGTACAGATGATATACTTCGATAGAGAAACAAATGTAAGTATTAATACAAATTTCAACCGAGAGGAATGAATTGAATTTCCTTGATGAAATGTCAATATCACATTTGAACTATTTAATTTCTCTTTCCAAATTATCAGCAAGAAATTAAGCCTGCTTGGAGGCCGAAACGCAGAATGGCGATTACTAACGCCCGATTTATTCTGCACTATTTGAAACAGGGCATCAAAAGAGATAAAAACGTATTTTTTTAAACGGTTTTTTTCTCTATTAATATATAAATAATGTACCTTTACTTCACTTCTACTTAAGAAAAAAATTATCAATAAATATTTGTTTGTAGATAAGAATATTTGGATTTCATAGTTAGGTAATGAAATCAATTAAACTTATTTATCTTATCACTTTCTATGTTATAAACAGGGCTTCGAACCGGAACTGAACCGAAAACAAAAAACCGTTAAAACCGTAATTTTTTTCGGAACGAAAACCGGAACCGAACCGATATATATTTTTTGACTTGAACCGGAACGAAAAAAATAGCTGTTCGAAGCCCTGGTTATAAATATAAAAAAATGACAAAATATTTTATTAAAATTATAATATGAAAAAGATGTCTTTTTTAAAAAAAATAAAATTCTGGCATTTAGCTAATGTGCCAAATATTTTAACGTTGAAAGATCATACGAAAAAACCCACGTCTTGTGTCTCTAATTTAAATTTTTATAAATTTAAATTTGACATTGATAAATATTTTCAAATTTAATTTTATAGTATAAATAAAAATTTATGTAACTAACCATAAACGAAATGAATGGAACATTTGCGATTTGAAATCTCATTTTCTTTATGTTTTGATTTTGTTTAATGTGTATCTTCTTATTTTGTGATGTTTTTTTCATTAAAATAAATCAATTATAATTTACTTTCAATAATTAATCTGTCAACAACTTATCAAGGGGGGATAAAGGCTATCATTTAGATTGGTTGATTGATAGTAATTACATAATAATTTAATTACGGGCAATTGATAGATCTTATTTGATTTCAATTGCTTATATTATAAATTAGATACAAATTTAGATTTTAAAATCAATCATTGATAAAGGGACGACATTGTTATTTTATTTTGTTTTTATCAAATGAATTTTTATAAATAGTGTTTTCTTATATTGTTGACCTGGAAATAGTGACATAGGTACGTCAAAGTTGGATAACATTTTGTAGAACGTTCAAGCCAATAAATAAATGTAGCAATAATTGATAACTTCGGTCATTTCAATGTGACAAGAAAAATGTGTCAATTCTTCAAAAAGATATATTTAGAATAAATGCCTCGTAAAGTTTTATATTCATTGGGGGTTTTTATTTTCATCCCTCGTTCATTGACTCTATAAAAAATGGAGATTTAGTATGTGACTGGGTGTTGATTGAAAGCACTCACAACTCGCATTTATCAATTCTAACGAAGTTAGGTTAGGTCAGGGGCAGGGAACCTTTTCATTTCTAAAGGCCACATTCATTTATCTGATTCAACTTAAGGCCGCAGTAAAGAAAACGTTGACACCCTCCCCTTTTTTTTCGCCTGTCGAACATATAATGGGTCGATTACGTTCTTTTTCCAAACGCTTGCGAATAATTTTGTTGATCAAAGTGAATATTTTGATAAGTCAAAAGGCCGCACCAGAGTAGCCAAAAGGCCTCAGGTTCCCCTCCACTGGGTTAGATTTACTAACTAAAATAAATTTATTATGTGAATCATTTGGATTATAAATAAACTATCTCAACAGAAGTTGGTAACTGGTTGTTATTTATTGCTCAATTAACATACATTTTATGAAGACAGTATTGATAGAAGAATGGGGTTAAGACATGACAATTCTTTAGTCGATTGTGCTTGCAATGCCCTGTTTTTAATGATCGGGTAGATTGGTGTTAGGAAATAGACATTTATATCTTTGAAGACAAATTCATTAATCAATTAAATAACCGATTTTCCGAACATTCTGCAACAGGCAGTGGCGTAGCAAAGAGGGTGCGGGAGGGGCGGACCGCCCCGGGCGGCACATTTTTGGGGGCGGCATTTAAAAAAATCAATATTTTTTCGAAAAATTATATTTATACATGAAAAAAATTAAGCCACCTGTATTTTAAAATTTTAAAATTCCCTAGGGTACTCAACGTTGTACCCACCACCACCCGCTACGGCTTCACACTCTTTTTATAGGGTGTATTCCGTAGCGTAACAACGTTAGTCGTGTTCAAAATTTTGCCAGAAATGTCCCGAGAAGAAATTCTTCAAGACTTGGTTGCATGCACTACAGTGTGCAGAAATTAAAAGTTAATTAATAATCAAGTGCAGTTGAAAATATGAGATTTTATTTATTTAACTCAACTTTTTTCCCAAATGACGCGGAGAATTCTTTAAATGCCCTATAATTTGCCTTCGATGCAACCAAGTCGGCATGACCGACGGGGCCGACAGATCCGACAGATAGTCGTATCGTCTTGAGCAATTTTTCCCGTTCGTTATTTAAGTCTTGACATTCCCAAAGGATGTGATCAGCATCCTGAATCATATATCCGCATTTACATTCAGGGCTGTAGTAAAAACTCCATGTTCATAGATCAATTAAATTAGAAGTGATGAAAAAAAATTGAGGAAATATTGGGGGCGGCAAATTCAATAACCGCCCTGGGCGGTAGGACTCCTTCCTAAACCACTGGCTACAGGCTTGTTGTATTTAAAACATCACTTATAATTGCACACTTCTAAAATGTATAATTGATGATTTTGATTGCAAAATATTTTTTAAACTGAATTCATCAGAAACCAAAATTGTAATATCAGCCCAAATATTGAACCCGCCTCTGTTAAAACACTAATTTTAGAAAGTGTGTTATTGATAAAAATATTTGATTTTAAAAATCAGTTTAAACTTTATCGTTATGACGATGTATAATTATCAAAGAGGCTGATAACAATGTCACTGATATAAAAAAACAATTATTTAACGTTAAAAAGCAAAGGTTATTGAGATATGTACTGAGGCCGTGCTATTTAAACATATATTATTCCTAAATATATGATTTGATTTTTTGTAAATTACTAATAAAGGTACTTTAAAAATATCAGTGGGTCAGGTCAACATTGTTGGCTCACAACAAAACTAACCACGTTTCATCGAGCTGATCTTTTGATTTTAAGAAAAATATTTGTAATATATGTATATACAAAATCTAAGGTTTCTAATCACTGACACTTGGATTATAAGGAATAATCTGGACTGCATTCTCACTGTTACATAATATACAAATATTGCTGTTATATACTGATGTATGTGTGGAGTACCGGCGCGAGGCTATTTGGCGCCCTAGGCAAAAATTATTGGCGCGCCCTCTTTTTAACAAACTGTGGAATATTTTTTTTATAGACATGTCCGCTTTCAATGTGGATCATATAGCTTACAAATAGAGGTATCTCAACAGACGTTTTTTTACGAGAACTGTTTGCTACTCAGTCGCTCAAACTCTCTTTTTCGAGGTATATAGAATACGATACATAATTATAACGAACATATACAAGCGTAAAAAAACGTACTATTATTTGTTATTAGATTATAAAAAATAATTTGATTACTCAATTTATGCGCATATTTAGGCGATTGCCTATTTCGCCTGTATGGTGGCGCCGGCTCTGTGTGTGTGCCAAATGCAATAGATTTTCGTACTGAAATTAAAATAAAATAATATGATTATGATAAACTATAAACTACTAAATATCAGGTGGCAGTGCCACCTATAAACATTCACTCAGTGAATGCTTGATGGGAATGTGTGCAATAAAAATTCACTTAAAATTTATTCACAAACAGATTCACAAACACACTCTTTATCTGCACATGCAATGATAGAATGAGAAAAACAGTGGGTAGGAGTGATAATGTAGTAAAAAGATAAATAAGCTAAGATACATATCGACTGTGGAAAGGGAAAAGGTCGTAACCCACAGTTTTTTCAAAACACCTTCCTTTGATAATCACAATCTATCCAACTTGATACACGTTCTATCAAAAGGATGTAAGCTGCAAATGTCTAATTAGTATCCGAATTTAGCTTTTAAATTTTAAAAAAGATGAGCTTTTGAAAATTGAAACCAAGAAAAAAGAATTTATTAAATTTATATTAGGCTAAGTCAATAAAAAAACAGTTTATCAGTCACCACCAAGGTTATCCAATCCCGGAGTCTTTTTCCAAATTCCGGGATTTCGGAATTGATTAATTTTGAATCCCGGGATTGAGATTTTCTCACCGAGGAATTTGAAATCCTCAATTCGCTATACTTTTTCCCCGATTCTCACAGAACCTCGTTTTTTTTATTTTTAGCTCACCGAGGAATTTCAAGTCTTGAATTTGCCAATTTCGTATAAATTTTCGGGTTTTCCCCAAAATTTCTCAATCCCGAAATTCCGGGATCGCGGCCATCTCAATCCCGGAATTTCGGGATCAGATAATTGAACGGGATCCCGGGATTGGATATTTCATAATTTACTTTTAGCCTAAAATCATCAAAAGACGTTTTTTGTGTCCTGTAAAATTTGATATGTGTGGGTTAAGTCCTTTTTCCTTTCCATATATTATGATTATAAAAAGGTTCAGGTGCCGCTATGACTGCTGAAGCCCTAATAACGGTAATACAGTATTAGTTGTAACGATTAAGATGATGAGAGTAAAAGTGTAAAAATATGAAAATAAATAATATTAATGACGCATTGTTTTTATTAATATCATCAACCTGAAAAACATAATTTGATATGTTTTGATTTGATACACGTTAATCAAGAAAGTGATGGTGTATGAATGTGTCATTGAACTCAGCGAAATGAACAAAATAAACGAAGAATGAGACACGTTCATTTAGGAAGAAATTTCAAATCTGTCTTTTCAATCGGTGCAGCGTTCTAATCTAACCGAATGGGGGAAAGATTGTTATGCCTGATATTTATAATAAAAATAAATTCTAAAATGTAAGCCAGTGTTGCTAGGGAAAACATATGCCCACAATTCAAAATCGGTCATCGAGTGCTGAGTGGCCTTGAGATCATTGGTGACATATTTAGATTTGCAAAAAGACCAATTAAAAAGTTAGTTTATGCTACGACAACTGTATGTACTGGGATTTGAATATGTGAACTCTGAAACTGATAGCGTCGTCATTGACAACTTGGGTACACAAAATTAGATGGATTTAATTTATTTTTTTCAGGATATGGTTCTGAATGCAACAGCCATACAAGATTTTCCTCGTTTCACTCATCGTGGACTTCTTCTGGACACGTCCCGCCATTTTATTTCGGTGTCAAACATCCGCGAAATCCTCGATGGAATGGCTATAAACAAGCTGAATGTTTTCCATTGGCACATTGTCGATGATCAGAGTTTCCCCTTCGAAAGTAGGATGTTCCCATCTTTGAGGTAAAAAAATCAAATACTTCTATGATAGTGCTGAAAATATCACTTTTTATACGGGAACTGGAATTCTAAATTCAAACACACCATAATGTATAGTTTGTTGCTATTTTGTTTTGATTCTATGAATTGCCTTAATTCAAAGCATACTTTTTTAAAAGAAAATGTCTTTCCATAATGAATATTGGTAGTCAACATCACAAAAGTGAATGGATAATATTATTCTGGACTGGATTATATTAATCTAAAAGAAGGTTTTGTAGAAGGCAAATTGTTAATAAGTTTTACACAAGTAGCAGACATAAAATACATTTGGAATGATAAAAGATTTTTTTGTACTGATTCCACAATTTTACATAATGATCTGAGTTACTCGAGCTGGTCCTTACATAAAACTGTGGAATAAGTACAGATAAAACGTGATTTATTCTTTTAAATACAATTCCTATTGATTGAAAATCGACAGTAAACAAAAATCTTAAAATTAATTAATTGATAATCGAGTTGATTTCTCGTAACATTGTGAAAAACAATGCTTTGTTTATTCAAGTTTTCAATGATTTAAACACTTACTTATTTGTGGGAAAGGATAATCGACTCTGAATTGATCCACCCCAGAATCCCTTTCATCATTGATTTAAAATGGAAAACATTTACTTTGATATCACTTTTTGTTTAATTTTTTATTTAAAGATATTTTAATCAATATTTCTAGATTACAATATCAGATAACAGATAGGATAGGACAGAATAGGAAACAGATATCTTTCGGGTAAAGTGAAAAACATTATAATGGAGACAAAAAGTATTAATATACTGTTTTCTTTACAGTGAAAAAGGCGCTTACGACCCACAGCTTGTGTATACCCCAACAGATGTTGGAGTTTTGATTGAATATGCAAGGGTTAGAGGAATAAGAGTAATGCCTGAATTTGATACACCTGGTAAACTTAACCTATATTATATATCATATTACAAGTTTTTTAAAATATAAAGTAGAACTTCCATAAAACGGAGTTTGGTATTACGGAATAGGGATCTAGCGGACAAAACATCTGGTAAAATTGTTAAAATTGTTTGTTTTTCATCTTTGCCTGTCTCTCGCCAATTGCTTTGCTTCCTCCCATGACAAGCCTGCATCCCTTAGCTCCATCGAGTACATCCTATGGATAGTACCCGACGGTCGTCCGGGGCGCTGGAATCCCACCGGTCGAAAGAAGAGGCAGGCAAGATCAAGGCTTTCCACAGGCTTCCGCAGCACGTGAATCAGCCAGTTCCAACGTCTCTCCATAACCACTGACCTGACGGAGCGCTATTTTGTACGTTCCGTATGCTCTGAATTTGTCACAAAATCAAACCACTTCACACCCATTATACGACGCAAGCATCTGTTCTAAAAGCTCAGTATACGGTTTTTTACCGAGTCTTCGTCGGGTGCCATGATTCGTGACCGTAAAGCAGTACTGGTAAAATGCATGCATTTGGTTTTAATCGTGTACAGCTGTGTGTCCCAGACAGTCTGCATTGAGTTAAATGTGGCTCCAGCCATTCCTAGACGAATCCATGTTTTACTGCTAGTAAAAAATTCTACAATAGTGTTTTTTAATTACGAAAGCCTACTTTTTTGTAATGGGCTTTCAGCTTTAATGGACACTCCGTCACCTGTGTTTGTCTGTTATCTGTCTGTCATATATTTTATTATTAGAAGATCACACGATATAAACAAAGTTCTTAACAATCAAACCGCAGAGGGTGAATAATATATACATAATTTCATGAGATGTGTTGTCACTTGTCAGGAACTACGCTCAATAATGATACTGAGCTCATGAATATTGCTTTTCGCTTAGGTCATACCAGATCATGGGGGGTAGCCTATCCTCAACTCTTGACCAAATGCTATGGAACAAATGGAAAACCCAACGGTGACCTCGGTCCCATAGATCCTACTAATGAAGATGTGTATTCGTTCATGCAAGACTTGCTCAAAGAAGTGGTGGAACTGTTCCCGGAACCCTACATCCACCTCGGAGGAGATGAAGTCGACTTTGATTGCTGGTAATAAAATCACTGCAAATGTAAACAAATATTGATAATATTATCGATTCCGGAACACGGAACTTTCTCCTCCAAACACAAGTTATAAATATTGTTGTTTTTTGTATCTTCCTTCCCCCATAACTGGCGAACAAAAGTTCCACTCTTAATTTTTCGCTTATTATATACGTAAAGAATAAGAATTAATAGTTTTGAGGATAATGTAAGCTTAAAATACATAAATATATCTTTACACGTGTCGCAGTCATTGAAAAACCCATCTCAAAAGCGCAAACGACAACATTAACCATATGAAATCACGCTGCAAGGGGGCGGGTCTAAAATAATTTTGTATTTTGTAACAGACCAAATAGAGGCGGGGGTTGCACAAAATGTGAATTGAGAATATATGAGTTTCCAAAATGTAACGTGCTCTAGTCAGGGGTAAAGAATTTTTATATAAAAGGTGACACTGCAGGAAGAAGGGGTAGGGATCGGAAAATACATTAAATCATACTTCTTCAATAATGGATGTCCATCATCAGTAACTGTGTGAAAATAGTTTCTTATTATCTTTGCTATTAACTGATTATGGTAATATAACCATGGTATTCTGCCAGAAAACATTAAGTCAAAAAATCTTGTTTTGAGATAAACGACTTTTTCAAATATCATGAAGCGAATTAAAATGTAGCGTGGCAGTAGACAATAAGACAAATAAATTAACAACAATTAACTAAAAAATTTACAGCGTTTAGTCGTCTTATTGTCTTTGGGTAGCTGTAGAAATAAAAAATCTATACAGCAAAAAACCTTAAATTAAGTTATATAAAGGTTTCCACCAATAATAACTGCTAACAAAATATACTTAGTTTGTAATACTTCTTTAAATATCGAAACAAATAAATGTAAAAGTCTGCTAATTTTTTGAGATTGTAAGCGTGTTTATATTTTCTTTGCGTATATTTTTCATGCAAGTTAGTTCAAGTTAAAATAATAAATTTTACATTTATTCTAGACGCATCCACTATTTAGATAGAAGGGCTTTTAAATGAGTAAATATCAACTTATTTATTTACTATGGAAGTGTTGTGTGACTTCAAAAGATAATGTGAAGTAAAGTATGTCATTTCACTTGATAAGAGATTACCTTGGTGCATATTTTTTGAGTATTTGTAAATGTTATTTTTGTTGTTACTATCAGAGCCGGATTTGAAAATAAGGCTATGCGCCAATGAACAAGAAAATTTTGGTATATGTCTTTATCTACGATAGTAAGTACGAAGGCTGAAGCAACCCGGGTCATAGCTTTTTAAAGAAAACAAAGCTTGAGGCATTAGGTCTCACTCTTTGTTAAATAAAAGATAATACCACATAAATTGGTGGTGAATAATATATCTTTTATGTACACAAATATAACATTAAAAACTTTTCTATCCATTAAAATTGAATGTTACCTTAGGACTTTAAATTTACAACTTCAGAGTTGAAAATTGAGTCGGTTTGGACTCGTCAGATGGCCCTTTTGCACGCCATTCTCTGATATATTAAAATTAATTTTAATTTCTTTAACAGGGAAAGTAATCCAAACATCACAAAATATATGACGGAACATCAAATACTGACATTCGAAAAGTTAGAAGAGGTTTATATCCAAAAAATAGTAGATATTGCTGATAATTTGAAGGCAAAATCCATCGTGTGGCAAGAAGTGTTTTTGAACGGTGTCAATTTACCTGAAGGAACAGTTGTTCACGCGTGGACTGGAGATCAGAGGGAATTGTTGTACAATGTAAGTAAATAGTCATTCACAAAACATTCACTAAGGGTGTTAAATAGGTATTGCATTAAAATCAATCACTTTTATTTTCTAATACAACTCTGTTTATTTTGATACTCTTTTTAAGCTGTTTATGATTTTTTTACATTAATCACTAAAGGAATATTCTGTGACTATTGAAATAAAACAATTTATTTAAAGAAATGTATACTCGATTCGCAGATGGATCTTGTAATTTTAAAGAAATATCATATTCAACTAAGAATATAAGTTACCCGAACTTTTTAGATTACAGATAAAGGACTGCCAGCCTTGTTGAGCTCTTGCTGGTATCTTGATCATCTATCTAACGGTGGAGACTGGGCCAAATTCTATGAATGCGATCCACACGATTTCGCTGGAACCGATGAACAGAAGAAGCTAGTCATAGGCGGAGAAGCTTGCATGTGGGCAGAAGTTGTAGACGATGACAATGTTCTGACCAGGTAATTACTTATCAAATAAAGTATCACTCAATATTTAAGATCTAGGAGAACCAAGAATTATCACTAAAAAGGGGATACAATTGGAAATAGCATGAAATATTTTTACGTTGTTTTTTACTTACTAGCTGGAAAAACTCTTCCTGCTTGTCTGGCAAACAGATACATTTAATGTGAGGAGCAAACATTCAAAAAGTGTTTTGTCACAAATTTTGAAAAATGGCGTTTTATATCAATTCTGATAGCCCATAATAAAACCTATGAATGGAAATCAAAATAAGTGTTCAAAAAGGTTTTTTTTCATATTAAAATGAAATTATAAAAATGACACATTCATACGAATCGTCACTTTTGCAACACTTAAATCATCATTTTTCAAGCTTTGTATTTGTGTGACAAAACACTTTTTGAATGTTTGCTCCTCATGTTTTTGAACTGCTCATTACAGTCTTTAAGATTTTTTAACAACATTAGCGCCAACGACAAAGCTACGCAAACTAAGCCTTAACATGAATTAAATATTAATGGTAACAAGCCTTATTATGAATTATGTATATTTCATCCAAAGCAAACTCATTTTTTTTCTATTCAAATATTATAAGATGATTTCTCTACTCCGAGTTGATCTCGAGTGACTTTCTAATTTCAAAATATTTGGCGCACTGAACTCTTATCATACTCACAAAAACTTGATTTTGTCCTGAACGCTTTTGTCGTTGTGGCTTCGATGTGCCACACTAGATATGCACTAAATGAACTGCTCAATGCGAAGAGACTTTAACTGTTTCGGCTCCATTAGAGCAAATCAAAAGACTTTTGTAAAATTCATGGCGAGTGTGTAGGTCGTAACTCGTAGAAGCTCTTCCCCTTTTGTGGAATAACTTTTTTATTAATTGATTAATTTCTTGTAGAAATAAATGCTATTCTAGACGACTTTTTATGAAAATGACCAATAAATGATTTATTTTACTATAGCTTAAATTCTATTTAGTTTAATAATTAACATTTAATATTATGTATATATGCATTGTCGGGTCCTATGGCGCCGCGGTTAGCGTTGTTGGATTTCGTGCCGGATCTCACCGGTTCAAGCCCCAGTGCGAATAACTTTTTTTCAATCAATTTATCGATTTCTGTTCGAAGGCATGGGTGTTTGTGATGTCTTAATTTCCCTCCCACCCTTCTCATCGATCAATAACTGGGTGTAGCGAGAGTGTTTGGTTAACCACTTGTCCTGTCCTAGACTTTTTCTTCTATCCCAACTTCTCTCTTTAAAAAAGAGAGGTTGAGCAACTGACTACCAAATAGTTCTCATTGAAAAAATCTGTTAAGATACCTCCATTAGAAGGCCATACGCTTCACATTGGGAGCGGACATGGATAAAAAAAGATGCATACATAACAATGTTTCGTCATTTACTCAAAACTTGAAAAATATTCCAGAGTACGTTTTGCAACACTTACTTATTATTTGATCTTTTTGCAGAATTTTCCCTAGAGTCTGTGCTACAGCTGAAAAATTATGGTCCAGCGAAGACGTAAATGACTTTAAAGAAGCAAGGAACCGGCTTGAAGAACACTATTGCCGGATGAACAAGCGAGGCATCCGAGCTCAACCTCCAAATGGTCCAGGATTTTGTGTATAATTTTTGTGGTATCTTGAGTAAACTAAATTCTTTGTAATATATATAATTAATGTGATTCACTGCAATGTTAGGCAAGATTTATAAATTAAAATATTTTTATCTTTGATTTTGTATTTCAATAATAAAATAAGTGAGTAATAGAAAGATTGTATTTATTTTTATTAAATACTGTTGTGTAAATACACAAAAGAATACCAAAATTGTCAGCCCTATCTTATACCCAAACAGTCACGGCTATTGAATAACATTAAGTCATGATGTCTGTGATGATTGAACCCTCTTTCAACCCTCCCGATTCTAAAGTCTCTCAATCGATCCACATATTCTATTATTAAAGAACATTGCATCTCAGTGTTCATTGAAATTATTAAACCCATATTTTAGGTGATCAGTAAGCATTCAATTAATAAGATTCTATTTTTTCCACAGTCGACATAATATTCATGTAGCATTTAAAATTAGCATGTACAGGGCCGGACTTCGGGGTTTGGCTACCCGCGTACAAAATGGCTATCTCCCATTGATAAGTATAAAAATAAAAATTATACCCATCATTCTATTTCCAGGGTAGGTATGCTACGTCAGATCACCACGAAACTCCAGCCTATGTAAAAAA
Organism: Himalopsyche tibetana; assembly: GCA_030503985.1. Lineage (NCBI taxonomy): Eukaryota > Metazoa > Arthropoda > Insecta > Trichoptera > Rhyacophilidae > Himalopsyche > Himalopsyche tibetana. The sequence continues at coordinate 16,722,281 of JAPJYX010000015.1, read as the reverse complement.
AAATATAACGGAAATAAAAAGTTTCTCAAAAACAATGATTGTTTATTATACATAAAAAGAGTACGAAACTGCTATGTTAAAAAACTTTGATAAGAAGTACATAATAATAATACAGTAGTGCAGCGATTCCCAACTTGGGAGGCGTTGACTATTGCAAAAAGAGGCGCGAACGGTCCAAAATATTTATTTACCCTTTAAAACGTGTCTTTATTACTATATAAAATAAAGAATGGGGAGGCGCGAAGATATTTTTTTCTTTAAAGGGAGGCGCAGTAACATAAATGTTGGAAACCACTGCAGTAGTGTGAGAAACCCGTTCTGAATAAAATTCAGAATGCACAAACGAAAGTATTTACATTTAGACTACTGCATTAGGAAAAAAAATCAGATCACTTGCCTTATTATGACAAATTTGTTAATGATCTGCAATGCAATTTTTTTTTTTTAAAACCATGTCCGCTCCCAATGTGGAGCATATGGACTCCTAATAGAGTTTATCTCAACAGAAGTGTTTCTACGAGAACCGCTTGTCACTCAGTTGCTCAACCTCTCTTTTTCCAAAGAGAGTAGGGATAGAAGGATAGGGCTAGGACAAGATTAGTGGTAAGCTAATCGCTTTCGATACGCCCCGTTCATAGGATAGGATGGGTGAGAGGGGGGAATTCAAGACATCACATACATTCATGCCTTTGAACAGAAATTCATAAATCGATTGAAAAATCAATTTATAAAACTGTCCGTACCGGGATTTGAACCCGGGCCCTCCGTAGCCGAAGCCAACAACGTTGACCACTCGACCACACAGGCGGCTTAAATTTTGGCAATGTCAAATATCACAATATTATTTTACTATAAAGTATTTATGTTCGCAAATGGATTCATAATTCGTTTCAAGTTATTAAATCCTTATAGAATTTACTTTATGCTTACAAGCCATCTAGCTAAATTTAGATATAGTGTCCATGGTCATAAGCAAGCCATTTTGAGTGCCGGTCCAGTCAAAGGGCTGTCGAACTCTGCTATACAGTTTTTGATAAGTGAGGGGGTCAAAAGCAAAGACAAAAGAAAATATTAGAGAGAAAAAACGACACAAATCTCACAGTTGATTAAAAAATGATTTCTAGAATTGAACTGCAGAATATGTATGCCTGGTTACACGAAATAATAGATGTCAATAAGGGTGGCTTAAAATACTTCTAAATCGTGTTTAGTGATAGTACAACTATTTCCAGTGGCATATTACCCCATAAGCCAAGAAGACGCATGGGGTCTCAAAATAGCTTATATTTTATAAAACACATATAATATTTTGAATTCAGTTTTAGTTAAGTCGAAAAGCAGTCTCCAAATTCTATTGTGCCTGGGGCCTCCCAGGTAGTTAATCCGTCACTGACTATTAGATATTTTATTACCAACTATCCCGTTTAAAAAAAAATACTCTCTGCCCAATCACAAAAACCCAGGAATTAACGAAATTTACAAAATGAAAAGATGCAAGACCTTTGCTCTCGCTCAATATTTTTCTGCACTATAAAGAGCATTATTTTTTGTAATTGAAAAGATTTTAAAAGTTTTTGAACAACTGCTTGTAGCTCACTGCAAAGATACTTAATATTATTAATAATATTAAGTATATATTTTTTAAACTTCCATTTATGCGCCTTCTTATGGTTTGCGCCCTATGCGATTGCCTATTCCGCCTGCATGGCGGCGCCGGCCCTGGAGATATGTATATGTTATTATTCAAATTTTCCTCCTATTCTTTCGGTGCTGGATTCTAATAAGCCATTAGAATAAACGGCTTCAGAAATCACTACTTTGATAAAAACAAATCACACCATTAGCTCAGAGGTGGGGAACCTTTTAATTTCTAAAAGCCACATTCATTTATCTGATTCGACATAAGGCCGCAGTAAAGAAAACGTTGAAACATTTTGACAATTTTTTTGATAAAATTAAATATATTGCACTATAAAATTGTGTGCTTATTAAAAAAATATCCAGATTTTCTACCGCCAAGACAAAAATGGTAGGCTAATATTAAATTATTATTTTTAAATTACTGTGATATATATAACTTATTATGTGATATAAATTACTGTGATATATATATCGACTGTGGAAAGGAAAAAGGACGTAACCCACACATATCAAATTTTACAGGAGGCGCTAAAAACGTGTTTTGGTGATTTTGTGACATATGCAAATTATGAATTATACACAACCGTGAAGTGCACGGAGACTTCTAAACTGGTGTTTAATTGACATAATCTAATATTATTTCAAGAATTTGTCTAGGAAAAACCTTTATTTCAGTCTTTTTTATTGGTTTTAATTTTTTACAAGGTCATCTTTTTCAAACTTAAAAGCTAAATTTAGTAACTAATGAGGCATTTTCAGCTTGCATCCTTTTGATAAAACGTGTATCAAGTTTGATACATTGTGATTATCGAAAAAAACCTGTTTTGAAAAAACTGTGGGCTACGTCATTTTTCCTTTCCGCAGTCGATATATAAATGAAACTAGTCAAAAGGAGTAACCAAGAGGCCGCACGTTCCCCACCACTGCACTAGCTGAATGCATAACTAGTATAACTCATATTTGGGTAATTGTGCACGACAGCTGCTTAAAATTGAGACTTTTAACATCTTTCAAGATCAAATATGAAACAAGTGAACGGCTTAACCAGCATTAACATAATAACTAATATTTATAGCTTATTAATATTCCGATTCTTACAAATTATTGCAGGGATTTGATGGTCATATTATGTGATTAATATTTGACATATTATGCAATAGTTTAATCTATAATTAATTATCTTTATTTATGTTCATTCAACACTTAGGACAAAATAGCACAACCTGCCAAGTATGTTTTTAAATGAATGGGTCTAATGGAAAGTTATGTACAAATACAATCTTCATTTCTCAAATAAATGTTGCGTTGTTGGACACAAATGGTGTGTTGGATTATCAAATACTGCGGCCCAAGTCGTGCTTCAAGTAACTATATGCTTTTTTCGTAGTTGTAAATATTCTGCGTGCAGAAATGACAAAAAATGTATGTAACCTAACCTATAATCAGGGACGTCCCGAGAGCAAAGGCGAGTAGACAGTTGCCTAGGGAGCGGCAAATGATCACAGATTTTTGACACGAATTTGATTTAGAATAAATATGATGCCTCAATGTCTTTGATTAACAAAATACCAAATCAAGATTCAATACCTATATAACATAACTGCATTTAAAATTTACATTACTTTTTATGATGTGTAATGAAGGTAATAGTTATTTTTTCATAATTATTGAAAAATAGTGTGGGCTTTTGAATCATATTTATTTGTGAGGATCTTTGTCAATAAGGTACATACTATGTATCACCTGAAATCAAAACGCAATAAGTGACAAAAGATTTGTTTGAGTATGTGTAAGTGAGTAGAGGATTCAAACTTCTATATGTGTATATTTATTCCTAAAATAATGGTAAGGAATGAAAGATAATGGGCGCTATTTAAGGGGTCTGTGTAGGGGCGGCACATAGCCTAGGAACGTTACTGCCTATAATTGTAAAGTTTTGACAGTAAGCTAAAAAAATACAATACGTCTTATGAATAAACAGCCTAACAACTTAATGAACCGAAGTGAAGCTCCATGTAGGGCCGGCTCGTGGCGTTTGCAAAGAGTGCTGCTCACACAGGCGCACAGGCGCCGGATTAAATTTTTGCCTCGCACACAGGCGCAGAAATCCATGAGCTGGCTCTGGACATAGTGGGAGAAATATAAAAACATACACGTACAAGAATTGTCCACTAGTAATTTCACATGTGTGTGGTGCACGCCGCACGGAATAGTTCAGCGCTTCTGGCGTACGTGTATAAAATGAAGGATGGAAAATGTCTCCGTTTTTAACAATTTGAATAACACAATGTATTTCTCGTAGGGTTTCTATTGGTTCGTTTGTTATGTCTCCATTAAAGTATATTTTTTAAAACTTTGTTTCATGGTTTTAACCAGGGCTGTGGAGTCGGAGTTGCGGAGTCGCTGTATTTTGGCCGGAGTCGAAGTCGTGAAAAATGAACGGCTTGGATTTTTTTTTTGAAAAATATAATTAATTATGTTTATTCAAACAAAATAAGACAAAGTGTTGACATTTCATGCTTGGCTGACTAAAGATGATCTGATAGAATATTTATCGACTGTAGAAAGGAAAAAGGACAAAACCCACTCACAAAAAATTTAACAGGAGGCGCTAAAAACGTGTTTTGATGATTTTGGGACATATGCAAATTATGAATTATACACAGCATTGAAGTGCGCAGAGACTTCTAAACTGGTGTTTAATTGACATCATCTAATATTAATTAAAGAAGTTGTCTAGGAAAAACCTTTCTTTTAGTCTTTTTTATTGGTTTAAATTTTTTACATGGTCATCTTTTTCAAACTTAATAGTTAAATTTAGATACTAATTCGGGATTTGCAGCTCGCATCCTTTTGATAGAACGTGTATCAAGTTTGATACATTGTGATTATCGAAAAAAACCTGTTTTGAAAAAACTGTAGGTTATGTAATTTATCCTTTCCACAGTCGATATATATAAGATAAAATGAAATTATTGAAAAATCTCCTCGGAGTCGGAGTCGTCTTTTTTTACACGACTCCACAGAAGAGATTCCAACTATTCGTCATTTTCAACTATCCGGATATCGAATAGTAAAACTGAAACTATCCGGATATCCGGATAGTTTCAGTAAGTATGAAAATAACAAAACATTACTACATATATAAATTTATGTACTAAAATAATACATTAAAAATGAGTTCATTTGTAATATAAGTCATTTATTCAGATTTAAAAATTCATGTTTTAAAAATAAGAGAGCATTAAATGTATCATATTTTAAATTTGATCTAAATTTAGTTTTAATTTGTCCTGCTGTTGAAAATACTCGTTACGTTGCTGTTGATGTTGGTTTTATTGTTAGAAGTGTTTTAAACAACACGTCCAACTTTTCCGTCCTTTTTTTAAATTGATCTAAGTATTTAAAATCTTTTTTCAGATTATTTGTATTGTCAGTTTCCGCGAGAGATAAAATAGAATTACGCACTTCATGTTGCAAGTTGCATTTATTATCTTTTCTCATAAAATGAGTCCATACTTCCGAGCGTCTTGACATGGCTAAAATTGTATACAAAATTATTAAAATTTTAATATCTAGATTCTAGATAGTGGTCTCGATTGCTTGGTTTTCAGTGATGAATTGTAGAACTCACACGCAAATGACGATGTTTCACGATCAACTGATCCTTTCCCACTTCTGTTATGCCTTAGATAGAGACAATACACATTTCAATACTATTCCATCATATTAAAATATTGAAAAATTGCAGCTCCACTAGATTACTGCAACGGCATTTCTTGAATGAATGAAATTTCGGCATTAAAGGTTTTTTTTGCCTCGAGTCCGAGCCGATTCGTCGAACTTTTAAGTATTAAGATAACTAGATAAGATATTCATAATACCCGAGTTTGGAGACGGTAATAAAAACACTACTAAGTTATGGTACAGGTAGTAAATACCCCAGTATTCATATCATCTTTCGTCGATTTTGTAAAATATTCATTACAAATCATAAAAAATACTATCCGGATATTTCCCCAAATATCCGGATATCGAATAGTTAAAAAGGGCCGGATATATCCGGATATCCGAGTTGGCATCCCTACTCCACAGCCCTTGTTTTAACTGTTGAGAATGACACAGGCATGTTGGTATAAGAAAAATAATGAACAATACAATATATTTCTGAATGTTTGGAGTTGCTGTTATCGCGTCACTGTTATAAATTCATTTTATGTGGTAAATCGCAAATGAACGTGAAATATTATAAACCGGCGTCAAATCGATCTTAAATATATTTTTTACTATGACTCTTTTAAGGGGATTTAAATGCGAATAATTGAGATTGTTTTGGCAGAACACAGCGAAAGCTCGTCGTCATATTATACTATGTATTTTTAATAACATATATGTTTAAATTCAGTAGCGGACTAAGCACATGGAGAGGCCTCATGTGCAATACAATTTGGAGGTCCTCTTTTTCGGATAACATAAAAACCTGTAGTAAAAACTCCTAGTACATAGTTAAACTATGGTAAAATGGATTAAAAACAAAAATATAGGAAATATTAGGGGCGGCAGGGCCCCTTTCTTTGACACTGCATGTATAACAGTTGTGCAAAAAAAAACCCCGTGTAAAAAAAGATGGAGCGACCATAATAAATGAATGATAGGTTCCAATACATTACACCGTGTGATTTCGAAGCTCCGTAAAAAGAGAATTGAATGTACAGTAAAACCCCCATTTACACTAAAGTCGAGATAGTGTGATTCGGGATAGTATAATTGGGGGTGTGAATCTCATACAAAATTGGGGATTTGGTTTTTTCCGCAAAAAATTCAAAACTAAGATTTCTCATAGTTTTGCAAAAAAAAATATTGACTAAATATTTAGTTACCAAGTGATAAAAAGCAAAGGGCGCCAAAATCCCACACATACAGTCGCCCGCTATACATGTATAGCCTGGCACGTGTTGAATACACAGACGCTAGACAACATTTGACTGTATGCGCGGCACAGACGACCGTCTCGTAGTAACGACAATGGAATGCGACCGTGCAATTGGAGGATTTGTGGCGAATATTTCACGCCAGCGCGTAATTCGGAGTAGTGTAATTGGGGGTTCCACTGTATTGTCAATTTATAACAAAAATGGTTTTGGTATAATTGGGTTAATATTCTACCGAATAAAAACAGCGGTCAACGACACAGTAAAAAAGCTAGTTAGAAAAACATTAACTTTTACTAATGACAGAAATAACATTAAATTATTATTTTGTTCAGCTTTTATTGAATATTAATGGCTTATTAAATGTAGAAATGAAAAATGTCAAATGGAAAATTAAAAAATAAATAAAGCCTTGATGTATAATATTTGATTTCGTCAACGTTTAATAAATATTTAAAAAATAAATAGTGCTTTTTGGTTGAGATGCGAAAAAAACAAGACGTCACTTATTCCACTTTCTTTCTGTTCTTTTTTTACAGATAAATTTTATTAAAATATAACAATAAGGAATGGTTACTCGACTGGGATGTTTTGATAATCCCATTAGGCTAGATCAGGGATGGAGAACAAGGGACCCGCGGGTCACGCAGTGACCCGCGTGAGAAATTATCTAACCCGCTTGAACTTTCACAAATGATAGTTTTTATTTAAACCTTTCAAGCCGACCAGCGAGAAACTCAATATATGTGACCAGCGACGTGATTTTTTGAATTTTTCAAATCAAATTTGACCCACTTGCGAAAAAGGTTCGCCATCCCTGGGATAGATTATACTAATTAAACGAATGTTTGCAAATAAGCCATTTCATAATCTGTCGTTGTACACCGTTACACTCACCCTAAGCGCATTTTTAGAACCCTATTGCTTTTGTATTGTTTGTATTGGAAAATAAGTTGGTATAAAAATGTATAATATGTATCACTTTTAAGGTGTTCACTGTCAATACTTGGTGGAATGGCATTATAATAAAAATAATAAAACATTTTTAGTACTTTTTCCACATAACATTTATTAGATCAGGATTCGTTTCGCTCATGATGAGCATTGTCAACTGATAAGAAAAACAATAAAACAGTGATATTTATAAAAAAGTTAAGTGATAAAAACAAGGTATGACAAACAATTGGTATTACAACCTAGCAAAAGAATTGAAGCAAAAGACAAGGAAAATAAACTATAAATAAAAAGTTGAAGACCACCTAGCAATGAAAACTATTACAACAAAAACCAATTAGGTATGAATTATCATTAACAAAGTAAAAACCAACAATTAGTGTATATAATAAATAAATCTTAATGTCTGTCAACCAAAATTGAGTTTGGAAAATCCAGTAGAGTTCAATCCAACAAAATTGATTCCTGCGAAAAGAATAAAGGCAATATCAATTCTTACAAAATAAAGGCAAACTGAGAAAATTAAAAGTCTAAAGAAATAAAACAGTACAAAAAAGGAAATATAATAGGCTAGAATTAGATTAATGAAACGGATATAACAAAGGTGATGACGCAAATACAACCCGCATATTCAATTTACAATGGAGTTGGGGTTGAATAAAATAAACTTTTTGGATTTAACGATCGAGATTATTAATAATGTCAATTAAACACCAGCTTAGAAGTATCCGTGCACTTCAAGGTTGTGTATAATTCATAATTTGCATATGTCACAAAATCATCAAAACACATTTTTAGCGCCTCCTGTAAAATTTGATATGTGTGGGTTAACGTCCTTTTTCCTTTCCACAGTCGATATAAATTATACAGTTATTTTATTGCGAAACCACTCAAGAGTACAGAGTAAATCAACGGAGAGGTTATTTCTCTCTTTGAAGACTTTGCGTTCGTATGAATAATATCTAAACTCCGACTCCACAGCCCTGGTATAAATAGCTGAAGCGTTTAGTACCTATATGTACGTTATCACATTTCTAGTTTTACCATGCACGGGGAATTTGGTGGCAGGCGTGATTCTGTGTATCGACCTGCTTTTAAATAAATTATTATTCAAATGCTACCTGCGCGTATTCGAATACTTACCCATATAGCTCTATAGATACTAATCTACAGACAATCAATTCAATAACATCGTCAATAAATTTAAAATAAAAATAAACACCTAGTTTCAGTGGCCATACAAGCCGTTAAATTAGCAAGACTGTATACCCTTTGTGCGTTGGTGGGATCGCAGGTCTGAGAGGTCTGTGAAATTAATAATTGTCGATTGTGTGGCCCAGTGGTCAACACTCCTGGGCGTTAATCCGTCTTTTTATGCACAGTTTCATTAATTGATAAATGGATTTTTTTCCAAAGGCATGAATGTTTCATGTTGTATAACGATTCTTCTCAATTTTACGATTGTAAAAAATAAGGCGATTAGATGATTATTAGTTCATTTCTAGCTTAATCCTTCGGTCCTTATTACTCCTGAAAAATATATATTTACTATCTAAGATATACCTGTTTTGTACTATTGAATTATAAGTGTTGAAAGGGATTTTGCGAACGAAACGAAAAGACGCGAGACTTTTTTTAATAGGACTCCCCATAATTTCGAATTTAAAAAACCCAGGAACTTCGAATCCAAAATCTTATGAATTCGCGGATTTCCCAAAATGAACGCCGTGAAACCTTATTAGCTCTTCTCAGACATTCCAATTTCTACAGCACAACAATTTATGGGTTTCGGAAAATATCCCCGTGGCCGCCTAAACTGAACTGTGGCTCCTCTAAAAAAAATTCTCTGTGGCCCCCCGTTGAGAAACCCTGATTTAGATGGACCGGGAAAGCGCCTCGTCGGTGTAGTTTGTCAATGTTATACCTTTTAAAGCTATCTATATTTATTTTAATTAACAACTGACTTGTATGCTTGCAATTAATTAATACAAAAAATAATGATTTACAAAAAAAATGTATCTGGCAAACTTTTGTCAGTGATTTAAGTCTGCGTTTCGGATCACCGGTTCATATAAATAAGAAGCGATGTGAGTGATAACTTTTAATATTGAATACTATCTGTTTGGGTGATGAATAATAATTCATACGCGAGCTCTGTTCGTTGTTAAATAAATAAGTAACATTAATCATAAAATGACATTGTTAAAAATAAACAAAATGTCTTCATTTTCGTTTTTGCTGTTGGTATTTGCCATTCTTATCCAGCCTAGTTTGAACTATAGAAAAATTGAACATCCCGGGCCCAGGTATCCACCGACAAAAGGAGAAATCTGGCCGAAGCCGAGATCTGAAGTTAAATACGATAAACAGCTGACTATCGATCCCAAGCAATTCGAATTTCAGGTAATATTCAAATTGAGAACATTTAACATTGTTTAATAATAAAAATGCAACTTTGAATACAATAACTAAAATTATTTAATTTAACATAAGATTCCAAGATTTGAATTTGGAAGGATAACAGTTTAAATTGAAAATTATTTAATTCAATTGAACGATTCCACACTTTGAATTTTTAAGGACAATAACTTTGGTTGAGTTTGCGATGTATTAACAAATAATTAGTTAAATAAACTATAAGTTTAAAATACTTATTTTGTATTTTCGATTGATTCGGCAGTAGTTTTATACATATTATATAAAATTAAATGTGATAACTAAGTTTCGGCATTATTATCAAATTTCATTTTGTATTAATTATTCTGTTCATTTCGGAAATATTTTTACACCTATTGATTATAAAAGGTGATACAGATATAAATTAAAGAAGGTTAGATTAGTTTGCAGCGTTAGTAGTCGCATGAAATTAATGGTTTTCATAATAATATTAAAAGGGACATCTTATTTTTTTATTGTTAGTAATAATTTTTTTATTTACTTTTATTTAATCCGATTGTAGTAACGTCCATCAATACTTCCAGTGGGCAATTACAATTTTTAAGAAATCCTCTTTCTATATCAATCAGCAATCGGTTTCCTAACGCTTCAAAGTTTATCATTAAAGAATTGTTATATATTATGCACCTTATTTAATACAAGTTCTTATAAGATTATAATATATCGTATGTATAATAGTATCTAGATGTAGATATCTAATCTTTTTAGTTCTGAGATATCGTATTTTTACGAATTTGTACATAGTTGGGAACCAGTGACAGTTTAAGCGCGTGTTTTTCGAATTACTAAAACTGTATTTAAAATAATATATGGATTATATAAAATATATAATATTTTGAGGCCCAATGAAAAATGTGTACAAAATTTACTTTATTTTCCTGAATACTTGTCCTCCGAAGATGTACATTTTAGTAAAAATGCTATATTTCATAACTCCGAAAACCCAGATATGCCCGTTTGTTATTAAGCATATTGATATAGAATATTGACTGATAGACACCACTGATTAAGAATTATTTACATTTATATTGATACATCTGTAGTTTTCAATAAAGTAATTTTATTATTATAATAATGGCAATTGTTTATTAGTTAAACAAAATTCAATAACAAAAGCTCTTGTCATTTCTTGGTTAAATATACATTCGTTATCTTTTAACACTGAGGTAAAATTCAATGTATAACAGGCTGCTAAAAAGAATAGGGTTCCATTAAATTTGACCGTGTAATTTCAATTGAATTGGATATAGTTAATTATGTTGTCGATAATTTTTGGGTTGTGTTATATAATATATGTACTAAAGTATACTCTTTTCGATGCATTTGGCAGTAATTTTGTTGGAAGTTCATTTTTGATATCATTGTGTTATTATGATAAACTGAGTTTGTTAGTAGACTTGCAGTGTTTTGTCTAATAATGCTTCTCGTTTTCTCAAAGAGGCGACGCACGTACAACATTTTGTATCACAAGAAATGGAATAACATAGTTATCAAATGTAATTTTGTTTAAATATTTTATGACAATGTTATGTGTTTTAATTATTGTGTTTATTCAATATTATATTAAGTTGTAGGAGCGTATATATTTTGGCGTTTTTTCAGTCAATGTTAAATACATGCATGTCAAGGTGAGTTAATTTAGCGAATCATATAAATAACGGCACTTACATAAACTCGTTTTTGGCTATTCAAATGACCGTTTTATTTTTACTTCCAGTGGAGTCTTATGTAAATTTGTAATCTGATACCTTGATTGTAGGTCGCACGTTCACACTGGTCTCCCAACTAACAGACGTTGTTCAACGAACAATAGTTGATAGTCGGTCACTCGTTTTTTCGCTTTAGAGACGATAACATAATGATATGATTTGGTGGGAATTATTTCACTAATCAGTCGCTCTATTTATGGCTACTTTGTAGAGTTATAGAGGCGGGTGGAAAACAGTGACACAACAAAAAGCTTTGCCACCCGGGGCGGTCCATGGTTTTACCACCACTTCAATCTTCTTTCCATTTTTTTTTAAATACTCAATAGTGGGGAAATTGTCGCGCATTGTGTTAAATTTTGTATATAAATTGTCGTTGCGTTTTCAAAATCCGCTGTTTTTTTTCTTCAAATTATTGCTGTCGTCTCAAAACATGTTGAAATACAATACAAATTACAATGTCTGTCCTCGACAAAATCAACAAACTTGTAAAGCAATTCTAGAATGCCTTATATCGTTATATCATAATAGTTTTTTTTCTTTACGGGTGCGATGTTTTTTTTAATGCAAAAATTCGATTTCGGGAAAATATGCTAATTTATTATTTTGTAATTGATGTTGAAGAATCAAGAGTTTATGTAATATATAAAAGTAAATTATGTCAGCTAGTCACAAAACACACATACGACAGAAAAAAAGCATAATGAAGAAAATAAAGCTTGCATAATTCTGTAAATAAAACATTTTTGATTTGATTACTACGTCCAAAATTTTCTATTCAAACATACCGCCCTCAAATAGCGACACCCTAGGGCAGTGGTTCTTAACCGGTGCACCGCGAAAAAATCCCCATAATAGTGAAAAACGAAAAATCCGCAAAATAGTGTAAGCCGAAAAAGTAAAAAAAAAATATGTTCACATATTTTTTTCGACCTCTTAATTCTGGTGCACCACCACTTTTTCCCATGATCAATAGTGCACCGTGACTTCGAAAAGGTTAAGAAACACTGCCCTAGGGCCTAGGCCAGAGGTGGGAAACCCGCGGCCTTCTTGCCAATTCTGGAAAAACGAGGTTTGGAGATATCTGGGAAAAAGTAAAGCGAATAGAGGATTTCAAATTCCTGGATTAGCTAAAAAAAAAACGAGGTTTGGAGATATCTGGGGAAAAAGTATAGCGAGGAAAAGTAGGGTAAGGGATTGAATATTAATCAATCCCGTCCTATGTTTATTGCGGCCTTATGTCGAATCAGAAAAATGAATGCGGCCTTTAGAGAAGAAAAGGTTACCCACCTCTGGCCTAGGCGATTCGCCTCCTTCCTACGCCAATGGTAGAAAGTAATAACAACGTCACACACGTATTTTCCTGTGTATATAATTCTATTCAATGATCGAAAAATCAATGTTTGATAGTGTATTTCAGGGATTAGAAGATTTTACCTCGAAACCGAGTTGGAGATAGAAAAAACGTTTTACGTTTATTACGTATATAACCATATTTAATATGTAAAAAAATTACGTTTTAAATATTCAAGAAAAAACCCGTGTCTTCAATTTTGAGTGCAAAGCCTGACACACAGTTAGAATCTTATTTTTACTGCACATTAAAAATCAATGAAAAAATACAATATGAGAATGAGGTCATTAAATTACAAGTAGTCAGTGGAAATAAAAAAAATGTATGTGACTTCAATATCTGTTTCCAGAAATCATTAATTAATCTGAAGATGATTCTCAAAGAATAGAAAAACGTGTTACAATTAGTAATACAACGAAGATATAACAAATGTATCAATTTAAATGCTATCTTTAAATATTATCCAAAAATTTACCGCCAAACTATTTACGATTTTTTGAGCATTTAAATATAAAAGTAAGTTTAAGTGGGCTGTATTAAATATTATAACCCTACTATGTCGTAAAAGCTTACGACAATCTAAATATTCTATCATTGAACATAATTGAAATGTATGTAAATTACCCACATTTTATGTTTTCATCACACTATTGTCCTGCGGTAACTGGTTTTTATTTGGTATGCACAAAACGAATTCAATGTTGACATGCTAATTTATTACTTTATCTTCAAACAAACGTTTTTTTCAGGTTTTTGGGATTCACCGATTCACTGAATTGTGTTTATCTTAGAAAATAATAATGATCGTAAAGCTGTAAAATTGAACTCTTCTTTTCAGTAGCGGACTGGCAATATTACCATGTTTCTCTATGATAACTTGATATGTTAGTGGTGATTGAAAGAGGAAAACTTTTTAAAGGCGGGGGAACAAATATATTTTTGCCCTAGGGCCCTCTTTGACTCCTGATAAACAATATTTTTAGAACCAGTCCACCACTGCCTTTTCTTATGAGATTAAAAAAGTCGATGGCATATATTCATACGTAAAACGTAGCGAACAGCAAAATTAGTATTTTGAAGAATGAAAAGTAGATAATGTAATTTAGAGAACAATGTAATCCTTTGTTTTCGTTTTTTAAGGGTTCCCAACCACGACGAATGCGAGACTTCGTAAAAGATTGAACTTTTTGTGTCATGACTTGTAAAAAACGAAAATGTGAGAAAACATGTGCGATTCTCGATGACGGAAAATTGTGTTTTTTGTTAATCGTTTTGATTTATGGCAAAAGTAACCGACAAAATATGTATTATAGTAGTGGCCGGGAACCTATGCTAATGCTACGCATGCCACTGGGTGGCACGCCTTGAATTTAAAAATTAAAAACTTAAAACCATGAACCAAAAATTGAAGTGTTAGCTTCCATATTTGAACCTCAAAAGAGTCACTAATGTATTTTTTTATGATGTTTTTAAGTAGCGTGTATTATTACATTCAAATAAAATTGTCTTAATATCCAATGGTGTCCGGTGCTTTGAATTACCTCTTTCATGGCACGCCAATGCATTTGGGTTGCCGACCGCTGTTATATAGGATTACTATCGATGGAAATACAGTTAATGTCTAATTGCTCAATATTATTTTCGGAAAACTGTGTTTTATATTATACACATTCAATATGTATATAAATAATATATTTAATGTTATTGTTTGAATTCTATGTGTATTATAATATTTTACTAATTGCATAGATTTCTAAACAAATCACGTAGGTGAACAATGTCTCTCCAGTTTTAATATCGAATGTGGAAAGGAAAAAGGATTTAACCCAGAGGGCTTTTTCGATAATCACAATGTATCAAACTTAATACACGTTCTGTCAAAAGAACCCAAGTTGCAAATGCCGAATTAGTATCTAAATTTAGCTTTTAAGATGGAAAAAGATGACCTTGTAAAAAATTAAAAACAAGAAAAAAGACTGAAATAAAGGTTTTCCCTCGACAATTTCTTTAATCAATATTATATTATGTCAATTAAAAACCAGTTCAGAAGTCTCCGTGCACTTCAAGGTTGTGCATAATTCATTATTTGTATATAGCCCAAAATCATCAAAACACGTTTTTTGAGCCTCCTGTTAAAATTTTATATGTGTGGGTTACGTCCTTTTTCCTTTCTACAGTCGATATGCAACACGTTATTGTATGAAAAGATGTAATATATTTTTTTTTATGTATTAACCACATTTTGAAATAAAGATCCACAATTGATTTCACTTATCACAAATATTTTCATCCATTTTCAAATTGATGCAGGGTTATTTATTTAAAATTGTAAGATTTATAACAAGATGTACTTAACTAAAAAAAAAATAAGATTTATGAAAAGAATTTATAAATAATGATACAAATTATAAATGAAATGAAGAACCTCTCAAAAATAAATACATCTGATTTGTAAAAAAAAAATAAACATTAATACTGTAAGAAATGTAAAATGAGTTAAAAAGAATATTTTAAATATTAAGTGTTTTATTTTTTAATATGATGACATTCCATCAACAATTGACAGTGAACAAGGTGTTTCTAAATTTATTATGCAAGAACCTTGCATTTCTTGGGATATTCATTGGTATTTAATTTATAATGGGTAATGTCATTGAATATTTATCTTTTAAATTAACTCTTATTTTAAAATGTTTTTTTCGCATGCATATGTGAGCTGAGTATTTTCATGCATGTTTTTCGATGATAAAGTAATAATAAATATTATGCATGTTTACACGTAGAATATTGGCGTCGATTGTCCACTGCTCACAGAGACTCTCGATCGCTACAAGACAGTTCTGTCTCGCATGTACAGAATCTATCAAAATGGGTTGCTCGGAAAGAATCAGGAAAATCAGACACTTCCACTGGTGCAGGTGAAGGAAGTTTCAACCACAAGATTAGCCATGAAGTCTCTGACTGTCAATCTTACAAGTCCTTGTGAAATTTGGCCACTCTATGGAATGGATGAGAAGTGTAAGTGGTTTTTTTTTGTTGTTTTTATATTAACTTCAAGTAACTGACACGTGATATTAATACAAACGTAATAAACACTAATACTTTCGATGGTTTCGGCGGTAACTTTGTGGAAGTTCATTTTAATAGAAAATTTAAATTAACTTTGATTATTCCACGTATTGTGTCATATAAATTCATTGCATACAAATATTAAATTCACACTAGAAATCGAGCAACAAAAAACCTTAAATTTTCTTGACATAACAATAAAGAAAAATAATAGCAACAGATTAGAATTTGCCATTTACAGAAAGCCTACTTATACAGATGTCGTCATTCACCATCAATCAATTCACCCGTGGTCGCAAAAACTCTCATCATTCCATGCAATGATTAATAGATTAGTTAACATCCCTCTCACTAAAGTCAACTTTGAATTAGAGTTAAACATTATTAAACAGATAGCTGTAAATAATGGTTACAACACAGACGTAGTAGTTAACTTACTTAAACGTAAGCAAGTTAAACAACTCATAGTAAATAATATTTTTTCAGGAGAGAAGAAAGCAAACGATAATATTAAAAACTGGCGTAGAATTATTTATTTAGGAGACATCTCGTCAAAGATAGTTAAATTTTTGCCAGACAATATAGAACCCGCGTTTTATACAGTAAATAATTTAGGTAAAATTTTATTGAACAGTAAAGATCGCGTAGATTCATCGTCACAGAGTGGTATCTATCGACTCTCTTGTGGAGACTGTCAAGCGTCTTATGTTGGACAGACAGGTAGAAACTTTAATATTAGAATTAAAGAACATATAAGATGTCTAAAAAGTAACAATTTTTCTGAGTTTGCCAATCATTTAATAGAAAATAATCATAATTTTAATCAGATTTGTAATTTAGAAATACTCCACCGAGTAAATAAAAAGGGTTTAAAGATGAATAGCTTAGAATTTTTAGAAATTAATAAAACTCTTAACAAAAAAGAAATATTATTAAATAATATTCTTAATAGCACAGGCGGTTCCCCGTTACTCAAATTGTTTCCAATTAATAGAGTAATCACAAACCTAGATGATTGACTGTAGCTCATTAGTTTTAATAGTTTGTAATGTTTAACGTCATTAGTAGTATGATTAAATTTGTTTGCACTGTTTCGATTTTATAATCCCCTCTTTGCTTCCATTAAAAAGGAAAAATCCCATTCTGATTGTTTACAACTCATTAGTAAAATTAGTATCATTATCTGTTTGCTTTATTTCGATTCTACACCCCCCTCCTTGCTCCTCTTAAAAGGAGAAAAAAAACCCAATCCATTTTGTAATTTTATAATTTTAAAATGTTAGAATCAATCTTGCTTCAATACTTAAGCAAACTTTGCGATAGTAAGTCTGAAGATGCCTCTGAAAGAGGCGAAACACGTGTCACAGTTAGTTACACAATACGTGGAATAATCAAAGTTAATTTAAATTTTCTATTAGTAATAAACACTATTTTTTTGAATGAAAGAAAGATAATATAATGAGATTGATTGTTTCCAAATGAAATCTTTAAATGTTTATAGCCTGCAATTCTCTCGTACGCTTACAAATGCATTAAAAAATGAATTATTAAACATATATCAAATACAAGTTTTCAAAACAAATGTCGTTTTTAGTAGGAGTCTTCACGAAAAAACATTTTTCTATCCGCTCTGGCAAAAAAATAAATTTAAGCATCTATATTTTCAACCCGTTAACTTTCATCTTTGCTAAACATTTAAATATTATAGAAGTTTTCCTTCAAATACCCTTGGAAAATCATGTTTATATTGCTTTTTACTAGTATTTATGAAAAATGAAATAACAAAAATCTAACGAGCATTGATAGTCCTTGTTTGAGAGCAAAAATATTTGTATTTGATCAAATTTTAAATAAAATTGTGACACATATACAGGTGTTGGGGAACTTTTTCTGATATTACTATATTTGTTGACAATGTCATAAGCCCCTTATGTTGAAAGCAAATAATTATACAGAATCTAAAAAGATTGAAAGAGAAAATGATGATTTTTTTAAAACCAGTTCTGATTTCATAAAATTGTGAAATGAAGTACCTTATATAAGCAAATGTGTTTTACTTTTATAAACATAATGCCTTTCCACCAGGATCCCACAGCGGACACCATAAAAGTTATTAATTTAAGGTTTAATGTTCATTCATCATTCTCATGATTTACCCTATTGAAGTAATTTACCTTAATTCCCCTACCTTTGCCCTAAATTGTCTGTAGAAATGTTATATCTGCTCACACTGATTGATATTCAGCTATTCTCTTCTCACTCTGACTCATTATGCTCGTCGAGCGATATTTGCAATAATATTGTGCAAGCCCTCATAAACAGCTATGTAGCAAATGAGTGGTTCAGAGGTTTGTAAACCCTCACCCCTTGGCGACGGTAATACTGTTTGAGTATTTTTGCTATATGTATTACATATTTTCTATGTATACTGTTTTTTTTATTTCTAATTCATAAAAAAAATGTTTGACGTATATGTAGAAATGGTTAATTTGAATTTTATTCCCACAGATTCCCTTCAAATCAACAGTCCGTCTTTGCCAGAAAACTCTCAGGTTCTGGAGAGCAAATCTATATGGGGAATCATGAGAGGGCTCGAGTCATTCGTACAGCTGATACACTTCGATAAAGAAGCAAATGTAAGTATTTATACTATCAACTGCTCGACGGACTGTCAATATCATATTTGAATTATTTAAATTTTGTTTGCAAATTATCAGTAAGGAACGGAAACAATACAACGGCTGAAATATAGAATGTCAACAACAATTGATTCTGTATAAGCATAAGAAAAATGAGATTTAAATTAAAAATAACACAGTGAAGGTATAATGCATTGTAATTGTAAAAAAAATATATAATCCAACAAGGAAGCACAAGATAAACGTCAGTTGGAAAAATGTACATTCGAAAAGTAATTTCAGGTATTTTTTCTGTATTAATAAGACATATTCCAAAAAAACTGCTTTAGGAAAATTTATCCTTAGATAATACATTTCGTTTGGTAGTTTATATAGTTACTTCGATGAATATTAAAAAAAAACAGCAGATTGAAATAAGCCATTAAGATGATACCTAATATAAAAAATAGCCTAGTGACGACTCTCATGTTCTATATGTTTGGTCAAAATTCTTAGTAATCAAGAAAAAATAATTATATGTTTTGAATATATATTGCACAATTTATTTATTTATTTAAATTTATTTATTTTAATTTCGATATGAATGAAGTGACACCAAAGTTGTTTACTTTGAAGTTATAAAAATAGAAATTCACTCAGCCATCTATAAATTTTAATCTAATTTATTTTCTTATTATAAATCAGCCTATGTTTTGATTTCGTTGGAAGCATATTATCTTATTTTATAATATTAAAAAAATCAATCACTTAAAATTCTTTTAATAATCAATCTGTCAACAATTTGGGGGCAAGAAGGTAATCAGTGTAACCATTTATCACACTGGGATTGATTGCCTGTCAGTAGCCAGAGTGGCCTTAAAATCATTGGTGACATATTTTGATTTGCAATGTGCAAAAAGTAACTTATGTAGTTATCTAAAAAATAAAGACATCTGTGAGATAGGAATGTAAATTTAAGTAAATTCATGAAAATGTAAACTTTTTACAGTGTTCAGGAAGTCATTATCATAATGGTGACTTAGCAAGCTTTGTTTTACATTTTAGGATAAGGATCAGGACTTAATATATTTTCTCACAACAATTTTTACATTTATTAATGATATGACTAGAAATAAAATAATTCTCTCGAAATTCATGAAAAACATGAAAAAACGTTATAGAAACGTACCAGTTCGTATATAATTTAAAATTTCGACTGAAGGAAACTGATCGTTGAAGTACAAAATCAAAATGAAAATAATTCTAAACTACTAGTTTGTTATAAAAGCATGAGTATTGTTTTCTAGTATGAGAAAAGAAGCGCCGTTTTACAAAATTGTTTTTTATACTAACTGTTCCCAATTTAGTACAAGTGTAGATTCCTAATGAAGCTTATATCAATGGAAGTAGTTCTTCCAGAATTGGTTGACATTCAATTGCTCAAGCTCTCTTTTTAGTAGAGAATATAGAAACATAGATGAACCTAGTACAGGACTAGTAGTAAGCTAATTGATCTTGCTATGTTCTGTTTTTAGGACAGGATTAGTGTGATGGAATGTAGGAATAACAAAATGATATTCGTATTATTTTTTTCAGGATATGATTATGAATGCAACAGCCATTGAAGATTTTCCTCGTTTCACTCATCGTGGACTTCTTCTGGACACGTCCCGCCATTTTATCTCAATATTTAACATCCGTGACATCCTCGATGGAATGGCTATGAACAAACTGAATGTTTTCCATTGGCACATTGTTGATGATCAGAGTTTCCCCTATGAAAGCAAGACGTTCCCATCTTTGAGGTAAAAAATATCAAATGTCTGATAAAAATCACAAAAAACAGAAATAATCACTCTGGAATATCCAATTCAAGCAGACCATGCTTTAAAATTCAGTGCAATTTTATTTTGATAGTTTGAATTATTGTTTATATTAAAGCATCACAATTTTACAGATAACGTCTTTCCATAATGAATATTATCACCACACAAGTAAATTAAAACCATAATTTGTTAATTTAAAAGTAGTTTTTGTAGAAGGTAACTAACTGTTAACAATTATTGCATGAGTAACAGAAATAAAATATTATACATTTAGAAAGAATAAACATATTTGTTGATGCTGATTCCACAATTTTATAAAATAATTTTTCCAGAATTTATGGGGAAGAGTAAACAGTTCCGAATAGATGGAATATTTATAATTTTATTTTTTAAGACATTTAAATCAATATTTCTGTATTCCATCACTTGTTTGAAGACAGAACTCAGATTTTGACATTATAATGGAGACAAAAAATAAAGATTGTTTTTTTTACAGTGAAAAAGGTGCTTACCATCCACAACTTGTGTATTCACCGAAAGATATTAGTGCTTTGATTGAATATGCAAGAGTACGAGGAATAAGGGTTATTCCTGAATTCGATACACCTGGTAAAAAAACCTATAATATTAATATAATAATGTGTAACACAAATAACATTAAATAAGTATGAAAAGTGCTGTTAGATACTGCACTCAATAATACCAATCACACAAATAATTTTCTTTGTTCAGGTCATACTAGATCATGGGGGGTAGCTTACCCTGAACTCTTGACTGAATGCTACGGGAAAGACGGAAAGCCCAACGGTGATCTCGGTCCCATAGATCCTGCCAAGGAAAACGTGTATTCGTTCATGAAAGACTTGCTCAAAGAAGTGGTGGAATTGTTTCCGGAACCCTACATCCATCTTGGAGGAGACGAGGTCGACTTTGATTGCTGGTAAATATATCACTGGAAATGTAAAAGTAAAATTGATTACATTGTTGAAACTGGAATATGGAATTTACGCCCCCAAAGAGAAGCAATATGTGTTAGTTTAGTTGTATCTTTCCCCTCCCTGCGTTAAAAATGAAAGAAAAAAATATCTCTCTTAATTCTCGCTCATCATGTGAATGAAGAAGATTTTTTTTGAACTATGCATCAAGACCATCAAGTTTAGTTCGTAAGCAAAAATTTAATCAATGAACATTAAACATGTTAATTTTAGTATTGAGAAAGACAGAAAGATCATGTAAGGAAAGAACCGATGTCAGATGCTTCAGTATCTGTGAGTTTCAGAGAAAAATTAGGCATGAAGTAAACCTCTTCGGTCTCAGCCTTTGCAAAATAACAAATAATACAACATATATTCATAGCGTTTTTTCTTGAATATATATTTTTCATGAACACACATAATATATTATACTAAAAGCTTTTATCTCTCTTGAAAATTGAATGTTACCTTTAGACAGTAAATTTACAACTTTAGGGTTGAAAATTGACTTGCATTTGGACAGCGGTTGCCCGTTCCACATACCATACTGACATAGCATTAACACTTGTATATTTTCTTCCATAGGGAGAGTAACCCAAACATCACAAACTACATGATGAAAAATCAAATACAAACGTTCGAAAAGTTGGAAGAGGTCTATATTCAAAAAATAGTCGACATTGTAGATGGTCTGAATGCGAAATCTATTGTGTGGCAAGAAGTGTTCTTTAATGGTGTTAATTTACCTGAAGGAACAGTTGTTCACGCATGGACTGGAGATCAGAAGGAACTGTTGTTTAATGTAAGTAAATGAACATTCACAATATATTAGTAACATTCAAAAGAAGAAGAAGAATTTTCTATCCTTTTTATTTTTGATACATTCTTTAATCTGCTAATTCATTTTTAAAATTAACCACTGAAGGGTTCTTATGAAATTTTCTCTTTGAATATGTATGACTTGATCTAAAATGTGTTAACATTTATTTGAAAATTGTAAAGTTGATTCACCGATGAATGAATAAGTATATTAAGAGAATGTATTTATCGACTAAGAATGTAAGTAACCCATTTTTTTTAGATTACAGAGAAAGGCCTACCAACTTTATTGAGCTCTTGCTGGTATCTTGATCAACTATCTAACGGTGGAGATTGGGAAAAATTCTACAATTGCGATCCTCATGATTTCTCCGGAACCGATGCGCAGAAGCAGTTAGTCATAGGCGGAGAAGCTTGCATGTGGGGAGAAGTAATAGATGATGATAATGTTCTTATCAGGTAATAATTTATAAAATACAATTAATAAAAATAATAAAACATTTTTAGTACTTTTTCCACATAAAATTTATTAGATCAGGACCGGTTTCGCTCATCGCGAGCATTATCAACTGATAAGAAAAATATATAAACAGTGATATTTATACAAATTTAAATTGAAATAAAAAGGTGTAAGCAACTATTAACAATTTAAAGGATTAGCAAATTACATTATAATTACACAAAATTAAAATGCTTAACACCCAAAACAATTAAAAAATCATCATCAAAGAATAATAAATCTAAGTGGCAAACGATATCAATTATAAACACAATTAAAATTTGGGAAATTTTTACACAAAGTGAAACACTACATTACTAAAGTAAATATCCTAATGATGATTTGGTGTTTTTCCCGTTTCCAAGCAATGATGTACTTCAACAAAATCAGCAGTAATGAAAGTAATTTGCTAATCCTTTAAATTGTTAATAGTTGCTTACATCTTTTTATTTCAATTTAAATTTGTATAAATATCACTGTTTATATATTTTTCTTATCAGTTGATAATGCTCGCGATGAGCGAAACCGGTCCTGATCTAATAAATTTTATGTGGAAAAAGTACTAAAAATGTTTTATTATTTTTATTATAATGCCATTCCTCCAAGTATTGACAGTGAACACCTTAAAAATACAATTATCTAGGATCTAAGAGAACCATAAAAAAATCAGTGAAAAGGTGACACAATTGGTGATTGAAAGAATTATTCTTTTAGTGCCTTTTATATACCAGCTGAAAAAGATCAAAGCGAATTGAATATCTCAACAAAGTCTTTGAGAATTTCCATAAATGAGTCGTAACATTTGTGTGTACGACAAAGCCTTTTCTAAAGTATTGTTTGTTTTATAATATTGTGTAATATAAAACTAAACAATAAATTATGTATATATCATTCAAAATGAATTCAAACTACAAACACACATATACTTCTGTGTGATTTTTATTTTGGATGTGTATTAAATTCATATTAGACTACTAAAAACTCATATTTTGTCCTATGCAATATTGTCGTGAACTCTTTTGTCATGAGCGCCTTTGTCGGTGTACACATTTATCTGTGTGGCTTTGACATGCAACCCTAGGTATGAAATACAAGGACTGCTCAATGCTTTATGACCTTTACTGTTTCAGCTCTGTTGGAGTAAATTAAAAGACTTTCAAGCAATTCATGACATTATATTAGGAGAGTGTAAATATTAACCTGTAGAAACTTTTCCACTTTTCTGACCAAACCTTTTTATTATTCCTACTTTACTATTTACTTAGCAATAATTTGAATCAAATTTTACATTTTCAATCGATAAAATACTTGTGGCATTAAAACATTACTGATATTTATTTTTAAAATATCTAGTTAGCTCTATGTAAACTTTAATACTTGATCGTTTTACAGAATTTTCCCTCGAGTAAGTGCTACGGCTGAAAAATTATGGTCCAGTGAAAGCGTAAATGACACTGCTGAAGCAAGACACCGTCTTGAGGAACACTATTGCCGGATGAACAAGCGAGGTGTCCGAGCTCAACCCCCGAGTGGCCCTGGATTCTGCATATAATTTTTATTTTCATGGTTATGTACTTGAATAAATTGAAGTCTTAGTAACATTTGAAATAAATGTTATCAGCAAATCGCTAGGCAAGATTTAAAATATTTTTGTATTTGTACTATAAATTTTGTATTTAAATAATAAAATAAGTGTCATAAAAAAAGCTTTTTTTTATTTATTAAATATAGTTTCATACCCAAAACAACACTAAAATTGCTGGTTTTAAAGCCAAGCTGTTAATGCTTCAAACATTACAATTATGCAAAAATAAAAATGATGTTTTAACTTTCTTTCAACTCATCAATCTTAAAAATAAGTGTAGCAAGAGTGATTGTTTAAATACTAGTTAGTCTATTTTTATCTTTTCCAAAAAGAGTAATTGAGCGTTTGAATAGAAAATTCCATCAGTTTACATGATTTGAAAAAAAATATTAATTATATTCGATTTGCGGAAATTGTTGAAAAAAAAATATCAAGATTATCAGCTCAAAATTTGAAGTGATCATAAATGAAGCTTCCTATTTATCTTATTCTGAACATACAAAACAGCGAGAAATATTTTATAAAAGTTGTTTCTATGCTATTTAAGCACTTGCTGGCTTGAAAAATATACGTGCAAGTATAAAGATTACAAAGTCAGTTTACTGGCAGCATTTAATTTAATAATCTCAGCTGGTAGCATTCAATTTTACGTCACTTATTTCACAATAATTATTTGACAAGTGCCGGCAATAAACTTTTACATACTTTGCTGACTTAGCTGAAAAGTGAAAATAAATCTACTAGTAAAATGGCATGCAATACTATTGAAATCGACGGAAGTGTCCTGGAAGGGGTAATTATTTTTTATAACATTTTGGCCCAAATAATGTTCACTGTTGTAATAATTCAAGTCTTTACACAAGATATTTGCATCAAAATATTTATCTTTTTAAAATTGATCGGAATGACATTCCTCGAATACAGTTTTAAATTTTAATATTTTAGTGTGAAAAATAATTACTTCAAAACCATCTGGGCACAAGCTGTTAATTATTGAATGTATTATTCTAATTATTTTTAACTTAACTTAACTGTATATTTTTCTGAAGAATTGTTTTTGAAATAAATATTATTGTATTTTTTTAAGGGAGGTCAAATATTACGTATGTCAGTGACGTTGAGCGCTCTTTGTGGAGTTGCGATAAGGATTTGCAAAATACGTGCCGGAAGAAGTAAGCCAGGATTGGCAGCGCAGCATTTAAAAGGTTTTTTCAGAATGATTTCTTTGAATTTTATATCCCTTACATAGGGAATTTTGGTTTAAATATTGTTTCTATTCTAACACTGTATGAAAAAAATCAGGGCTACTTCTTAGTGTTTTTTTTAGAAACAGCGATAGTCTACATCTCTGTGCATAAAAAGCATTATTCAACTTGGACAATTATCGAGTAATATTACGTTCTCACAATTACTTTTGATTAACATTTCTGTGTTGTAGATTGTCGTTGGAGATGTTCCTGCTTTATGATAATTATAATAGATTATTTTCTATAATTAAATGTGCAATAATCATGATAAGATAAGATGTTTGTTATTATTTTGCCCCAAAAATTTAAACGTAGTCATTGTTACAATATTGAATATCATTGTATAATTAAAGATTTTATCTTTGCATCAGTCAATTACGTGGCAAAAATTGAATTTATTACACACACTTCCAGTGCTGGCGCGAGGTTATTAGGCATTTTTATTGGCACGCCCCCTTTTTAACAAACTCTCTCATTTTTTTTTTGAAATAATGAATAAAAAATAATTCAGGATCATTATAAATATATTTTTCTTAAGCGTATGGTCTCCTAATGGAGGTTTTTCTACGAGAACTGTTTGTTACTCAGCCGCTCAACTTCTCTTTTTCGAAGTATTTAGAATACGATACACAATTACAACGAACAGGTACAAGCATCGAAATAAAATAAAACATACTATTATTTAATGTTATTAAAGTATAAAAAATAATTTTAATACTCTATTTATGTGTCCGTGTCCCCTAATGGTTTAAGCCATATATGGGCAACCACCGGTCCGCGGGCCGGATCTGGATGTATTAGAGAAAGAAATTAATAGTTCCAGGGAGGGATTAAATAATGGAGATGACACGGGTACTTGTAGTGGCTCCACTCTATTAGTTTATGATCACCATATAATAAATAGCAACGTATTTTATTTAATTTAATATTACTTTATTATGTTTAATAACTTGGTCCGGCCCTTAACTCGGAGACGGACTGATAATTTGGGCCCTGACCTAGGAAAGGTTGCCCATGACTGGTTTAAGCCCTAGGCGGTTGTCTATTTCGCCTGTTTGGTGACCCTGGTCCTGCTCACTTTTCACTTTTTGTGAGCAATTTCAACTGATACAGTTCTGTTTATAATATATTGTATTGAAAAATATGTTCTATATTTTTATTGAAAAAATTAAAATATATTCACAATATTTCAAAAAGAAGCATTCAAAATCTCTATCTAGTGTCAATTACGTTTTCATTTTCTGTCGCAGAGCGCAGACAATGAAGATTTTATATTGAAGTTTCATCAAGCACCCTAATACATTTGAACATTTTTTTTTCGTGTTAAGCCTCCAATGCAGCGAATGCCAAAATTTAGTTAGATAAAAATATATTAATACAATTATTATTATCGATATATTATAATTATGTTTTGCAGATAAAATTAAATTATAATTGTCGAACATATTCTTTCAAATCTTTTCAATAAATTAAAAATATATTTTAATAAGAACACAATAATCCTTTGTACTTCATTCCACTTTATTTAATATGTCAGGACCGGTTTCGCTCATTGCGAGCATTGTCAACTGATAAGAAATATAATTTAACAATGCTATTTATACAAAATTGAAAAGTTATACACAACAATTGGCATTGAAAAGAAATTGCCAATTACATTAAAGTGATTCTAAAATAACACAAAATTAAAATTTTCAACACATCTAACATATAATTAAAAAGTCATCCCAGATTCATCTGAATTTATTAATCTGGGATGACTTTTTAATTATATGTTAGATGTGTTGAACATTTTAATTTTGTGTTATTTTAGAATCACTTTAATGTAATTGGCAATTTCTTTTCAATGCCAATTGTTGTGTATAACTTTTCAATTTTGTATAAATAGCTATGTATAAATAGCAAAATTGTTAAATTATATTTCTTATCAGTTGACAATGCTCGCAATGAGCGAAACTGGTCCTGACATATTAAATAAAGTGGAATGAAGTACAAAGGATTATTGTGTTTTTATTAATATAATGCCTTTCCACCAAGTATTGACAGTGAACACCCTAAAAGTGATAAAAATATATTCATTAAATCTGAAACTTGATAACACTAATCTAATAAAAAATATTATTACCGTGCATCAATAACTCACTGAGTGTTTTAAGCCATTAAGCACACAATAAAATGAATAATGTAAATAATATTATGCATTATTTAGTGATGGTTTATGCACAAAAAAATAAAAATAGAGAGAAAAAATATCAGAGATAGATATGGAGGTATCTCAACAGAAGTGGTCTTTTTTCGAGTTTCAAAATCTTTCTTTTTTGAGAGAGTAGTAGGGATAGCAGGATAGAGTAGTAGGGTTAGGACTGGACCAGTGGTTAACTAATCGCTCTCTCTAAGTCCTGTTATTTAAGTATTGGAAGGATGAAAGGGAATATTTACGTATCACAAATACCCATGCCTTTACACAGAAATTGATTAATCAATATAGAAAATGCTGTTCATACTGGGATTTGAAGCCATGAGATCCGTCATGAAAACCAACACATTGACCGCTATGCGACGGACCTGACTATATAATATAAAAAATCACAAAAATTGGTTTAGTTAATATTTCTGTGTTGATGTATAAATTTTTTTGATGAATCGAAATTACAATAAATTTCCTTGAAGATTAAGGCTTTGAATGTCTTCAAAGTTCGTAACTTTGAAGGCCTTTAATTTATTTTAAAATAATTTTAGTAGACTTTTGAATAAATAAGACATCTGTGCGGGTATAATATGTACTTAAATGAAACGAGACTGCAGAAATTGCACTCAATTAACATGAAAATGTAATCTCCAGGTACGTTATATACGGGTTTCAATTTACTTTATAGAAAATTTAACTCTTAATGGTTTTATTTGTAGGAATACTGTTGGTGAAAGATATGTGTGGTGCGCGAGTTCGCGGTGCTGAAATTGGATCCACTGAAGTTGAATTTATTCCCAGTCAAATAAAAGGAGGAGAGTATTTCGCCGATACTCATACTGCCGGGTAAAAATATAATTGAATTAAAGGAAATGCTTCGGAAAAAAGGACTCTAGAGTCACTTGAAAAACACTCGTAATGCTTAGAAGTAGATTTTGATATAATCTCTTCTGAGTCTAGAGATACAAATTATGTATATATTTTTCATTGAATATCTGCGTACCAGATACTCTAGTCATATTGTGTGGTATAGTATCTTAGCTGATGAAATTTCTTTTGGAAAGACTTACACTAAGCTCAACTTTTTGACAAAATTTTTGTTGAAAACTCACTCTAAAATGGGTGCTATGAAAAATAATCTAATAACTGACTTCGCCTACGGTGCAGACAATGCGACACATATATTTAGCTCTAGCAATTATTATTAATGCTGGCTTAAAGGTAGGTTATAAACAAATCGGAGGACAATTGACACTAAGCACATTTCTCACGTCTAGTATACATCATTTGGCAATAATCTTATGTATACATTTGTCCTTTTTTATTTTAGATCAATCAGTCTGCTTCTTCAGGTAGCGTTACCGTGCGCACTTTTCGCAAACGCTCCTGTCACCCTTCAATTGAAAGGCGGCACAAATGCTGAGATGGCTCCCCAAGTGGACTTCACTACGGAAGTATTCCGTCGAAACATGGAAAAGTTCGGGGCGACATTCGATTTTGAATTACATCGCAGAGGATATTTTCCCAAGGGTGGCGGTCATGTGACAGCGAGCATACCACCCATTAGATCCCTGACACCTGTCAATATGACCGATGTCGGTGTACCTAAATGCTTAAATGGGTGGAGTTATGTCGCTGGAACCCTTCCAATACAGGTAAATATTTGATCTAAAACACACATTTTATGTGCTGTACTACTTCTTGTTAAAAAACAAACAGAAAAAGACTTAGTTTTCCTGCGAGTCAAGATTGACTTAATTCAAAAATCTGAATATGAAATCTTTGAAGAAACAAGCATTCTTCCTGAAAATAACAATCATGATTCAACTATTGAATATTTTTAGCTTGCTTACCACATGGAAGATGGAGCGAAAAAAAATTTCAAAAGTCTACTAGATGGATGTCAACCAAAGATAGAATGTTACAAAGAGTCCTCTGAAATGGCGCCGCATAATGCAAACGGGATTATGTACGTTTTATTCATGATATATATAATCCTTGTTTTTCAATAAATTGTTTAAATATCATACCACATTCCTGACATATACATAAATACTTCATAATAGGCTTAATCATTACTATTAACTTTTGAATTATTGCATAATATAGATTTTATAACTTAGTTGTTCCATTGGTTGTGTTACTAAGTGTTACAAATGTCTCGCCTCTTTGAGAAACATCTGCATACTAAATCTTTTGTAAGGTCTTTATTTAAAGGTTGACATTGATTCTAATTATTAACATATAAATTATAAAATTACGTTGATTTTTTCTATTAGGGTTGGACAACAACATTAACAATACATACTTATTAAAATATCAATTGTTTTTGTTTAGAGGAGGAAATTTTATGGGAAATAAATAGCAAGCATGAAAGTGAAATACAGACATGAAAAATTACTGATGATAATGAATAGCTTAGAAGTCATAAAAACTAATCAATGCCTTGATAGAAATATTTTTTGTCACTCTCAAAAAGTGAACTAAAGTTTTGTTCGTTGTGGGATTTAAATAAGCTTTAGAAAAGTTGTCAATGTGATAATTTTAAAAGATAAAACCTTCCAAAGAGTTCTAAATGCTAAACTGCTTTCTTGCCACAGTCTAGATTTTAAAACACTTCCTGCTCATTCCCATTTGATTTACAAATTCTTCAATTTGCTTCAAAACTACAATCACTCACAGCCAATTGTTTAAAGATAGTTAAAATATTCCATTAGTCGTCCAATGGTTCATCGTAGGATTAAATCAACTGAATTTTGTAAAAATAAGATGTTATTTAATTTTATATTCCAGTCTAGTTTGTGAGACTACAGGCGGATGCATTATAGGCGGCAGTGGATTAGCCAAAAGAGGGTTGGATCCTTACTCGGTAGGATCTTCAGCTGCTCAACAGATTGTAGATACATTGTCGAGGAAGGCATGCGTTGATTCTTATACACAGGTAATTCAAAATGTTTTCCATTTCATTTAGTCCCTCTCCAAAATGCAATACGAAATACAGTGTAAATAATAAACTGGAGTTAAAAAATCTTTTTTTTTCAAATTGAATTATCCTTTATTGTGAATCTTCAAAAACCAGGTTAAACCGAATTTTAAGAAATATTAAAATTACAAAATCAATTTTTTCATAAGTCAGATTCTGTATATACTCTGAGCAGTAGCAGATTACGTACATGGGAGACCCCAAGCGCAATAAAATGCAAAAGCCCTGTTGTTCGATTAACATAAAAGCGTTGTAAAAGTCTTTGTAAAAAAAGAATGAATATTGAAAACTGTACGATGTTCGTTTTGAGGCCCTTAAGATTCAGAGGCCCCAAGCGGGTACCTTCTGCGCTTATGGGGTAATCCACCACTGACTCTGAGGATTTACAATTGAAGTTTGAACCTGGGTCAGCATGTGAATCAGCTCGGTTGAGTATTGACAGTCGTATTTAAAAAATACAATTTGGTTTATTTTCGTATCACGGGAAAATATTCTTAGCAAAAATTTTATTACTGAAATAATTCATTTCATATCAATATTATATTAGCTAACTTTGTAAATCTCATTCAAAATTGGACAGTGGTATTTTTTTTTTAAAACATGAATCGTAATTCAAATTGAATTTGGTAATATCGCCCCTATAAAATGTATTTATGTCCTTTATGCAAAGAATATATGTTATATAATAACTTTAAATTATTGTTTGTTGTTGTTTCAGGATCAATTGATAATCTTCATGGCTCTTGCTGAAGGTGTGTCTTCGATTCGAGTCGGCGAAGTAACTATGCATACTAAAACGGCTATCTTCATCGCAGAAACATTAACCAAGGTGATTTGAAAT
This sequence comes from Himalopsyche tibetana, assembly GCA_030503985.1. Lineage (NCBI taxonomy): Eukaryota > Metazoa > Arthropoda > Insecta > Trichoptera > Rhyacophilidae > Himalopsyche > Himalopsyche tibetana. The sequence goes on along the minus strand of JAPJYX010000015.1, from coordinate 16,690,589 downwards.
TCACAATTCTATCAATATCTACAATATAGATTGGTGCGAGTTCGCTCGTCGCTTAGGCAATGTAGGAAAACATTCTCGGTGCTGCAGAATTGCAAATATTGAGATGAAACTGACATCACATGTAGTTCACTCTATTTACACTATCTGATGAGAGACTTTCAGCGTATATTTTTGTCAGAACAAAATGTGGCCATGTCAACACAAATGATTATATGTTGTTACTATAGCAAACTTTAAAGTGATTTATGTTTTTGTTTCAGGCTAAATTTACCATTGAAGAAGATGGCAACTCAAATGTCATATCATGCGCAGGTATTGGACTACAAAACAAAAATAATGTATGACACATTGTATGAATAAATTATGTAAAAATGATTCAACTCTTGTTTTTATTATGATTTATAACATTGTGATTTGTGATTTTGGGGATTTTACAGATTTAGCAGTTTACTTGGTTAACCCTTTTAGGAGTATGCTCACTAGAGGTCTGCATGGGCCCGGGCCTGGCCCTCGGGGCCTTACCCGGTCCGGTCGAGTTCGGGCTGGTAAGCGCAATTGAGGTTCGGGCTCGGGCCGGGCCCGGGTTTTAAATATATATTACCATTCACATTTTTTTTATTAAATTATCGTTACTTATTTACATATAAATAACAAACATATATATCTGTGATTTTTGGCAACCACATTATTTTTATTAATTGTTGCAAATTAATAAAAGATTTTTTTATATTTGTAAACAAATCTCGTAAATTATATTGTTAATAAAATAATAAATGTTAGTAGAGCGTCACATGTACAAAATTGAGAGAAAATAAAGATCTAGTCCCTTATTCAAAGTGATAGTTTCTAGAAAAAATATTTAAAATTTAATGAATTATTGGTTTGCTTTAAACTTTAACTATGCGTTTTGTAATTCAAAAAAAATATTTACTTCTTGAAATATTAATTAATATTCTTCCCAGATTGATCTTTATACAATAGTACAATTGGGCCCTCTAGAGTTGAAGTGAGCCAACTAGTAAAATAGTAAAACTTTTCTCTTGGACTTTTAAGTACAATCACATCTTTATTTGGCGTTTTTATTTATTTTTGGAGTATCACTTGGCTCACGTCACTCTAATGCGCCCAAAAATTAATTAAAATGTAAGAGAAAATCTAATTTAATTAAATTAACTTACTCCTCAAACATCCATTTGTTCAATGCTTGTGTTCTACCAGTGCTGATTTACGGTAGAGTATCATGGCACTCGATGAAGACTTAGAAAAACTGTATAGAATAGATGCTTGCGCAGAAGATTGGGGGTTAGGTAGTTTGAGTTTGTGAGGAACTCTGAGACTAAGAATCATACAAGACTGCGCCCTATGACATCAGTGATAATTGAGAGACATTGAACTGGCAGCAGATTAATATTGCTTGCCTCTTCTTTAGACCGGTGGAATTCCGGCATCGTGAAAAACTTTTGGGTACTATCCGTAGGTTGTACAAAACTGAAGGATGCTGCCATGTCATGGAGGAGAGCATAGCAATTGGAAGGAGACAGGGAATCATAAAGGTGCTGTGTGGACGGTCATACATGAACTCAACATAGGGAGCGAATATGGTCAAAGAAGGAGGATTTTCTAGAGATTGAAATAATGAAAAAATTGATTTATTTATGTAATAACAAGAACTTACCTAATTCCAGTGGTGGATTACCCCGTAAGCGCAAGAGGCGTGCGTTTGGGGCCTCTGAAACATGAGGGTATTAAAAATAGCATATATTATTCAAAGCAAAAAAATCAAAAAGTTCAAGTTTTCAGGAGACAAAAATGTATTTTATTCTACCGCGGTCGCTATCGCTATAAAACACCACTGGAATGGTTTTGTCCTTAATACCTTTGAGGAAATTAACAAGAAAGGAACCAAAGACGGTTGCATCCATCCCACCCTCTCCTGTATGAAGTGCCGGCGCGAGGTTACTTGGCGCCCTAGGTAACATTCACCATAAAATCTTGTAGAATTTCGGGATTCAGGATTGAATGTTTTTGCTCGGCGATTTTGAAATCCTGGGAATTTACGAATTTTCTAAAATGAAATAATACGAGACCTTCTCTGTAGCTCTTTCAGGATTTCCAATTTCAAAAACCCAGGAATTCGCGGAATTGTCAATTTTTTTTAGTTCTCGCTCAATATTTTGTTGCAGTATAAAGAGCATTACTTTTTTGTGTTGGCAAAGATTTTTAAGTTTTTGAGCTACTGCTTGAAGCTCACTGCATAATATGTATAGATTTAATATTATGAAAGTATTTTCACTCCTGCATTTATGCGCCCTATGCGGTTACTTATTTCGCCTGTATGGTGGCGCCAGCCCTGCCTGCATGCTAAACTCAGCACATGACCTTATAATTGTTCAACTTTTTTGTATTAGGTTAAATGAAACATATATTTTTTTTGGGATGCGAGTTAAAGAAATATGTGTGCATTTAATTATATCAAAAAACTCAACACTGACAAAATTTGAGATACGAGCTTGTAGAAAATTAACGACGATATAAGCTTTTTTGAGGCCCCCAAGGTTCAGAAACTCCAAGTGCGCTTACGGTGTTATCCGCTGCTGCACAATTCTACGTGGGCGACAGAATGTGTGAGAATCGGTGACTCAAATACCGAATGGTTCGGGATCACAACCGGAGTGAGACAGGGATGCGTTCTTGCACCGTTCCTGTTTATTATTATCTTTGACTTCATACTTCGCAGGTCAATTCCGCCAGATCGAGGTGTAGCTGTTGGTCCCGGTCTGAAGCTGTGTGACCTTGAATATGTCGATGATGCTGTCATATTCGATAAATCCATTGACGGCATCCAGTAAACTATTGATGGGTTAGGAACTAACTCAGGTCGCATTGGTCTAAAAATTAATACTAGTAAGACCAATGTGATCTGTAACCAAACCTGTCATGACTCTGATAGGACCCTTACCAGCGCGGGACAGATCATCGAGAGGGTTGACAGCTTCAGATACCTCGGCGTACATATCCCCGAAGACGGTAGTACAAAAAACGAGCTCGCCATTCGTTTAGGAATGGCTGGAGCCACATTCAACTCAATGCGAACTATCTGGGACACACAGCTGTACTTGATTAAAACCAAATGCCACTTGTTCAACGCTTGCATTCTGCCGGTAATGCTTTACGGTTGCGAATCATGGCACCTGGCGAAGACTCAGAAAAACCGTATACTGAGCTTCGAGAACAGATGCTTGCTTCGAATAATGGGGGTGAGGTGGTTTGATTTTGTGAGGAATTCAGATATAAGGGAAGCGTACAAGACAGCGTCCTGTCAAGTCAGTGGTTATGAAGAGACGTTGGAACTGGCTGGGTCACGTGCTGCGGATGCCTCCGGAAAGCCTCAATCCTGCCTGCCTCTTCTTTCGACCGGTGGGATTCCGGCGTCCCAGACGTCCGTCGGGTACTATCCATAGGATGTACTCGACGGAACTGAGGGATGCTGGCATGTCATGGGAGGAATCAAAGCTATTGGCGGGAGACATGGAGACATGGAGGTGCCGCGTGGCGACCATATGCTCCACATAGGGAGCGAACATGGCCAAAGAAGAAGATTTTACAAATAGTCATGCACGTGAAGGGGTGCAAATTTTGTAATTTTTACAACATTTTGGTAAAGGCAGAATTATTATTGCGATTCTAACAAGAGCCCGTAAAAATATCAAAAGTGTACTCGTGTGCTTATTTTAGACAATTATTCCTTTCAAAAAAATAGCCCCTTCCAAAATTGAAATCAAAGCGAGTTGAAGGGCTTTCCAAAGAAATAAAATGGTTGCCTTTGAATACATATTTTACTTCACGGTTAACACAATATTTAATATGGCTTCCTATTCAGAGTACAACACTCAATATAGCCACTTCAATAAGTCATAGAAAATCAAAAAAGTATATTTATTTAGGGAAAATGGATGAGTAACATTTTATTTTATATATTATGTGAATGTAATCTACCATTTACACGGTTCTTGGCGAAAATCATTCAATACTTTTATGTAAGAAGTAAAATATTCACGGCTACGTGGCAAAAAGTCGTTGCGTGTTTTTGAGCCTGGAAAAACTGCTGTCGGGTTTGTAGATTGATGTTTCCTCGAAAATATTTTCTGACAGGTGGCTCGCCAATGTTACGGAATACTCTTAAGAATAAGTCACCGGAAATAATTACGCAAACTTAGAGGAAAATTTTCGATTAACCTTCAAAATGACGTTCAAATAAATATAGAAGGGAAATCGCAACCAGTTTTCTATAGAGGGTTCATTATTGTCAAAAATGATTGAGACGTAGTGTTTTCTAATAATGTGATACTTCGGATTTCTTTTACAGCTCAAACACGTTAAGTCGTCGTAGAAATCTGTACAGCTAAAAAGCGTTAAGTTTAAGTAATAGGTTTCTGTCAGTAATAACTGCCAACGAAATATACTTAGTTCGTAATTTAATTTATTCAAATATCGAAACAAATAAATGTAATATAAGTCAGCTTGTTTTTTTTAAACTATAAAGCGTGTTTAAATCTATTAATCTGCATTCAAAACTCAAAACACTCAACTTTTAACTTAACGTTTTCTGGCAGTATAGTATAAAGAGATATTTATACAAAATTAGCCTCACACCCCGATAAGTCTTTCTTGTTTTGCTTAAAAAGCTCTGTGTCGATATTATATTCTCTTACCAGTTGAAAATTTTCGTGATGAGCGAAACCGGTCCTGATCGAAATAAATAATTGTAGAATAAGTACAAGACTGTCTTTTCTACATGACTTACATTTCCACCAAGCATTGACAGTGAAGTGATTTAACCCTCCAAGGACGAGCGTCACCATATGGTCACACAAAACACCGTTGTCTATTGATCCCACTATTCATACTTTTTCTACCTGAATATCGTTGCTTTCGCTCATATTTGGTTAAGAAGGGTACGGACTACAGTTAGTCATCAGCCGTGGGAACAGGAACGGTCTCTAAAAACACATGTGATTTTTTGAATTTCCGTTTTTTTTAATTTACTTTTTGAAACTGTTAGATATTTTTTTATAAAAACATAAAATTATTTACAGTTATTTTGCTAATATATTTGTTTTGAAATTATGTTGATCTAAAGAGGTCAAATTGTAAATATTTTAAAAAAAATCACGTTTAGCTATATTTCGACCCCGAATGTTTGCAAGCCCATACGGTCACTTTTGTCCTTACTACTGTCCGTACTCAATATTACACGGTAATAAAAGGATGTCATGAGGATAGTCATGCGGAGTTTCTATACAACGACTTTGCGTTTTTTTTTTTAAATTTTGGATAGTAATAAAAGTTATCCGTGACTTCAATATGGCTTAGAAAATATTTTTTTTATCGGAAAAAAGCTCTCGTCTCTGGGGGTTAAGTTAGCACTAAGAACTCCTCTTAACATTCAAAAGGATTACTTTTATTTGTTTTTTTTGTAGTCTTACTTGGATATTAGTGATGTCTTTTCTCCTGGAATTAGTTGAGGGGGGTGACTTCGTTCAAATTCTTCTTGAAATTAACTCGATTGATTTAATATTCATAATACCCACCTAATATTCATAATACCCATCGTCTTGTCAATAACATATACTTATGATTTTAAAATAAAAATAATATGCCCGGTGTGTGGTCGAGTGTCATCGTTGTTAACTTAGAACCCGGAAGTCACGGTTTCAAATTCAAAAACTGATAGTTTTTATAGATTGATTTTTCAATCGATTTATGGATTTCTGTTCGAGGGCTCGGATGTATGTGTCGTCTTAATTAAATATCCCGCCCACCCCAATCATCCTAGCTTGACAAGAAGTTAGTTCCGGAATATTATTTAAAAGCACTGTAATAATATTTATGTAATAATATAATGTGAAGATAAGATTGTCCCTACAAGCATGCTACAAAAAATGATATTTTATAACATGACCTACCTATCACGTCTTTCGCCATTTCATCCCATTGTATTATACAATTTGATACATATTATTCTCTTATATTTGTTTCTTTACTTATTTGTTATACCTACCATTATTATATACCTACCATTATATAAACAACAACTAAATTGTTGGTTTTATACCAACAATTTTGGTGCAGTTGGAATAATAAAATTTCTACTCATATAAAGGTTTCTGATCGCTTACTAAATATTCTATAGTATTTAAACTCCGGCATTCGACTGAAAATCTGATTCCTACACATGAAACTTACGAACCAAAACTAACATGACAGATAAAGTAAATTATCTATATTCGATATTTCGACCAATAATAGTGACATCGAGACTCGTCGGAGCATTGCCGTTTATTGAGATCAATAAATTTCAAGAAACAAATAACACCGCACCGAAAATATTAAGATGGTTGACATTTTCTTGGGCAGCCATTATAATGATGATATATTTAATTTTCTTATCAATATCTTTGATAGCTGCAAACAAAAAGAGCAAAGTTGAAAACTGGCTTAACGTATACATAGCTCAAGTGAAATTTTTTGTCGGCGCACTTCTTATGACGTCAATGGTAGCTTATACGCCGTTTAGAAAGAAAGACCTTACTATTTTGCTGTCGAAAATTCGTGAAATCGATGACGAACTAATCGTTTTGTCGCCATTTAATTATGACACAAGAACGCGCAAAATAATTAATTTCATATTAGTAACTGCGTTATCTTTTGTTGTTATTTTTTTAAGCGTTGATTTTAATATCAATCAGTGGTGTGAAGGCGAAGCCATTTTAGATATTCCCCATAACATTGTATTTACTGTAGTCGCGGTGACCCATATTCAATATTTAAGCATTTTTGTTTTGATAGCTTCTCGATTTAAATCATTAAACAGCTATCTTTTGACGTATTGTAATGGTTTCAAAAATGGAATGCATCTGGTCAAACCACCGAGTTCAAAACAGATACAATTGTTGTCTGTAGCCAGAATCCACGATAAATTGTGCTTGATTTTCGCAAGTGTGGAAGATGTCTATGCTTTTCAAATGGTGTTGTTTATGCTCCGTTATTTTATGACAATGACTTTGCAACTTTATTATTGTGTTTCAAATCTTTACAACTCTCAACACCAGTGTGTTGTCATTGGGGCTATTGTTATTATAACGGCTTACGTAGTGCAGCTTTTTACACTGATTTCTTTCACGTCAAATGCAACGAATGAAGTAATTATTACAAATATATCTCGTAATTACAATTTATTTGGTACATTTTTTCTTTCTTAAAATTTATATTTTTAATAATAGAAAGAAAACGTCGATGTTGAGCGTTTTGGTTGTCATTTTTTAAATAGCTCATACCTACCTATAATTAAAAATTGAAATTATATTATTCATTTGTATGTTTTCAGTGTAGACGTACTCCACAAATCTTACACAGAATCGAAAAGGATCAAATCCACAACCATAAAGACAGAACCGATGTAAATATGATAACTTATTTTTTGATATTCTGACTATAACGGGAGATTATCGTAATTAAGCAACACTCGATGATAATATCGATTTAAAAACGTAAACTTGGTTTTGCCTAGACCATTCTTAACCTTTCCACCGCGTGTGACCGCTATGGATGTCCTAGCGAACATGCCCTCAGCGCGCGTGACACGTATAGATGTCATGGAAATTTCAAACCCTATATACGAGCTATCTATTCTGTTAAATTTGTATAACTTGGTTGAAAATATTACTAAATGTATATTTTACCAAATTCAATAGATGACATTAGTCAAAAAAGATTCAATATAGGCTAAAATAATTTATTTATAGAACACGCCGTGAAAATACGTCACTAATGCAAGATGGCCGCCGTTGATCCATGGCGTTTTTCGTAAGAACTGTGCGCCACGTATTTACAAAATATACATATATCATTATATTATTTGGGATAATGTAAATAAGCGATCGAGTGCAGGTAAAATTGAAATTGTTCCAAGAATTTAATATTATAAGCATGGTATGGTGGTGGCGCAGTGTTCTCGGTCGCGCGTGGCGGTATTTTGCAATATGGCGACGTCACGCCGCAATTGTATGAAGAATGATTATTGTTGAATTAAACCGAAAATACAATAAATATGTTGTTTTTTATTATTGAAAAAGTTACTTTGGGTAGCAATTAACATATTTAATTAGTCAGAAAAAATTTACAACCTATATGATAGTCTAAAACGCGATAAAAAAAATCCGCAAAAAAGCAGCCGCGTACAGGGCATGCTCGCTAAATTTGGTGACGCGGGCAAAGGGTTAATTTAATCATTTTCGGAATAATTTTATAAAATAGGTAATACGAGACAGTATCCTGTTTAGGGTATGTAAGAAGCTTTGCAAACTTACTCAAGCGGCAAACAGTTTATTATATTTATAAAAACTTAGTTTATCTCACCCGTAAAATGTCGTAGACGAGTTACGCAGCGAAGTTTGATCTACGCTACGTAGCGACAAAATAAAATAAACGATTGTATAATTTATTATTTTATTTCCAGACGCTTCTTTTATCTATGCAAATATTTCATAGCCAGAAGAAGATATCTGCATGTGGTATATTCGACGTTGATTTCTCTTTGGTACAGACTGTAAGCATATAAATACCGTTAAGTTTTTCTATATTAAGTTAATATGAAAATCGCTGAAATTTCGCCTCGAAAAATGTAACGGCGACGGATCAACGTAGGGATGATTCTTCGTTAAATTACCGCAATTTGCAATTAGTAGTAATGAATATGAATAAGATAATAGAAAACCTTTTTTAATGTTTAATCGTTACTTTAAAAACATACTACATATTTCAATACTGTGAATTTATATCACTATAAATAATAAGCAAGTAAAGTTAAATGTACACAACACGCTACCTTTTTTCTCTTATCGAAAATTAGCAAAAACCCGTAAAAATAAATTCAATTCCTTGTCAATATTAAAAAACCTAATTTTGTAATCAATAAAACTGGATAATTCATGCGAATTACGAAATGTTTTTACGAAAATTCGTAAAATATTTCAAATAATATGTTCCATGTTTTGTTTTAAAAAGTTGCATTTGAAATTTTATATTGACTTTTTCATACTGATATAAGATTTGTATTTCGCGTAAATTATCGGTTATTCTGGTAACGAAGTTTAATAATTTTGCATTTTACTATACGTAATTAAATTTTCTACAGGGCGACATTATTTTTAGCGGCAATTTGTACATTTTCAGGTAAAAGAAGACTGTAGAGTAGCAAATAAAGCATATTTACCAAATGTTTGCTAGTTTTGAAAACTGTGTTTATATGTCGCTCAAGATTGAGAAGATATTTGGAAGAAGGAAGGAATGTCAATGGTAGGAGAAGCAATGTAGAAATAAATGTTTTTCAATTGCCATTAACACACTTTTAAAATTCCTTTTCCTGAAAAATTCATCGACTACACACGTATTTCGAAAACAATTTTCGTTATTGAATATACTAACGTTATCCATTTGCATTTTTTTCAGATGATCGCAGCCGTAACAACGTACTTAATAATAATTGTTCAATTCGATTTGAATGGGTTGAACTCACTAAAGAAAAAACTGCCCACATAGTGAAATAAATAATAAAAATATTAAAACAAATAATGTGTATTTATTTTTTCTCACACTAAATAATAAATGATAATAAACGAGCGAGTTAAAGCCGTTATAACAATTTAAAAATCAGACTTATCAAAATAAACCAATATTCAAATCACATGATTAAAATATGTAAAACTTCTTCATATCAGCATAGTCACCATTGTTGGTTCATTGTGAAAATATAACATACTACAAATATATATCTACCTCCTGGGGGAAGATTTCGAAGATCATTTTCAAAGTAATATTCTCATTTTAGCCTCGCACACGCTGGAAAAAATACTACACTTTTAATGTTATAAAAATATTACAATTGCTTTCATTTTAATAAATTCTAGATGAATAAGATTTTTGAATTATTTGTAATACCTAATCAGGGGTGAGAGGGGGTGTATTATGTTTCCACTTGGTACGAGATATCACGTAGTAGATAGTTGTATGCAGTGGTGTGCTGCTAAAATTTTATCAACCTGCTCGCACCTCGCACCAAACAATTTCATGTCAATTTCAAAAACCCAGAAATTTCCAGCGCGGGAAGTGGCGGGTCTTATTCGTCTATCATCTGCTGTCATCGACTTCTGAGACATGATTTAAGGAATGTTAAATTATTTTAGTATTTTAGGAACCGGCTCTCCGAACCAAAACTATTTTAGGAACCGGGTCGGCAGAGCCGGTGTGAACCCATAGCAGCACACCATTGGCTGTATGCAGTGGCGGTTCTAGGTACTGGGCTAGGTGGGCTAAGCCCGACCTGCATTTTTCACCCAAAACTTTAGATGGCTGAATAAAAATAAACAGCAATTCGGCCGCTGAACAAAATAAATACATTTATAAGCGTAACTAACCTTTCCCAAATGAATATAATATCTTTGTTTAAATTTTCCTCTGTCAATATAAGACAATGCTATGTCTACCTACAATAATACTCTCGATGGTGTTTTGTATTACAATTTTAAACAGAGCCGGCATAAAAAAAACAATAACCCTATAAATACTTCATAGAGAACAGGCAACGTGACGTCAGTCTGGCAACACTTATGTATTAACGACTCAAGAGCTAGATCTTTCAAGCCCGCGATCTTTCCAGAGATAATATATATCTTTATTTACACTAGGGCGCAATCAAGCACGATTAGATTTTTTTGTATTTGTATGTACGGAAACGTCATCAAACACACACGACTGTGTTTCAAATTATCAAGCTTCTGTCATTCGTTGGGGGCTAAATTGAATCTGCCCACGACCAATACATTCAAACACAAATACCAATATTGTTGTATTGTATGAAAGTGACAGGTATTGACTCTTAGTGACAGCTCTGTATTGCTTTTTGTACTTGTTATTTCACTTTGAAAGAGACGAATTTAAGGTTATTATTTTATTATTTCTTACTAACATTAGCATTGATTTTATTATAAAGTAATTTATGCTTTGCAGTAGTTTCGTAATATTTGTTTATTTGCTTGTAGATTAATGTATAAGGTGAAGTGGAAAAATACACAATTTCGTAAATAGTATACAATGCCAAACTTTCCTCTAGCCCACCCAAGATTTTAGTTCAGTAACCGCCACTGGCTGTATGGTATTTTAAGTTTCAACGCTATCAAATTGGTGAAAACTTCTGTACCTGGCATGTCATTCCTGAGGGTCAAAATCGTTAGATCTGTATCTTTACACGGTGGAAAGTAAACAGAATCATTATTTATCGATTTTCTTATAATGAGTTTTAATAGGCAGCGTCTGTTGACATATTGAGCAGGGATGAATTGTCTAAACATTTGGAAAAAAGTCAAGCCAATTCCTTTCATTAGTTTAACGAGTTGATGTATGTATGCAATTCAGTGACAGATTAACCACACGGGAGAGTCTGTTATTCGGATACATCAAAGATGTCAAAAATTCCATCTAAAATAATAAAAATATATTAAATGGATTATATAAAATATGCTATTTTTGAGGCCCGTAAGATTCGGAGGCCCCAAGCGCGCGCCTTATTCGCTTATAGGGTAATCCGCCACTGTATGTACTTATAATAGTTGAGGATTAAGAGTTTCTTGGTTGGTTCAAAATTTTACACTGCCATCGTCGTGGAAGATCAATCCCAGCAAATGTTGTTGTTGTTTTGTTGATTTAGGCAACACAGAGGCATGTTGGGTTACACAACTTGCACCGCCCTAGGCCAGCCCCTGTCCCTAGTTCTAATTACTACACTTAAGGGTGTTGAAAGTTTGTTGTCTTTGTGCCATATAATTAAATAATAAAATAAATATGATGGATTTTTTTATTTCTATATCCATTGATATTCATATTAAAAGCGTCCGAAACGGACCTGTACTTTTTTATTGGGTTTAAAATAATTCGAATTTTGACAGCCTTTATTCAGTGGCGCCCTAATGCAAACGTCACGTAAGGCCCACCCCACGCAGTTTGTTTTATTGAGTAAATTATTTTTTTACACCGAATATGCGTTACAAAATAAACCGTGTAAAAAGAAAGTGTTGGAAAGATTGGATTCCTGCATTTGAAAAATCATTTAATTTGACAAAAAAACCAATATTGGGGGATAGAAAATCGTTTATAAAATGGTAATAATGAAGATTCAATAAATTAATTACATAAAATATTATTATTGTTTAAAAAAATAATACTATTTCTTGCTACTTGATTATATACGGAGACTTTTAAAAGGAACTGGGCATACATCGTTTTCATCGCTTGAAATGTCTTGACACGTCTAGATCTAATGTGTCAGGGATCCAATGAAACCTTTATTGTATAATTATGAAACCTATAATCCGTGAAATCTGTCATGGAAGCCAATGGCGTTGACCACTACGCCACGGACCCCAAATTACATTAGTAAGTAGTATTAGTTGTAACTAACTTTCCTAGTACTTGCTTTTTTAAATATATATATATATATATAAACGACATTAACTATTAACTGCTTTAATTCATCCGTGCACTTAAATGCCGACGATGGTGTAAAGTTAAACCGTGGTTGCTAGTGACAAAACTTATGAAAGTGTAACAATTTTCTATGTCTTAAGTTTCTCTTAAATGCGGTGCTTAATGTTTCATGATTATTTATAAACACTCAACTGATGGGTCGTTTTATTGAATGTTTACTTTGATACAATAGTGAGTGTTTGAAACATAATGATCAATATTTGATTTCTCATTGATGTTACACATACAGAATATTCTTTCATTCAAATGTAAAAAAAAAAACTCGATCAGTATTCACCGACGCGAAGGAATTGGCAAACTTTTTAAATGATCAGAAACTTTGTCGAATCAGATTGAAACGTCAATATTGGAAATAATCTTAAAGGAATTTCAATGAAAGCTAAACAAATAAAAAAGACAACGAAACGATATTGGTAAAAAGTAAGAATAAAGATTTAGCCATTAAAGGAAGCTTTATTTTAATTAAAAATCATTGTTTAGTTAACTTTTCATTGTTATTAACACTTCTCCTTTGGTGGTAAATATACTTCCGATATGTTGCTGGCCCTTAAAGAACACAGTAAAAATCATGTTTTTTTAACAATGTACGTCCTGGGTTTTTACCGTCCACCAAAGGGCGGTAAGTGTGAAAACATATTTTTTCACTTGGTTTCTTAAGGGACAGCAACAAATCGGAAGTATTTTTAAGCACCGTAGGGGTATAATGTTAAGCGCGTTTATTGGAATCCTCTCCTGGTTTTAACTGCTTGAATACCGCGCAAATAAATCATTAATATGTCCCCATTATTTCCCCCCTGTGCATTAATATGTCCCCATTTGTGCCGCCTGTGTGGTTGAGTGGTCAACGTCGTTGGCTGCCGCTACAGAGGACACGGGTTTGAATCCCAGTACGGGCAGTTTTATAAAATGATTTTTCAATCGATTTATGAATTTCTGTTAAAAGGCATGGATGTATGTGATGTCTTGAATTCCCCCCTCCCACCCATCCTATCCCATGAACGCGGTGTATCGAGTGCGATTAGCTAACCACTAGTCCTGCCTTAGCCCTTTCGTTCTATTCCTACTCTCTTTGGAAAAAGAGAGGTTGAGCAACTGAGTAACAAGCAGTTCTCGTAGAAATACTTCTGAGATAAACTCCATTAGGAGTCCATATGATCCATATTAAGAGCAGATATGGTAAAAAAAAAAATACTGTGTGTTTTTGAGAAAAATAATTTTGCCTAATATACACTCGAATTCGACATTTTAAAAACCTATATTGACTCGGTATAGATAGCACTACACATATTCATAAAAATATTGCTTATATTCTATTAGAATACCAAGTATTTGATTTTTTAAATGTCTTGGATATCCGTGTTTGCTTGCATATGTTCTGGACACCGGTGTCCGCTTGGTATTCAAGTGGTTAAACAAAGAAAACACTATAGTTATTGGGGTTACGTCAATAATACGGAAATTTTAACATTGTACTATGCTAATACTCAACAATATAATTAATGATTAATAAGTCATCAACTTTCTGGCAGAAGTTGCCATCCAACAAAACAGACACAAATAAGTTAAGTTTACAAAGATATTCTTTGGTATAAATTCTTTACCTATAAACTGGTATAATCAATATTACACCAGATTGCTAAAAACAAGCATTTATTTTCAATGGATATTATTATTAATGCTGATTAAAGGCAGGCAATTGTCCCTTTTAATTAAATTTTTACTCTTATTTAAATTTGCGTCAAATCGGCATTAATGCATCTACATATATTTCGATATTATAATTATCAATCCAACATAAAATATCGATATTAAAAGCTGAAATTTTTCATTTTTACTGCATGAAAAGTGACAAAAAAAATACCAATCAAAAACATTATGAATGCACCACTTACATTTATTTAATTGATATATCAAAAGTATTAATTACTTGAATAACAAAACGTTAAAACGGTTGAGGTTTCCTTAACCAATTGCAGTTATTTAAGTTTAATTTTAAAAATAAATATTATAGTATTATAATTTATTTAGTACATATGCTCCTTCGACATTTATTTAACCCTCCAAGGACGAACGTCACCATATGGTCACACAAAACACCGTTGTTTATTGATCCCACTATTCATACTTTTTCTACCTGAATATCGTTGCTTTTGCTCATATTTGGTTAAGAAGGGTACGGACTACAGTAAGTCATCAGCCGTAGGAACAGGAACGGTCTCCAAAAGCACATGTGATTTTTTGAATTTCCGTTTTTTTTAATTTACTTTTTGAAACTGTTAGATATTTTTTTATAAAAACATAAAATTATTTACAGTTATTTTGCTAATATATTTGTTTTGAAATTATGTTGATCTAAAGAGGTCAAATTGTAAATATTTAAAAAAAATCACGTTTAGCTATATTTCGACCCCGAATGTTTGCAAGCCTATACGGTCACTTTTGTCCTTACTACTGTCCGTACTCAATATTACACGGTAATAAAAGGATGTCATGAGGATAGTCATGCGGAGTTTCTATACAACGACTTTGCGTTTTTTTTTTTAATTTTGGATAGGAATAAAAGTTATCCGTGACTTCAATATGGCTTAGAAAATATTTTTTTTATCGGAAAAAAGCTCTCGTCTCTGGAGGGTTTTAATTGATATATTACAAGTATTACTTGAAAAAGAAAACATTAACATGGTTGAGTTTTCCTGAACCGAAATGTAAATGTCAATTATTTATAAGTAATTTTAAAAGAAACAGTATAGTAAAATAATGATAATTTATTTAGTAGATACAATAATTGATGTTATAGTCAGTTCATTTGAATGCATTAAAATCTAAGCCATGGCTTCAACCAAATCAAGCGATGTTTATTCAGCGTTTCGCTTTATAATAACAGTATCAAAATTTTTCGGCTTACTGCCACTCACCAAAGTGTCTTTGAAGACAAACTATTTCCATCGAATCTTGTCGTATATATGGATCGCTATTTTGATTTCAATTTGTACAGGCATGTTTTACGCATCAATTGGAAAAGAAGTACTAAAGTTTGAAGAGAATTGGCTTAATATGGGTATATCAAGAGTAAAGTTCGTAATCGGAGGTTTAATGATGCTAACAATGGTTGCAAATACGCCATTCAGAAAATTAGATTTAATAAGCCTTATTTCGAGTATACGTGACATCGATAAAGAATTCTGCGCCTTAATGAAAGACGATAAAAGAATTAATAACAGAATTAAACAACTATTCTGTATTTGTATGGCAGTTGGTGTATTTTATATTTTTCTAGACTTGTACTCCAAAATACAATGCAATAAAAAGTTTGTCGGTGAAATTGCAAGTACTATAGTTTTTGTGATAAACACAATCTCAGAAACACAATTCCTGTCTGTGACTTATCTTTTAGCTTCACGAATGAAATCTTTAAATAATTCTCTACTTGATATTTTCCAAGGCACTGGGAAATGTTGGGTGACAACTTTTGAAACTCATGTATCTGAATTTTCCGTCCTGGCTAGGATTCACGATAAGCTGTGCGTGGTTTTTAGTAAAGTGGAAAAAGCGTATGCTCTGCAATTGCTTTTGATTATTTCGCAATGCTTTGTGGTTATGATTTTAAAGTTGTATTTATGCGTTTCGAGTCTATACGCTGAAAGGCCATGGTGTATATTGCTGGGTGCCGTAGCAGCAATCACAACAGATATCATGCAGATAATGGCCGTTATATTTTCGGTATCGAGAACTTCATACGAGGTAAGCCTTTTTTATTCGAAAGTATTGACCATGTTGTGAATATTTATAGTAAAACTTTCCCTCGAATTCATCATCCATTTTGCACATTCAGTTTTAAACTATGCCATGTCAAAAAATAGCATTCTGAGATTCAAAATCTTTTAACTATTCGATTGCTTGGCATGCTACCTCAGTACCTTTTGTACAACTAAATATTTTTTCTTATTTGTCCAAAACTTTGCTATCTGATTATATTTTAATTATTGTCTGACCAATAATGACACTGCGTGGTCGGGTGTCCCGAGCGTATCCCAGTACGGACAGTTTTATTAATTGTTTTTTCAATTGAATTATAAATTTCTGTTCAAAGGTAAGAAAGTATGGGTTGTCTTGAATTCCTCCCTCCCACCCATCCTATCATTAAAACGTGACTTAGCCAGAGCGATAAGCTAACCACTAGTCCTACAATAGCACTATCCTTATATTACTACTCTCTTTGGAAAAAAATAGAGGTTAAGAAACTGAGTAAAAAAAGTTCGTCTGTGTGGTCGAGTGGTCAACGTTGTTGGCTTCGGCAACGGAGGGCCCGGGTTCAAATCCCGGTACGGACAGTTTTATAAATTGATTTTTCAATCGATTTATGAATTTCTGTTCAAAGGCATGGATGTATGTGATGTCTTGAATACCCCCCTCTCACACCCATCCTATCCTATGAACGGGGCGTATCGAGAGCGATCAGCTTACCACTAATCCTGTCTTAGCCTTATCCTTCTATCCCTACTCTCTTTGGAAAAAGAGAGGTTGAGGAACTGAGTAACAAGCAGTTCTTGTAGAAACACTTATGTTGAGATAAACTCCATTAGAAGTCCATATGCTCCACATTGGGAGCGGACATGGTTTAAAGAAAAAAAAAGTTCTCGTAGAAACACTTCTATTGAGAACGCTCCATTAGGAGTCCATGTGCGTCACATTGAGAGCGGAAATGGATTAAAAAATGAACATTCTTGTAAAGAAATTTGTCAAAGTGGAAATGTGGAATAATTTCTAACAATAGTGTAAGATACACAATTAATTGAAAACAATAGTGCGAAAGACGCTTTAGATTTTTTGGACAGCTCTATATATAATTATATTCTAATATTTAAAAAATAAAAAGCGTTTTTTTCATCATGAAATGCCACTGTTTCATAATCTGAATTATTGATAAATACTTTTTAAATAATATATATTTTTATAGAAATAATGTTTGAAACAGTTTGTCAAGAGGCAAGAGCTTTATCTCTGAAAGAATTACACTATAATATATAATATGTGATGGTATGCTATGATGAACAGGCAACGATGCCATAAAATTCTTTTAGCGTGAATAAACACGAGCCATATAAAGTCAAGATACTTTCAGAGAAAAAAAGATCTTTCAATCTTTCTGAGCTTTAAAAAGTTGACATGACATTTATCATCTACTTAGTAACACAATGAAATTATTATGACAACTAGATAATTTTTACATTACAAACAATTTTTTGACTGACACAACAATTTTTACTGTTGATTTCATAAAATTCACCCGTTATAGATGCCCGCTGTGGTTTAATTGGTTAGAACAGGGGTGGGGAACCTGTTCTCTCTAACAGCCACATTCATTTATCTAATTTAACATGATATCTGATTAGGCCGCAGTAAACATTGACAGGGAATCGACTAGGGAATCTTTAGCCAGAAACAGTTTCATGCCAATTTGTAAATCCCAGAAATTTGCGGATTTCCCAAAATTACTTTTACAAAAAACCAAAATAGCTTTCTTTAGGTCTTCCAAGGATCTTGAAATCCAAAATCTCAGAAATTTACGAATTTACAAAAATTTGCAGAATTGTCAGAACAGTCAAAAGGCCGCACCAGAGTAGCTAAAAGGCCGTATGTTTCCCACGACTGGGTTAGAGCTTGCTCTACCGACCAGGTGGATCTGGGTTCGATTCCCGGTAAGGTCAGTGCCAAATGTAGATTTTTCAATTTAAAATTTGAGACCTAAGACACGGATGTTTTTGAAGTCGATTAACCTCGGGTTGATCTCGGGTGACATACTATAAATTCTCATCGAGTTTTTCTCGTATGATCTTTTAACTTTAAAACATTTGGCGCATTGGCGTTAGCTGTAATGTCAAGTATATTTTTTCAAAAATCTTTATTTTTAGCTTTTCTCACTCGACGGAAAGAAATTTTTAGTTGTAAATTGTCTGCACATTTTGTATGTTTGTTTGTTTACAGGAATTTTTAAACGATATTATAATATGAGTCCGAACTAAATAGTATTTTAAAAACCTTGTCAATTTGGCATTGGGCCCCTTCAATTTTCCTATTATATTTTACATATAGCTGGTAGTATTTTCTTCCGCGATCGAACGAGTCTTACTGACTTTATTTTGTACCAAGATTGATTTATTCCATATATTACATCCAATACCGTAGTTTTTACCGAATTTAATCAAATTTTCATTTTCGTTACATACGGGTTTTAAGGAATTACATCATGTATATTCGTTCTTTCAGAATTCACAAGGGCGGTAGAATTTAATATATTTTGCGTTTCTTATTAATTAATTAGAATTAAGAAGGTTTAAGAATTCGCGTCTTTATAAAACGTTTTTAGAGATTGTGCTCAAAGAATTAAACAAATAATGCTTTTATACCATAAGTTATACAGTTTAAATAACGTAAATTTTGATAAAATACAATATTTTTGC
Source organism: Himalopsyche tibetana (assembly GCA_030503985.1). Taxonomy (NCBI): domain Eukaryota; kingdom Metazoa; phylum Arthropoda; class Insecta; order Trichoptera; family Rhyacophilidae; genus Himalopsyche; species Himalopsyche tibetana. Next base: position 16,671,528 of record JAPJYX010000015.1, on the reverse strand, counting down.
ATTGATTCATTGCATCTACAATTAAATCTTTTCTGTATACTGTATCAATTGTTTACGGTTTATGTTCGAGAATATTTTTAAATAAAGAAACGTGACACAAATCTTTGAAACAAAAGAGCTCACGTTTCAAACGATATTCAAACTGTCAAGTACGTTCAGTGATTTTGACATAGGTACAATATGTTTAATTATAATGAGTATTTTAATAACTCTATAGTGAGTGAAGAGAACGAATAGTTTAATAACTATCAAGAAATAACGAAGCAGATAAAAAATGTGTACTAAAAATGATCTAACAATTGTTTTATAAAACTGTTGCTTTTCAAAAAAAAAAATATTGGCCTCCACCAATATCGTAAAGTAATACGTTATCTACAATAAGTTACATATGAAGTATGCACCTCTCTCTTGTAATGACTGGTTTAAGTATTTCTTCCATAGCGGAAGATACATTGCTTCTTCGTTCACATATTATTGGGCAGGTTAGCGTCAAAGTTCTTCCAGTATCATTCATTGCTGATGTGTTTGGTTATTTGCGTTATTTTTTCATCATTGGGGACAGAAAGATTTGATCTGAGGCAGGGGTTTGCAATCCGCAGAGAAGCTAGTTTACTTGGGCACAACATTATGCATAATGTATTCTATAAACCTTTTCAAATACAAAGCACCAGGTAAGCCACAGTATACCCATCATGTGTACAATCACATAGTATAATATGTAACTAACAATTATCGATGATAATTGAGAAATTTTGTTAATTAAAGCTTTGCTTTTAGTATTTATACGACTTTTTTATTGATTGTTTTCCTTAAAAATAACGTTCACTTCCAATGTAATTGGATAGAATACTTGCGGTATACAGTGGCGGTTCGTGACCTAAAATCTTGGGTGGGCTAGAGAAAAGTTTAGCATTGTATACTATTTACGAAATTGTGCATGTTTCCACTGTGTATTATATATTAATCTACAAGCAAATTGACAAATATTACGACAGTACTGCAAAGCATAAATTATTATATAATAAAATCAAAGCTAATGTAAGTATGAAATAATAGAATAGTAAAAAAATAACCTCAAATTCGTCTCCTTCAAATGAAGTGAACTACCGTGTTTTGTTTCATACAGTAAAACTTGACTCTGAATACAACGAACTCTGACGTTTACTTATTAACGAACATAGATTGGTAGGAGTGATTTTTCTGTATGGGGGGCAAATTTGGATAAGCCCGTGTGACGTTTTGACTGCAGTCTGTATACCAAGGCGCAATCGTGTACGATAAGATGACGTTTCTATGGCCAATGGTTATAAAATAAATATGTTTTCTAATCGTGCTTGATTGCCCCCCAGTGTAAAAAGAGTTTTGCAAAAAAGCATTCCTCGGACTAATTTGAAAATATTCCGAGCCAGGTGTTGCCTGACTGGCGTCACGTTGCCTGTTCTGTATGAAGTATGTATAGAGCCATTGCTTTTAGTATATTATCTATGCCATTGCTTTTTTTTATGCCGGCTCGGTTTAAAATCGTAATACAAAACACAATCGAGAGTATTTTTGTAGGTAGACATAGAATTGTCTTATATTGACAGAGGAAAATCAAAAATATATATATTGTATAAATTTGGGAAAGGTTAGTTACGTTTAGAAATTTATTTATTTTGCTTAACGGCCGAATTGCTGTTCATTTTTATTCAGTCGTCTAAAGTTTTTTTTTCTACACATTTTGGGTGAAAATGCAGGTCGGGCTAAGCCTGCCTAGCCCAGTACGTAGAACCGCCACTGGCGGTATAATTATATTTAGATACCTACATTTAAAAAAATAAATATTTGAACTTACAGCAATGGAACCCAGACCCAGCTGATCAGTAGAGCAAGCCCTAACCAACTAGACCACAGCGGGCGACGTATGTTTATGTAAATGTTATGTTTGCATCAACGCACATTAACAATTAATTAATCAGCTAACAGAAAAACAACTTCGAAGAGAGAAGAAAATTTAAGTAATTGCATTAGAATTCAAATTCAAAGGAGGTGTCCAATGTCCATATTTGGTTAAAAGTGACTTATTATTTGACGTGAGTGTAGAAAAATAACAATTTATTTATAATTTCAGTGCCGACGAACCGCTGAAATTTTGCACAGGCTAGAAAGAAAGCTCCGGAAGGAAAGTGAAAATCCTACTGACGTAAGTATTTATTAATGTTATGAACAACAGTTTTTTCAATAGAGTTTATCTCATGATATTTTTTTGTACGAAAAATGTTTAATACTCAGTTGATCGACTTTTCTTTTTAGAAAAGAGTGGGGGGAAAAAGATATGGCTAGAACAGGTAGGACTAGTTAAGGCAGTATTCTAGTGTAGAAATTTGAAAAAGTCGATTCTTTTTTTTTTTTTTAATATTTTTCTAAAGTTTAGACATTCGAGAGTATGTCATCTAAGAGATTTTTCAAAAATTTAATTATTTACTGAGTTACAGCGATTTTTGTGACGCAGAAACTAAGCTGGTCCCACCGGAACAGATCAAAACTCAAAACTTTAAACGCGTTTTTCTCGAAACTACTTTTTTTAAACTGACGTACATAATATCTCAAGTTCTACTAAACCGATTTATTTAAAATTTTGTGTGAACCTTCTGCATACATTTTTCTAGAGCCCGTAGCAGATTTAAGTCAAAATTTAAATTTTTACTGTTTTTAAAAAATTTGAAACTGTTAAAAAAAACGTAAAAATTACATTTTTTTTTCCAAACGGCTGCTATTTTCTGTTTTTTTTTTTTTTTTAAATGACCAGAAAGGTTGGAATCGTGTACGTCGAGGACACCATCTTTTTTTTGGACCCCTCCCTTTACCAGCCGATATATTTTCGAGTTTTGATTTTTTTTTTTTTTTTTAAATTTTTATATATTTTTAAAATATAAATAAACGAATGGTAAAAAAATGGATACAAAAATTCTTTGTTTATTTTTTACAGAGCTCGAAAAAACACTCAAAATTCGGGCCTCTACTTTAGAATACCCCCTTAAGAAAAACACAATATTCTTTTGTACTTATTTTCAAATTTATTTACCAAGTTCAGGACTGGTTTCGGTCATGGCGAGATAATCAACTTATAAGAAATATAATTTAACGGTATTATTTATACAAAATGAATTATTTTTTATTAAAAAAGTACATTTCGAATTCCGCTTTTGTGAAATGCGGTACTCTACAACGTGTAGATAGTCTAAAAAATATCACTGTTTATAACGGGGGAGTAGAAAAAATAAACAAGATAATGTTTTTACTCGCCACATTCTGCAAAAGATTAACATGCCCTTAAATTAAACATATCTTGCGATAAATTTGCGTCAAGCACTTTCAAATAAAAGCCAAGAGATTCTCGCAGTAGCACACGCTTGATCAATAGAGTTTATTGAAAAATTGACGAAGTCCACTCTTGGGAAATCACCGAAAAGATGTTGAATACAATATAATTTGCCTTTATCGGTATTAAGTGAATGATAAGTATTTTTTTTATTTGTAGTAAATATGACATGATGAGATAAATCGTACTGTTCTTTAGTGTACACTAACAAACATGATAAGTCGACCAGTTTGATCTTTGGAAACAATGAAACAATGCCCAGTGTAGGATGGTATTATTATTAAGTAAAAAGTATTATTTTTTTGCACTACTTTCCTTCCAGGTGCTACTTTTCTCAATGCAAATTCTCCACAGTCACACAAACTTGTCAGCATGCGGTCTCTTTACAGTTGACTTTGCTCTCGCCCAATCTGTAAGCGTTTTTATTTTTTAAACTGTCAATAAATTGTAAATAATCCAGATACAAAACAGTAAAAATAAATAATATCCCTTTATTATTCATAGTTTGAGAAATAATTAAGAATTGTCAGTTTTTTTCGTGTCCCAGGACACGAGATATAAAATTGACATTTTCCTCGTGTAAACTTATTTTTTTGGTTAAATATTATTACAAAGAATAAAAATGTATTATGAATATTTATTACACGTCATTCGAGTGATTCGTTTGATTTTGTAGATGAAACCGTTTCCTTGAAAAAATAATACTTTAGATCAGTAATTTTATTATAAACTTGTTACTGAATTAACTACGAACACTGAACATATTTTATTTTTTCTAATAGATGGAAGATTTTTATAGTCTCATACATGTTTTAATTGCCTTCCAAAATGTGCGAAGGCTTTTAAGGTAAAAAGTTTTTAAAACTATATTTGAATTATATGAATATAATCTACTTTATACCAATTTTATTTAACATTTTGCAAGTCTCAAGTCTCGGATTATTTTGTGTTTATTAATGTATCGGAAACCGAGACAAAAAAGCACCGATTTCCGGGAAATTTATTCTCGGGTTGTCTCTACACACAATTCATAGAAATAATCAGAAAACCAAAATATGTTTCTAAATCTAGGTGTACGTTTACTGAATTAAATATTATTTTGTAATAATATTTTTCTTTCTTTCAGATGATTGGAGCTGTAACAACTTACTTGATAATCATTGTTCAATTTGACATAACTGCCCTCAGTACCACTTAAAGAATATATAATTAAATGGAATTAAGATTTAACTTGTCACTTGTGAATAATTAAAATTGGTAATTTTGTTGGTATACTGACAGTGAAGTTATGTGTGATATGATGCAAATTAGCAATACATTTATTACTAGTGTACTTTAAAAATATTTTTTTATTAACATGAATCCATAAATTGACTGAAAAATCAATTTTAGACAGTAGAGCCCACGACTCTGTGAACGTGTATTGTCATTCGAATATATCGTCACTGTTCTGGCAAAAGTTGGTAAGTAACAGATTAATAGTTCTGAGTAAACAGCAAACCAAGATCGAGTCGAAAGTGATACAGTCTGAAGGTTTGTCACAATGGGGACGATCCTCTGACATCTTTCCATCAAAGGTTAAAAGTTAGCAAATTTAAATTTTGTTTAAACTTAATCACTCTGAAAGTATAGAGTCATTTCAGTATTGAGGTAAAGATTGTAATTCATTTAGTGTAATGAGAGGAAAGAACGAGAAGTGCAGGTTAGAATAGAATATAGTAAAGCAACGTGTACACGATGAGGCGACATTGGGGCCAATGCCAAAGAGAATGTGGCGCTACACTCGCTCTGGGATTAACATAAAGCAAGGCTATTTGGTATATTCCCACACAAAAGTACTTTTTCGCAGTGGCGGGCATGAACGAATAATATAATCGGCATCCAAAAGGAGCTTACTCGAGAGCAGAAGCTTTAGATTTTTGGAACCTTTTTTTAGTTATGAACGGGTAGACCGATCATTTGGCCGAGTGGTGAATAGAGTCGGGCGTTTGTTCTAGACATTTGTAGACTAAGGAGTCCACAGATTTGAAACGCCTAACCTTAATAGATTTTTTGCGTATTGATTCCATACTATTTAATTAAGATCAGGACCGGTCTTGATTGATTCGTCGACTTACTAAATGTTGTATGAATATCCATGTACCAATTAATACTTCCAATGAACAAAATCGGTTCTGATCTTTAGTAAATATTGTGGAATCAGTGCAGTAGTATTGTGTTGTTTTTAAATCTAATGCCCATCTGTCAAGAATTGTCAGTGAAAACATTAAAATTGATATGCATTCGTGTATAATGGCAAGAAATCTATAAACTAAACATAGTGAGTGCTGTTTATTACCAACAAACATTTTTTTGAGTTGTTTCATCAGCACGGAATGGAAATGATTCATATTACTAATGATTAAATGTGTATTTTTAAGATACTTATGCTTTTGATTATTACAGTATAGAAGATGATTGTTGAATGTCCCACCTCCACCCGCTATGTGAATGCAACCGCTGTTTCAAGGGCGCCTTCCAAAACGCAACAAAAAAAGAAAACAAGAAAAGAAAATAATTTACTTCTCATATTCTTGGCTTATTCAGGGAAACTCAGGACCTAACGTATAACCATGCACTATTATTATACTTTAAATAACATACAGAAACAAAAAAAATGAAATTGTGACTATTTAAGCCATTTAGTTTGATAATTAAAGTAGAGTCTTGTTTTCGATAATCACAATGTATACAACTTGACATACATTCTATCAAAAGGATGGAAGCAGAAAATGCCAAATAAGTATCTAAATTTAGCTTTTAAGTTTGAAAAAGATGACCTTGTAAAATTAAAACCAAGAAAAAACACTGAAATAAAGGTTTTTCCGAGACAATTTATTTAATTAATATTAAGTTATGTCAATTAAACACCCGTTTAGAAGTATCCGTGCACTTCGAGGTTGTGTATAATTCATAATTTGCATATGTTAGAAAATCATTAAAACACGTTTTTAGCGCCTCCTGTAATCCCTCCTGCCTTTTTCCTTTCCACAGTCGATATGGTTAATGTTGTCGATTGCGCTATTGAGATGGGTTTTTCAATGACTGTGACACGTGTAAAGATATATTTATGTATTTTAAGCTTACCTTATCCTCAAAACTATTAATTCTTACACTTTACGTATATAATGAGCGAAAAATTAAGAGTGGAATTTTTGTTCGCCAGTTATGGGAGAAGAAGGAAGATACAAAAAACAACAAAACTAAAAACTTGTGTTTGGAGGAGAAAGTTCCGTGTTCCGGAATCGATAATATCATCAATATTTGTTTACATTTGCAGTGATTTTATTACCAGCAAACAAAGTCGACTTTATCTCCTCCGAGGTGGATGTAGGGTTCCGGGAACAGTTCCACCACTTCTTTGAGCAAGTCTTGCATGAACGAACACACGTCTTCATTAGTATGATCTATGTGTGGGTTACGTCCTTTTTCCTTTCCACATTCGATATGAATATGTCGGGTCGGTGGCTGATTTGATAAACTAATTAGATATTAAAAAAATACTTTTGTTCTGTCAAAAGGAATTGTACATTACGCCCCTGTGACATTCCAGGGATCGTTATTGTTGGCTGGAAACAGCTAACAGTTTCCAATACAGAAAGTAATCTAATGCGTCAATCACATCAGGAGTGGCGATAACGGACTTCGGAGACCAGATGGAAAAGCTGCCGGATTGTTTTATCTCATTTGAGCGGGGCGCGCGGGAATGTTTTACGGGGTTTACTTGATTGTTTTTAGCGTACCACTGCTTTATATTTAAGTATATTACACGCTGTTTTGGTTAGATTGGATTTTAGCATGGGATTCCATGCTCGATTGTACAGCGCAGGGTTTCCCGATTATATTTCGTCACGGAACCATTTTGTTGCTGTGTACAAGACTGAGGTCCTGCGTGTTTTTAATGTACCGTATAAAAACGCATCGTCGACAAAAGGATATTTTCCAATGTAAAACATTTTAACATTCACAAAGAAATTAAAATTTATTTGTAAATAAAAATAAATTTTTTCACCTATTATTGGCAGTCATATAAGACATATACGAACACACATGACCAAAATCATAAATGTTTTATTGAAAAAGAAATGTATCGATCGCCCAGGTAAAGCTTTTGCAACTAAATTACACGACTCTCATTTTATCTTAATTAACTATGTATAATATATACCACTTTTAAGCGGCGGGCTGCCAATATGTTAACAAGAGGTGCTCGCTTAATCTCAAAGCAATTCTCGGTGTTCTGGGGAAGGAGTGATTTTTTCATCACTCCTATACAAGTATGTATATGAAATACTAAAGTAAGCAATCGATTGTTACTTAATGCACTTATGATATGTAGCAATATATGCAATTTACTGTTAACTTATCAATGTGAATGATATAAAATGTACTACTGTGTATAATGAAGCGGTCGTAGATAATATTATATTTAAGTCAGAAATTGCAGTTATGTTCTAATTTGATCTGAGAAATTTTGAGCAAATCCCGAAAATTTACACGAAATTGACAAATTCAAGATTTAAAATTCCTCGGCGAGTTAAAAAAAAAAACGAGGTTCCGTGAGATTCCGAGAAAAAGGATACCAAATCGGAGATTTCAAATTCCTCAGTGAGAAAATCTCAATCCCGGAATCCCGGAATCCCGGGATTCAAAATTAATCAATCCCGGGATTGGAAAAAGGCTCCGGGATTGGATACCCTAGTTAGGACAGTAATGTGTTGAAGTCTGCAGTGATGACACCAAAATAATGATCGTAAAAGTGGCAGGGGTGGGCTCGAGGGGGGTCGGAGGGGCTCACGCAAGCCCCTTTTTAAATTTTACCAAGACCGGCGACCCCATTGTTAATTGAAGAGAAAACAATATTCTCAGATCAAATTAGAACATAACTGCAATTTCTGACTTAAATATAATATTATTCATATAGGAGTGATAAAAAAATCACTCCTTCCCCAGAACACCGAGAATTGCTTTGAGATTAAGCGAGCACCGCTTGTTAACATATTGGCAGCCCGCCGCATAAAAGTGGTATATATTATTCATAGTTAATTAAGATAAAATCTATTATATTTAACAGACAAGTAATTAATTATACACTAAAAAATGACGGTCGTGTAATTTAGTTGCAAAAGCTTTACCTGGGATCGCGGCCATCTCAATTCCGGAATTTCGGGATCAGAAAATTGAATGGGATCCCGGGATTGGATGCCCTAGTCCTAACGTATACTGCAAATGTTCATAACGCCTTAGATATACAATAGTTATAAATGTTTGTTAACTTTCACACACATAACAATCTTCTTCAAAATCTTTGATACTTGCACGCCACCTATAATATTTTGATTTTTAAATGTGTATAATAATTATTTTTCTTTACCAACCCTAGGATACCTCAGAACCTCATTTGGAAAACACTGCTATAGAAAACCGCATTCAATTTTAGAAAATCGCTGCTTTGATGTGAAAGAATTGACCAAAATGCAATACATTGTAAAGTTGAGAATTGTAAAACGGGTTTTGTGGGATAATTTTGGATTTTTTTTAATCAAGTGCAGTTTTTAAGAGAAAAATTGTTCCGGGTTGTTGTTTTTGTTTTGTATTGTGGGCATTGAAAAGGCTGGTTGCCTTTTTTTCAATTACTTCGAAGTTGAGTATGTATAATTTGACTGTGGAAAGGAAAAAGGACGTAACCCACACATATCAAATTTTACAGGAGGCGCCAAAAACGTGTTTTGTTGATTTTGTGACATATGCAAATTATGAATTATACACAACCTTAACGTGCACGGATACTTCTAAACGGGTGTTTAATTGACATAACCTAATATTAATTAAATAAATTGTCTCGGAAAAACCTTTATTTCAGTATTTTCTCTTGGTTTTAATTTTTTACAAGGTCATCTTTTTCAAACTTAAAAGCTAAATTTAGATACTTATTCGGCATTTTAAGCTTCCATCCTTTTGATAGAATGTGTGTCAAGTTGTATACATTGTGATTATCGAAAAAAAGCTGTTTTAGGAAATTGAGGGTTAAGTCCTTTTTCCTTTCCACAGTCGATATGTTTGTTGTTTTGAAATTTCTACATTTGTTTTCTATTTTATTTTTTCAAAAACTTCTAGAATATATATTATATATACGGGATTCAAACGTTCTTCAATTTATTGAATAAAATTGCTTATCCTTTTCGCCAGCAATGGCTTTAAGCTCAGTGATGCATTTATTTATTATATAAACAAGAAACATTCATTTGCTAAGCGTCAGTTCAAGTTCAAACGTGCACTTGAACGCCTGAAGATGCCGAAAGGCAAAACCCGGGTCGTTAGTGACAAAATCTGTGTGAATGTAAATAATTTGAACGATTCAAATGTAATGTTGAAATTCCACCAAGCACCTTCAGTCGAAATCTTAAATTATACAAATAATTATGCTTAAAATCTCAAATGTTAGAGTTTTGTCGCGACTAAAACCGATACCCATCTGATCGCTAAGGTAAATCATTTACTGCTACATCTTTAAGCACATTATTGTTAATAAAGAATGTATGTGACGAATGTGTTTAAATGTTATCGTAAGCTATCATTCATAAAAGAATCTAAGGCAGTCGTATATATTTACGATTTTTTTCCAACTAGAATCATTCGTATGAATGTTGAAATCATTGAATTTTTGTCGGATTCAATTTAATGCAATTTAATGTTTAAGCATATAGTTAACCGCTGTTGATAGTGTATCTCACTGGAAGACATTTTAAATTTACCAAAATTCTTGTGAGGCAAGCCCGTCCATTTTGTGTATTTAAAATCTTCTGCATTAAAATCTGTTTAATGAAAATTGAGCACTGTTTTTTTTATTCTGTTGGGGGGATTTATCGTGAAAATAACTTGCATGGCTGATTATTTATGTTTAAATTTACTATTTTGTCGTTTTTTTAGAGGAAACGGAATACGTGTGTTAATTTATACTGTAAACAAACTACCTTGGTATGATCTCGCTCGGAAGATGAAGTGAATTATTAAACCTGCGTAATAATACATCTCTCATAAATAATGTATGGCAAGCAATTGAATATAATGACAAGGCTTGTGTATCACAGACGCTTTGTTAATCAACAAGTGAAGTGTTTTCATCCGGTGACACTAACAAATGATAAACAGCAAAAACTCATCTGCAACACTGATATTTTAGAATTCAATATTGTCATCTTTACACTGCGGAATGAACTCCTCTGCATGCACTTGTTGTCCTTTAGTCAATAAATGATCATTAAATAATATTTTTTGTTGATTGAATTGGTGTTTACTTGGTAGAACTCCATTGTAAAATGGTAAGAATATCAACGTATTTAGTTCAACTGCAACTAGAAATTAATAAGCATACATTGAGACATTTTAAATGAACAAACAGTTATCAATCCACCACCGTAACAACCCCTAATGTACTTTTAAAAATCCCATATTGATTATCGTTCTTGGAAAAACTAAAGTCATATTTAATAAATGTAATATTATAATTATAATAATATAAATTAAGATGTTAGAGTAAATAACAAGATGTATTCTGTGTCTCTTCTAAGCCAGTTATGTATCCAGAGCGGTTTTCGTTATCTACTCAAAAGTGCTTTTTACAAATTGATGATTCAATTTACATCACAATGTTTTAGTTTGGTTACATCTTAATCATCGAAACTTTACAGAATGATACTTTAAATCAGGCGTGGGGAACCTGCGGCCTTTTGGCTACTCTAGTGCGGCCTTCTGACCAATTCTGTAAATTTATGTAAATTTCTGACATATTCTGAACGTAAATTCTTATTTCCGGCCAAAGATTCTCTAGTCAATCAAGATTGCGGCCTGTAGAGAAGAAAAGGTTTCCCACCCCTGGTTAAAATAGACAACATCTTAGAATAAGTCAATCATTTAATCGTTTTTCACCAAATCCTATCTATAATTAATAATTAACATATTCAATTTGCAATCAACGATGAAAAGCTCGACAAACGTCAATTTCTGTATATCTTAACAATTCTTCTTTAAAGTGCTGCTTTTGAAGTTACAATACTTTACGAAGGTGTTGATTTAAAAAACTCTTTTCTTAAAGATCCACTCACACGATTTTCATAAAGTCTGCTCGAGGACATTGTATTATGAATAAGAATCGTGTCTTATCTCCATATGAAAATTGTGATCACTTTTGTGCTTTCAATATGTCTTGGATAAATATTATGTATAAATATGTATGTAAAATATTACGTTGAATAATAAACACTACTTCGTGTTAGCGCGAAGTGGAGCCTCGACCTAAATATATAACGTTATGGTGCTCTTTCCATAAATGATGTAAGATGAGTTTGTGTTGTCCGTCTATACTTTAGAAAAGAAAACAATTATGCAGAAGGCTGGCAACTGAAAGATGAATTTACATTTAAAATATGACGACACTTTTTTGTTATTGAAAAATATTGTACTAATTTCACATTTTATATATATTTATGAGATCATGAGCATTTTCAACATATCGACTGTGGAAAGGAAAAGGAGATTACTCACAGTTTTTTCAAAGCAGCTTTTTTTCGATAATCACACAATGTATACAACTTGATCCACGTTCTTTAAAAAGGACGTAAGCTGGAAATGCCGAATTAGAATCTAAATTTAGCTTTTAAGTTTAAAAAAAAGAAGGGCCTTTGGTATTTTTTTTTTGTTTATCATGTCCGCTCTCAATGTGGAGCATATGGACATATAATGGAGTTTATTTCAACAGAAGAGTTGTTACTCAGTTGCTCAACCTATCTTTTTCCAAAGAGAGTCGTAATAGATGGATAAGGCTAGGACAGGGCAGTGGTTAGCTAGTCGCTCTCGATGCGCCCCGTTTATAGGATAGAATGGATGGGAGGAGGGAATTCAAGACATCACATACATCCATGCCTTCGAACAGAAATTCATAAATCGATTGAAAAATCAATTTATAAAACTGTCCGTACTGGGATTCGAACCCGTGACCTCTGTAACCGAAGCCAACGACGTTGACCAGTCAGATCAGGAAAGAAGTTAGCAAATCAGATAAAATCAATTAAAAACCGGTTTATCAGTCTCCGTGCACTTCATGGTTAGTTTATATTTCATAGTTTGCCTTTGGCCGTTTTTTGTGTCTTCAGTAAAAACGTTATGCCTGCTCCAGATTTACTGATACCTGCGGCTGCCTGCTTTGCTTGCACGTAGCGCCGGCACTGCCGTCGAATAATTGTATACAATTGCCACTCATAATTATGATTCCGGGCACGTTAAGTGTAAAATCCAACCAAATGCCGGAAAAAAATATATTCGAAATCGATCGCATTAAAACTAATTCGCTGATAAATGAGGGTCGTCTGGATTATATATTTATTCATAACAAACGCAAAAATATAATTAAAAGATAAGCAAATCTTCATTGATTCTACCGTCTTTTAAATTGTTATGACCTTCTGATTCTAACTTTTACAATTTCGCGAATAAAAACAACATACCCAATGAGTAGTATTATGACAATTAATTGGTGTCAAACACTACCAAACACGATTAGAATTTTATTTTCCGGCCAATGAATGCCTGTGAGAGAAGTATAAAGGGCAAAAGGTTCTTTTTGGCACCCAATTTATTGACTGGATACTACTTTTGACAGAATTGGTTTTTGGCTCGCGGCAATGTCTCGATGTTTTTCTCTCTGTCTTATGAAATATATGATATATCGCTTTACACAGTGACTCGCCAAATATTAGATATATATTTATTTAAAAAAATATATATTACGTATATTCCTTCAATATTTTCATTACAGTAGAACAGGGGTTACCAAACTTTTCTGACCCTAGAGCGCAATCTAAAATATTGGTAGGGCGGCAAGCACCACATTTTTTCAAAATCTCAAAACCCAGGAATTTACCGATTTTCCCAAAATATCACCGTGGCTCGTTTTTTTTTTAGCTCACCGACGAATTTTAAATTCTTAATTCTCAATACTTTTCCCTCAAAATATCTCTGAAACTCGTTTTTTTAGCTCACCGAGGAATTTGAAAATCAAGTTGGCGGGCGCATCGGAATCAGTCGGCGGGCGCCATGGCACCCGCGCGCACGGGGTTGGTAACGCCTGCAGTAGAACTTTGATTATTTGGACTGATTGGGAATGAAGATAGTCCGGAGATTGAACAATTTGTATAGTCGAAAACATATAATTCACAAAAAAAAGATAAAAACAGTGTGAATGTTTTTTTTTATTCAGAATTTCAAATAATGTATTTTGATGCAATCTAGCTGTCCATTTTGCAGCTGCCATTAGTTGTTTTGAGTGACACTCTTCTTGGATCTCAAAACACTCAATGGTGACAACTTCACAGTTAAAATCTCTCTCAGAAATGTGTTTTGTCTTCTTGATCTTTTTACATTAAAGTAAATGTTTAATATCATAAACAATTGGAATCCAGGATCGTTAGCATAGAAATTTAACCATTCGGTGACACCTTCGTTGCATTCAACACATAATAAAATGTGTGCTAAAACTCTCGTGATGTTTTCTATATAATTTTTTGAAATTGTGTAACTGGAATGAACTTGAACACCAAACTAGTCTTCAACTATTTTTTTAAATCACATTATGAAATTACTTGAATTGGTGAATGAAATGATTAGAAATCGGGTCATAGCAAAGATAGTAGAGCCCATGAGAGGTAACGTGAGCCAAGTGATATTTAGGAAGCATCGAGTTGGATGCGTTATAATAATCTACATATCTTAAAGTATCGTAAAAGTGAAGTGAGCTTAGTAAATACACAGTGGAATAGCGTTACATCCATCAAGTCGTAATTGTTTTTAAAATCTAATAGAAATATGTGACCATATTACTATTTGTCACACTTCACCTCTTGATGGCTTATATCTCATTAATGATACACTTAAGATAAATGTATATGTGATTACCGACATTAAATATAATTAGAATAATATGTACATAATAAGTAGTACATTTAATGTCAGTAATAGAATTACTTTCAAAAATAAATTAAATTAGGGATTAAGTGCTGAGAGTCAGGGAAAATAAACGTTTTCCCCCAAAGAAGTAGTGTTTTTTGAATTAGTAGAAATTTTCTGGAGACGAAGCTAGATCTGGATGGCCGATAGGACTATCACTGATATTTCTACAGTATATAAAATAATCTCTTTCAATAGAAATAATTGGACAATTCCAGAGAATATACTCTGATTCTTGATTACTGTCATCACACACACAGTTTGAGTCTGGTTTGATTTTAAACTTATGCAACTTAACATTAAACACACCGTGTCCGGTGATGAATTGTGATGTCCAGTGATCTGGAGAGAACCAGTTGTTTGCATTCTGATAACAAACAGTATATAAAAATAAATAGATGTTTTACCTCGAGGAGACATTGACCTTAGTTTTTGCTAAGTAAGTTAGAGTGGTTAGTGAGTAGAGTTTTCTCAAGTTCACTTTAAAAAATCTTGAAAAAGAGAGTCTAACGGGTGAACATATTCAGGCCTAAAGAACTCTTGCAGGGGTCTAATGTTTAAATTACTAAGTCCATTTCCACGCACGCCACTGTAGTAGTCTGTATTCCTTGTCATAAATAAATCATAAGAAACCAATCATTATGGAATTAGCTCTTGAACTTTATATTTTCTCAGCCTGTTAATATTTTTTATTACTTACTTGGCCTTCTAAGGGTTAACTGTCATTTTTTATACTATATATATATATATTATTGCCAAATTTTTGATGGATTATACCTGAAGATAGTATTGACATTTCGGTGCAATTTATCTTTATTTTCTTGAGCGCAAACTATGTTTATACCCAAACTAAAACTGAATAATTTTAAAAGTTTTATGGATAAAATAAGTAATAATTTCTGTGTTGTGTGATTAAAAAAGGTATATAATTCGGTGTGGGATGTACCACCATTATTTTTTTAACGGCAGCCAAAAGGTTAAGAATTAAATCGTTCCTGTTGTTGAAACAAGAGGTGTACAGTCATTATTGGTGTGCTTAACAACGAGTAACAATACCAAATATGAAATCAACTAAACGAACAAGTAAATTCGAAGCTAAGACAAAACAATTTTGTTATATCGTTTTTACTTTCATCAAAACTTTTATTGTCAGCTTATTCCTCCAAAATGAAACGCAAAGAAGAGCAAAGCATACACATGAAGAATTCTATTGCCAAACAACATAAGGAAGTATTTTTTTAACATGTGATTGTGCATTTGTTTATTCTTTCTTCTTTTCTTATATCTTCTGTGATGTATTACATGTATAGGTTGAAACAGGGATAATAAATATAATATGACCCTAATGTGTAAAATATACATATATAAAAAAATATGTTGACCCTTTTCCTGTGCTAGCTTAGAAGAACACTGAATACATACATATAAGAATATTTGTACCCCTAGAACAATACCGGCACAATCCAGAATGTAATGTTTGGAATAAATTGTATTTGGAGTCTTCAATTTTCTCCATTTCTTATCGAAACATAAATTAAAGCTTAACTGAACCAAACTACCTCGATATGCATAATATTATACTTTTTGCATGAAGTAAACAACGCCATATTTCAATTATGACAGTGTTGTTCCAGATATTTTGAAAATATTTGAAAATTAAATAAAGCAATAATTTTTATATTTTACAAACAGTACTAGCTAGATATGTGACAGTCTTGAATTTATCATAAATACTGAGCAGGCAGTTGATAAACACCGGCATTTTTCAGTTTGGAACGGTGTTGTCCTAGGAGTGCTATATAATGAAATGTACCCAAATGCGGTATTTAACGAGTTGTTATATATTTTATTTAATATACAAATATTGAAATTAATAAATACATAATATAAAGAGAATTAAGACTGGAAAGAACAAACTATATTTTCATTTATTATATCTGTAGCATATTCTAGTAACTTTTCTAACCAAATTAAATTGCACACGCAGTGTACAATTGAATGAGTTTGATAATTTCTGTGGCCCAATTTTCTCTTATGAAAATGTCATTGCAATTATGTTTATAATCACTGGAGAAAATGTACTCCTAATTAAGTTTATCTCAACAAAAGTTTTTCTACGACAACTGCTGTCTTTTTCGTAGACTAAGAATATAATGATGATTAGATCAAGTGATTAGTTAATTGCTCTTGCTACTCCCAGTTTTTGCATCGAATGGGCGCGGAGGAATTTCAAAAAATAATTCAGATCGATTAAAAAGATTATTAACAAAACTGTCCGTTCAAGGTTTAGACCTGTAAATACCGCAATGGAAATCAACGATGTTGACCACTCGTCTATGCTTTTGACACAATTTAATTCATTTTATATTTTGCGCTATTTACTGGGCGGGCATGGATGAAAAATATCGTTTTGTTATAATCGTTTCCAACTCTGATATGATCTTTTTATCTTCAGGGAGAAGATACTCTTCTGGGAGTTTATTGCAGCACACAGTTGCTTTCAGAACACGACCCTTAATGTCCTGTTTTCTCGACAGATGCCAGTATCACGCAGGCGACATCATACCGAAAATACTAAACCGTATGATAAAGTAAGCGTAATCTAAAACATTTAAGGCTCTTTGTTAGTAATGCCGAAAATTCTATGATAGATACATCAGTTGATAAAAGTAATAAGTTATCGAAAATTGAATACATATAAAAATAAATTATATAATATAAAGTCGACCCGCCTATAGCGTAGAGATTGGGACTACGCTATAGGAATACTACGTTATAGGAGACTAGGCACACATACAAAATTCAAGGTTACGCTCTTTCAATTGTATTTGCTGAATTGAATGCAATCAGTAAATGAAACATTTTCCTGCCACGTTCACCTTTTTGTTTCGCCTGTCACAGAATACGCCTAGCGAAGTCAAAAGACAGACATCAACACATGCATATTTTTCAATGCACGTATATAGCATATATATTTATAAAAAATATAATTTGACCTTGAAAGTTTAGCGTTTTGTAAAAACCTACGCTATAGGGGGGACCGCTATACGGGGGACTGCCACATATGTTATGGGAAACTTATCTATACGAGGGAACGCTATAGGGAGGCTTACTTGAACTCATTTTAGTGTATGTCATAAAATCCATAAGCTGTTTAGATTGCAATATTGGTTATATTGATTTACTTTCAAATATAGAATTATCAAAGATTCCTGATTCATTTGGTCACAAAGGTATGCTTCAAAGCTCAAAAAATCGACTTACTCTTAAGCAATGCTTAAAATATATGAAAAACATATATTATAGAATTTTTCTATTTCCACCGTAAGCTTGTTTCTAAGCAACTACATTCAATCTTTAATGTTATCATTTCATTTCACTTCAAAAATTATTTGAACTATTACAACGTATGGAAATGTTGACATGTAACTCCATCTTTGAAGATACTTTTCTTTATTAAATTTTATTACAGTTGAACATTTCGTGTAACTTGAACTGAATTGTACGGTGCAATCGAATGCTTGAATAGGTCACTAGTAACAAAACGTATGGAAATCTACACATTTTGAACGATATAAATTTATTATTTTTGTGTTACTATTATTCAGTTTTGTACTTCCGCTCAAACTGCGCATAAATTTTCATTCACTTACAGACTACCCTTATTCTCCTTCATTTTTATCTCCTGGAGTTTTCCTTTAGTCTCACTCTGCCCCTTATGCAGAACGGACGCGTTTTCCTCCACAAGAAAAACTGCTCTTAAAAGGAATCGCGCTTTCGAATCAAAATTTAAAATAAACGGTATTTTTTTTTTACTAAATAAGTGTTTTAAAAAATTTTAAGTTATAAAAGTAGATTGTTTACTATTTATAATAAAAGACGTATTCATTTAATAATAATAGGAAGTAAAATTTAAAAAAAACAACGCTTGCCTTAATTTTAATTATAGGCTTCATCGTAAATCTTAATTAATTAATACTTTTATGCAAATTGTAAATGGGAAACGTCATGGCTTTATTTACCATCTTTAATAATTTTTTTTCATTACGATGTGATTTTTTTACGTGATAACAGCAGATAATAGCAATGTATTTAAATAAAGTAAATTAATAATTGTACACTTACATATTCAAAATAAATACATGCATACACAATTTATGATAAAAATTTAAATAAAAAAACTCATCAATCAATTAGGCGTTAATGTAGAAAAATATAATTTATATATGGCTAGAAATAAATTTGAATTTTAAAAAAACTTTATTTGTATTTGATTAACTGTAACCATTAGGGCTTATACAAAAACCTACTTTTGAAAAACTGGTTTTCGAATGTCAATATTGTTCGAAAACCGGTTTTATCCGGTTTTCGAAGTTTTACAAAAAATGGACAATTCAATTAAAATAGAGAGAAAAAGTTCAATTTTGTATGTTGTTTATTTATACACATAAAAATACACAACAAGAAATTATTTGGTGTTACTCTTCAGAAAATATGATTTAAGAAAACACAAAACGTCCACTGATCGTTTTGTAACAAACTTTCCTGATATCGAAAATACCCTTCCGCTGGGTAATGATCTGGGGCATATGGTCTTTAAGCCATGTAATAAAAGATCCAAATTTTCTGTCCTTTTGTTTATAGACTCGTTTATGGAAAATTCGGCACAACCGGTTAAGAAGTTGAAAAACCGGTTTTATAATATCACAAATTTTGCAAAAAAAAACGGTTTTTAAAACTGATTTTTGAAAACCGACAAGCCCTAGTTACCATGCTATTGTTTATTGTTATTATATTTTAAAAACGAAAACAACAATACATGGCATTACATGCGCCATGAAATTGACAATAATAATGAAGACAGTACATGATAATATTTTACTACAAATAACAAATAAAAAAAATACTCATAGAGATTCATTTTTGAGCAGAAAATCCATATATCAGTATATAATGAAAGTGTCTGTACTGGGATTCGAGCCTGTGAATACCGCAACCCATGAGCGTGACTTTGATTACCCGACTACAAGCCTTCAAAGGATATTTTATATCTTATTACAATTAATAGCTTTGTATAGTATGTAGAAATATTGCTTTGGTGAGACGCTGTGTTGTGTTTGTTAGAAATTGCAAGAAATTTTGAAAAATTTACTGTTTTCATTGTCAAGGAATGCTATCCAACTATGAAAAATGATCCCTTGAGAATGAAACTTGCAACAGGTTTAGTTTAACATGACAATTTATTACCAACAATCATAGCACGCTGTCTTCACACATTTATGTATTTATATCTCATTTTATATTTGGAAACGTGAATATTATAATACTGTCCATTATTTTTTATCTTACAATAGCATCTATTTATCGAAAAAACGTAAAATTACAATATACGAATAAGAAGTTAATATTCTTAAAGCTTAAAATAACAACTTTCACGTTCAATAATGTTTTTGGAGTGGAAAATAATATTTAATTCAAGTATTTTTTTCTTTGATAATTAAACACTTTTAAAAATACATAAATTATTGATTGTATTTAAAATGCGATTTGCGAATCATGGCACCTGACGAAGACTCAGAAAAACCGTATACTGAGCTTCGAGAACAGATGCTTGCGTCGGATAATGGGGGTGAGGTGGTTTGATTTTGTGAGGAATTCAGAGATAAGGGAGCGTACAAGACAGCGTCCCGTCACGTCAGTGGTTATGGAGAGACGTTGGAACTGGCTGGGTCACGTGCTGCGGATGCCTCCGGAAAGCCTCAATCCTGCCTGCCTCTTCTTTCGACCGGTGGGATTCCGGCGTCCTGGACGTCCGTCGGGTACTATCCATAGGATGTACTCAGCGGAACTGAGGGATGCTGGCATGTCATGGGAGGAAGCAAAGCTGTTGGCGGGAGACAGGGAAACATGGAGGTGCCGCGTGGCGGCCATATGCTCCACATAGGGAGCGAACATGGCCAAAGAAGAAGAAGATTTAAAATGAAGAACACTAAAAAATGTTTTTATTTTTGGAAATTCTAGTCTACTTTTATGAAAATATTCAATTCCAAGTTTTAGTCATATAATAAGCAGAATCAAAGTTTTATGTTTCAATTTATATACGAATCTGTTCTTCTTTATGTTTTGAAATCGTCATATTTCATTTAGTAGAATAATCATTTTATATTAAAGCGATTCAACAAGTAAGAACAAGGCAAGCAACAAGTTCTTGTATATATATTTACTGACTGTGTTGAAATACTGCATTGCAATATGCATTGGAATTATTTCAAATCATATTTACTACTTGAAATCATACTTTTTGCGACAATGGACGCACATTAGATTACGGTGAACTAAAATCAACATCCTAAAAGTGATTGATAAAAAATGATACTGTAATCTTATTAAATTTCTTATAATTTTTTTTTTAAAGGCTAAAAAACTTAAAGTATACGCAAATATAACTAAATATTTGTCTTTTTTAAAAAAATTTGGAACGTTGACTTTGGTTTGTCGTAAAAGTCTTATTTCAATTGAGAAAATATGATTTGAAACAAAGCGTTTCTAAAGTTGACATAAATATTAAATACAGTATTTAAAAACATTCGGTAAATATATTATTGTTTGTTTGTTAATGTATTACTATTTTCTTCGAGCAATTATTTAATACTAAATATGTCACATAGAAAAAAGACTTCCTTTAACGATAAATTTGATCATATTTACTATTACTTTGCGGTGTTTTCAGCAGCTCATAAATCTGAAAATTGTCAAATTCATTCGGATTTGTCAAGTGCAATATTCGGTCCATATCGCCAAGGCTCCCAGCTTGTGAATTTGTGTGTTAAAATTATTATGAACACAGGTAAAGCTTTGTACTTTTAAAAGTTAATAACCGTTGTGCTTCTGTTAATTTCACAATAAAAATATACAAAATATAAACATAGTTGAGCTATCAAAAACGTTAATAAATCAAACTCCATGTCTGAATTTCTGCATTATTTCATGTCGTAATGTAAGGAAAACAGTTGTGAAATTGAGAAATGTTTTCGTTCATTTCCATTGTTGTTGATAAATTAAAAGAAGCACTAAAATTTTGATGCTTGTTCTCAAATGAGTTTTGCATAAACAATGTAACAAGAAACGTATCTCACGTAAAAATGGAATAAGCCATCTCTTAAGAGCATGTATTAACTCATATTCTTTGAATTTATTGCATGGCGAACATGAAAACGAATAGTATATGCCGTCGGTTGCAGTAAACATGGGTACAAATCTCAATGCGGAAAATTTCATTGATTTAATTGGCATTTGGAACTCCATTATAATAAGGTGGAAAAACATGAAAGCAATTTTTATATATACTTAATAGCCACTTCATTTTACCCCCTCGTCAGATTTATGTTTAACCTTCGAGTTCCTATGGGGTGCTTTCTAAATTCTTCTTATTTCAACCATTTGCTAAATACCAATAATATCTAGACATTATTGGTATTGGTATAAATAAATGAGGAGTAAACATTCAAAAAGTGATTTGTCACACAAATACAGAGCTTGGAAAATGATGATTTGAATGTCGGAGAAATCACGGTTTGCTTTAATGTGTCAACTTTATGATTTTATTTTTTAGGAAAAAACTTCTTTGAACACTGATTGTGATTTCCATTAATAATTTATACAATGTACTATCGAGCTGATATTAAACGGCATATTTCAAAATTTGTGGCAAATTAATTTATGAATGTTTGCGCCTCATTTATTTACAGTTAATTAGATGCCCTAGTAAAGATAGAATGATAGGGTAAGGGCAGAAGTGGGGAACCCGCAGCCTTTTGGCCAATCCGGTGCGGCCTTCTGACCAATTCTGAAAAAACGAGGTTTGGAGATATCTGGGAAAAAAGTATAGCAAATTCAGGATTTCAAATTCCTCGGTGAGCTAAAAAAACGAGGTTTGCAGATATCTGGGGAAAAAGTATAGTAAATTCAGGATTTCAAATTCCTCGTTGAGCTAAAAAAAAAACGAGGTTTGGAGATATCTGGCGAAAAAGTATAGCGAGGAAAAGTAGGGTAAGGGATTAAATATTAATCAATCCCGTCCTATGTTTACTGCGGCCTTATGTCGAATCAGAAAAATGAATGCACCCTTTAGAGAAGAAAAGGTTCCCCACCTCTTTTTTCCTCGGTTCCCCGGCATTTAAGACTTAATAAACAGCTACTGTTGAAATATCTCCAGTCAGAGGCCATATGCTTCACATTGGGAGGGTACGTGAACGTGAATCGTAATTGAATATATTGAACACATTTTTTTTCTCAACAGCTTACGATTGACAAGCAATTGAATATGAAAATGATGGCACAAAAAAATTATAATAAAAATTACTATGTAACATCAATATTAAAGTAATAACCTAAAATGTCTACTACAAACATAATTATAAGTCCCTGAAGAGTACTTACAGAATCGAGACACGGTTCGTAGGTTATAAAAACGTTATTATACTTAAATTAAATAATTATGTTTTATCCAGAAATGTATACGGAAGTCAGATAATAAATAATGTTATAATTTGTTGACTGTCGTTTCTGTGCCTGAGTGGGAAGCTAGTTGTGTTTTTGTCCTTCACTGATGAGCGTTCAAGGATTCAAATCCCTGAAAGGAGTTTTTCGTTCATTGATGCATCGTAAAGAATGTTTTTAGAAATAAGATTTATGGATTAAAATTGCTGCTATTCTTTACTAAAGCTTACTGAAAAAACAAGTTGGGTCGCGACTTTTAATACCTTCGGTCGATTTTTTTTTAAAAAATATTTAATATTACAAAGGTTTTTTTTAATATTAACTTACGATTCTAAATTCTTGCTTTTTGGTATCGTCCGTCAAAAAAAACAAAGGAAAACTAAATAAAATTAGTGCTCTATGTAAATGTCGCGTAAACCAAAAATCCACGCAAGTTGTTATATTCTATATGTAGAAATGTAGGCCCCCCTTTTCGCTAGGTCCTCATACATTGAATGACCATGCTATAAGGTGGCTACGCCGCTGCATTGATAAATATTTACTAAATTTGTGCTATTTCT
Organism: Himalopsyche tibetana; assembly: GCA_030503985.1. Lineage (NCBI taxonomy): Eukaryota > Metazoa > Arthropoda > Insecta > Trichoptera > Rhyacophilidae > Himalopsyche > Himalopsyche tibetana. Next base: position 16,648,068 of record JAPJYX010000015.1, on the reverse strand, counting down.
ATAAAAAATAATTGAGTGAACATTACTTTAAATATTGTAGTTACTATAAAAAGAAAACAAAATATCCAAAATGATTAAATCTTGCGTGATATGTGATTATTTAAATATATTCATAAAATCTCAATGACAAAAACATTATTGAAAACAATTTCAAAATATATAGTATATAACTACTGACAACGAAGATAGAATAGATCCTGAATATTTACGATGTTGGTAAACCCGTGTAGCGCACACACGTGCCAAATCTTCACCATACTTTTATATATGGAAATTTCGCTCGGAAAAATCACAAAACTCGCCTTCTTATTGAATTTCATTTCCCATCGCACGGTGACCGGCCTGCCGCTAGTGGAAAATAAAACTTTTCTATCAGAAAACAGGGAGAAATCAGAAAAAAACTTACCAGATACTTGGACATCGAACTATCAACGAATGAATATATTACGAGAAAATCAGGACGGATATAGAATCAAAAAGAAAATATCGAATAACATTGAAAAAGATTATCAATCAAATCGTAATGTGTCTGGGAAATATCCGAGCGGAAAATCATTTCATGCTTCAATAAAATCAACCATTAACTTGTCGAATGATTTCGAGCCATCCGAGTATGGGTATGATAATATATCATACGTAGACCCAGAAAACGTTTCCCTTTTTAATTCTGCGACAAAGGAGCATCGGGAAGATATTGTGATTGGAAGGAGGCAGCGGTCGTTTGAAGAATTCGTGCAGTATAATGTGGGTGTCCTGATGGCCTCGCATTTGGACTCGCCGTTTGATTTGGAGAGGTGTGGACCAGCCGTGGACATGGCATTGGAGGAAGTCAATGAGAAGTTTTTGTCAGCTCATAAGATACGACTCAACAAAGTGCAGGCGAGGTGAGTTGGCTATCTTGTATTATAATATGTTGTAATTTGATGATTATCACAGATAAATAATAATCGTAAAAATTTATGGAATCGAAATTGAAAATATTTAAATCTTAAAGGGGAAATTTTGATTACCAGATTTTTCGATCTGTGTTTGAACTAGGGATTGCAATACTTTGCAATACAGTTCTCCCAATAGAATTTATCTCAACAGATTCGTTTATACGAGAACTTCTTGTTACTCAATTGGCCAAAAAATTCTTTTTTCAGAGAAAGTAGTGATAGAAATATAGGGCTGGGCCGAATGTTCCCTTTAAGTTGCGCTCTAACTCCAATACAACTATTCACAAAATGTATTTTTCAATTGTTATAACCCTAATCTAGCGAAATAAATTAAAAATTTAACGTTTATATAATTTGATAAGAATTAAATTCGTATTTATTATCAGAACAAGAAATTGGTCTAGATTAGTTCTAATAAAAAACTAGACAATTAAACATACATTATATTTAAAATCAACATAAAATAAGTTTTTCTATGATAACTTCTTGTTATTCAGTTGCTTAATCTCTCCTGTTCGAAGAAAGTAGGGATAGAAAATATATGACTAGTGGTTGTCTAATCACTCTCGCTACACCATGTTTTTGAGGATTGAAATAGTGGGGCGGTATTTTAAATCATCAGAAACATCCATGTCTTCGAACAGAAATCTATAAATCTTTTGAAATAATGCTGTTCGTACTGGGATTCGAACAGTGCCATGCACCCGACTAGGGAATCCAATCTCGAGCCAAAATGTTGATCCCAGGATTTCGGGATTAGAATTTTTCGATCCCGGAATCCTGGGACTGGTCCCGGGATCAGTACATTTTTTTTAAAAATAAAAATTGATAATATTGGTGAAACATAAATTTAAAAAAAATATTCTATATTATATAACCAGCTGTAAGCTGCCAATACGTTACCAAAAAGGTCACTTAATCTCAATTATTCGCAATGTAGAGGTGAATGAGTGGATTTTTTAATTACTCGTAAAAAAAATATGCGAAATAATTATTAAACGAACTTAATATGCATACATCATGTAAAAATACGAAATATAATTCAAAATGATTAATGTCGATGGCTGAAAAAAGCAGTTACCCTACTTCAGACTGCAAGAATGAAGATTTATAAAATTGTCGTCTACATGCATACATTTTTAATAATTTTATTGGAGTAAATATAAGTAATTTAAATATTAAAATATTCCCAGAGTACCAGAGCATCGATTGTTTCGCCATTTAGTCAAAGGTTTCGGTTTACGGTACAAAATTAATATTTATGAATAATAAATTACGCAAAACAAACACTGCTATTGAAACCTGGTAACGTGCATTGATGTAGAGAACAAAGCGAAAAATAATTTTAAAAAATATTGAAATGTGAAGCTTAATAATAAAAAACAATAAATATTGTCGACAAATGCATTCAAATACAGTACACGTGCGTATAATGCGTTGAAAAAAATTGATATGATTGGTATCAAATTACCTTTTCAGCTACGACTCTCTCTTGTCGCAAACTCTTATCGCAAAGATAAAGTCTTAATAATAAAACTGGGCATCGTTTATTGCAAATGCGTAAACTGCTGACTTGAAAACAAGTTTTAAAATCAGTCCCGAAAGTTTCGGGATCAAGTCTTCTAATCCCGGGATTGGAATGCATCGAAAACTGTACGGGATTCCGGGATTGGATTTCCTAGACCCGACATTTCTAACCATATCGACAGCAAACAATATTAAATTTATTATTGAAAAAAATCACTGAGAAATTTTGTTTCGTTTTAAACATTTACAATCCAATTATAACACAATATTGTATTAAATTTCTATCCCAACCACTAACGTTTATAATTACCAAAGACAGCGGTAATGACAACAACAATAACAGATATGAAGTGAGTTAGATAAGAGAATAACCATTTATGAAATTGTTTAGACAGCCGTAAATTGGACGCTTTTCAAGCCCGGTTGTATTACTCACAACTGGATAATTCGATCCATTATGAAATACATTCATCACTTGTTTCAGAAGGCAAATGGTTTCAGAATTTCGCTTTCAGATTTAAGTAATCAAATTACTAGGTGATGGGATTTTAAATAATTTGTTTTGAAAGGGTTTGAATGAGACAATCCCTTACACAGCAGAAAAACTAGTCTGTGCATACTCTTGGAAAAAAGATAACGTCACTGACATTTGTCATTTATTTAGCTCCTTCTTGTCGCCATTACTGTATAGGTTAGGTTTTTTTTTATAATTTATCAATTATTCGAAATTTAAATTGACTGTTTGTATTTTGTTAATATCAGTAAGGAAAATCATTACTAGATGGCAGTGCTACCTGTCAGAATTACGTGAAATACGGTAAATGCAAACGGTGCGCTGGGAGAGAGAGTGCGTATTTGTATGTGTGTATGTGTACTGCTTAACAGTTGGACAGATAACTCAAGTCAAATAAAAAATGATATATAATCAAGAAAGCTCAAAATATTATTACTGTATACACTCAATTCTTCTTTGAAAAAATAAACATTTCGGTATGGAACAATGGAGAGCCCCACAGAATATTATTCGTACTGTATATTTTAATTAAGAAAAAATAATAATATTCACCACTACTTGATAATATATGGGGACTTTTATGAGGGACTGGACATAAAAAGCTTCCATCACTAGAAATTTCTGTCACGTCTAATCTGTTAAGATCAAATGTTGCCTTTTGTTTCTTATAACTGTATTTTATTTAGTTCTTTGTTTTTAGAAAATCTGTTATTTTTGTTAATAAGAATCGTGTTAGATCAAACAAATCGTTTAAAAATATACTATTCGTACATTTTAGTGAACCGCGCTATTTAAAAATCGTTTAAAAAAAGAGTTGAGTGTACTCCAAATAAATACATGCTTTTCGAATATTTCTGTGCATCTCTGGTGTATGTATGGTTAAGGTTATATTTGTATATAATATACATTGGTATTTGGCACTACAAAATAGTATTTCTCATTAATTGTATATTATTTAATAAAACAAAGAAAGAACATGTTATGTGACAAAGTTCTTACCGAGAAACTACTTGAAAAAGTTTTCCAAAGTTCTCATTTTTATCAACGAAACTTTGCCATTGATTCCAAGAACGATGTTTGAGAGCTTTTCCGTACACAATTGCGTATAAGATATTTAGAAATATAAAATGCAAGAACGCTTTGATATATTTTATAGGATATTTTTCGGATAATATTGCTTTATCTTGTGCTTACAACGGAAAGCCATTTTGTCGCAGATAAGTGATTTGCGATGATATAGTATTAATGTTTGGAAATAGTCCGTTTACTATATTATTTTTAAATTTAATGTATGTTTAATCTGAGAGTTAATAACCGTCGTGGTTGAGTGGTAAGGCTCTTGGACTAAGGTAAGGAATATTTATAACCCGGAAGGTTGCACTCCTTTATGTGTTATCTAATGAGGGCATACCAAAGAAATTTACAATTAAAATTATATACAAATGTAATAGCAATCGTCGTTATATTTGGTAACTGTGTTAATGGGCTCCAGTCCCAATATAGGCAGGTACATAAACTGATTTATAGATTTCTGTTCGAATAAATACAATTTTACTCCATGGAAAATGTATAATATCAAAAAATAAAACACTAATATTAATTCAAGACTGGTTTTGCTTATAACTATCGTTATCAAATGGTAAAGCTCTCAATGTACAATACCAGTTCTGTTTGATTTTTATAAACAATATATGGAATAAATAGAAAATAAGGTCACTTTTAAGGTGTTCACTGTCAATACTTGGTGGAGTGGCATTATAATAAAAATAACAAAACATTTTTAGTACTTTTTCCACATAAAATTTATTCGATCAGGACCGGTTTCGCTCTTGATTAGGATTTTCCAAACTCAGTTTTGGTTGACAGACATTAAGATTTATTTATTATATACACTTATTGTTGGTTTTCACTTTGTTAATGATAATTCATACCTAATTAGTTTTTGTTGTAATAGTTTTCATTGCTAAGTGGTCTTCAACTTTTTATTTATAGTTTATTTTCCTTGTATTTTGCTTCAATTCTTTTGCTAGGTTGTAATACCAATTATTTGTCATACCTTGTTTTTATCACTTAAATTTTGTATAAATATCACTGTTTTATTGTTTTTCTTATCAGTTGACAATGCTCATCATGAGCGAAACCGGTCCTGATCTAATAAATTGTATGTGGAAAAAGTACTAAAAATGTTTTATTATTTTTATTAGAAAATAAGCTGTTTGTTTTTTTGTATAAAACAAAATGAATTTCCACTTAGAATTGTCAGTGAACATCTGAAAAGTGAAGTGATGTTTTTTTCTTCAATTTATTGCATTATATGTACGTAAAAAAGGATTTGAATATTTTTGATACTAAGCAACAACACAAAAAATTATGACTTCAGGAGCTTTAGAGAAGACGAAGACTTTACTGAGTTATAAAAAATCATCGACAGTGTAAAAATAACTTATTCCAAATAACATTTTGATTTATCTTCCTCTGCCATAATTTGTAATAACTTTCTGAATGTCGCCATAAAACTAGTTGGTATTTAATAAATTGTTTATGGTTTTAAGCATATCTTTACGTTAATAGACGAAACGTCACGCTATATTTTATACCACAGACAATGAAAGAATAATAATAACGATTCAGTTAGTGCGGTGCTAAAATATTTATTGCACATCACTCCGGATAAAGTTTTCGCATAAAAATGTTGCCGCTCTAAATATTCGCATTTTTTCAGCAGTGGAATAAATCCAATTGAATAATAGGCGATAAAAGCCAGCCGTAAACTTACTCTGGGAACGAGATCGTAATTCCACTAAATATACAAAAAGTCTAGTTCCACAAATATGAGCTGAGGGTTCCACATCATAGTGACGTATATAGTACGTCTAAATGGCTGTAGGTTTGATTATTTGAAAAAAAGGGTAACCGAATGAGCAAAATGCAGTCTCTTGAATAATCCAAAATTTTAGGGGTCCAGACAAAAGCGCCAAGCTAAATGCGCCCAGTCAAGCGCCCAAACAAAATACACTTTTGTTTTTATATAATCATACATTTTAGATAAACATAATGTTTTTCAAAAAAAAAGTGCTAAATTTGTGCTAAATTAGTAATACTACCATCAAAAGAATTAACTCTTGCAGTCTTTAGTTCAATTAGATTTTGACGCAATTGGTCTCCTGAAACCTAGTAAATAACACTGATTATCGTAAGAATGTTCCTTTATATCGATATGCTACTCGAAAAACCAAAAAAGCACTTATTTTATATATTTTGTATTCATAGTGGGCGTTTATATCTGGGCGTTTTTGTCCGGGCGGTATTCGCAAGCGCTGGTACGGGCGCATTTGGCTTGGCGCTAATGTCTGGGTGCCAAAATTTTATTAATCTCGCAGCAGAGTGCTAAACGTTATTTTTGTGGAGTTTGATTGTGCTGCCAAATGCTTTTTATTGATCGATATAAGGAGTTGTTTACTAAGAACACATGTAGAAAATGCTTCCCAACTGACCTCAATATAAATAAACCCAAGTCAAAAGGAAAAATAATCTTTTTATCATTATCATTCTGTCTTTATCTTTTTTTTAGAAAAGGTTGAATGACCTAATGCCCCCATCAAATAATTTATGTTCAGATGGACAAATTGAGAGTAGATATCATAAACAAAGATTTCTGTTTAACAGCTTAGATCAGGGATGTGCCAATAATATTTGGCTATCGGGCTAAATTGGGGATGAAAGTTTAGCCGCGGGCCACATTCAAAACCGCATAATTAAGTTTTTTTTTAAATTAGGAAGGTTGGTTCAAAAAACTCACAGACCTTTTCCGAACCAAAGATTTATCATTCGAATAGTCATTCAACTTGGAAATTCTTTTTAAAAGCTACTTTAAATGTTTTTTTAATATATATTTTTAATGTGTCAACTTTTTCAAGTACTCCTCGGGTCGGATTGAATTTCATCGCGGGTCGTCATTTTCCCAAGCCTAGATTCTAAAAAACACGTAAAGTATAAAATTGGCATTAGTTAGTAATTGTTTTTCCAAATGGGTAACTGGCCATTTTTAATATCGTTAAATTTTCTCCCTTCACAGGTTTTTATTATTGCATACGGCGAATCTTTCCTTTCCCTCCTTTCAAATGTTCAAGAACACTCGTTAAAATATTTAGGTTAAACAAAAAATACGTGACTTACACTTGTTGTCACAAGCAGAACATAAAAAGTTGTTAAAAGTATTATCATATTTTAAATTTAAATCGTTTCGTTAGACGTTTCTTGTTGCAATAATTAATAACATTGCTGATCTCTGAGATCTAGTGATAAAGGCTCGGTTGTTTATTTATATATTTTTCTGTATCTTCAGCGTTTGTTGTTTTTTCCTTCCTGTGCGTTATGGTAAATAGTTTTTATTAATTATGCAGATTTAAACATTATTAGTCACCGCTCCATGTTTGTGATTGTAGCCTCGCGCCCATTTCCCCGTTGACAATAAGTGCTGGAGCGGGGTAAAAGTATGCAATTTGTTTTCATTTTGTTCACGACACAATATTTTGTTCTGCCGTTTCACACTTCATTATTCAGAATGACTCGCCTTAATCTAGAATAAATTTATTAGAAACCATTTCCATCCTGCCACATGCAACAGTGTGCATATCGGTGGTATGATTTTTACTCCTTTTATTTGTTCATAATACAAACAATATACATATGGAAGTTAATGACATTCAGAGCAATTCAGAGTTAATTTTTCAAATTTAATATCAATTAAAAAAAGGATACTCATAATATTAATCGTCAATATTCGTAAAAGTGCTTAAACTAAAAAAAAAGTGACACATTAGCGAGATGTTACGTATCAGTGTAGTATCGGAAATGTAGTATTAGTATCAGAAAAACAGTGGACATTATAATGTAACATTATTACAATCCCAGATCGAATATATTGTTGGTTTCCACTTAAGCTTAAGTATTTTTTAACGAGTTTTTGAAATTATGTTTAAGGGGTTATGAACATTTAATTTTGAGTCAATTTAGTGTCATTTATTCATATTTTGTAACATTATTTGTGAATTCTTTTAAATACCAATTACTTGTTACACACTATTAATTTTATTTTGTTTTTTATAAATAAAACTGTAATATTGTATTTACTTATCAGTTGAAAATGCTCGTAAATAAAAGTAGAATTAGTAAAAAATGAGTATTTTATTTCTTATATATAATATAATGCTTTTACACTAAGTATTGACAGTGAACATTCTAAAAGTGAGCAAAAACTTTATTATAAGTTTGTGAATTTCTTTCTCTGGTCTGTTGTTTGGAAACAATATACATATAATTCCAAATAGTTTGGAAACTAGTTATCTTATTAATGGTTAAATTATGCTTTATGATTTATATTATTATTTACTAAATCTACGCTATGTACATATGCCAGTAGTAGCATCTTTGCCTCATATAAGTATTCGGTCGGTGAAAAGAGTGCACTATGAATTGAGTTTAGTTTAGTATGAGTTAGTGTACATATAATATATGTAATATGAAACAATCTCAAAAGCCCGAGAGGACTGTAAATATATTCTAGAGAGAACGCGGGCAACGCGTCCATAAATAATTATTTTATCTATCAGGTCTTGTGTGAGATAACTATTAATTGAATTATTCGTCGGGTCCGTGGGCAAGCGGTCAATGTTGTTGGCTTTAGCTGCGGTACTCAATCCTAAACAGTTTCACAAATTGAATTTTTAATCGATTTTTCTATTTCTATGCCTGCGGTAAAGAAACTTCATTCTAAAACCAAGATTCTAAAAACAGACTGTAGCGGGAACGATTATCTACACATTAGTCCTGTCTTTACTCTATATATTTATTTCTACGGCATTTAAAACATAGAAGATTAGCAACAACAGGCATTTCTTGAAAAAAACTTCAGATGTGATAAGTTTTCTTTGCATGTCTGCTATATAGCATATCGACCGTGAAAAGGAAAAAGGACGTAACCCACAAAAAGCACATATACAGATAAAAATGATCTATTCAAACCTAAGCAACGTATATTTTTTAAAGCATTTACCACTGTTAATATAACCGACACATCTTTCAGGCACACCAAAATAATTTGTCAATTTTTTTTGTAAAACCGATATTTCCTATTTTACATCGACTGTGGAAAGCAAAAAGGACATAACCCACACATAGCAAATTTTACAGGAGGCACAAAAAACGTGTTTTGATGATTATGGGCCATATGCAAATTATGAAATATACACAACCTTGAAGTGCACGGAGACTTATAAACTGGTGTTTAATTGACATATTCTAATGTTAATTGAAGAAATTGTCCAGGAAAAATCTTTTTTTTCTTGGTTTCAATTTTCACGAGCTCATCCTTTTTCTAACATAAAAACTAAATTTAGATACTAATTCGGCATTTGCGGCTTACATGCAATAGAACGTGTATCGAATTTGATACATTGTAATTGTCAAAAAAAGCTGTCTTGAAAAAGCTGTGGGTTATGTCTTTTTTCCTTTCCACAGTCGATATATAAATGTTATAACGAATTTTAATAAAATGCCGTTCAATATTTGGCAAGCGATCGAATCAATAATCTCATCTAACCCTTAAATGTCTTTTAATTTTATATTATACAAAGAGAATTGACTGTTCCTTCTTGACGATATTTACCATGGTATATTTTAAATGGATTATAACAAACAAAACGCCAGAAGTAGTGAACTTAATACAGTTAAAAATCCTTTCAAGACAATTCGTCGAGAACAGATGATTTCTAATTAAATTATTAGTATTTTCGCCGTCTGAGGCCCGAAAGCATTAAACACAGGACTGGTAGATCGCCCACGCTTAAATCCGTCCCAAATAAGTTAGTGCAGACTCGCTACTAATATAAAAAGTTAGTCAATTTCATTTGGGACCATTTTTCGTTTCCATTAGATTACAGGTGACAGGTGAAAAAATGGACTTGTCGTTTCCTTGATTGGTTAAATTTTAAGACGGGAAAGTTTTATTTAAGCGTCGTCATCCATTGCACAGTAATAATTCTCGTATCATAAGATATTTTCTGGTACGAATTCCATCTGGAATTTACGTTATACTGTTGGACTTTCCAGCTTAGTACAGAATAATCTGTAATTTCATACCAAACGTAAATGGTTGATGCATCCTGATTTGTTATGCACACAATATTACATATACTTCGTAGTCTGAAGTAGGGATTGCAATAACGGTATTGCCGAAACCGTGATCCCGGTGTTAATGGTTGTTTTCAATACCGAAATACCGGTTTCGAAAATTAAAAAAATATCGATATTTCAGAATTGAGAGTTTACCAAAACCGATGTTTGAATATATAGAAACTATTACATATTTTAATAAAATTTTAGCGATGAGTTGAAATTTTTAAATTCTTTAAGAGTTATATATAATATATATATATGTAAACAGTTTTCAGAATTGTTGAGCCTTTTTAATGGTGTATTATTATTTTAAGAAACCGTAAGTAATATATAAAAATAACTCCTTTATAATTATGTAAATTTTACAATGATGGTATGTTTATTTATTTATGTATTGTTAAAAATTAAATTAAAAATTTCTAATTAAATTTCTAATTAAAAAAATAGGGCCTGTGAAACTTGAGACCAAGAAATGTGACCTGAAAAAGTTTTTCGTAAAAAAAATATTAAATTAATATTGTATGAAGTCAATTTTATTAAAAACCAGTATATTAGTTTTCGAGTACGTCAATTTTGTAAATGTATCATAATTTGCCTTTGGCGCAAAATCCTGTAATGTTTTTACATGTGGGTTACTTCCTTTTTGCTTTTCACAGTCGATATAAAATAGAGAATTCCGGTATTACAAAAACAAAATGACTATTATTTTGGTGAGCCCGAAAGATGTGTCGGTTATATCAACAATGGTAATGGTCTGTTAAAAAAACATGTTACTTAGGCTAAATGGATTATTTTTTATCCGTAAATTTAGATCGTGTGCACTTAGACCTCCAGAGAGCATTGACCCGATAAGTCTTCCTTCCCAAACGGTAAAATTCTGGCATCTTAGACGACCTTTGGGTTATATCCACGTGTGTACCTAGTGTATCAAAAGGATACTGGCATGTTATGAGAGGAAGCAAAACGATTGGCGGATGATAGGATTTCAAGAAGGTATCGTGTGTGGTTTTAGAGGTCGAGATAATGTCAAAGAGAGTCTGGTTATTTCGTTAAGGGGGTAAGTTATTTAAATATTTATTGAGAGGTTAATATGCCTCATTTTCTGAAGGAACGTTATAAGCAAATGAAAAAAATAACATCCAAAATTCCTTCGTAACCATGATAATATATTTTTTTTGTACTTGTCAATAAATTAAGTACAAGAAATGTTCACCCCTAAGGCAACGCGAGCGTAATTTTGTTTTTTTCAAATTAAATTTACGGTAAAAAAAAATTAAGCACCCAAATCGTTTTTTTAATAAGTGGGTATTGTGAGCTGAGAAAAAGTAATCAAGCAGTGCTTTTTTTTATAAATTTCACAAATTAAATTTTAAATTAAACGCCTATATTGTCTACGACCGTTTTCTAATTGGAAGACAAAGAGTTATTATTATTTTATATGCGTCAGATAATTTTTTCCAATCACTGGAAGAATCAGAGTTATATAAGAAATAATGCGAACAATTTTTCATCAATGCAGGATTTCTAAGGTTTAATTTTTTTAATAATTTTGATTTTAAATTATTGTTGTCTTTTTTCTGCAGGACCATATTTAAAGTCTTATAAGTTTATCTGATTAAAAATGCCATAATCTTTTTTATAAAACTTATTTTTATAAACTTGTTTTAACTTATCTTTCTATGTACTTTAAATTGTTCAGTCTTAAACCTGTTAGCAAGAATAAGCTTTAATTTATTTTAAATATATAAAGTTTTATATTCGCGATTCGAAACACTTCATAAAACTAAATATGAACACAATAAACAATAAAAAAAAATTCTAGGCATAATGGGTTGGAAATATAAATCAAATTGAAACTTCTTCCCACACTGAATGTTTTTTGTTATTTAAAGGTGGTATTTGTTATTGTGCTCTTTGCTTTTTTAATGTTAATGTTGAAATATTAAATTGAAATATCATCAAGATTAAAAAGCCTCTGTGTTAATAAACGTGGCACAACAACCGTAATAAAAAGTTTATCAATTTAAAATTTAAAATGAATTTCCGCAAAGTAACCGCTAAATAAAATAAATTTCTTCTCGATGAAAGAAGCAGTCTTGAAATTCATAGATGGAAAATCTAAATTAATGAACGCGTGTCGCTCGCAATCTACCATTAGCCCACGACTTCACTTTCAGTATTACTTCTAAGATTTTATATCGTTTATACAATTCTTTTTTCCGTTTTATCACATTTATTTGAAATCTTAAAAAATATTATTGTGTTTATAAATAAATATTTTATGTAAACATTTTGAGTTATACTTGAATTATTTTCCACTTCCAATTTTGGCTATATGATATATGTTTTTAACAAAAAAATGGTTTTACGTTAACTGTATATGATCAAGCCGATCGTTCTCTCTCTTTCGAAGAGTTTAATGGTATATGAATGGGGTTAGAAAAATACTAGTATATAAATAGTCGCTCCCGCTTAGTACAGTTTTACGATCGTTTAATTAGGAACGGGTATCAAGATGAAAGAAACCCATGTCTAGAACACAAATCCGGTAATCGTTTTACAGCAACTATTTCAACGTTTACTTAGCTATGCATGTCCAATATAAGCTGAAAGAAATTAAAAACAAATATTAATGTTTGCCGCCTGTGTGGTCGAGTGGTCAACGTTGTTGGCTTCGGCTACAGAGGGCCCGGGTTCAAATCCCGGTACGGACAGTTTTTGTAAATTGATTTTTCAATCGATTTATGAATTTCTGTTCAAAGGCATGGACGTATGTGATGTCTTGAATTCCCCCCTCTCACCCATCCTATCCTATGAACGGGGCGTATCGAGAGCGATTAGCTTACCACTAATCCTGTCCTAGCCCTATCCTTCTATCCCTACTCTCTTTGGAAAAAGAGAGGTTGAGCAGCTGAGTAACAAACAGTTCTCGTAGAAACACTTATGTTGAGATAAACTCCATTAGGAGTCCATATGCTCCACATTGGGAGCGGACATGGTTAAAAAAAAAAAAAAAATGTTTTTAATTTTGGTGACGTTTAATAAAATTTTCAGCGAATCTTAGCACAGATGTCTCGGAACAATTTCAATTTCACCCGCACTCGATCGCTTATTTACACTATCCAAAATCTTGCATTGGTGACGTATGTTCACGGCGTGTTCCAGAAATTAATTGTTTTAGCCTATATTTAATCTTTTTTGACTAATACCATCTATTGAATTTAGTAAAATATACATTTAGTAATATTTTCAACCAAGTTAAACAATTTTAACACAATAGATAGCTCTTATATAGGGTTTGAAATTTCCATGACATCTAAACGTGTCACGCGCGCTGAGGGCATGTTCGCTAGGACATGCATAGCGGTCATACGCGGTGAGAAGGCTATGTAGAAAATAATCAAAATAAATGATAGTTTATAATTAACGCTACGTTTACATATTGTATTTCATATTCCAGGTGCGTAAATGAAAGCTCCACATCTTACTTCGCCCCTGTGAATACTAAATACCAACCAAAGATAGTAAACAAAATTTCTATAAATAGAAAGGTATTACGTATTAAATTGTTGTGCTTATGATCAATGACGGATGATAATACCTCGAAAAATCTTAGGGAAAAATGTACTTATTTAGTCGTGAATACTAAATACTAACCTAAGCGTAGTGAACCAAATTTCCGTAAATAGAAAGGTATTGGATATTTCTTTCTATGTATTTGATTAATAAGGGATGATATTATCCATGGACGATAGTAAAACCTCGAAAAAGCTCAGTAAATTTTCTACTTATTGAATCATGAATAAAATAATTATTACGGTTGGTTTTGCAGCCAATTTTTATTTCACTAAATATTAAAATATGACGTAAAAGATTTTGTTTTTGCTATTCATAATAATACATTAGTATGGCATTTTCTTTATTTTTTGCTTTATTTTATCTTAGATAAGATGCGTATTATATATATTTTTTTTCAAGTTAAATTTTGCATTGTGACTCAATGTCTAGGATCTCCTATCCCGGGATCCCGTCCAATTTTGTAATTCCGAAATCTCGGGATTGTGATAGTACTAGTGTTTTTTTTGTGAATTACGTAAATTCCAGGGTTTTGTCAATTAGCATATCCTGGAAGAGGTAAAAAAAGCTCTCACGCTCTTCATTGCAAGAAATCAGCAAATTCATTGGTTGTTGCAAATTGTTTGTATATCCAGGATTTAAAAATCGCCTAGGAATATTTTTTTCAATACCGAATCTACAACCAATGTGAATTTAATGTTTGAACGAAACTATAATGAACCAATTTTAATAATGCATATCAAACTAAGCAAACTTATTAGGAATACCAGTAATAATGAACGACACGAATACATCGTCTTAATTTTGATAATTTCTGGTATTGAAAGATTTTCCTACAATTTTTGTTTAAGCAATAAAATGATAGTAATATTTAATAATATAAATCTCCCTGTGTGGTCGAGTAGTCAACGTCGTTGGCTTCGGTTACAGAGGTCACGGATTCGAATCCCAGTACGGACAGTTTTATAAATTGATATTTCAATTAATTTATGGATTTCTGTTCGAAGGCATGGATGTATGTGATGTCTTGAATTCTTGGGGCCTAGCCTTATATTACTACTCTCTTCGGAAAAACAGAGGTTGAGCAACTGAGTAACAAGCAGTTCACGTAGAAACACTCATGTTGAGATAAACTCCATTAGGAGTCTATATGCTCCAGATTGGGAGCGGACATCGTAAATAAATAAATATTATATTATATTTCTAGTGATTTGACTACGCCTGGTGTGCGTATCCTAAGAAAAAAGAGAGTGCGACAATATAGTACAAAAATAATGGTTTGAAGTCAAAATGCTGCGAGGATAAAATACGATTGCAAGATATTCGTACAGCCATTTCTACACCATTTTGAATGAGTTTTTTCCCATACTATTTTATATATCGACTGTGGAAAGGAAAAAGGACGTAACCCTCAATTTTCCAAAACAGCTTTTTTTCGATAGTCACAATGTATACAACTTGACACACATTCTATCAAAAAGATGGAAACTGAAAATGCCGAATAAGTATCTAAATTTAGCTTTTAAGTTTGAAAAAGATGACCTTGTAAAAAATTAAAACCAAGAAAAAACACTGAAATAAAGGTTTTTCCGAGACAATTTTTTAAATTAATATTAGGTTATGTCAATTAAACACCAGTTTAGAAGCATCCGTGCACTTCAAGGTTGTGTATAATTCATAATTTGCATATGTCACAAAATCATCAAAACATGTTTTTGGCGCCTCCTGTAAAATTTGATATGTGTGGGTTACGTCCTTTTTCCTTTCCACAGTCGATATACACTATTGTCTGATGCGTCATTATTCGTTTGACATGCATAAAGATCAAGCACTGCAATAGGCTATTAACGATACAAGAAAAATCAGCTTCTTTTGCACATAGGCAACCAAAAAACTTTTGTTACAGGTTTTTGTTGGAAGAAACATTTGTTACAGGCCCTCGCTTGAGGCAAAATACCAAAATGAATAATTACGAGGGTTAATTACTTTATATTTATGACCGAATTATAAAATAAATAAGATATATCGCTACAGCATATAAATATAACTCAGTCTAATATAAAACGGGTAGGAGATCTTTCTGAGAGCTTACGAAACCTTATTTTTAGAAAGCCATCTAGTTGTCTGGCTGGCTGTAAAAGCAAACCAGTGTTTGACATTTTACGAGTTGCTTATTATTTATAGAAAACTATTAGCACGACAGCAGCTTCAGTTGGCATTATTTAAATCGATAAGTGGGGTGGGGTTACTAAGAAGAGGTTTTGATATTTTATGATTATTTTTAAGTGATGTAAAGTTGTACTTACATTCTAAGACATTGATTCTGATATTACATCACCTTAGTAGTGTAGTGAACACTACTAAGGTGATGTTATATAGATGAACTGTTTTAATTTTTTTCTGTTTTATTTTACACATTTGAAAAGCAAAAAAAACAATTTATAAAATACGTATTGTAATGTCAATACGAATATTAATAAATGTATCATTGCTATTTTTATTTAACACTTTATATTAGAAGAAGAAAAGGATCATATTTGCAATAAAATATGTTTTGTAAAACCATTGTTATACTATTTATAAAGGCCAACATAAAAGTATTCGAACATGCCACTGAGATGCTAGAAAGTATTCGAAGAATGGTCAATTTCCAAATACTGGGATCTTTCATTCGTAAAATCTTTGTGACAATCTCCTAGTGATGAACATATTTTTTTTCTCGATTTAGAGTTTGGATGGTGGTTTTAATTTTTAGTCATTCAAAAGCATACACAGTTCACGATATGAATATTTTACTTACTTGAAGACTTTTTCGGCAATGATCTTTCTTTTCCCTGAACACAATTTTTATTTAATGTAGTATGCATTGATAATAAAATGTATTAAAGTATCATACTATTAGGAAATTATTTTTTAATCTCTTTCAAGTTTCAAACAACCCCTTAAATTGTCTCAATTAATATGGTATTAATACATTTTTTTAAATACATGGCCGCTCCCAATGTGGAGCATAATGGATGTATCTCAACAGAAGTCTTTCTATGAGATCTTTCCGTTACTAAAGTGATCAGCCACTCTTTTTTTAAAGTTACTCTCTTTAGAAAAAGCTAGGGATAAAACAGGCAACTCCTTCTACCACCATCCACGGTCATACATCTGTGTCCAACAGACGTTTCCCGTGGCGTAACAAACGTTATGCGTTGTTCAGTTTTGTGTTTAGGAGAGACAAGTCTCGGGAAAAATTGACCAAGGCTTGTACTTGTGAAAAAATTGCCCTATAAAAATGTCCGGAGGTACTATGAGTGTAAATCTACTCTTTCTTCGTATGACGCTGAATGCTAATGCGTAATGAATGCTAAATACTTTGCCTACGTAGCTACCAAGTCTCTTGCTACACCTCGTTATTTTAGGATTGCAAGTTAGTCGAGGTTTTCAGACATCAAAAACATCCATGCCTTCGAGCATAAATCTATAACTCCACCACGGAAGCCGAAAACGTTGACAACTGCTCTTCGAACCCGATAAAATATCTAAAAAAATGATTTTAAATGCGAAATTGTCTGAGAAAATAGCATCATATAAAGCTCTGTGTACAAGGCCTAACAAGTTTTCTGTGCGTGAAACTTCATGACGTCAAAAATATGATAAGTATCTAATTATAATCTCGCGACTTCCTTACAATGTTGGTGTCCTTTTCATTATAACTAAATGAATTTTGCTTCGGTGGCTTATGTGTATAGTAAAATATTTTCAACATAAGAACTTGGTCTCAACGGTATCACAAACTTTCCCCATAAAGGTAGTTTGCGCTGTCACTTGCAACAGCTTTATGCCGTGTTAGAGAGCTTGTTTTTTTTTAATAACCCTCCATTTTTGCCGTGCATTAAGTTCACCCTCTATCGCACCTTGTCTCATGAAAGGTAGACAGAGGCACCGTTCAAAATCAATACAGAACACACAATAATATAAGGATTGCAATACTCAACGCATATATCATTTTCGGTATTTTATATTCGATACCGGTATTGTTAATATAAATTCCGGTATTTTTAAAACAAGTTTTAATAAAGCGATAAAATACGGACAGTTAAAATCGCAATACTGGGCAAGTAAATCAATATTTGTATCTCAATATTTTATATAAAATATTTTCATTAAAAATATATATTAATAAATCAAAATATTCCTTTAAACTTATTTATGCCGCCTGTGTGGTCGGGTGGTCAACACCGTTGGCTACCGCTACGGAGGTCACGGGTTCGAATCCCAGTACGGGCAGTTTTATAAATTGATTATTCAATCGATTTATGAGTTTCTGTTCAAAGGCATGGATGTATGTGATGTCTTGAATTCCCTCATCCCACCCATCCTATCCTATGAACGGGGCGTATCGAGAGCGATTAGCTAACCACTATTCCTGTCTTAGCCCTTTCATTCTATTCCTACTCTCATTGGAAAAAGAGAGGTTGAGCAACTGAGTAACAAGCAGTTCTTGTATAAACACTTCTGTTGAGATAAGCTCCATTAGGAGTCCATATGCTCCACATTGGGAGCAACATATATATAGGAGGAAGACGATGTTGGAGAAAGGACATTATTACATTAACAAAGAAATTTAAATTTGATTTTGACGTTACCATTGCTTAAGCCCAGGCCCATCTGATCACTAGAGTAAAACTTTTACGAATATACAACAGAGGATGATATTATATAAAACCAATAGTAGATGTAGTCAAAAGGTGTACACTCTTTGGTACTAATTTCATATGTATTTAATATAATCAGAACTGGATTCTCTCGTCACAAATTACTACAATTTATTTGTAAGAGATTTTGATTTGATAAAAATAAATATTCTTGAAGACTAATTGTATGTCCTTATTAGGGAATCCAATCCCGAGCCAAAATGTTGATCCCAGGATTTCGGGATTAGAATTTTTCGATCCCGGGATCAGTACATTTTTTTTAAAAATAAAAAATGATAATTTTGGTGAAAAATAAATTCTATATGATGTATAAAATGATTCTATATTATATTACCAGCTGTAAGCTGCCAATACGTTACCAAAAACCTCTCTTAATCTCAGTTATTCGCGATGTAGAGGTGAATTAGTGGATTTTTTTAATTACTCGTAAAAAATAATCGAAATCATTATTAAACTAACTTAATATGCAAAAATACAAAATATAACTTAAAATGGTTAATTTCGATAGCTGAAAAAATTCAATTACCTACTTCAGACTGCAAGATTGAAGGTTTCTAAAATTTTTGTCTATATATATACATTCTTAATAATTTTATTGAAGTAAATAGACGTCATTTAAATTTTTAAATATTTCCAGAGTACCAAAGCATCGATTGTTTCGCCATTTAATCAAAGGTTTCGGTTTACGGTACAAAATAAATGTTTATGAATAATAAATTCCGCAAAACAAACACTATTGATATCTGGTAACATTCATTGATGTAGAGAACAAAGCGAAAAATAAATTAAAAAAATAATGAAATATGAAGCTTTATAATAACAAACAATAAATATTGTCGACAAATGCATTCAAATACAGTACACGTGCGTATAATGTATTGAAAAAATTTAATAATTGGCATCAAGTTACCTTTTCGGCTGCGGCTCGCTCTTGTCGCAAAGATAAAGTCTTAGTAATAAAATTGGGCATCGTTTATTGCATATGCTTGAACTGCCGACTTGAAAACCAAAACGTTTCTGTTTTAAAATCAATCCCGAAGTTTCGGGATTATGTCTTTTAATCCCGGGATTGAAATGTATCGATAACTGTACGGGATCCCGGGATTGGATTCCCTAGTCTTTATGGTTCTGTTCGTGGATTAAAACATATTTTTACTTACTACATATAAGGAATATAATAAACCATAATGAACACTTTATTAAATTATTATTTTGAAACGAAGATTATTCATATTAAAATCATTCAACCAAGGTTCAGAATCGGAAAAGAAAGAGAGAAAGCTTAACGGTTGTGAATTGTTCGAGGACCACTCATTTGGAAAGGGATTGGATAGAAATTTAAGATATATTAAGTTAAAAATAAACATTTTGCGTAGCGATAGTCTTGTATAAAATTTCATTTACCAATTTAGTATTCTCTCAAATTAATTAAGATATTAAACTCGAATCTACCAGACAAATACGTATTTTAACAAATTATTTTTCAATTACTACGCCTTCAATTTATTTTCTAGGCCCACGTTTAGTATAAAAATGTACTTCAGTAACTAATCTATGCAAAATCTCTACTCCTTAATTGAAAGAATAATGAATAAAGCTGCTTAGCTTTGAGATTACACCCTTAACCTTAAGCATTAAGAAGGTGGCTTGTAAATTATTTAAGCGTTGTGTCTCAAATTTATATTTTTACTAATACCTGATTTGGAAAATATGCTTAACAACATGCTACTCTTTTTCTACACAAAAACGTCTTAAATGTCACAAATAACGATGCAGTAATTGTAATGTACGACAATTATTAAAAAATAGGAAGTTGCAAAATTATAATAAATGTAAGCAGTGCTTTTTTAAAATAAAAGGTGGCGGAACTCACTTCTTGTAAAGGTTTTCTCTAATTCATGTCCGTTCACAATGTAAATAATATGGCTTTCTAATGGAGGTTTTTCAACAGAAGTATTTCTACGAGAATTTTTTGTTGCTCAATTCAACCTCTCTCTTTTTTCGAAGAGAATCAGAATAGAAGGACAGAAATCGGACAAAACGAACGGTCAATTAATAACTTTCGCTTTTCTCCATTTATTTTAGGATTTAAAGAAATATTTTAGATATCACAGACACCTATGTCTTCGAACAGAAATCGATCGAAGAAAATGCTGTTCGTACTAGAACTCAAACCTGAGAGATCCGCCACGGAAGCTAAGACTTCCTCTGAGTGATCACAGATCAATGTATTTTAAAAGACTAAAAAGAATAAGATTATAAAACACTTTTTTGTATTAATTCAACAGTATTTTAATAAAAATCGGTCCACCTATCACGAGCATTATTTGATACTGCTCGTGATGGGCGAAACCAGTTCTGAATTTTTTTTAAAAAATATGAAAATAGTAAAAAAGTGAAAGGTCAACGTCGTTGGCTTCGTCTACGGATGTCACGGGTTCACATCCCAGTACGGACAGTTTTATAAATCGATTTCTCAACCGATTTATGAATTTCTGGTCGAAGGCATGGGTGTATGTGATGTCTTAAATTCCCCCATTCCACCCATCCTATCCTATAAACGGGGCGTATCGAGAGCGATTAGCTAACCACTAGTCCTGTCCTAGCCCTATTCTTACATTCCTACTCTCTTTGGAAAAAGAAAGGTTGCTCAAATGAGTAACAAGCCGTTTTAGTAGAAACACTTCTGTTGAGATAAGCTCTATTAGGTGTCCATATGCTCCACATTGGGAGCGGACACGGTAAAAAAAAGTAATGTGTTTTTTAATATTAATTTCTAAAAGAGAGAAGTTATTCAATAACAATATATGATAAGTACATAGCTCTTTCAAAGCGAAAAAATAAATGTTTTTTTGGAGAATGCAAAAAGGATGATTGATGTTTATCCATATTTTTATTGTTTCCTTTGTTTACTAGATACAAAGCAGTGGGTTAAAAGAATGCAAAGTCTACACGTTACACTATCACTGAAAGCATATAATACTTTTAATGAGACGTTAAAAAGGCGCCGGCGGGATTATGCGACGTCCAATTTACTTCGTAACGTATTCGCGTTAGCGTAACTATGAACGGTGGCTATCGAAGGGGCTACTGCTACGAGGGTTGAATGATATTGTCCGGAGAGTCAAAAGGGTGTAAAGCACGTTTTTGCGAAAGTGTTAATTCATAAGAAAGCTGAAACGAAAGCTTTGTGAAGTAGATTTTTTCAGATGAATTTATACGTTCTTAAATGGAATGAATGAATATTGTTTTTTTGAGCCATTACTCTAAATAAAACAATCCCTCGCTTAAGGGTGGAATCTCAACTACATTGAAATATGTGGGAACTTATTTACTTGCAGTGCTGATCAGAACTTCCAATCACAGCATCTCCATAAACTTTCCGGATTTCCAAAACTACCAGCGTGGGACATTTTTTTTACGCTCTTCTCAGGAATTTACGAATTTACCAAAAATAACAGCGCGACATCTGTTTTTAGCTTTTCCTTGTTTCATTTTATTAATCCCGAAATCCGGATTAGTACTGTTGCAATCCCTGGAATTCGGAATCACAGAATTGGACGGGATTCCGGCATTGCCCTGTGTACCTTAATTTGTTTGATTATATATTTTTGTATAATACCAATACAATAAATATACTAATCGTGGCCTTAATATTAATGAGTAAAGCTGTCATTATAAACTTTTATTTTAGGTAGTAGCAATAAATTCGAGGTGAGTTTCAATGCAACTGGTTTTCAGGAAATACCGTACGTTTTTAATCACTAATTTTCTTGGAAAATAAATACAAGGGAAATGCATCCCTATTTGTGATAAATAGTTAATTTTTGCGCATATCATTTTGATTGCCAGTGTTTTCACGGTAAGCTGAAACTTTAACTCTTTAACACTAAAAACATTTTCAACAGTAAATTCATTTTGATTACGAGCTAAGATGTACAGTTTCAGCAGAAATCAAATCAAATTAACAGCATTTTATCAATGGAGTCCCGTTAAGACACCAATCAAACAATTGCATCTAGTATACTCAAATATTGTCATAAAAACATGTCCTCACTCACTAACTTGCATCTGGATAATTAGCGTACAGCATACAAACATAGCTGCTATCGTGCCATATTGTCGTTAATTGCATTTCACTCGTAAAGATGCAAAGCTTCTGTTAGTAATAATTAAAGCAATCAACTAATGAGTGCTTTGTTCGCTAAATTAATTGATATTTTTGCATTGTTTGTCTAGGAATATGTATGAGATTATGGCTTAGTGCGCACAACCTTATTGAATTGACATTTTAAACGAGAAATGAGTCACTAAAAGCAAATCATATAGATACTTCAAATCGATGACCCTCTTCAATTCTTTATTACTAATTCATGTGGTCGAATCTGACTGTTATTGAAAGGGTAGTATAAGAATACATTGACATTGGTTAAATTCTAAATGGATTATCCACGAATAATTTGGTCTCTCTCTTTCTACCTAAAATTGTCAAAACAGGTGGGTAAACAAATAACACATGTCAATACTCTAAATTTTCATAGTGACAACGAATGATTATTAATCACTAAAAATATAAAATAGTTTAAATTATTTCGTTCGCTGATTGATAAATATATGTCTTATTCAACATTAAATATAGGATTTAAACTAAGATTAATGTTTTTCGTTTCTTACAATTGCGTTTTTAAAATCTGAATTTATTAAGAACAAACAAATGGGTACATTTCATACTATTTTTCGTAGAAAAGTGTACGTGGTGCAAGTTTTAGAACCCAATGTTGTATCTGACTGAAAAATTTGTCAGTTAATTGCCTTATACAATAATGTTTTGAAAAAATATTCATAAACCTTTGAAGCAGGATTTATCAATGAACAAAATCACAATTTTTGTTCACACTAGCAAATCTTGATTAAATAATTGTACTCTCCGCCTAAAGTTATAGATACATAGCTTGTTTTTCTGGGATTAGTATCTAATGAACGGTTTTTCCTATTCGCTTATTGTACACTTAATATTATTATTTTTGCCTGAATTTGCTTTTTGACTTCATTGTGCTCTCCGTGTACGTATATTTAAGCGTGTTATGGGCGTAAACAAATCGGAGTTAGCATTAATAACATTAAATTTGTTTAATATTTATTTATTTATATCAAACGATTCAACATTTAGGTGAGCTATGGTTTTGACGTATTAACAACATACATAACTTTGATCAATTATAAAAATAGTTTGTCTTGTTCTGTTAGCCACTTTACCACATGAAAGTTCTTATTATTACAATTTAACTTAATGTGTTTGTACTCATGGTCTATCTGTTGTATTTTTTCAGACAAACAAACTCGATTACTTGAAATGAATAGATACTTTGAAATTAACAGTAAAAAAGCTGACTGAGTCGCAAAAAATTAGAAGAATATCTTACCGTTGATTAGAAAAATTACATAAAGTATTTATTATTAAATTGTAGTTACCAAGCAAAAAATAAACTATACATTTAAAAAATGATTTACCCCCCACATATGAAAATTATATTTTGGATTAATAATGTATATATTAAAGTAAACTTATCATTCTTTTAAAATCATGATTATCAAATGTATTATCAAGAAAAAAAAACATCATCTAAAATTTGATTAGTTATTGACTTTGTTTTACTCACAATTGTTGTAGTAATTTAATCTGTTTATTGTTCGAATATAATTGCCGAAATGGAAGCCGGCAGTGATTTCAAAATATTAATTATATAGTTTTAATGATAACACTGTGACTTTCCAAAATAATAACTAATGAAATCAAAAATGGTGTCGTTTTATCTTTTTTATTTCCGAATTTAAATACGTTTGTAACGAAAATTTAATTAATAATAGAAAAATAATGAATGTTCTTAAAACGTTTTTTTTCTTCAATTTTATGACCGTAGAGTGCTTTTACGAGCTGCAATAAATTTCTTCCGAAGTTGTGGACGAAGCATATAATTATTTTCAGTATTAGGAGAGATAATCCATGATTAATCTGCAGGACTCTGCTGATTATGACGTCAAGGGAAGTTTATTGCCTCGTAAAAATTTATTTGGCTTTGACCTGTTATAAATAACCGTTTTGAAATGGTATTCTATATACGGATAAATTAAAGCATCAGAGTTGTGACAGCAGAATTTTTTAATCAATAAAACATTAATAAAATTAATACTGAATTTATCTACAGTTCACCACTGCAAAACTACTTTTTTAATAATAGGTTTTAAAGATGGCGTAGCACACCTCTACGCGGCGTAGCAGAATAACAACATACTGATTTCCTTTAAATTTAAATTTTGCAAATTATTGATGACTAAATAACACATTTTTTAAGACATCACAAACACCCATACCTTCGAACAGAAATCGATATATCGTGCGAAACCATACTACTCTCTTTGAAAAAGAGAGGCTGAGCGACTGATTAATAAACAGTTCTTGTAGGAAAACTTCTGTTGCGATACCTCTATAAGGAGACCATACGCTCCACATGAGGAGCAAACATGGATAAAAAAAAACAAAGTACGGTAAAAGCGGGAGCCGGCAAATTGCTCGAATGGAAATTGCTCGAATTACAAATTATTCGAATTGCTTGGTTATTTAAACAATTTTTCATGACTTTGTCTACGAATTTAATTTTTATCTTGTGCGACACTTGTTTAGAGAGTGAAATATAAAAATAATTTTCGTAAGTATTTATTTTAACCGCGCTCGCTCCAAATGCGGAACATATGATCTTTTAATGGAGTTTATCTCAACAGAAGTGTTTCTACGAGAACTGCTCATTAATTAGTAACTTAAACTAGTTCTATATATTTCCAGAAAACATGAAAGACTAGGGCTAAGACAGAACAAACGAAAAGAAATTGATTATCTTGTTATTCGAGCAATTTCCATTCGAGCAATTTACCGGGAACCAGTAAAAGCTATAGAATCGAATGCTGCAATGCCAGAGGTTTTAGATCTTTAATGTAAACATTTATATCAACACCCTAGTCCCGGAGTGCACTATGTCTGAAGTATGAAAACTATTTCATAATACATACTTCTATCACCGCCAAAGACCAAACAAGACGTTATTGTGCTGCACTAGATTCTAATGAACCGTAATAACATTTTTTTGCTCGATTGCTTTGTATTCGGCCGAGTTCACTCTCTCCACCGCGTACTCGGTTGGTCTAAATGTGACATTATAGATGAGTATGACATTGAAAAAAGTAAGAGCGATAATACTCGATACAACTAAAAACTGAAATTATAAAAAACGAATTTCATGAAAGTATTTTTTAAGGCTACACTCGGTTACCGTGTAATTTAGATATTTGAATGTAAAATAATTCCTATTTTCTTGTCATTCTGATATTGTGTATTTATTTATACCAAAATTATGTTTTCCTATACAATTGAAAGGCTTCTATTATGTAAAAAGTAAACAATTTCCGCATGGGCACAGATTTTAAGCCAAAATTTACCGGTACAAGAGTTAAACATACAAATAAAAGAAAAACTGTTTAAAAAAAGAAAACATACTAGAGTGTGACGGTAAACATTTCGGCATAAATTTTTCAATATTCGCAATACAAAGGAAGGGTAAAACATTCCGAGGGTAGCAGGGTAGTATTTTCTAAGGCCTGTAGTACACTAGCAAATACGTAAAGGAAATATTTTTTCATGTCCTTTTCAATATCCGTTCTTAATATACATAGAGTATGCCTGATTCTTTTTACACGAAGGTGCGTTCTGAGGAACACGGTGCAAAAATTGGAAAAAATAAGCGAAGGTACAAAGGAAATAATAAAATTACAGACAATCCGATATTATATGATTCCTATTATTTAAATCCGCTCAAAAATGAATCTGTTTCATATCGACTCTCAATGGAACATTTCAATGAATGGTGTTTAACTCTCGCGGCTCGGAGACTAGAAAAATACTTCTCTGCCGATGGGAATCGTTTAGGGACCCCAGTGGTTTCCTCATTATTGGCCTTATTTTTATGAATTTCAAAAAAAAAAATAGTCTAAGGGCTTTTAAATATCTCTCTGCATCATTCCTCATACGTTTTTTTTTTTTTATAAAAATTCGTTGTTTTTTAATAAATAATCATATTTTAAGTTGCGCGTAAAAAAACGTCATTCCAGCACACATATGAAATTGCAACTGACGAGTTTAGTCCAGCTATCTTACGAACCGTCACTTATCGCCTTATCGCGTATTTATATAAACTACAAAAGGTCCAAAAAACTATGATGTAAGAATACCTTAATTATAAACATTGTATCACCCATATTAAAATAGATATTTAAGAAAATGTGGATATCGGGGTCGCATTTCTTGAGCTTAGAACCGGAAAAGTTAACAATAGCTTGTTGTTATTGTGTAGTTAAAAGTGTTTTGCGAAAACGTATCGTTAGTCTGTAACCCTATCTTTTATGTCTATATATGTGATATATTATATAAATAGATTACGAGGCAGTGAGTAGTGAATTAAGAATGACAGTATTAAAAAAACTGATCATTAGTCAATTGCTTTTTATACATCCCGTTACTGTTTGGGTTAAATTTCATTAATCGATTCAATATTTAAATTGCGCGATTGACAATTCAAATATTAAACATGCCATATTCGGTCTTAGCTTAGAGCAGGGATACCCAATTCTGTGCCTGCGAGTGCCACGACGATATGAACATGATCATGCATTCCTAAATATGAGGCGCTGGACAATGAAATGCAGTGCCAAAGATCAGACAGACTGAGATTAATACTTGTTTATTTTGCATTTTTTTTTTGATTTTTTAAAAATAAATATATATATTATTAATAAGTGGTGCCCGCCACCCTACCAATAATTGCTTGAATTTGCTTTAAGGTACAAAAAGGTTGGGGATCCCCAGTTTAGAGTATGCGAATTCCTTATGAATGAATGAACATAGAATACGATACGCTATTTTTTCGATAATTTAAAACAATATTTAAAAAGGCGACACGTGTGTTAAAACTGTTAATGACTGTAAAATATGTCGAATATCGAAAACTGGGTCATTAGCAACAAAACATATAGAAGTGTACGAAATAAGAAAGAATTAAAGGGGATATGTTGTGGTGAAATGGATAAAAAAAACAGTGTTGTACGTACCTAAGGGACAATGGAAATTTACTCCCTTAGAAAAAAAGGAGTAAGGCTTTCTTTACCGCCATGAATATTTTAAATTGGCGCCCGAATTTCAATCGCATCGGACATTCATTTGAGCTTTTATTTATGTTTTCAACAGTGAATTCAGATTGCATACAACACATATTTTTTCCATACATTTGAACTCTACGCTAATGTAGTACACTTAGCGATCGTTGAAGATTCTTTCAAAGCCTAAAAGTCATATTACCTTAACGAAAGTGTATTAAATTTTGTTCGCAAAAGATGTCACATGAAAAAAGTCTCCAAGACTTGGTTGTATGCACTACAGTGTGCAGAATGTTAAATAGATTCCATTCTTTTTCCATAAGAGACGGCGAATTATTTGAAAGCTTCAAATTCAGGGTGCAACAAGTCTGAATTTGGCAGTATTGAGTTAAGTATGGAAAAGTATTCAGAATACATACTTCTATCACTTCCAAAGAGCACCAATACGTTATTTCGCTGCATTTTCATACTGTGTTTTTCTTTATCATTGAATAATTTGAAATTGAAAAAACGTGCATTAAAAAACCGTCAAATTTAATATTAAATGGAGATTTTTCTAACAACATATTAATTAAGATCTTAGGTATGTGTATTTGTGATGTTTTTTCTCGTTGAGTTTATCTCGAGTGAATTTAAATATTTTCATCTCAGGTAGTTAAAAAAACAAACACATTAAACAAATTTGAATCGTTCAAATTATGTACATTCACACAGATTTTGTTACCTTGGTTGGGCTTATCCTTTTCGCCAGCAATGGCTTTAAGCTCGGTGATACATTTATTTATTATATAAACACGAGACATTGTTTTACTAAGCGTCAGTTCAAGTTCATCCGTGCACTTGACGCCTGAAGATGCCGAAAGGCGCAACCCGGGTCGTTAGTGTCAAAATCTGTGTGAATGTACATAATTTGAACGATTATATTTAATATTGAAATTCTACCAAGCACCTTCACTCGAAATCTTAAGTTACATATTAAAAAACTTGGATGTTATAGGTTTTGTCGTTTTATTTTACATGATAATAATTGACAATATTAATACTGTCTCAATTTATTTTCTGGTTTTGTAACCGGTAACTTCAGCCACCGATATATTTTTTAATGTATTTTAGTAGACATTTTATTTATGGCAAAGCATACTAAAATGGTTTAACGCCTTTGTTGTGAAATACTAAAAATTCTACCCTCAGCAAATAAATCATGGCTTCGAAAAGAGTTCCAGCTCTAAAACAACAGGCAGAGCTAAAGTTAACCCGACCGAACCGAAACTGGACTTTATCTAAAACAATAAAGGATTTAAAAACATTACAATGGAGTGCCAAATAGATTCAGGCAACACTTTACCTTATGCGTATTTTTACGGTTGTAAACATTTGATGAATCCCGTGAGTTTTAGTCTTATTCTGTGATCAGCGTCGTCCTTTTTCGGTTATGGCGCCTGGACTCGAATCCCATTACAAGCTGTGTCATAAATTGATTGTTTATTTGATGAATTTAGTTATGCGATGTCTTCTATTTCCTCCCACTTATACATTAATAAAAAAAAAACGGTGCATTGGCTTAATACTCAATGCAGAAAGTCTGGGACTCACGGTTGTACTCGGTCAGAACCAAGTGCCTCCTGTTTATCGCATGCATCAGCTGCTTAACGGTTGCAAATCATGGCATCTTACAAACTAACAGAGTAACCGTATACTGTGCTTTGAAAACAGATGCCTGCGGCGAATGCCAGGAGTGAGGTGGTCTGACTTTGTCAGGAACACGGAGATTAGAGAGCGGACTAACCAGCCTCTTATTACGTCCAAAATAAAGAAGCGGCGATGGACCCGACTTGGAAATGCGCTAAGAATGCCTTGAGAGAGTCTGAACCCTGCTTGTCTCTTCTACCAACCAGATGAATCCCGGCGACGTGGAAAGCCTCCGATGGTTATTCAGGATGTACTCAGCGGAGATACAGGACGCTGTGATGACCTGGGAGAAAACAAAAAGACTGGCGGGTGATCGAGAATCTAGAAGGAAGATTGTGGCGACCATATGCTCCATATAAGGAGTGAATATAGAAAAAAAAAACTAGACTTGCCATAAATCCATATTTATATACCTACTCTCACACAAAAACTAAACGTTAAGTGTCTTAATATAAAGCAGTTATCGTTATAAAACTTCAGTTGAAATAAACTGTATTGTGAGTATATCGGCGGTATACTGCTAGAAAACGTTAAGTCAGAAATGAGTGTTTTGAGTTATGTTTGCAGAAAGATAAACTCGCTCTATCGTCTGAAATAACAAGCTCACTCATATTACATTAATTATTATTCGATATTTAAAGAAGTAATATAATCTAAATCAATTTCGTTGGCAGTTATTACTGGTAGAAACCTATAAATAACTTAAAGGCTTTTAGCTGTAGAGATTTCGTATTGACATATTTACCCAAATATGATCAGACGACTTGACGTTTTTTAGCTGTAAAGATTTCGGTAAATTTGTCTTATTGTCTAAAGCCACGCTAAATTTTAGTTAGCTTAATGATATTTGAACAATTCGATTATTTCAAAACACGGTTTGTGTGAGTTTTTTTTCTTTATCGCCATTCTCCAGTGTATAAAAATAATAAAAACATATTACAACTGTTATTATAATCAATAGTTCTTCTCAATTTTGCGGTCATTGTATGCTTATTACCATTGATAAGTGCTTTAAAATAAAGAAAAGAAAGTGGCGGAACTCAAGCTTTTTTTCTAATTCCTGTCCCTTCCCAATGTGTAGAATATGACTTCTTAGTTTTCTTAGTCTAAGTTTTTTTACGATAACTGTTTGATACACAATTGTTCAACCTCTCTCCTTTTTGAAGATAGTAAATATACAATGACAGGGCTAAGAAAGAACTAGTCATCAAGTATTCGCTTTCACTTTGTCCCATTTATTTTAGGATTGGAAGGGTGGGAGATTTTTTTTATATACCACATACACCAATACCTTCGAACATATATCGATTGAAGAATATACTACTTTCGATGGTTTCGGCGGTAACTTTGTGGAAGTTCATTTTAATAGAAAATTTAAATTAACTTTGATTATTCCACGTATTGTGTTACTAACTGTGACACGTGTTTTGCCTCTTTCAGAGGCATCTTCAGACTTACTATCGCAAAGTTTGCTTAAGTATCACGTGTCACAGTTAGTAACACAATACGTGGAATAATCAAAGTTAATTTAAATTTTCTATTAGAAGAATATACTGTTCGTTCTGGGACTCGAATCTGTGGGATCCGTCACGGAAGCCTCGTTTACCTCTGAGTGACCACCGATCAACGTGCTTTAAAGGATTGAAAAGTGTCAAAGATGCTATGACGAGTTAAAGCAAAAACTAATTTAAATCATTTAAAAATAACAAGAATAAAGGTTACATGGAAGAAAAAGCACTGCCATTGATTATAATTAAATGATCATATTATTACTTAATGATATCCTTCAGTAAACCCACAGACTTAAGCAATCTTGTTTTTCCTCGGATTTTCTTTTTCTAATTTGTTTTGTTTATTGTATCCTCGAAACGTACTGATTTAGTTCTAATTAATCCGAGGAAAATATACCGGCTGAGATTTTGTTTATTATGTCCACACGAGGAGACGTTTTCACTTGAGATTTACAGAGTTGTTGTTGAAGAAAGTTTTTATTTTTTTAACAGGATAAAAATAGGTTTCATTAAAGTTTCAAAAGTGTCTCTTCATTGAGGTTATATAGTTTTTTTTCATCTGAGGATAATACAAATACAAATTAAATTGTATAACTTTGTTTTCCTACAGGCTGTGAAACAAATCGTGGCACGTGTTACGCCTCTTTGAAAAGCATCTTCAGTCAAAATATTGTAAAGTTATTTAACAATAAACACTTGATTGTCTCTTACTATTAGAGATATAAAATTAAAAATAAAGGTTGAGGATTATTTCTTTTCTACTAAACGTAGGGGTGAGATACAAACACTAACATAAGTAATAAAATAAGAAATTTTACAATTTGTTACACGAATTGTGTAACGATCAAGTTATCCATTTATTAACAAATAAAAAACACTTTTGAACTATTCCACATTTGAGTGGTCCAAAAGCAAATACGGTAATCTACCACGGAAACCATTTTGAAAAAAATGTAAAAACAACTGAAAAAAGCATTGATAATTTAAATGTGTTACTTTACAATAGAATATTGAAATTCACAACAAATATGTTAAGCCAAGGATCGGCAAACTGACGCTCACGAGCAATATGCGGCACATCAACTCTTGAACTTTTCAAGACTTTTAACCTTAATTTTTTATTATATATATATTGTATATTATATATATGTCTCTCTGATACCTTTGCTATCCTGTTTACTTGACGACTTGGCTCTTCTCACTTGAGAGTTTGCCGACCCCTATACTGAGCAAACATTTTATCATGTGACTTTTTGTATTCGAGGAAACGTTTAGAGTGTAAAAGTAAATTTAAAAAAAAAAAAAATATGGAAGGAAATCAGAT
This sequence comes from Himalopsyche tibetana, assembly GCA_030503985.1. Lineage (NCBI taxonomy): Eukaryota > Metazoa > Arthropoda > Insecta > Trichoptera > Rhyacophilidae > Himalopsyche > Himalopsyche tibetana. The sequence goes on along the minus strand of JAPJYX010000015.1, from coordinate 16,615,906 downwards.
TTGCTACTGAAATATCAGCCCAAAAGCTGAAGAATTTTTAGTTATATAACTGCATCCATAGATTTTTTTTCAAGATTGCTACCTTTGCTTCTAGCCTCCTCATTTACTTCGTTTTAAGAATTTCTCATTATTAGGAAATCCGCTACCCGCTTTTTTATTTCTAAGAATCGTGCAACAACAAATAATTCGTGTTAATTGAAGTATTCGTTCTTTTAAGTATACCGTGTTATTTCAAAATCCTGTAAAAAGAGTTAAGTTTTTCATCTAATATATGTCGCTGATTTCTTGACAATTTTTCTTACTAATATATAACGCCGTAGACCCTTTTACTCACCCTTAATATTCGGTCGTAAACAGCGCGAAGGGCTTGTAATAAAATTTAGAAAAATGCTAGGGTGTCATACAAAAAAAACTTGATATTTTTCAACCTCATCCTGAAATAAATTTCAGCATAATCAAATGCGACGGAAATACTTTGTTTTGTTTCTTTCTGTAATATAAGATTATTCTCAGATGAATATTTTGGTGTCATGAAATACACGTACATGGTAATAAAACAAAAGAATCATAAATGAGATTAACATACAATTTACAATGTTTACCCGTTTGCCGTTCGAATATTTCCCAAATAACTTCGCGAAATATACCCAAATAAAAAAAGTGTAAAAATAAAAAAAATAAACGATTTTTTTTTACTTTATTATATTTTAAAACGGTAACTATTTGCAAGTAAGGCAAATTATAAGGCATTAAAAAAAATCATGGCGTCATATGGAGAGCGATCTTATTATACATTGTGTCCATTTTATTTCATACAACATTTGATAGTCATAATAAATAATTTTTTTTCAGATACAACCGAATTATTTTTGAGACAATGTATTTATCAATTTTACGCTGCAAATTACACATTGTTAGAATAGTTTCAAGCCATAGCGGGTGGTAGTGGGTAATGTGCCTTGTATTCTAGATTTATTTTATGTAACATAAGGCCTTGAGGATGTTGTACTGATAGGAAACTGTTAATGATGATGAAGAAGAAGAGGAAGTGTAAGACCGTTTTTTTAATCTAAATTCGCTCTCAATCTGAACCGTATATCAACTCATTTTTTTTTCTACAAGAACTCTATGTTAGTTTGTTGATGAATCTCTCCTTTTCAGTGATCGAAGAAAGAATAAAACTGTAGTAAGGTAAGTCTAGGACAGGACAATTGGTTAACTAATTGCTTTCGATGCGCCCCGTTTTTTTAGGATTGAAAGAATGAGAGAGAATTATTATACAACACAAACATCATCGCCTTCGAACAAAAAACGGTTTTTTATATCATCGTAGTGTCTATTAAATATGTTAAAAGTCGTAGAGCAAATGGCACCGAATCAAAATTCACTAAGTCCACATATAGTACGCTTTGGTAAAATTACGTTATTTGAAGCGGAGTCCTGGCCAAACTTTTGGGTGTTTGTATGTCAAGTTGAAAGTTTTCGCAGATTGTTTGGTCGAATTGCTTCAAAACGTAGTGACGCTTTCAAATTTCTTGTTCTATCTACGTGGGCCGCTTAGTGAATATTATTTGGCACGATTCGGCATGGTAACATAATCTTTCTATTATTTCCATTTAAACGCTATTGTCCTTCATTTGAATGGTGTAAACAGTCGACTCGAAATCCAAAGGTAAGCTTCAAAGTGGTTAATTAATCTCATTTAAGTTATTTCAGGAGAAATGAGGTTTATTGTTCGTTTGATGAGGTAGTGAGAAACCGTTTTAAATCTTAAAAAATCGCATTATATGAATTCTTCGAATGCAGTCATTTATTTGTTAAAAAATCTTTATAATAATGCAGATTGCATCAAAGTATTTAAAGCTTCTATAAATATAATTATTTTTAATCCATATTATACACTACCAATGTGGAGCATATCGGGCCTATGGCCTAAGCGGTTAGAGTTGTGAATTTACGTGCCGGATCTCACGGGTTTGAGTCTCAGTACGGACAGCATTTTTTCAAACGATTTATCGATTTCTGTACGAAGGCATGGGTTTTTGTGATGTCTGAAAATTCCCTCCCACTCTTCCGACAGTTACTTCCTGAGTAACAAGAATTACTTGCAAAAGCAATTCTCTTCAGATACCTCCATAAGGAGGACATATGCTCTACATTAGAAGCGGACAAAGATAAAAAAAAATGTGGAAAATATGGTCTCTTAATAAAGGCATCTAAACAGAAGTGTTTTCTACGAGAACATACTGTTGCTATGTTGCTCAATCTCACTATTCCTAATAGAGTAGGGATAGAAAGGATACAGCTAAGACAGGACAAGTAGTTAGCTTATCGCTCTCGCTACGCTCCGTAATATATTTTTTTTGGGATTATAATAAATTTTAAGACATCACAATTAATTAATTGAACAAAATAATCTGTCCGTATTGAGGCTTGAGCCCGTAGGGTTTTTCCCGTTGACCACTTCATCACGGACTCGACATTATCAATAGTTAATAGCTAATTGTCGGCCAGTCAATTAAATAACTTATCTGTTGTTACAGAAATGGAATTGCATGCATACATCGATTGAAAAATTCATGTTTATACATTATAGTTTTTATTAACTGTCCGCGCTGGGATTCGAGAGCGTTACCTCCGTGGTCCAAGTCAACGACGTTGACACTCGATCACACAGCTGGAAATAAGAAATAGGATACAACGTGATTTATCTGCCGAAATAAAAAAAGTGTTTTATGTTTTTTTAGATAGTTACCCCCCATTTGTGATTCTAAAATTTGATGTCGGCGATCGAATCGAATACATTTAGTAGTGTTTCACTTTAACAATCGTTCAAATAGTAGTTATAAGTCACATCGAATTGAAAATTCATTGTTTCAATATTAAAAGACATACTATACACACTGCGATGCATATTTTATAACAGAATTGCACGCTAGCTGTGAAATGTTCCCATTTGCATGGTAACAGCGTGTTTAGCGTGTTTCAAACAATGGCAGGAAGAATGGCATGGCAGCCATTACCATACTGCCTTTCCGGAGGGAAAGGTAGCGAGAAAAACAAAAGAAAATCACAAAATGAATTATGAATGAAATAAACTGTTGGGTCAGACCTGAGTTAAGGTTTCCAATAAAACGGGTGAGGAAACTTGAGATACTATATTACCTTTTGCTCCGACCTGCCAAAAATGAAGTAAAAGAGCCTTTTATATATTTAAATATGTATGTATGTCACAAGACGTCTTAAAAATAAGAGAAACTTAAATTGTGGATAACGCTGAAGATCTAGAGAAGTAAGTTCAACATAACTTTTTTTCTATTAATAGACATAATATCATAAATAAAAATATAAAATACACTCATCCCTCGATTTACGCGTTACCCATTTTACGCGGTATACGCCTATGTTCATAGCAGTCTTAAGTTCCAAGCAGTGCTGTATAAAATCAGCAAATTATGAGCGGTCCGTGAAATCCCAGCCTTTACTAACAAATTGTATGGCGGTTATACGTAGTATAGATTAATTGATTAAAATCTTAATAATGACGTTGGTTTTTTTAATGAACTATCCAATTTCATTTTCTGTATTGAAATATTGTAAAAAAAATAATTTAAATAACATTATTTGCCTTCTTTATTTGCTTTTGCTCTCCGAGATCTTTATTTAAAAACCTTAGAAAATGTGATTTTTTCTTATTTTGAAAAAGATTTAATTGAAAACATAGTAGCGATTTCGAGTCAACCAAAAAGAGAAAATTCGTTTAATTAGAATATAGTTGTGAGGAAGCGGAATAATAGAATTCAAATTATATAATTATGCTTTTAACTATGAAAATGTTATAAATTCTCTTTTTTTTACTTTTGATGGTTTCTGCGGCAACTTTGTGGAAGTTCATTTTAATAGAAAATTTAAATTAACTTTGATTATTCCATGTATTGTGTTACTAACTGTGACACGTGTTTCGCCTCTTTCAGAGGCATCTTCAGACTTACTATCGCAAAGTTTGCTTAAGTAACTAATCTTTGCGATAGTAAGTCTGAAGATGCCTCTGAAAGAGGCGAAACACGTGTCACAGTTAGTAACACAATACGTGGAATAATCAAAGTTAATTAAAATTTTCTATTCTCTTTTTTTTATGCAGATAATGTGTATATACAATGTCTCGTTTTGCGCGGTTTTCTGGAACCTATCCTCCTACTTTATATGAACTCAAAGTCTAGATTTACGTGGTTTCGGTTTACCAGATATCTCTTGGAACGTATATACCGCATAAATCGAGGGTTTTAAATCAAGCAACAATGCTTGTTTTTTAAGCCATTTGCGCTGGTATGCGTAGATGAATATTCATGGAGTGTATCTTAACAGAAGTTTTTCTACGAAAATACTTTGTTAATCAATTGCTACTTTTTGGAAGAAAGTGGGGATAGAAAGCCTTGACAGCACAGGTGCTTAGCTAGTCACTCTTGCTACAACCCGCTTTTCGTATCGGATAGGTGAGAGGAAATTTAAGACAAAATATACATATATATTATATGTCATCAAACAAAAACCATTAATTGACTGAAAAAACAACTTATAAAACCGTTCATACTGGGATTTGAACCTGTGAGCACAGTAAACAATTCAGACTAATCGCGAGCTGAGTACTACAAGGTTCTAAGTGTCGACTTTTGGCCAAACTAAAGTAATAATGAAGCAGTCTTAAACGTAGCATTATCTACATGCTGTATTAATATGAAGTCGAAATTATGCTTAAATTCCCAATAATGTTATTTTTTACCATTATGATGTTTTGTATTCTTTTTGTGTGGTATTATTACATTTTGCAATATTAACTTGGTACTTAATGATATCAAACACAAATTACGAAAAAAATCCTTTTCCTATTCATCCTCCATTTTTTTTTATATATTTTCTCCAATATTAATGATCACATTAGATATCTTCCATAGATTATTTTTTTATTTTAATATAAAAAGGGTAAGTCTGTTTTTTGAATCACCTGTGCTTTCATACAAATTTCAGTTAGAACCTTGTAGCACTGGCGATTTGCTTGAACTTCAGATGGACAAGGTTCTAATAAAAGTTTAAGTATTTATAACTGACCATGAAGAACTATTTTTAACAATATTTTATTAATAGTTATATCATGTTAGTACTATAATTGATATATACAATCAAAAAGAATCTTGGAAACATTTACAATTTTCAAAATGCAAGCATTCAAAATTGCAAATGCCCATAACTTTTTTGGTGCAGCTGTCCACATAGAACCTTGTAGTACTCGGCTCGCGTAATGTTTATATATTAAAAAAACAATGCCAACACATCAACAATTGATAGTTAACACATTAATAATACCAATAAAGTCCCCTTGTCGTTAATGTGTCTGGTGGACTGCATTTGTCAACTATCGTACCTGTAGATTTGATGGCGTGCTAAAATCAAACAGAGGCATACAATTTATAGTGAAAAAATGCATTATTTTTTATTAGCACTGATAAGAATGTGAAATGATTGCACTTAATAAGTCGTGCCATGGAAAATTTCTTTCTTAGATTTTAGAAATTTTAATATAATATAAAAAACACAAACGAATAATATACAAATAAAAAGTTCATGTTATTTTGTAATACTGTCAGAAAAAACACATTATTGCATTTTAATATAATTAAGAGTTTCATCAAAATAAATGCAGAATTATTTGAAAATTATCCACTCATAAAAAATATAAAGATACGGTTACGTAATTTAATAATGGCAAAAATAACGAGCGATAAAATTAATGTAGCGAATCAAGGCAAACATTTTTTTAATGATTATATAGGGTAGCCGGTAGAGTATGTAAATTGTTAAAAATGGTTTTATATTTGAGACATATTATTACTATACTAAACAGACTTTTAATATTAAAAATATTAGCTTTCCCTTAAGCCGGGCTACCCTTCGAATTTAGATTCAGATTTTAATTTTCTCTACTAACAGTATAGTTCAAGAGTTGAGATTCAGCAAAATGAAAAAAGTCACATTACTCCAGATTTTTTCAACCACAATAAGCTTTTTAAAGCTGTATCTTGCTAGGGGAAACCGTTCCAAAACATATTCAACAATTGCTTGTTACTCAGTTACTGAACTTTTTTTACTCTACGATAGTAGTGATAGAAAGGATCCAGGGATAGAAAATGAATAGTGGTTAGCTAGTCACTCGCTACTAGAGCATTCAATCCCTCGTTCAAGATTTCAAATTTCAAAAACCCAGGAATCAATAGAATTGCTAACATTAACCCTTTGTTTTTTTAGCTCTCGAGCAACTTTATAAAGTTTTCCCGATGTCGGGATGTCGGAATCACAAAATTGGACGAGATCTTTTCGATAATCATAATATATACAACTTGATACATATTCTATATCAAAAGGATATTAGATGAAAATGCTGAATGAGTATCTTTATTTAGCTTTTAAGTTTGAAAAAATAAAGACTTGCGAATGTTGTGATCATGAAAAAAGACCTAAACATAGGTTTTTTGTGAAAAAAATATTACAGTAATATTAGATAATGTCAATTAAAAATCAGTTTATCAGTCTTCATGCAATTCAAGGTTGTGTATAATTCATAATTTGTCTTTGGAAAATCTTTAAATTCTCTTGTAAAATTTGTTGAGTGTGGGTTACATCCTTTTTCCTATCCACAGACGATGTGCTAAGAAAATAACAATGAGGTTACGAAATGACTAGCAGTTTTATAATCTTTAACTACTTGGCTGATTTTAGGGACCGAATAAAAGGTGGAAAGCGAGGGGAAGATTCAATAAAAAAATGCTTTTATTAAAAAAAAAAAAAACAATTCTCGCGTTCTAACCTTCGAGTAGGTCGATAACTAGATAATCGCTTCCCATCCGACAGCGAGATCAGTGAATAAAAATTTGAATACGAAATTGAAATGTTTATTTTGTGTAAAAATATCATTTTCTCGTATTAGAACATCCGTGTATACATAAATAAGTGCGTAGGTGGGCACTGAACTACGCGGCGCCGTCTAACAATTCACAGTTCATTACCTTTATCAAATGACTATATTCTCTGGATACTCTGTACTTGCTTCTCCATCCCCTCTGCAGAACACAGCCTTCGTCAGGTCAAATTAGTATACCTACATAATATTATTACAGTAATGCAAAACGGAATTTCATATGATTCAAAAATGTAATGTTAAAATACTGTAAATTTAAATTCTTCAAAATTGAATACAATTTCACACAGTGGCAGATTAAATTTGTACGCCCTGTTTTTTGGATAACATTAAAATGTTAGAAAATTGTATGTAAGATAGTAAAAATGTATAAGAGTATATGGATTATATAGGCGCATTAAAGGTGAAGCGGGCTAAGTGGTATTTAATAAAAAAAAAACAATTTAAATGCGTTGTAATATTCTACACATCTTAAAGTATCGTAAAAGTGAAGTAACCTCACTTAGTAAACATTGCAATAGTGTTATCTGCGTATAATAAAAATATGCAATCCACCAAAACACCAAATAAAGACGTGATTGTACTTGAAAGTTCAAGAAAAATGTTTTAACATTTTACTATTATAGTAAAATGTTAAAACTTTTTTCTTATAGTATATAGCACACTTCACCTCTATAGGGCCCATATGATATATGCCACTTTTGAGCCCCCTAAGATTCATAGGAACCAAGTGCTCGCCTCATTTACTTATAGGGTAATCCGCTACTGTTTCCACACGTTTTCTCACTGGCATCTTCAGGAATTTAATTGTACGATTTTTGATATATGTATATATATATATATATATATATATATGTGTGTGTGGAATCCATATACACTCACAATGAGTAACATATTGATGACTTAGAGTTTAATTATTGCATCTTAAATTTTGATCGAAAATAAGTCAAGTACTAAAGTGGAGCAAAAATAGCCTATATTTGTGTGCTAAAATATTCTATCTCCAAACATACTATCGCAAAGATTACATACATATTCCAATATATTGTAAGTCTTCCAGGCATTTTTTATGGGAGAAAATATAGAATATGTATATCTTTATTCTAAACGAAAGTTCAATGCCAAAATACTGTATTTATAACAGGTAGAATGTTTTCGTTGCCGCCGTGATAAAAAAAATGATTTGCCAATATTTTATAATTATTAAAACTACTTCCCTTGTTTCTCGAGCTGTTAATTTGTCACAATTAACGATGAAATAATTCTCATTTCGCTATCGTATATACCGAAAGAAATATACATCCGGGACAATTTTAATACCAACGCAAGGAAGCTTTTAAATATTGTTCAAAATTATGAAACGATCAGATGAAATTCTGTTCAATTTTGTTTACTTATTAACTGTTAGTTTCAGAAGATAAACATTCAGGTGGAATTCTTACTGAGGCGGGTAAAAAGTTTCACTATCCGGCGGAAATTAAAAACATTTTGTCTTTCATCTTTTTTCCTATCTAACGGAAACTTGCAGAGTGTTTGTTTTGTGAAGTTAATGCGGTGGATATGACGATTTGAATCACTTTATTTCCCGAGTCGAGGCTGTTGAAAAAGCTAAATCTTTTTTATAAAAAGCGATTTCATTGGATAGAATTAGTAATGAATATATAGTTCAACCAATGGTATTATTGTTTTATTAACAAATTATATATTTCTACCAGAAAGTACAGTAAAATAAAACTAAAAAGGTCGATTTTATAATTGCCGAAAGATAAACATTCAAATACTTTAGTTTAAAATTAAAATGCCCCGCTTAAATGAAAAGTATTACTTCTACAACTCTTGATATTGCCCCGTAACTTCAAAGCATCAGTGAGATTAGAAGAAAAACTACATAGGTACTAATAATAGTATACATAAAAACCTACTGTTATCTTGTAACATAAGTCGAAAAAAACTAACTAAAACCATAGTTAACAAATCAAAAAGTACACAACACAAAATTTCAAATTCAATTATCTCTAAACTAATATATTCGATGTATAGTCAATCTTTTTTTTTATGCGGTAGATGCGTTCCACAAAATAACGCATAAAAAACGTCATGACTTCCATAAAAAAAGTGAAAACCTAACTGAAACGTTTTCAAAATTTTAGCTAGCGAGATTTTACCAATTATTTTTTTAATCCATCTCAGCTTCCAATGTGAAGTGTATGGCCTTCTAATGGAGGTATCTCAACAGATTTTTTTTCTACCTGTGTGTTACTCAGTTGCACAAGCTCTCTTTTTCAGAGAGAGTAGTAAGGATTGAAATATAAGGCTAGGAGGGGACTAGTGGTTAACTTATCGCTTTCGCTACGCTCAGTTATTAAAGGGAAGTCAGAGTAAGAGGGAATTTGTAGACATCACTGACACCCATGCCTTCGAAAAGAAATCTGATCTCGAAAGAGGTCAGATTACGAATCTGTGAGGTAACCGCTGCGCTATATATTATACAAATCATGTACTACAAACTTTTATCGTAACAGCTGATGACACTACGAAAAATAATGAAGCTTTTAACTTACCATTTAATATTTAAGCAGAGAAATGTTTGAGTGGAAATATGTATGTGAAAAATCACATTTAATATTTAATGAGAGAAAATTTGTTCATGGTAAATATTAATAATTATTTGTATGCTAAATAAATCTGTAAACGCTAAGCAATTTATTATCATTAGCAGCGCTACTGAAATAAGTGTTTTCCGGCTTAATTTCCACTCCATCTAGTTATATTAAATATATACGAGTTTATTTTAAGAGACGGAATGAAATTCAATTGTTTATTTCACGATCGAAAACTTTTCGGAATAAATTGTTTTATCGTGAATTGTTTTGATGGTGTCTGCTTTATTTACAAGAATAAGAAGACAATTTATCAAATATTTTGTTATTTCTTTAGTTTCAAAGTTACCTTCACTTTTTCAGGGATATAATGTATATTGATGGGAAGGAATTACGGATGAGAAAAAATGTTTCCGGAATCGGATGACAGATGTCTCTCAATTTGGCGCCAAGACGTCGAAAGCATTACGTAGTTTTTCCGTGGAAATCTTGCACTTCGTTTGCTATTTTTGTAGTTTGTCAAATTTTGATATCTATCCACGGTTTATAAGATGAAAATATAATATTATTGATACACTTTTAAAGATTTATCTTTAAGTGTGTAGAACGTTTGTATTGATGGCAAACTTTATTGTTTAAACTTGAGATTTCGGAGGTACAAGTTGGTTTCCCACCACCACCCGTTGTGTATATGCAGCCAACGTTTAATGGCCGCCCTCCACAACGCTGGTTTCGGAGGTAGTAAAAATAATCATCGGTAATTCCCAGAACGAACAGTATTTTTTTATTTTTCTATGCGAAGGCATGGGTGTAGCGAGTGCAATTAGCTTACCTTTGTTAGTCCTGCCCAAGCCCTATACTTTTATCTCTACTGTATTCGGAGAGGAGAGGTTGAACAACTGCTTAAAAAGCAAGTCTCGTAGAAAAAAAAATGTTGAGATAGATTTCGCTAAGAGTGTGAGAACAGGGGTGAGCTAGAGGGGGCTCGCTGGCCTTAGTAAAATTTAACAAGGTGCTCGTGCGAGGCCCTCCGAGCTTCCTCCAACCCACCCTTGACTTGAACAGTCTTAGATAATATATGTCAGCAACACAAAATGTGCACCACTGCTTTTTTGAATTTTATTACAATATATATTTATACTAAAAATAAAAATAATAAAAGATTTTTAGTACTTTTTCCACATAAAATTTATTAGATCAGGACCGGTTTCGCTCATCGCGAGCATTATCAACTGATAAGAAAAATATATAAACAGTGATATTTATACAAATATAAATTTAAATAAAAAGGTGTAAGCAACTATTAACAATTTAAAGGATTAGCAAATTACATTATAATTACACAAAATTAAAATGCTTAACACCCATAACAATTAAAAAAATCTTTTTATTTAAACAATCTTTGTCAACGAGGCATGAGTTGTCAGCATCTTTAGCTTCGAACCGTATTACATAGAGTTCTTCAGATTGATTTTCAATCGACATTGACATTTTATTCCTACGGGGTCTCAAAATTCTCTTTCCCCCATCGGCTGAGATGGGTTGGAGGGGGCTTGCGCGAGCCTCTTGTTCAAATTTACTGAAGCCAACTAGTCCCTTGTTAAATAAATACATACAATATTCTTAGATCTATCCGTTTTATAATGTATAAATATGTCACTTTTAAGGTGTTTACTGTCAATACTTGGTGGAAAGGCATTATAGTAAAAATAATAAAACATTTTTAGTACTTTTTCCACATAAAATTTATTAGATCAGGACCGGTTTCGCTCATGATGAGCATTGTCAACTGACAGTTGACTCAGTTGACAATGCTCATCATGAGCGAAACCGGTCCTGATCTAATAAATTTTATATGGAAAAAGTACTAATTTTTTTTTATTATTTTTATTATAATGCCATTCCACCAAGTATTGACAGTGAACACCTTAAAAGTGATTTATAAAGTATAATTGAGTTTGGTATCAATTGTATTTTATAATCCTTGAATAAGTAATAATTTATTATTTTATCGCATTATTTTTTCTCTATCGTCGACGACATTCAAGAAAATAATTTAAGGAGTATAATTTATTGTTGTGGTGTTTTATTTTAACTTTTAGAGCTGCCGTTTTAAACCTTACTCAATCAGCTGTCACAAACATTGGTCGGTGATTATTAAACTCGTTATGCAAATGTTATCAAAATGGTTATTTCGCCTAACAAAACTAATTGTGTTTAAAACTGTGCTATTATTATTTACGTCTGATTGCTTCAAGATGATGTATTTTCTTAGAAATTAAATAAACTCAAAGCTTATGCAACATTTCAGGGTGATTTATAAGAGAGTGGGTTACTGGGGTAATCCAAACCCCTCAGCGGCCTTTGGTCAACGGTGGACAGAGATTTTTTTATCATTCGATTTGGCTAAAGAATGTTTTTTTCCGATTCATTACCACAATGTAGGGATTACAATACCGGAAAAATACATTAATATCGGTATTACGTTATTTTATATTGGATATTGGTATTGCATACAAAGTCTGAATTTCGTATAAAAAAAACCGACTCTAAACGTTATATCATAATTGTAAATTTTCATAAATAACGGTTTCCTAATCTAAAAAAATGAATGTTTGTTTGTTCTTACTGTATGCGTTGCTACACCGCTCATCCGATTACAATAAAACATTGACAAACTTTTTGCCTGCAGTTCCGGTAAGGTTTTAGGCTTAAAAAACAATGTTTGTATGTCTGCAATACAGTTTTGACAACGTATGCTTGCAATTACGCAAATGTTATAGTTCAGGAGGTGGTGCGTGTGTCGTATCATAGACACTCGGCAGCAAACGTCACACAGACAGAAAAATAAAACACGCACTTCAATAAACAAAATTAAAACACAAACACTTTCTTTCTTTGGGTGGCGTTGCAACGCTTGCTGGGAACCGGCTAGTATAATAAATAATAATACACTAATGAAAGCCTCATCGAATTTGGTACCAGTCAATACAACTCTTGGCGAATTTAAATTTTATTATTTCCATTAATTTCAAACAGTATTATTAAAATATCGGCATTTTTTTTATATTTTCAAAACCTTATATCAGTAGTGAAAAAACACAACGATTTCAGGTATAACTAATGTGACCATTTATTTTTGTCCTCAAAACGGGACGTAATAGTTCATAGTTTTTATGTATAAATAAACGGGACAGGCTACCTAAAAACGGGACGTATGGTCACTTTAGGTATACCGGATTCGGTAATACCAGTATTTTCAATCCCTACTGCAAAGCCCAGCAATTTTCTATCTCACAAAGGAAAAAATATATATTACCTATTATATATTTTTAAACTCGAAGCCCACCTTTGCCCTCTGGTGTGTAACGAAGTAAATAAATACAGTGAAAATACGAAATAGCATTTTAAATTAACATTGTATCCTGTGTTTTAAACTACAGTTTCATTTTAGTATAATTAAAGGTGTAGTTCATTATTGAGATTTAAAAAAAGCTAATATCGAACGTTACTTTTTTATTTTTCATTCTGCGTTTTTGTGTGTGTTAAATTTGTAAGTTTCACATCGTAAATATGTAATCGTCAGGTTAAACATTGTTATAACATGAACCATGAATTAATTTCACTAGCATTCATAAGTTTTGTATGAAACGAAACCTTAAACACTAAAATATAAGTTTGGAACATAATATTATGAAGGTAAAGTTTTTGACATGAATATAATTTCTATTTGCTCAACTATTTCACCGTGAACGTCGTTGTCTACGGTAACGATACTTATAGGTTTGAATCTCAGGACGGACCGTTCGTTTAAAAAATATATTGCATAGGTTTATTTTCGATGGTATGGATGTATATGATGTACAATTACATCCTACTCATCTGATCCTAAAAAAACGGAGCGTAGCGAGAGCGGTTAATTTACTTTTAATCCTGCCCTAGTCCTATCATTCTATCCTCTACAATCCATAAAACTCATGAATATTAATTTACATGCTCCCAATTTATTTTTACGTGGGTGAAACTATGACCCAAAATTATTGTTTCTAAAAACTTATACCTCGCTTAGGAGGTATGAGTCACCAGTTCCAAGGCTCGTTCGATTGATCAACTCATTGCCTAGAGAAATGGACATTTTTAGTGACAGTATTTGTGAACTGTTTGTTAAATTTTACTATTTTATTTCTTGATTTTGTATGTTAATTTTGATGTATTATGTAGTTTTATTTTATATTTTGTCTCATTATGTTTGTCAAGTACATGGCTAATTGGCGTCAGCTGTTATGTCATGTACTGTACTTTTAATTTTTTAACAATAAATAAATAAAATACACAGTTTGGGAAACTTAATACCAAGCAGTTTTTGTACAAATAAAACTTCATTAGAAGTTTATATATTTCACACTGAGATTGTAAATAGTTTAAAAAAACATAAACATTATTTGTATTTTCGGTATTTTGTGTCAAAGAGATTCTTACTAGTAAACTATTTTGATAGAGAAACTTAAAAAATCGACAGTGCAAAAAATCATAGCATTATACGACTATTTTTCTAAAACACTTCTCTTTTTTGGTTTCAGTTACCCGTCATGTTCCGGGGCACAGGCTCCAGGACTCGCAGCTGATATGCATTTCATCAATGATGTCATTGCGTATATAGGGCCAGCCTGCGCCTTCGCTCTGGAGCCGGTAGCTCGACTCGCAGCTTACTGGAACACTCCCATCATCACAGGAATGGGAGACCAGGTGTGTTGAATCATATTTGATTACATTCCCTTGCAATTTTGTTCGTGTCAAAGATTACATATTTCTTTAACGGAGTGTCATGATTTTAAAAATCCATATTCTTCTGTGTAAAATTATATTTACTCATTTGTACTTACTAGCTCCAAATTTATTTTAAATCAACAGGACCGCTTTCGCTCATTACGAGCTTTATCAACTGATTATCCGATGCTCCCTAGAGAGCGAAACCGGTCTTTTTAGAGAGCTTTAACATTGTTAACAATATTGCTACGGATGTCGACATGTTCCACGGGGATGTGAGTGAGATCCGACGAATATTATGTTTTATCTTTTAAAGCAGAATTTGAAGAACCTACCGATTTTTTTTTAAATTTACAATAACAACCAATTTTAAATAATTGTTTTTTTCTACATTGTAAAATTAATAAATTTTCAATCTCTTGCATTGTTCATGTAAAATATATATATTTTAATATTATGTCTTTCCACCACGTTTTGACAGTGAACACCCTAAAAGTGGTATAAAATTATAATTGATAACTGATTTTAATGGTTTTAGTATTTCATCTCTATGAAAAACATCTCTTAAGTAATTATTTTGTATGATGATGTAGAAATTGGTTAGTTATTTATGTACTTTAAATGTAAATGTTTATTGTATTTTAAATGTAAAGCTTGTCGTCGTTGACTTCAGTTGTAGTGGTCACGGGTTTGAATCTCAGACACAACAATTGCATAAAATATTTTTTCTACATAAAATCATCCACATTGATTGAATTAAAAAAGACTTGTCAAAGTTTACTAGTTTTACTCATTCGGTATATTCCTGTTTTCGGGAAATATTATATATTCTTTTCCAAACATTCGAACATATTTGTGTTTTCGAATAACTGTTATATATTAAGAAATATAGACAGTTTACTGATTAAAAACATCAGCGTTTTCTCATTTTCTTGTGCCTGAATAGGGATAAATCATTTGGCACATTAAGTGGGATCAACCATAAACTTGTATGCTCACCATAGAAAAGGTTTATGGCGGTGGTTTTATGTTTAAATCTTAAGAACTTGGCGGTTTCATGCAGGGAAACGCAACAGCGAAATACGTAGGATATGATTTGAATTAATATGTTTATTTTTCACGTGATTTTAATATGCAGCATAGTGGATAAAATTCCTCAAAGCGATTAATTAACAAAGAATTCCGAGAGATGGCAATTTTTTTGTAGATATAATATATCTACACAAAAATGACAATTAAACATTTGAGATCTTACACATGACATTATTTTTGATTTTGATTTTGAGTTTGAGTTTACCTCGAGTGTCTTTACTTAATGTCTTGTTGAGCTTATAATATATTATATTATGTATCTTGTGAGAGGGCATGTAGACAGATTTAACGTTGGTTAATTAAATGTAAATATGTAAACATTGGTTGTTTTCCGATATCAACGTTTAGTTGGTAGGAATTGTAATAGATAGACGATGAATCAGATATTTAGACGATTTTTGAATTGTTGATGTGAAGGATAAGATTGAAACCATTTTTGGACTGCACTATACCGAGCAACGATCTAGCCTGAATTTTAATCATAAAATCTGAATTTACAACACATATCGATTGTGGAAAGGAAAAAGGACGTAGCCCACACATATCAAATTTTACAAGAGGCGCAAAAAACGTGTTTTGATGATTTTTGGCCATATGCAAATTATGAATTATACACAACCTTGAAGTGCACGGAGACTTTTAAACTGGTGTTTAATTGACATAAGTCATATCATAATCATATTTCAGTCTTTTTTCTTAGTTTTAATTTTTTACAAGGTCATCTTTTTCAAACTTAAAAGCTAAATTTAGATACTTATTCGGCATTTTCAGTTTCTATCCTTTTGATAGAATGTGTGTCAAGTTGTGTACATTGTAATTATCGAAAAAAAGCTGTTTTGGAATATTGAAGGTTACGTCCTTTTTCTTTTCCAAAGTCGATATGTATCTGATTATCTATGGCGTAGCACACACACGCGTATTTTTTCTTTGTAAGCGCACGCATAGCGAGTGTGTGTGTTGGCGCCCATCGGACACTCTCTATCTGCACATCTTTTGTGCAGATTTTTTGTGTTATAATTTCTAGTAAATTTGTTTTGTTTTATTAGTCTAGCAGTAGCACATAGCACAACACTTCGATTTTGTGTGTGTGTGTGTATGAAAGAGCAAATAGTAACAGGAGGCTCTGCCACCTCCCTTATAATATTACAAGTTTTATAAGAATATATTCATGATATTAGAATGTATAAATTGCCTTATTATATGCCATGATAGGAACTGGGTAGTAGACTGAAATCTCATAAATTTATTTCTGATAAAACTAATACTGCATAATTGAATTCGGGGTCGTAAGATAAAGGCATATTTACATTTAAATATAGGTAATTAAAGCACTTCAATAGTTGGCGACAACTTTCATCAGAGTATGTAAACTATTTTACGTCAGAATCTAATCTCCTGGGTACACATTGACAAGATTCATCTCGCCTTACCATGTATGTTAGGTAGAGTGTGTACCTATTTACCCAACTAATCCTCGCGCAATATTATACCAGAATATAAATGATAACAAAGCGGCGATTACTGATTCCATAATACCTAAAGCTATTTACATATAATCGTTTCAAAGGGCCTTAGTTATTGATGAATAATCAATTAAGTCTCTTCAATTTTCGAATAAGAATTGTTCGTTTAGTTATACGTCTATATATTTTCATGAAAAACAGAAACAGACAAGAATGTTGTTAACATAGCAACAACAAACTTCAATCTGTCAAATTCAAAAAAAGAACAACAGCCGGAATGAAATCTAGTTAACTTTGTTTACTGGAGCTTCATTATTTAAAATGTTGGAATCAAATATTAATGGATAGTGTTGCTACATGTATGAAAAATATTATTTAGTCTATGATAAAAGTATGCAGTAAGATTTTTATACAGCACACTCAAAATTATAATTTTAAAATGAGGTTAATGTATCAAAGTTTTTCGCTGTAAAAGACTTGGGAAGAACTGAGAGGTGAAGTGAGCCAAGTGGTATTTTTGGAAAAAATGGAAAAGTACGTTATAATATTTTCCATGTCTTTATGTATAATACAAGTGAAGTTAGCTTAATAAATCGCACTTCAATAGTGTTCCCATTAAAATTAAATTATGCAATGCAGTAAAACAAGATGTAAAGTCGTGATTGTACTTAAAAGTCCGATAGAAAAGTTTTTTCATTTTACTACATGGCTCACCACCTTTCAAGGACTCAATTGTAAAATATAGTTAATAGCTGTTTTGGCTTTACGCCATCATTTGAACTATAATTATATTGGCTATCAATTGCACGGGTTTTTTGTTAGTTATGATAGTTTTGCCTTACAATTACAATGAAGTCTACCAAGTAAATGTAAAGTGATGTTATGATACAGGTAATTTGGTGACAGTTTGTGACAAATTAACGTGTATTTAAAAGGGATGTATATTGAAAAGTAATATGGTTAGTTCTTTAAAGCTTTTTACAACAAGATTTTGAATGAACGTTCAAATTGAAACTATCATAAAACTACCTGTATCACCACATTACCTTATCCTACCCTAAATCTTAATTAAATCTATGTTATTGATTTATAATGAAAAAAACTTCATTAATGTTACAATGTATTTATACAATACTGTATTGATATGATTGAAAACGAACGAATTAGTTTGCAGGTATTTTATTGTTTTCATTTTTGTGTATAATTCTATTAGGTACAATTTTTTTTTAGAGACAACTAAGTTACGTTGAGCTTTTCATTTAAATATTATTTTGTAAGATATCGCTCGCGAAAACTTGCCAAAGAATGAAAACTTCCTGCATCATGACCACCTAATATGTATTCCACTCATAGTATGTCAAACTGAAGTAAATTTATTGTATTAATATGTAAAACGTTGTAAATATTTTAGCACTTTGATGATTTAGAGTTAATGGATATTAATTTCACGAAAAAACCCATTTTGCTGATTTTTTTAAAAACTTTTTTTTACAAAAATACATGAGTAGGGTGCGATTTTGTCCGCTGTAGGTATTTGAAGTCCAGTTCTCTAATGAATGGTTAAAAAAGGAACAATATTTATTTAATATTTATGGGTATCTTGTAGTATGTATATGTTTTAATTGTAATCTTTCACACGACACTTCTTTTATGAATTTTAATAACTAGATAGAAATAATAATAATAAGCAATATCAATATAAATTAGATAAAGTAATAGCAAAAAAGTACGTTTGAATATCTCTAAATGTAGTTAATATATTAAAATTAATTTGAAAGCTGTCAAATGTCAAAAACAAATGACGATCGATATTTGAATTTAAATGTGTTGTATTCGTTCGTAAGCCGAACATTTTTTAGGAATTAAGTTCATCATTTATAAAAAAAACCTCCGGACTTCTAAATGTATAATTTACTACTGGACTTACTATATATTTTAATCTAAATTTGACATTTAAACGTATCCTAGTGGATCAACTCTAAATGACGTCGGAACAGTGGTACTCTACAAACACAAGTATTTAACATCCGTTTTATTTCAAATGACTGTCGCTTAAAAAGCGTTTGTTCGGACGACTGTGTTCATAAAATGACCAATTATTCGCGGGAAAACAGCGATTTAATCAGAGGGAAGCGATGTTTTTAAATGACGCTATCAAAATAAATGAAAGAACAATATTGGAATGGACACGCAGTTGTCATTACATTACACTCACAGAACGTTTCCGAACATGAACAAGTTTATCACGGACTTAATTATTATTGCGTACTTAATCAGTAATTCGGGTGATTAACTTTCTAGTATATTCCTTGAGTTTTAGAACACATTAAATTAAGAGAAGGCAATTTGTTAATATTTTACCATATCCCCGCTCCCAATGTGAAGCATATGAAAATTTCTAATAGAATTTGTTCTACAAAAACTGTCGCTCTATTTTTGTAATACACTGTATGAAGATGGCGGAAAACAGTTTACTAAATAAACTTGCCAAGCTTAAAATGCTACATTTTGAGCCCAGAATGAGCTCTCAAAAAACTTTCACACCAACAATAGTACTAAGAAAGGGTAATGCACTAGCGTGGTTATTATTCAACATCGCATTTGAATAGCACATACACTCTAAGCTGAGTCTAAACTAAACTTATTGGAGTCAACATTCACCACTTGGCCATAGAACCGATATTTGAGTCGTCTGTTATCAAGAGCAGAACTGTCCTATACATGTTGTATGGAACATTTCCGCATTGATACCAGACGACTCATTTTCTCTCATGAAATTATGTATTTTTTTTAACCCGTGTCCGCTCTCATTCTAGAACATATGAGTCATCTGCTTTTGATACCAGACGACTCATATGGACTCTAAATGAAATACTCGTGACTCAGTAGCTTAACCTCTCTTTTTAAATAGAGTAGGGATAGACAGGACTATTGTTTAGTTAATCGCTCTCACTAGGCCTTATTTTTATGTAGAATAAGATGGACGAGAGGGAACTTTAGGCATCACAAAGCCTTCTAAGAAAAATTCATAAGTTGATTGAAAAATCTATCTATGAAAGGTTTCTAAATGATATTTGTACCCGTGTACACCACAACTTAAAAGCAAGGCTGTAGATTTGTGAAGAAATAAAACGACTCCGACTCCGACCGTAGCTTAAAACACGACTTTTTATTATAATATATTTCTATTTTGTTATGCTTAGTAGCATGCAGCACTTTTGACAGTAAGAATTTAAATACATATTCTTTTTAGTAGGATTCGAAGTTATTAGTTTTTTTCGAGCATGACAGCAGTGAAAACAGTCTAATTACACGACTCTGACTCTACTGAAAAGAACAGACGCACAAAAGCGTCGACCACTCGGCATCGAAAGATTTATTTGAAAAAATAATCAAAAATATTAAACAGAGTTCTCAGTAGACCATTCGTTACGATCCAAAAAGGCTTTATGGTATTAAAACTCAAGCAAATTATACTCGGCGACCTCCGTTACAAAGGATATTTATAAAATATCCACTTTATTGAATTTCTCGACATCCAGGAAGCTTATTTCATTCATGCGTATTATTTCCAGAGGTCATTTTCCGCTAAAGGTTTCCTTCTTATTACTCCCTCTTTCCTATCGTTTTTCTGTCATTTTTGACAGGCCTTTGCACTGGTATTAAATATATTTTCCTCTCGGTTTTGCAGCCCCCCTCCGAGGGCGAACTCACAGTGACGTCCGGTATCCTGGGACGCCTGCACAAGTGGAAAAATGAGAGTGCGGTAAGTTTAGATCTGATATATTATTTAGTGTTACACTGAACTTATTTTATTGCAACAATGCTAATAATGATTAATGATAGGCTAACTAGACTTACTTTTTGTCGAGCTTTTAACTAAAACTTTTATTCCGTCCGTTCCCAATATTTGCTATTTTCTAATGTCCGTCCTGGGATATGACTTTCTAATGAAGACATTTTAACATATGTGTTTTTTACGAGTAACAACTGAGTTTCTCAACCTCTATTTTTTTTGAAGAGAATAAGGATAGAAGGGTAAGGCTAGGACAGGATCGGTGATTAAGCAACTACTCTCGCTTTTCTCTGACAATTTTAGGATTGGAAAGGTGGGAGGTTTTTTTTTATATATCGCAAACACCCATGCCTTCGAACTTAAATCGATAAATTGATTTAAAAAAACGATGTTCGGAGTGAGACTTGAATCTGTGAAATCCGTCACGGAAGCCTTTTCTTTCTCTGAGTGACCTCCGATCAACTTATTATATAAGAAAAGTGTCAAAAAGTGTTCTGACGAGTTTGTTAAAAACAAAAACTGATATTGTTTCTATCCAGACAATGATCGACAAAGACGATTGGTTAATGTTTTTTTTGTACGGTGTGCGCCACTGGCTACATTATTAAGTTTAACTGCCAATCATGTAAGAGAAGACGACTGGCTTTTTTTTGTTTTTCAGGAAAACTGAAATAAAAATGTATGCCTTTTCGATTTGAGTTTTCACGTAGTCATAATGAATTAACCCAGATACGCTAAGTACCAAAACAATATCATAAAAAAACGATACTTTTGAAGTCTGCTGAGATTGTTTGAGATCTATCCATTATTTTTTGTAATAAGAAAATATTCGAAAAAAATCTCTTTTGTTTTTATTTTCTTTTGATTACGGATGTACAAGTCAAGATTCTTGATCCAGTAACGTTTACAAAACCATGAAACAATATTTTAAGTTGTATTTATATAAAACTGAGAGAAGATTGTTTGTATTTCTTTATTTCCATAAGCAAGCATCTGCATATCGAGAAAAAACAAGTAATCTTTGTGAAGCTATGGAAGAGAGATATTCTAATATAATGGGTAGTTACTCAAAACATCACATTGATGACTCATCATTATATGGAACTAGGCCACCGATATGTTAGTTTTATACCAATTCATATAAAATTACAATATTTGTAAAATTTCTTGGTAAAAAACACATCGAGTAATGTTATGAATTTGATAGCTATTTCGGCTTTATTCTGACTCTGGTGTGACGAATTTATATTTAAAAAAAACATATTGGAGAACAACATTGATTTTTTCACCGTAAATACAAGTCGATTTAGAGTTTAGATGGACTCTTAGTATTTGAAGAAACATTTCCTTTTGGCCACCATTTACTTGTATCCTGTAAACGTTTCTCCAATCAATTACTACATACCTGTAGAGGAAAAAACCAAGTGATGTATTTATATTCCTGTTTTTAAAAAATATATACAAACGTAAACAGCTCAATAAATAAAGGTATTATGCCTACATCTAAGAAAAGCGAAAATAAAAATCAAAGGAAAATCTATTCACCAAAAAAGTCGACCACATACCATTAGCCTATCTTCAAGGGAAATAACAACAATAATTGAAAGTACTTAATTGAAGATTTTATGATGTTTTCGCTTACAAGAAATAAAACTTCGATGTTGTGTTTTTTTATATTACAGTATCGCTTATCTTTGAAAAATAAAATTAGAACCTTTTTATGGTGGAAGACCGCGTTATTTTAGAATTCAGTTTCTTAACGTATCTGGGCCCGTGGCCCCTTTTGAGTGTCATTCCGTGGTCTCCATACCTGTTTTGTAATAGTAAAGTATGCGTTTTTTCAGAAATTCGGAATTTCCCAAAACGAAAAAACTTTTTTAAGCCTTCTCAGATATTTAAATTTCTAAAACACGGTTATTTTTGGATTTCACGAGATTTGCTCGTATCCCCCAAAACTGTACTGTGGCTCCCCTAAAAAATATATTTCTCTGTGGCCCCTCTTTGAGAAACACTGTGCTGTATGTAGCCTTATATGACTGTATTCAAAATAACTTATTTATATGGACTCTAACTAAGGTTGCCAGATTTCTTGCAAGTGAATCCGGGACATTTGACCGATTTGCTTACTTTCGAATCCAAAAACCCAGGAATTAGGGTATTCAATCCTAAAGCCTTTTTGTTATCCAGCAATGGCTTTGGACTCAGTGATGCATTTATTTCTTATATAAACACGAAACTTTCATTTACTAAGCGTCAGTTCAAGTTCATCCGTGCAATTGAACGCCTGAAGATGCCGAAAGGCAAAACCCGGGTCGTTAGTGACAAAATCTGTGAGAATGTACATATTTTGAACGATTCAAATTTAATATTGAAATTCCACCAAGCACCTTCAGTCGAAATCTAAAATTACTATAAAGCTGTTGGTGGCTGCAGCAAAATCCTGTGGTGACCACATGAGAACCACTGCTCTAACCTGTATTACTCTGTTAAAAATCTTTTTGTTACTACATACATCCTCTCCTGATGCGGTGCGTATTGATACAAATCCATATCGTCGCTAATTTTCTACAATCTCGTAACTCAAAAAGGACAAGTTTTAGGAGACACGTCAATGTACTTTATTCTACCGCCATCCTTTTATATCGCTATAAAACACCACTGGAATAGCATTGAATGTTAATAAGAAAGGAAGCAAAGACGTTTCAATTCATGATACTCTCTCCTTCATGCCAAACATGACAAATAATAGCATATTATTTGCCAAATTATATTTTTGCCAACGTTTTTGTTTTAGGTTAAATAAAGCATGAAATATTTTTTTTGGGATATGTGTTCAATGAAATTCTAAATTCATTACATCAAAAATGCTAAACGCTGACGTGGATTGGGCTTTATTTGAAATTTTAACAAAATGTTTGTTTTGTTTCTATATATTATGTTTTTAATATTAAATATAACCATTGCCGTTCCCGATGTGATGCATACTATCGACGTCTAATGGAGTTTATCTTAACACAAGTTGTCCTACAACAGTTTTAATATGTTCACTGGCAATACTTAGTGGATAGGCATTACAAATATTGAGAAATAATAAAACACTTTTTAGTGCTAATTGCACAACTTTGCATTTGGATCAGGCCTTTTTTCACCCATCACGAGCGTTTTCAACGGATAAAAAACATAGTTTAGATTTATATACAAAACAAGAAAGTGTTCCATAAATATTAATGACGAAAATAAAATACAATTTACGATTGTCAGATACGTCACTGCTTTTCTAATCACCCTCGGGCCCAATATATCGTTTTTCATTAAGTAATAATCACAGTAATTAAAATTTTATACTACCCTAATAAAAGCAGATTTCCGTCTATAAATAAATATAATACGCTATAAATAAAATTCTCAATAACAAAGTTTTTTTTATTAATTAAAAAAGACACTCATATAAAAACTGGAAAAAATAAATTCAGCCATATTTTGTGTATTTTTACAAGTTTTTTTCTGGTTACGCAACTATAAATAACCTAACACTTTTGAGTATATTAATTGGATTCGTTAATCATTGAATTTTATGAATGTTCATAACGATAAGTAATAGCCACCTGTAGTAAAAACTTCTAGTTCATAGATAAAAAAATAGTAGGATTGATTTAAAAAAAAATAGAGGAAATATTGGGCGCGAATTCAAGAATCTCTCCGGGCGGCATGACTCCTTCCTACACCCCTGCTAACGAGGCCCTTGTTAATTTAAGAGAAAAAATATCCTCAGATCAAATTAGTACAGTAGCCAAAAATTTACTAGTGTGTAGTATTTTAGTAAAGCTGTCGTAATTAGTATATCGTAATTAGTAGCCGCCTGTGTGGTCTAGTGGTCAACGTTGTTGGCTTCGGCTACAGAGGACCCGGGTTCAAATCCCGGTGTGGACAGTTTTATAAATTGATTTTTTAATCGATTCATGAATTTCTGTTCAAAGGCATGGATGTATGTGATGTCTTGAATTCCCTCCTCTCGCCCATCCTATCATATGAACGGGACATATCGAGAGCGATTAGCTTACAACTAATCTTGTCCTAGCCCTATCCTTCTATCCCTTACTCTCTTTGAAAAAATAGAGGTTGAGCAACTGAGTAACAAGCAGTTCTCGTAGAAACACTTCTGTTGAGATAAACTCCATTAGGAGTCCATATGCTCCACATTGGGAGCGGACATGGTTTAAAAAAAACAGTATATAATTCAAAATTTGCAGTTATATACTAATTTGTTCAGAGCATATTGTTTTTTTCTTAAATTAACAAGGGGCTCGTGCGAGCCTCTCCAAGCCCCTCCCCCTCCAGCCCACCCCTCTAAATATACACGCTTGATTTAAAACACCTCATACTATCACCATTTGTTTCCTCTTTTTTACGGCCTTATGTATAATGTATACATGATTTTTTCTAGCTACAGAGTATGTTCAAAGATAAGACTAAATACAATACTTTAACCAGGATGTCATACTGCCAGTGTCGTCTCAGGCTGGTCTTCAGCAGCGTCTTTCGGCAATTCGGCTGGACCCACGTGGCATTGCTGCTTGACCGATCTGATCTCTTCTCGCTGACCGTTGGTAAGCTATTTATTATATTTAAATACCTTGTTTATTTCTATCCATCCTCAGATGGGTCCCATAGTCCAGAGCAGGGGTGGGGAACCTTTTATTCTCTTAAAACCCTCCAGAGATGAGAGCTTTTTTTCGATAAAAAATAATATTTGTTAAGCCATATTGAAGTCACGGATAACTTTTATGCAAAGTCGTTGTATAGAAACCCCGCATGACTCTTTAGACCAACATAATTTCAATACAAATATATTAGCAAAAGAACTGTAAATAATTTGATGTTTTGATAAAAAAATAACTAACAGTTTCAAAAAGTCCATTAAAAAGAACGGAAATTCAAAAAATCGCATGTGCTTTTGGTGGCCGTTTCTGTCCCCGCGGCTAATGACTAACGGAAGCCTGTACCCTTCTTAACCAAATATGAGTAAAAGAAACGATATTCAGGCAGAAAAGGGATGAATAGTGGAATCAATAGATAACGGTGTTTACTGTTACCATATGGTCACGCTCGTCCTTGTAGGGTTAAGGCCGCATTCATTTTTCTGATTCGACACAAGGCCGCAGTAAACATTGACTAAACAGAAATTTACGGTCAGAATATGTCAGGAATTAACGAATTTACATACATTTACAGAATTACAAAATTGGCCAAGGTATCAATTGAATTGGCAATTTACGTGGAACTCCATTGTAATAAAGTGAAAAAATATCAAAGTATTTGTCACAAAAATTTTGAAAAATGGCGTTTGATATCAGTTCTGATGGTCAATAATAAAATATATGAATGGAATTCACAATGAGTGTTCAAAAAATGTTTTTTCATATAAAAATGAAATCATAAAGTTGACACATTCAAGCAAACCGTGATTTTCATTTAAATCATCAAATTGGAAAATCCCAAGCTTTGTATTTGTGTGACAAATCACTTTTTGGGTGGTTGCTCCTCAAAATGGTTGATAGCTATTTCGGCTTGCTATGTTTGAACTTACATTAACTTACTTTTATAAAAAAAAAATAGTATTACATTTGATAAATTGACTTAAGTGTTTCCCGGGACAGCATTAAGGAATGTGTGTGTAATATTATTGAGGATTGAATTTTGTAATAATATCTTTTACACAATTCAAAATGCGTGTTTGTTAATATTTTATTTTCAAATATGTAACGGATATGACAATTTTTTTTTCCGGTTACAGTATTTTTTGACGGTTTCTTATTTTTCAGGAAAAAACTTGGAATATGGGTTACGGAAGGAAGGTCTTTTACGTTTTGTCAGAGAACTGAACGGAAATGAAGAAGAGCCATTTGAAAGCTATCTCAAAGATGCAAGCATGTATGCAAGAGGTAAAATGAGTGTTTTATTTGTTTTATTTATTTAATCTACTTTACTAATTATTTAAATATAAAACTTTTCATATGGCAAGGCTGCATGAAAAATATTTTTTAATTAAAACTATAAAAAAATGACTTATCAGACGGTTCCACACGACGAGCTAGAAGGCCACTCTAGTTTAAATAGTTTAATTTGAATCTTTTTTAAAAAAAATTCCAACGGTCTCTCACTAGCGACCCGAGTTTCGCTGTTCGGCATCTTCAAATATTCAAGTCCACGGATTGAATCAAATTGACTTTTGGTAAACAACTCAACATCCGGAACCCGGTCCAGGAAATACCAGGTCCATTGACTTACTCAGTGTTCATATATTGTTTTGTTTTATACAATTCTCTTATTTATAGCACCTTTCCCTAGCAGTCGAGTCCATAGAGCAGTAGTCAACGCGGTTGGCTTCCGTAACGGATCTCACGTGTTTGAATCACATTACGAAAGCGATTAGTTAACCAGGAGTCCTGTCTTAACCCTATCATTTTATCCTTATCCTATAGAGGAAGACAGAGAGGTTGATAAACTAAGTAACCAGGAGTTCTCGTTAAAAAACTTCTGTTCAGATGTAGGGCTAATACAGAAAGACATATTATAGATCACATTCAGAACGGACACGGATTAGAAAAAAGTCTTGATAAGAAGTGAGTTCCGGTTTTTTTTTTTTAAAAAAAAGGACTGTTTATGAGCATTTTTAAACCGTGGTATAATTTATTACTGAGCTAGATTAGAATGCAAAAATAAACATTCAATACTTTTGTTAAAATTTATTTCTTTAACACGTATACAAAGTAATTTAGATTAATGTAAATTCCAGGATTTTCGACTTACTTATGTATATTGGTAGAATCTGTATGCAAAATGTGTTTCGTGTTCATCAATTTCTTTATATTTCTTTTCGATCTGCATTCTGTATTTGCTACCCGCGCATGTTCCAAACATTTTTCACGTTTGAAGTTTACTGGGCCAATTTGAATAAAGCCAAATAAAATTGGACTTGTGGGATATTTTTTAACATCATTCCATTTGCGTAATATATTTATTAATTTATATCAAACGTTTCAGCATTTATTGTAACTGTTGAAAAGTTTGGCACAAATATAACTGAACACTAATTCTAAATTCTAAGAAAGCTTGTTTGAAAAAGGAAACAAAATAAATAAACTTCAATTAGATGTTTATATCACGTTCGTAAAAGAGACAAAATTATGATATAAAACTTGTTTCGATTAATTCGAGCTTATTCCCATATGCCTTCTTGAGGAAGTCAAGAAATTAACCCAGAGCGCACTTCGGTACTTCTTCAAAAAAAATCTCATTCATATTTTTATACAATATCCGCTACCAATGTAGGGAATATATGGACTCTAAATAGGGCATCTCAACAGTACGTATAGTGTTGTTCAGCTGACGTTAATGTCCAATAACTTCGAATGTGAAGCCTTTGTATTCTCAATGAAAGCATGTAAATAAAAGTTGATCTACGATAACTGCTTGTTAATCAGTCACTGCTAGAACAACGGTACGTATAGTTTGGGGTTAGAGCAGGAATATTGTTAGATAGTCGTTTAGGTTGAATAGGCGGGAAGGAAGTTTAAAAAATCACATAAGTCTATGCCTTTGAATGAATCTATTAACAAAATTTCATGAATCGATTGAAAATCGTGCTGGGATTCGAACCCGAAGAAACCGCAACCAAAAAAACGACGTTGACCACCAGGCTACAGGCCCGATAATTGTAAAGGATTTTTAGGGTAAGGTTTTTTATTGTTAACAGTTGTTATATTGAGTGTACGAGGAATGCTGGTGAGAAAATTCATGCTGGCAGCTCACGCCCTAGGGATGACGAAAGGAGACTGGACTTTCTTGGACGTTGAAATTTTCCAGGTGTGTCTTTATATAATATAAACGATTCCTTTAATAACTTATGACAGTGTGACAAATGACTAAGGCAATAGCCAGATTAAGTGGCTGCTGGAATTTAAGGATTTTCACCTACAATTAAACAATTAATATTTTCAGTTACAACACGGTACATTATTATCTAAATTATAAAGAAAAGACTAAAAGAATAATAAAGCTTGTGACACGCCCTCATTTTCTTCATTGCTCAAATTTTAGTAATCCCTAAAGATTTTCCCAATTTTAATTGTAACTTACAATTACTTCTTGGTTTGGTTTCTGTTCTTTGAAACTTGATTAACATAAACGGCTGTCTCAGTTCACCGGTGTCGCAATTCAGTAAAATCAGTGGCGGCCGGTCAATGTGGCATTGGATCAATGCACCCCTTGTATATGCAGGGAAGGTTATTTTTCATGAATATTCAAATATAACATTTATAACATTCACTCATTTTAAATTCTTAATGTTTCTATTATCTAAAATAAAATAAAATGTTCTAAAATATTTATTAATAGATATGTATTTGTCTATAATAAATATTTTAGAACATTTTATTTTATTTTAGATAATAGAAACATTAAGAATTTAAAATGAGTGAATGTTATAAATGTTATGTTTGAATATTATTTCATGAAATATAACCGCCCCTACATATACAATGGGTGCATTGATCCAATGCCACATTGACCGGCCGCCACTGAGTAAAATGCCTTGTATTGACAATAATGAAGAAAGATTTATAGCTTGTATAAGTAACTTTTTAAATAATTTCAAATCCTCATATATGTTGTGAAGATTTGTGATGATCTCAATATATTCCCTCGTTATATTAAAATATTCTCTTCATCTTCAGGGATCTTACTGGGGAGAACCGGACTGGGAAGTGGGCGACGCGAGCGATCAAGATGCGCGTTCTGCTTACGAGGCGCTTTTGAGAGTTTCTCTTCTGCAGCCAACCAGTGATCAGTTCCATGACTTTGCTGTTAAGGTTCGGGCGAGAGCACAGAGCACCTACAACTACACATTCTACGATGGAGAAGAGGTGAGATTGGTTAAGGAACCTACGTTAGTGCTTCAATTTCCCGCATGATGGCGATCTAACATGGCTGACCTAGAATATAAAAGCAATAATTTACTTTGTTCATCAAATTTCACTAGAAGGCGCTATCAAGCGAAGATATATAGAAATCTTTTTAGACTTGTCCAGCTTAACTTGGTGTAATTGATTGAAACGCGTTATTATTTTTGGTAAACATGCTTTTCATACAACATGCTACTCTTTTTCTCCCAGAAAATTTTCACAATCCCGCAAAAAAGCAACGCGATTTTCTAAAAAAAGTAATTTCGGATAGGAAAACATCAAAAAGCTAAGCATTAGAATCTATTATTCCGAAAATTCGTCGCCATATTTCAAATCTGCTCTATGGTTAAGTGTTTGATCTAAGAATTTCTATTTGACATATAATGATGACATTTTGATACTGATATTACGTTCGTGTTTTGCGTTAATTATCAGCTTCTTCTATTCCCATGAATATTAATATGACATTTAACTATTTGTTATTAAATTTTCTACATAATTAACTGCATTGCTGTTAACGACGTTAGGTTTATTTTCATGAAGAATGACAATAACATGTTGTAAAGCATAGTTGTTTAATTCAAACTTCAAAACGTCTTCCCAATTACTGGTGGAACAAAAAAAAACGTTAGAATATTGTGCTCAAAAACAGCTTTGCTACATACTTTTGATGGTTTTGGCGGTAACTTGGTGGAAGTTCATTTTATTAGAAAATTTAAATTAACTTTGATTATTCCACGTATTGTGTTACTAACTGTAGCACGTGTTTCGCCTCTTTCAGAGGCATCTTCAGACTTAATATCGCAAAGTTTGCTTAAGTAATGAAGCAAGATTCATTCTAACATTTTAAAATTATGAAATTAGAAAATGGAGTTTGGGTTTTTTTCCTTTTAAGGGGAGCAAGGAGGGGGGTGTAGAATCGAAATAAAGCAAACAAATAACGATACTAATGAGTTGCAATCAATCAGATTGGGATTTTTCCTTTTTATGGGAAGCAAGGAGGGGATTATAAAATCGAAACAAAGCAAACAAATATAATCATACTACTAATGACGTTAAACATTACAAACTATTAAACTAATGAGCTGCAATCAATCAGATAGGTTGGTGATTGCTCTATTAATTGGAAACAATGTAAGTAATGGCTCCCCTTAAAAGGAAAAAAATCCAAACTCCATTTTGTAATATCATAATTTTAAAATGTTAGAATCAATCTTGCTTCATTACTTAAGCAAACTTTGCGATAGTAAGTCTGGTGATGCCCCTGAAAGAGGCGAAACACGTGTCACAGTTAGTAACACAATACGTGGAATAATCAAAGTTAATTTAAATTTTCTAATAGCTTTGCTACAGACAAAAATGGTGTGATTTTACGAACATACTTTGACACTTGCTTTAATAAGGTCAATAAATTCTTGAATCGTTGATAGGCATGCTGAATCTATCCACCGCTTCAAAATTATGTAGGATAAGAAAGATTTCGCCAAAGTTTTTTGTGGGTTGACGTATTATACAAAGCTACATTATTACAAAGTTTACTATGTACTTGAATGTCACGTACCATCCTTTTGAACTTTTGGTTACCCACGGAATTTTTTGATTAAAAAAAGAAAAATGGGAAAACTTTTAATTACTGACGCTAGGACGAATAACAAAACCGAAATTTGGGAATATCCTTGACAATGTTGTAAATTTGAAAACAAATACTTTGTGATTTCAAAATTGTTACTTACTGATAAACCATTTTTTTTAATTGAGTCATTAATGATAGTTAGTTTTTAATACAAAAGTAATATATATATCTAAGATTTTTTTTAGAAAACTCATCGAAGTGACAATAGGTAGAATATAACCTAATAAACTTTAGTTGATCCAATTATATCAGTAAAGTAAATCACAGCACAGCTCTCTCTCACACACACACACACACACACTCCCGTTCTCTGTCTGGACATTGAGCACATGTTGACATGTCCTCTTTCAAGGTAGAACCAGTGGAGGCGCGAGGTTATTTGGCGCCCTAGGCAATCTTGGGAATTTGCGGATTTCTAAAAATGAAAAAATATGATACCCTTTATTTTTAGCCGTAGCGAAGATTTTTACTCGCTGCCCGATTTCGAAAACCAAGAAATTTACGCAATTCCCAAAATGAAAAAAATGGGACCCTTTTTTTTAGTTTTCGCTCAATATTTTGTTGCGCTATAAAGAGCGGTACTTTTTGTGATGGCAAAGATTTTAAAAGTTTTTGAGCTACTGCTTGAAACTCACTGCATTATATGTATAGATTTAATATTTTTAAGGTATAAAACAATATTTTACTCCTCCATTTATGCGCCTTGGGCGGTTGCCTATTTCACCTGTATGGTGGCGCTGGCCATGGGTAGAACAATTGGGCACTCAAAGAAGTCGGCACTTTTTACTTTCCATCCAAGAAAAAAAAACGTATTATTTGACAAGAATACGAAATGTGTTTCTGAAATGAAAATTTTGAATACTTGACGGCAAGACTTAAATTACAGGGGTTGAAAAAAAGAGAAAAAAAATGGATATAAATTACGAAATATTTTAAATTTGCTCTACGGTGTTCTAAAAAGTTACGTTTGATATTATTATTATGGTGATTTTTTTTATACTAATACATTGTATTTGTATTATGCGTCAATTATAAGATATGCTTGATTTAGATGTTTGATAATGTGTTATATAATTTTCTACTGCCTTGTTATGATGACATTTAGTATTTTTTCGAGTAGAGAAAGAGTATCATTTTATAAAGCACATTTCCTTACTTTTATAATGCTTCTAGTAAAACTTACTGACTCGCGCATTTATATACAGTAGCGTAACAAGGGGGTGGCAAAGAAAATTGAAAATTTCAGACGAACTGAAATAATAAAAAATCGACGCAGAACTTAATGCAAGCTATATTCCCTTCACCATGCTTTCTTCTGTCGTATTTGTTCTTTGTGACTCTTGTAGGAAAAATATTTTGTAGACATGTCTAATAATTATAATATGTTTTATTTTTTAGTAATAAATCACTTAATCAAAAAAAACTTTTGACAAATCGATTATTTTGAAAACACACCTCCCCATCGGCTTGATTATTTACTATCATCAAATTAAAAAAAAATTAATATGGTGTTTATATATAAAGAAATAATATCATCTGCGGCTCAATCTTTTAGTTCATTATATTTCATGATTACCAAAAAATACCTTCAATCCATCACTATTGTCAATTAAACATTATTTTTGGATAGAAAATGTGGAGAAGGGTTGTTAAAATCGCCGACAGTTCCGGGCGCCAGAATTTCTCGCTACTCCACTGCCGATATGTAATTACAAAACAAATCGTCTATGTGTATTATGATAAATAATATAATAATTCGTTTCCAGGTGAATTTCTTCATCGGTGCGTTCTATGATGGTGTATATTTATTGGGAATGGCTCTAAATGAGACTCTAACTGAAGGTGGAAATATCAGGGATGGTGTTGCCATCACGAGAAGGATGTGGGACAGAGATTTCCATGGTTAGTATTTTCCACACAATAAAATGACTAGAGTATGTAATAAAATGTATTCTTTTACGAACATTCATTTATATTTACAGGTATAACAGGGCACGTCAGAATCGATGACAATGGCGACCGAGACGCTGATTATTCTCTTCTAGACCTGGACCCAGCCACTGGCCGTTTCCAAGTTGTCGCTCATTACTACGGACTGGGCCGAACTTACTCACCGGTCGCTGATAAGGGTATCCACTGGCCTGGAGGTCGCCGCTCTGCTCCTAGAGACATTCCACGCTGTGGCTTTTTGGGAGCTGATCCATCGTGTCATGGAGGAGGTTTGCAAAGAAATTACTTGTTTTATCAAATCTGCTTCTATTGTTAAACATAATATTATAAAGAATAACATTAAAGAAGTCATGGTTCTTGATATGAGTTGCATGACTCTGCTATGAGCTAACTACGCTGCTGTATATAACAGAACTCACTCACACCCACGGCCACACAAACTATATTGGTATTCAAAACAATATGCCCAATGAATGTATAATAAAATTTGTATACTTAGGGAAAAAAAAACAATTTTGTCCAGATATCTCCAATAATAAAATTATCAGGAACAGAATTTTCAATATAACATAACTGATTATTTATATAAATTTTTTTGATACTTTCATGCTGCTCCCAGATGCCATTGATATATTTTTATATGGATCATTCGGATTTGGCATCCTTTTAGCTTTCGCTGCTACGTTGGCATGTTTGGCATACAAGTGAGTATAAAGAAATATGAAACAGCTTATATTCATCATATCGTTCGATATGTCATAACCTCATAATGCTATGTTTTTATTTATCATTGCGAATATGTTCATTTTTCTTATACATATTATGATTTGATAAAACCAGCAGTCTTAATTATTATTCTAAATAAATAGCCATATTACATTAAAGAACATGCAGAAATTGTTCAGAAGTTTGTGCTTTTACAGTATTTGAACAATGCAATAATGAGCCCTCAAGAGGTGAAGTGAGCCATGTAGTAAAATAGTAAAACTTTTATATTGGTCTTTTAAGTACAATCACGACATTACTTGATGTTTTGGTGGATTGAAAACTTCTATTTTATGGATATAACACTTTTACAGTGTGCTTTTACTAAGCTCACTTCACTTTTATGATACTTTAAGACATTTTTTTTTATTTAACCATGTCCGCTCTCAATATGGAGCATATGGATTCCTAATGGAGTTTATCTCAACAGAAGTGTTTCTACGAGAACTGCAGTTGCTCAACCTCTCTTTTTCCAAAGAGAGTAGGAATAGAAGGATAGAGCTAAGACAGGGCTAGTGGTAAGCTAATCGCTCTCGATACGCCCCGTTCATAGGATAGGATGGGTGGGGGGGGGGGAATTCAAGACATCACATACATCCATGCCTTCGAACAGAAATTCATAAATCGATTGAAAAATCAGTTTATAAAACTGCCCGTACCAGGATTTGAACCCGTGCCTTCCGTAGCCGAAGTCAACAACGTTGACCACTCGGCCACACAGGCGGACATTTAGAATATTATAACGCTTTAACTCAATTTTTCCTAATATACCACTTGGCTCACTTCGCCTCTCGTGGGCTCAGTCATGTAAAAGCCAATTTAATCTTCTTTTCCCCTGAAATTTGTGTAACTGTAAGCATTCTATCTTTAGTTTCTTACCATTTCAGACACATGCGGCTATCTGCAGACCTAAACAATATGTCGTGGAGAATCAGACCAGATGAGGTACTCCTAGAAGTTGGTAAACCGTTTGGATCAAAACTTGGACTACAAAAAATTAATGATGTACTACTATTTATACGTAAAATATTCATGACATATCGATCCAGAATGGTCCGCTTATGTCTTTCATAAAGATTTCTTCATTTCCTATGTTTCAGTTGAGCTACGGTCTGCACAGTGCGAGGGCATCCATAGTTTCTTGCAATTCCATCCCTCCGGCGCAGGTGTTTACAACGATAGGAATTTACAAAGGGAATAGAGTTGCAATTAAAAAGGTCACCAAGAAAAAGGTTGATATAAATAAGAAACTGTTGTGGGAAATAAAACAGGTGAGCTATTTAAAATTATTTCAATCCTTTGAACAAATATCTTAGTGGAGATGATATTACATTAAGAAAGGTTTGAAGAACTAGCTGTTTTGTACAATCAAATGTTTTTCATAATTAAGTGTCACAAGTATATATACCATTCACAGGAAATCTGACATTTATCAAATCAAGATATCTGTTCAGTTTGAATAGTACAGTTAACATTATGAATTCAGTTGAACTCTTTTAAAGGTTAAAATTTGATTAAGAAATAATTGTGTCAGAGAAAGTAGAAAAGAGCAAATTTTTAAATGACTACAGCTCTGCCTGTTATACAAATTACTAATTGTTGATTCTATTGAATAAAAATAGAGAATTATTCTTTCCCCTGTTTCTAGTTCTGAATTGACGGAATCAAATAGACATGTATGGTGTCCAAATATTTTCAGGTTCGAGATGTGTCACACGAAAACACTGTCAGATTTGTCGGGGCATGCATTGAATGCCCTACGGTGTTGATACTAACTGAATATTGTCCCAAAGGCTCACTGAGAGACGTTTTAAACAATGATGCTTTAAAATTGGATTGGAATTTTCGTATGTCTTTGATTCATGACATAGTAAAGGTAAAACACAAATTAACTAACGGGATTAAGAAATAATAAATTATACTGCAGGGCTTATACTTATTACATGTTTGAAATGTTATTTTAGGGAATGGCATATTTACACAGCTCCGAAGTGATGGTGCATGGAAAGCTTAGGTCTTACAATTGCCTCATAGACGGGAGATTCGTTTTAAAGATATCCGATTTTGGATTATCAACACTTATCACTCCGGCTGAGGTCATCAAAGATCATAATTATTACAACAGTAAGTCTAAAACTGTGCGGTAATGGAGAGAAAACTATTTTTATTAAGTGTCAATAATATTTTTCTTGTTATTTTATTCCGAACCTGAAATCGAGTGGTTAATATTATTTAGTTTTGCTAACCGAGGTCAATAGCTCAAATCCCACCTATCCTAAATCCAAAGGATAGATCTTAAATTTTCTCCTACACATCTGATTCTGAAAACAGGTAGTAGCGATAACGATTAGTTGACCACTAGTCTTAGTCTAGCCCCATTCTTCTTTCCTTACTCTCTACGAAAAAAAGAGACAGGTTGAGTGACTGAGTAACAAGCCATTCTCGTAGAACAACTTTTGTTGAATTAAGCTCTATGCCTAATCCACATGCTCCACATTGGGAGCAGAGACAATCATTTGTCAATAATATAATGTAACAAAATAAAATTGATTTTTTCCATTTTAGAATTGTTGTGGGTAGCACCGGAACTTCTTCCTTTGACAGTGATACCAGGTATACCTGCGACACAGAAGGGAGATGTGTATAGTTTTGGAATTATTTTAGAGGAAATTGTAGTTCGAGGAGGACCTTTCGAAGCCGCCAGACAATTTTTGGATCCTCAAGGTATACTTGAATGCAATATTAATGATTATCATGTCTTAGCAGTTAAATTATTTACTTTTCCATGTTGATAGATTTTCTACTATTTCTTCTGTGTATGAAGCTGCTAATCTCAAAGTAATTGAGTTTTTAACAATCATTTTGGTACGTATATGCTTCAAGTTAGAATGCAAGATGGTGAAAAATATATTACAACCCTTTATTATAAACCAGCAATATATACACAAGACAGTCACCAAAATAATATTATTATAGTTCATATTCATTAATTAAAAAATATTTATAACACTTTGGAAATTTCACCAACTATTTTTTGTTATTAATTTATACATGTCACCAGCTCATGAGATTCAGCATTGTTCTTCATGTTAAAAATAGTCAATTTTTATTTCACTTAAATTGATGTCATTTATTTTCAAGATTACCCACAATATCACTGCCAGACATTTAATAAGCATAAATGGCATACTTTTTTCATGATAATTTAATTGATTAAATATATAAGAACGTTTACTTTGTCGGTATCTAGAAATAATTAGCAGAGTAGGCGCCAGAGAGGCTCCACCGTTTAGACCAGCACTGGAGCAAAGAGATTGTCCAGACAACCTGATTGAACTAATGGAAAGATGCTGGAGTGACAGTCCTGATGATAGACCGACCTTTGACACATTGAAAGGAACCGTCCGCTGTGTTATGAAGTAAAAACATTTTGAATTTATATTTAGAATGCTTACAATAATAAATATAGTCAAGTTTTGGCTTAAGTGGCTCAGTAATTTGTTAAATATCTCAATGTAATCTCGATTTATTCAGGTTTTCATATCCTTCAAAATGTTTTCTTAATTTTAGAGGATATTGTGACAATCTTATGGATGATTTGTTGAGGCGTATGGAGCAGTATGCAAACAATCTAGAAACATTGGTGGAAGAGAAAACTGAACAGCTATCGTTAGAAAAGAAAAGATCTGAAGAACTTTTATATCAAGTGCTACCAAGGTTTGTTTAGATACTCACAATTTTCAAGATAACCATAAAAGCATTTTATTTGTTAATCTACTATCCAGTATTTTGTAAAGCTGATAGATGCCTTATTATTGATAGTATATTAAAATTCAGTTCAATTCTAAACACAAAATGACTTGTGCAATTCGTAGAGTATTTTCAATAAAATTGACAGTAACTTTGGGAATTCATTGTTTAAAAATGAATGGTTAGGAAATTGTAAAATCGCAAATAAAGGTTTTAATATTGAAACATTCAGTCGGTTTATGTAACAAACTGCACATCTACATTTGGTTAAAAAAAGTTAAGAACGCCTCGATACAAATCATTCGTCATATAACATGTGTGAAATTCAGAGAACACCATTGATTAAAACTGAATCTAGTTCAGCTTCTATAATCTTCTGAAAATTTTGATGAAACCTAGATAAGCAGTTTGCATGTTAAACCGACGATATCATGATTTTCCTTCTGTATTATTTTTTAAATATCAATAGAGCACTTCCACGGCATATACAAATATTTTTACGATACATATACACCAGTTAAGAAAATACAAAATATTCTTTTATGAACCACAGGCTTGTCGCTCAGCAGCTGATGGCTGGAGAAATGGTGCAGCCAGAACAATTTGAATGTGTGACTATATACTTCAGTGATATTGTTGGATTTACTGCTTTATGCGCTCAAAGCACTCCAATGGAAGTCGTTGACCTTCTAAATGATCTTTACAGTACCTTCGATCGAATAATTGGATTTTATGATGTTTACAAAGTAAGTTAAATAATTTTGTAATGTCTGATGGGTTATTTTTTTTACTATGAA
The DNA here is from genome assembly GCA_030503985.1 of Himalopsyche tibetana. NCBI lineage: Eukaryota > Metazoa > Arthropoda > Insecta > Trichoptera > Rhyacophilidae > Himalopsyche > Himalopsyche tibetana. Next base: position 16,577,360 of record JAPJYX010000015.1, on the reverse strand, counting down.
TGAGATGCGTCAGTATAAAATTCTGAGAAATAAAATAAATATAAAACAAAGCTATTTTCTTACTGCATCAAAAGATCTTATAACTAAATTTGTTAAAATAAAACATTACAGGTGGAAACTATCGGTGATGCTTACATGGTAGTCTCGGGACTCCCCGAGAGAAACGGCGACGATCATGCCAGAGAGATTTGCCTGATGGCTTTAGCTATTTTAGATGCGGTGAAATGCTTCACAATTCGGCACAGACCAGAGTACCAGCTCAAAGTGAGGATCGGTATTCATTCGGGACCTGTTTGCGCTGGTGTTGTCGGAGTCAAGATGCCACACTTTTGTTTGTTTGGAGATACTGTTAACACAGCTTCAAGGATGGAATCTGCAGGACAACGTAAGAAATTCTTCTACTTTATAATAATTTATGCCTGCGGTCAAGTGGTTAACGTTTGAATCCCAGTACAGGCAGTTTCATTAATGTCTTCATGAATGAGATGTCTGTGATGTTTTCTTCTCCTCTCAGGCATAACAAAAGCAATTGGTCAACTACTTGTACTGCTATAACCTTGTCTTTCTACTTTTACTCATTCTGACAAGAGAGATATTGCGCAACTGAATAAAAGCCAGTTCTTATCAAACAACTTATACTGAGGTGCTCCATTAAGAGTACATATCGATGGTCAGTTGTCTACTGGTAGCCCAGATTCTTGTTAAATTTGAAAACTTGTAAGTATACTTTATAGGGGAGCATTAAAACTGAATAAAAAGAAAAAAATTGAAAATAATGTAAAACTAAAATAAGACAATATTGAAATAGTGAAACAATCTTATTATTTATTAGTAAATGGTAATATATTTATAAAGCATAGAAGTTGTTGACAAAAATAAACTTTAGGATATATCATCACTGTTCCGGCAGAAGTTTGTAAGTAACAGATTGATAGTAAACAGCAAATAACAAATTTCAGCTTTTAACATCAATATTTTGTGTTACACAGATAATTGAAGTATCAAAATATAGATGCATTAATGTCGATCTGACACAAATAAGAGCTTGAAATTAATAGACAGGAACAATTGCTGGCCATAAATCAGCATTAATAATAATTGCCTGTAAAAATAAATACTTTTTTGGCAAACTAATATAATCAAAGCACTAACTGAGTTAGTTCAGACAAATAATTTATATCAAACGATCTCTTTGTATACTTCATTTTTGCCAGTTTTGTTACTCACCAACTTCCGACCGTTAATATGCTCCTTGTCAGAGAGCAGGCATGTTTGATAAAAAACAACAAACCTTAAAACCACATTTTAAAATTTCAGCTCTGATGATACACATGAGCGATGCAACAAAACAAATACTATGCCGTTTCGGAACGTTTAAAATGGAACACAGAGGGGAAGTAGAACTGAAAGGGAAAGGAAGGATGATAACGCATTGGTTGATAGGCTGTTCAGAGCCAGATCCTAGACCTCCGACGCCAATCCACTGTCCCGCAGAGCCGACGGAGATTGCTCCATTTCCACTTATTTTTCCAGCAGTCGTTTTGAACAAGATTTCTGAACCGTAAGAATAATATCGCTTTCAACATATATTGTGTGTAGAAGTTTTCAATTTAAAAAAGCCTAAATTAATTTTTTAACATGTTTTTTTTTTATGCATAATCTATTATGAAAAATATTTTTCTCGAAGTCCAAGACATGCCAAAAGGTAATGTATAGAAACATACAAAAATTAACTGATTCAAATGTGATATTGAAGATCCATCAAGAACTTTTGGTTGATAATCCTTGTGCACATGCTGGTGTACAGCCTTCTAAGTGTGCATGAATCAATTATTGATCAATATAACAACAAAATAATCATTCATTGTGAATAACCATGATTAATCCATTGTGAATTCAATCATTTTCTAATTAAATCTGGCATAAAATATAATTGATACATGAAAATCATAAAAAATCTACACACAATGTAACTGGAAATTGTAACTAGCATAGTCACTATGTAGATCAGTCAATTTGTAATATAAAAGAAGGCCAAAGAAAGCTATTTTTTAACATTATATTTATGTAATTATGTAATAAAAGGTGTCCCATTTTAGGAAATTTGTTAATATTATAAAGTAGTTCTTGTAAAATAGCTGATTTTTTTCAGGATACCATCAATGATTTTTGAAACAAGAGTTAAAGGGTTATTATTTTATTTTTAATATTGTTTTTAAGTAGTGTAGTCAAAATGGTATATCCAATGCATCTGCATACATTATTTGATAATATTTCCACTGTAGTGACAGAAGTTGGTTAGTGACAAAATTAACAAAAAATAATTAAATATTCTTTGTGTAAAATAACTCTGCATTAATTCTATTGACAATTGGAAATCGTTATTAATGCTGATTTAAAGGTAAGCAATTTGTCGTTAATTTTCTACATGCATGTATCTCAATTTTTTTCAATTTTAAGTTTTTTAATGTGATGAATTCAGAATTTCAATAAACACATATTCCTTTGGCTCGTATCCCAAAATAATGTTTTATGCTTTATTTAACTAAATACAAAAACGTTAGCAAATAATATGGTTGACTGATATGTTTCGCATGAAGAAGAGAATGGGATGGATGGAAAAATCTTTGCTTCCTTCCTTATTAATTTTCTCAGAGATATTGAGAACAAAACCATTCCAGTGGTGTTTTATAGCAATGGAAAGCGACAGCAGTAAAATAAAGTACATTTATGTGTCTCCTGAAAACTTGTACTTTTTGATATACGAGGTTGTAGAAAATTATCGAATAATTGTATGTCAATTAATTTTTAGCTCTATTTCTTGACAAATTGGCCTAAATGCATCTTTATTTTAATATTATACTTTACTCAGAACTATCAATCTGTTACTTATCAACCTCTGCCAGTACGGTGACGATATGTAGTTATAGTTGAATAGAAACATACGATTGTCTTAATTATAACATATTGTAAGTCATACTATCACAATATAATATTTGGGTGTCTTTGATGGATCATTTTATCACTTCGATATTCAAATATGCAAGTGGAACAAAGCTAAACAGCAGACCAAGTAAATATTATAATTGACAGTTTGTAAAAAATATTCAGTTTTTACTGGATATTGAACAATATATTTTAAATGAAACTGACATACAATATGTTAGAATCGAGCTGACAATAACGCCCAACAGGTAAGGAAGTGATATTATTATGAGTGTGAAAAAACTTGAATGATAAAGGTTGTAATGATAAAGCCACCCTCAGCCCACTGAGCCCTGAATAGTTTTTGAAATAATATTTATGTCTAGTTCTGACTGATCTAAAAAAAATACAATTTATGAAATGTATTCCTGATAATTTATTTGATGCAATCAATATTTCAGTAGCAAGGTTGCGTTCGGTGCCCCCGTCAATTTCAACTGTTGAGGGCTTCACGGGCTTAGGAAGTTTTGATAGGGCTATAGACTGATTGTGTTGCCAATTTAAAAAAAATATGTCAATTTTTTCATACAATATTGTCTATTAAAATTATTATAATGTTTTTTATGGTAGGACGTATGTAAACAATAATGTAAATTCTGTTTTTTTTTATATAAAACATGTTTTTTTTTGCAATAAACTTTTGAAAATTTCACAGAATTAACAAAAGACATGGCAAGGGATTTGAGTTTTGTGGTAAACCTTTTTAAATATTGAAATTAGAATGAATACTATTATCTGCGAATTAAAATGTTTTAGGTACCACTAAACTCACTAAGAGTGCTCAGAATATGTATTTGGTGTTTCAGAATAACAATACATGTTCGAAATTCAAATATTTTGTTCCGCTAAATTAACGGTCTTGTTATGAATTAGGTTGTGTTCAAAACGAATTTTTTTCCTCCCCCAAATTGGCTTGTTATTTAACTCAAATTTAAATTCCTTCACTTTATTGTTTTATTTTATTGCTAGTTTTTCATGTCATTTTAGGCGATAAGCAAATTAACTGTTTATTAGTGTTTGATGGACTAAGTATTCAAAAAGATGTAAACTTAAATGTATATGTGTTTAGGATGTTACCATTTATCTTTTGCCTTCAGGTTTTTTAAGTAGACTCAGGAGGATGTATTTTTCTCCCAAGTCAAGCAGCCGTTTTAAAATTATTCATTTTAAGACTATAATTATTGTCCACTCTACGAATTTGTGTACAACTGTCAATCTGTGCACATATGATTTATGATAATTGGTCTAATAGCCAAGTTTTCAACACCCAGGAATCTCTCAACACACAAAATTGCTTACTACCTACTCAAAGGGTTAACTGTAACATTGTTAATTTAGGTGGGACATTATTGATGTTGCACTAAGAAACCGAGATTAAGAACAGTTCCGAGCCGATGGCATATGGAACACAATACTCGGCTGTTTTGAGAAGTAGCAATTGCAAATGTAAAGCAAGAGGGACCAACAAGTGTAATATGTGCACCATACATTGCATGCACATGATGCAGTATTTTAAGCTACAAACATTTTAACTACCAGCTGAGATTCTCTTGTTGGTGTGCTCCACATTATTAGTAAACGAAGCTAAAATAAAAAATGTGCTCATTCAGAAAGACATTCCAAAATGGTTGGATTCATTAACGTGTGAATACAGCTCAGCGTGTGTTAGCACTGCGTCACTGGTCACGACCGATTACAAATCCACATCCATGCTCATTTATCTTATATTTTAAAGCCTGAAGGAAAAGTCTTAATGGTTTTTACCTAGGTAAACATTAATCAAAAATGAGAGGAGAGTATGTATTAGTTTACTCATCTTTTTCCAGAAATAAATATTGTGCACTGTCCCTCTACAACAGGCATAAAATAACCTCAAACTATAATGTCACAAATGATAAAATGTTAATACTATAAACTATTTGAAAATGCTTTCAAGTTTAAACATTCATTATAAGAAATTATGAGACAAAAACATTTTAAGCCAATGCATTACCCAAACTAGAAAATGGTGTGTTAAATTATAATTGCTTGAACAATATGTAGAACATATTGGTATGTGGATTCTCAACCAACTGTTTATGACGAAGTAGCAACAAAACAATACTTTTTAAAATTATACTATTAGACACAAACTGCCTTTTGTTTTTTTCCACCGCTACTTTTCAAATAAAGCCATTCTTTAGTATTCGCTAACTTTGGAAAGTTTATTTATCATTGTTGTTCTGGCAAAAACATTGTACACCTGTCCTCATTTTTCAACCTCTATCGCCTGACAAAATTTTGAAGCACTATTTATCTTTTTTTTCCTAAATTAAGTTTGATCAACAAACACTTCTGATTCAGGCACACGTTTCTAAGAACTAGTTGTTTCTTTACCAAATATCACTGTGTGCTTTGTAAAAGATTAAGAAGAACTGATCATAGTCACGAAATTGGAATGTTTATCAATAATACGAGAATCCACTTAATTTCCAGTAATATATAACGGAAATAGTCTACTTTGAAGATTAGGGGACCAGAATGTTCATCAGATTTTATTCATTGTTTCATTTATCGTCATAAAAATAATATATAAGTCTGAAAGAAAAGATATTGTAATGAAATAGATTATTTCCGATGTTCAAGAAATTTATTTTCATATTTTAGAAAGATTATGCGAGTTACCTATCGTAAATATTGAAGTTATACTCTTTTTATATATTTATTTGTTATTTTTGACATGTTTATTATTTATTAGTAATATATTATGGAGAAGATTATTTCAATAAAACTACACAAAAGACAATATTTTTTCTTTATTTACAGTTTCAGTATATTCATGGTTATAGGACTAAATGTGTTTCAATTGTAGGGATGCACCAATTATTTATCAGTACGTTATTTTGCCAATTGATTGGTATTGGCGGTTTTCAAGAGTTTAATCAAATTTAATAATCAGTCATTCTTTGTTTTTGCAAAGATACAAATGATAAAAGTAATAATTACAATAAATGTTTCCGAGTCGTAAGATTTTTCCTCCATGACTCCACAGCCCTGGTTCTGAGAAATAGAATATCCTCAAATTTTTCATCAGTCGCCTTCCTCCATTTCCTTTCATGCATCCATTAAAAGTGACGGTATGCAACGCTATGTGGTCTGGAGGAATCGTTGGTCCTTTCCTTTTTTAAGATGAGCGCGACATTACGATAATTGTTAATGGAGAATGTTATCATAACATTATTTATAGCTTTTAAACACTACAGTTAGATGTTTTGGGCTCGGTTAACACGCGGTTTCAACACTACGGTGCAACTTCACATACAAGTAATGTTCCAATGGAATTACTGAAAGCAGCAAACTTTTCTGGCAAACACCTGTATATAAATCCATAAATTGATGAATGAAAATATCTGTTGGGGGGGTGTCGAATCTGTGACTTGCAGAAGTGAAAGAGGTTTTATTTATCATATGGACAGTTGTTGATGGGCAAATAAAACAAAAATCACACGGTGGAAGAAGTTTTGTATTGATACTGGTCTGGATTCAATGCATAGGACATAAACATGTATTTCAACGTAAATTGGCATTAGAAAAATATATCAATTCGATAATAATAATTAACATTTTACACATATTTAAGATAGATATTTCAAATTTATACTATTTACACCTACAGTATTTGAAATTATTTTTTTCTGATTTGCGCAGTCCTCGAGACGGTTGACATGCCGTCTACAAACTTTGTACGGAAGAGGACGTTTGCATTGTTGAACATACCGTCTTTGAGTGAAACGATCACAAACTGAAAGCAAAACGTTAAGAAGATATTAATTGTCAGTTTTGACGGACAAGTATCACACAATAGTAAAAAGCGTCTTTGGCTGTTGTAATTTTAATATAAAATGAAATAACACTACAAAGACCTGCTAATTATTGTGGTCACTTGGAAATGGTATTTTTTTTTATTCATTTATTCGAATATCATTTTAACTTAATAGCTGAGAAAGTCACAATTCTTTTTTTTACTTTCTATCGTTATCTTTTATTAAGCAGAATTGGGCATGGTTAAAAGATAGGTCTCTGCAGCTCTGTATCGAACCAAGAAAATGAGAAGTATACTCGATCGTTATTGTGTTATAGAAGGCAGCTACAAACCCATAATGGGTGATGGAGGGACAATCAACAATGATTTAACCCTTCAAGGACGAGCGTCACCATATGGTCACACAAAACACCGTTGTCTATAGATCCCACTATTCATACTTTTTCTACCTGAATATCGTTGCTTTCGCTCATATTTGGTTAAGAAGGGTACGGACTACAGTTAGTCATCAGCCGTGGGAACAGGAACGGTCTCTAAAAGCACATGTGATTTTTTGAATTTCCGTTTTTTTTAATTTACTTTTTGAAACTGTTAGATATTTTTTTATAAAAACATAAAATTATTTACAGTTATTTTGCTAATATATTTGTTTTGAAATTATGTTGATCTAAAGAGGTCAAATTGTAAATATTTTTAAAAAAATCACGTTTAGCTATATTTCAACCCCGAATGTTTGCAAGCCCATACGGTCACTTTTGTCCTTACTACTGTCCGTACTCAATATTACACGGTAATAAAAGGATGAGCATGACCATATAGTCATGCGGAGTTTCTATACAACGACTTTGCGTTTTTTTTTTTTTTAATTTTGGATAGGAATAAAAGTTATCCGTGACTTCAATATGGCTTAGAAAATATTTTTTTTATCGGAAAAAAGCTCTCGTCTCTGGAGGGTTAAGTGATATTTAAGTCACTTAGTTATTTATGTTGAACTTTTGATAGAAGAATGCATTCATAATGCAAAATTCTCTCTAAATAATCTTACTTATACTGAAAATAAATAACCTCGCTATTCCGCTGGTTGTGATACTAGCTGTAATGTGTTTCGCCTCTTTGTAAAATGTTTTCAGACTAGTGGAACCACAACACCAACGATAAATGCAAGGGAAAACGATGAATTCAAGTATGATAGATCGAGGTTCCACTGTAACATTATGCTCCTTAAGGAGACAGAACACGTTTCGCATACAGAGCGGAATAATGATATAAATATTAAAATTTATATTAAAAATGAAATTCCACAAAGTTACCATTGAATTCGACGAAAATAATATCCGAGTCCTTGAGATGTGAAGTGAGCCAAGAGATATTTTAAGAAAAAATGAGTTAGATACTCTATAATATTCTATATATTTTTAAGTATCGGAAAATGCAATAATGTTTTCTCTCTAAATTACAAATTTGCAATCCATCAAAACACCAAGTAAAGACGTGTTAGTACTTAAAAGTTCAATAGAAAGATTAGCATTTCACTACTTAGCTCAATTCACTTTTAAGGGGCTCATAATTTGGCATAATTAACCAGCGACTTACTTGCGAGTCCCTAAAGTGTGTTCCAAGCATATGCCCGATGTTCTGGGTGTGGCTGAGATCAAGCGCGGCGTCGATTTCATCCAATATGTAAAGCGGAGCAGGCCGGAACTTCAACATAGCCAAGATAAGAGAGAGGGCGACGAGGGACCTCTGCCCGCCGGACAGCTCGCCTAACCCTTCCTTCCAGATTCCATTGAAACCCACTTTGAACTGAAAATGCAATGAATTTGAAATACAATTCATACACCACACTTTAATCAATTTACCTACTTAATAAATATCTGACATTCTATTGTAGTAGCTTTTTTGAAACACTGATATTTATCAGTTTGCAAGCGAGTGTTCAATGTCGTTGACTTTCGCTAACTGTACAGACAGTTTCACAAATTGATTATTGGATTTCTGTAATATCTAAACATCCCTTCCACTCATCTGATCCTAAAAATAGGGGATAATGACAGTTACGAGATAATCACTTGCCCTATTCTTCAATCCATACTCAAATAGGTGAGCAACTGAATGCAAAAATATTATCAATTGTACAATAGTAAAAATCATACTTCTAATCCTTCCAATACTGTCATTCCTTCAGGAGGCGTCAGCTTTGCTTGCGCTCCAGCGAGTAGTGAAGTGAAAATAGCCCCAAAGTCTTTATTGACCTGCTCGCAGGCATTCACCAGTGCCCGTTTCTTCTTCTCGTCCAGCTCACTCATCACTTGGACGAGTTTTGAACGATCTTGTTCGACAATCTGCTTCTTCTTCATCACCTCGCCATACTAAAACCATACGCAAACAAATAGTTGTATAAATAACAATAAGAGGAGGGGCGTCGCACAAGAGCGGTTACATCAAAAGATAAATAGGCAGTGAAAAAACGTTTATAAGAAAATTAGAAGTCACAAATTATAATACTGGAACACAAGAAAGAAATACAAGTACTTTCGATGGTTTCAGCGGTAACTTTGTGGAAGTTCATTTTAATAGAAATACGTGGAATAATCAAAGTTAATTTAAATTTTCTATTAAGAAATACAAGTGTTCTACTTCGTGGGACAAATTTAAATAATGTTACAAAAGATGTTTCAATTTATAACCGTAACAGTGTGCCATTATTTAATTATTTAATTTTTCAGCCATTGTCAAATGTTCAAATGTCAAATTTGAGTATATAAGATAAGTCCATAACATTATCGTGCTGAGATTCCATTTCATAAAAACTACTATTATTCTGTACATTTTGGAATGACACTCTTTACTTGAATCCCGTATCAAGGCAGAAAAGATTAATTGAATAATTTAATGTGTCATTTTATGACTTCACCTGCTCTTCTTCCTTCCCTAACAAAGAATGAGCTCTGGTATTCAAATTTCTGCCGAGTTTGTCTTTTCTCTGTTGCAGTTGAGTGGCTCGTTGACCAGCCGCGCGAGGCTCTCTCTCTCGGAAGTCGTAGAGGCCGCCCGGTTCACCAAAGTATTCCCGCTCGGACACTATCCACTCGTACTGATTCCTCATGCCTTCCATCTAGCACGATGTAAAAAAACATATTATAAATATCAGTAGAAAATGACGATGGAATAAGCTATGGATAAAAATCTCTTTTGGGCATTACAATGCCAAATATAAAGCAATGTTTTTAAACTAAACTTCATTGTTATAAAAAGCATCAGTGACAGTTTGATAGTGATAATTGCATGACTGTACAGTAATACCCCGCTTTACGCGAGGGATACGTTCCGAAAAAAATCGCGTTAACTGAAATTCGCGTATATCGAGGTTTATGATTAAACATAGTCAAAATTTAATACAAAAAAATACAAACCATTTTAATCAATCACTTTAATTCTAAGAACACTTTATGCAATACATACTCTTATTTTTTACGGAAAAATACATCTATTGTCTTTTGGGTAGCGTTTTGTTTACGTTCTTGTAAAATACGTTCATAACACCCAACACTGTTTTTAATTGTTTGACACACGGTCAAGACACGGTCATCATTATTGTCTATACTCTGCAATATGTCCAAACCGTAGGGTTAAATTATGTATGTATCTCCAATAAATGTTAAAACAAAACTGCCAGCCGACCGAACTAACATTACGGAACAAATGAACACATGAAACGAACGAGGAAATCCCCATAGAACAAAGTCGAAGGACGGGGAATTCCCAATTCTTCAAAGAGAATATTCAGAGAAAGCGGGGATCCCGCGACCATAGAGAAGTTAATGACTAAATATGTTTATACACACTCTTTCGCGTAATGCAAGGCATTTGAGCGCGAAATTTGAAATTCGCGTTATAGTGAAACCGCGCTTAACGGGGTCGCGCTAAGCGAGGTATTACTGTACTGTGTTTCTCCTGTCGCATGCAGTATTCGAATTATAGCAAGACCAATCTGTCATATTTGGATAAAGTCATGGCCTATAATAATTCATGAGATTTATCATCTTTCTACACCACTCTTATAATTTAAAAAAAATGTGTAACATACAAAATAAAGAAAATATTGATCACATTGAAAAGAAAGGACCAATTTGCACTCAAACTAATACAGTAAAAGTCCGTTAATACGAAGAACGTTAGTTCGTATTTCGAAATCTTAATACTTTTCTCGGTCCCAAAATTGACTTTTCATAGTAAATTGTACCGTTAATTCGAAATATCACATATTTCGTAATTCGTAATGTTTTTTGTCAAAATGTACTTACGATTTCTAATAATTCAAAATTTTTGTCGAGACTTGTCACACAAATGGGGTGAACAGATGGTAGGTACAGAAATTATGGACGGAAAGCACAAAAAAAACCCAAGGCTATTTCGAATCGGTACTTGCCAAGCAAATATGCACCTTAAGCATGAACCCTTATGCACCGTAGAAATGTGATTTTACCAAAAAGAGAAAAGTGAGACATATAAACTGAAGTATTACATGAGAAAGAATCAGTTGCTAATTCGAGCGTTTGCATACATTAGTGCAAGCGAGACATCTATATACTAGGTATTTCTCTTGAAAATATTACATGCTAAAGTCGTTACCTTACTTTGAAAAGATTCTATTTGCACTTTACCATGTTTTGAGATGCGAGTGTTTGAATATTCGGCTGATCATATTTTGAAATTGAAAAGAAAAAATGCACTTTTAATGATGAGTCTGTAGTATGCGTTTGACAGTTGGCAACTACCGATCGATTGTCTAAGCTGAACGTTGTCGCAACTTCATTCAAAAGATTTAAGTTTTATAATAATATACGGAGTTGTAATACTGTAAGATGAATATTGTTTATAAATCGATTATAAAGTCTTATTTTTTCTTAAAAGCTTGTAAAAATACTGTATGAAAAAAGTGTGTAGATAGAACTCTGGAATCCTGCTAACTACTTTATTTAAAAATGTATGACTCTGAAATTAATATACATACATGTATCACTGTCAATACTTGGTGGAAAGGCATTATATTAATAAAAACACAATAATCCTTTGTACTTCATTCCACTTTAATATGTCAGGACCGGTTTCGCTCATTGCGTGCATTGTCAACTGATAATAAATATAATTTAACAATGCTTTTTATACAAAATTGAAAATGTATAACTTTTCAATTTTGTGTAAATAACATTGTTAAATTATATTTCTTATCAGTTGACAATGCACGCAATGAGCGAAACCGGTCCTGACATATTAAATAAAGTGGAATGAAGTACAAAGGATTATTGTGTTTTTATTAACATACATGTATGTTAGATTGTGGCAAATATAACATTTTCCGAACAAAAGGTCATTTTCGGCCAAAATGAAAGATAGAACTTTTTCAAAGTAAGGTAACAATATGCTAAACAATAAAGTTCATTGTATACTTTCCGCATCTTTCACAAAGTTTTCGGAGAAATTCCAATGTGGGATTGCTGTGGAATTAGTTTAGAAATAACTCAATTAGTTCGATTAGTTCTTATCTCTGATTAGTTCTTTGTTGACTTCCGCGATAGTAGCATTGATAATTTTCACAAGCTTTAGATAAATCCAAATACATATAGGCCGCGTATATAATATTTATTTTTCGTAGTTTTTTTTCAATTTTAACAAACATTTATTTTTGTTTTTTTTATATTCGTATTTGTTGTGATTTTTCTTTGAAATTTATTGTGAAACAGTGAAATAAATTTTTAAAAACATTTTGTACTTTAACTTAAAACAACTTCATTCTCCAAAATGGCACCTGATCGAGATTCTTACAAATCCTTGACTATAAGCACGAAAATCAAGATAATAAATGATGTGGAAAAGAAGTTGATGCCAAAAGGAAAATTGGCCGAAAAATATGGAATTCCGAATTCTACATTATCTTCAATAATTAAAAATAAAACAAAACTAATTGATGCCTTCCATAAGCATGTAGTTTTTTTCAGTTAAATTATTTTTAATGTGTCTAAAACTTTGAATGGTACATTGTTCATAAGTGACGTCATTCTATTTATGTATTAATGCATTAGCAAACAAATACAGTATATACAAGTGACTGAAAATCAATTAAGTGACAATTATGTATAGTGTTTTTTATTCGTATGAGATGCCTGTCTATAAAATATTTGTATGTATTTTTTTGTTCTTTTTTTTAATTTGAATATGTTCTATTATCGTAATATTGCCGAAATACATGCCAGCAAATGATAGGTATCTTTTAACCAATACAAAAGTTGATTTTAATTTCAAAGCGCCATTAGAGCCACGAAAACGGCGATGTCACCCAAACACTATTGTTATGATAACACTTGACTTTATAATTTTTATTTTGACAGAACGAATAAATGGCCGCGATTTTTTTTTTTTGTGATCGCGTAATTCGTAATTCGAAATTTTTTAGGAAATCCGGTCCCTTGAATTTCGAATTAACGGACTTTTACTGTAGAGGTATCCGAAGAGGATTGTGTATGATTTTTCCAAGTGAATAAGTTGCTAAAAAAGCTGAAATAAATTTTATTGTGTATTTGATTTCTCTTTTCAATCCTGCTGTAAGTGTACAATCGTTTTTGATATAAAAATAAAGTCAAATGCAGAAATTAAAAGTATAACTGACTCCTATAAATCAGTGAATCTCCTTGAACTTTTCAATCAATACCTTGTCAGCACACGACGTGGCTTCAGATTGGAGTTTGACAACCTGGTGCTGTAACTCTTTGATTTCTAATTCAATTTCCGAATTGGCCGCAGACAACTGCTCCTTCTTCTGCGAAGTCTTTTTGATTTCTTTACTTTGAGAAGCTATTGCGGCTTTCTTCGCCTTGACAGTGGATTGGGCTGCTTTCACAATTTCCTATTGACAAAAGAAAAATATTAACAGAACTCTTTATATCTGGCGGCAAATAAAATTTGTTTGATTTGCATCATTTCAATATGAACATATTTATGGACTGACCTAAGCCCTCGATAGGGCTTAAAGTCAAACAATAGTATCTACAAAAGTCTAACAGTTGTGTGAATACTTGAAGTCAGTATCTTTTTTCAACCAAAATTGAGTGAACGATATTCAGGTAGAAAATGTATGAATACTGGGATCAATAGAAAACGGTGTTTACTGTTACTATATGATCACGCTTGGCCTTGGAGAGTTAAGAAGAAACTAGAAAAAATTAACATAATGTTGTTTGACTATCATGTAGCCAAGAATGAATAATAAAGTAATCAACAAAAAAACGAAAAACACTTATTCGTAGATAACGTTGTTTGACTTTCGAGCCCTCGCTATATTTTTATGATTGCAGTGCCATCTAACAATAGAGCCTCCATTCGACTTGATGGGCAGAGACAGATTATAATACCTTACCTTGATAGCATTCAGTTCTTCGTCATGCTCCTCAGCCTGCTGTGTCAGGTCGGCCAGGAGCCGTTCGCCAGCGGACAATTGCTCCACGCCATTTTCAACACTCTTCTTCAACTCGCTCACTTCCAATTTGAGACTCTCAAAATCCTGCTCTCGCTGTTTCCACAGATTGCGACTGCTCTCTGCCTGCTTCTTCATCTTCTTCATTTCGTCTTCCACGGATTTAAGCTCCCTCTCTCTGTGACCTTTCATATCCTTCATTTGATTCTCCAGCTCTTTTGCTTTTTTATTATTATCCAGTTGAATCTGTTTACACTCTTCAATCTTAGCAGCGTACTCTTTTATTTTGGTATTCAATTCCTCTACTTCGTTGTGCAGTTGATGCGTGCTTGTAGTCTGCATTCTCTGTTTCACGACAGTCAACTCGTGACTCTTAAATTCGAATCTTTGCTTGAGATTCGTATATCTGTCATAAGATTTATTCAGCGAGTTTATTTCTAATTCAATATTCTGCATTTCAATTTGCGATTGTTCCGCTTTCGACTCTAGTGTTTTTAATTCTTCAAGTTGAATGAGAATAGAGCCTCCCTGAAAGAAAGTGAATACATTAACACAAACACAGGAACGGCGTTTATACTCGTTTATATATAAAAATGACTTTCTTATTTTTATGTTAGGTAGTTAATTATTGCCCGTTTAAGACCACTTATAGTGCATATGATAGCCATGCATACAGTGCTAATTACGTTGTCTATAAGTATAGTATTTGAAGGATATTTGAAACGATATTTTGAAGAAAGGTACAGCCCGAACCTGATTTAATAAAGGCTGTATATTACACAGAAAGTAAACAAAGGTATCGAGTTGTGCCCGCAAATAAAAATCAGAAAATGAGGCATACACTGGAGCCGTGCTTTAAAAGTAGAATCATAGAGAAACTCAGTTATCTAATTGCGTAACACCGCACTTACCCTGATACTAGAACCACCGGACATCGTACCGGCCGGATCCACGACATCCCCGTCCATGGTAACGCAGCGTCTCATGATTCGAGGATGATAGGTCACCTGCCGAGCCGTATCTAAATCTCTGCAGATAAATGAATCTCCGAAGATCCACTCCATAGCCGGACGGAGAACTGGGTCGAAATCAATCAGAGACAAGGCCAGTTTGACATTGTCAGCACCCACCTATCGCAGTCAAATAATTTTATTGAAATTGGTAAATTTCAAAAGTATGTCGATGAATTTAATTAATTCCATTATCCCAAATCGCAATCGACTCATTGAGCCCCTGAGAGATGAGTTGGATGCGTTATAATATTCTACATGTCTTGAAGTATCATAAAAGTTAAGTGAGCTTAGTAAATACACACTGCAATAGTGTTATGCCATAAAATAAATAAATACAATCCACAAAAACATCAAATAAAGACTTAAAAATTCCGATAGAAATGTATGACCATATTACTACTTGGTTCACTTCACTTTTTGGAGGCTCAATTATAACATTTGAGTTTGGTGAGAAAACAAATGCACTAGAAAAAAAAACATAAAATATGATAGCAAAGAATAGGTAATCGTAAAACAAATTTGTAATCCTAACCAAATCTTGAGCTATTTTGAGTGTCTGGTTGTTGATGACTCTTCCGCTGATCTTATTCAACGGGATGATGGTGGTCCTCTGCTGGAGTTGGCCCTTTTGCAAGATCAGTTTGCTCGTCACATCAGTGTCCACGATAACGTTGTACAACTGAAATTATAGTCACGTAAATGAAACATAGCAAAGAAATACTAACGTTGAATATTCACGCTAGATATGTAAAGTCTCACACTTAATGTTAAATAAGCAACAACAAATTATCATCATGTTTCATCTTTGTATTTGGCAATTTGGAATTGAAAACAAATTCAAAGGAAAAATAAAAGACACCATAGTATCAAGAAAGTGTGGTGTATTAGGAAAGGTAAATCAAGACTTTGCTAACACGGCAGAGTTATTGTTGACTGTCGCTCAAATTCGTCGCTCACTTTCAAAATCCCAAGAAATTATGTTTTATTTTTCACATGTTCATTCCTAAGAGAACCAATTTCGAAATGGCTAAATGCATCCATACCAATTTCACTTTGCAATCAAGGGTTCAAATCCTGAAATGTAACTTTACATGTTGACGTGATGATAAGATCAGTGATTTTATGCATAGCAAACCAAGTCTTGGGCAATTACTACAAATACACACCTGGCAATCATTTGAATGAGTTTTACAGTGTTGAGTTAACTGTTACCACTGTCACTGTGTTTTTTGATTTAACTATGTTTAAGTTTGCATTATCTCTATGTTGGATATAGATTCCATTAAATATATTGACTACTGAATGCGCAATAACACATTAATAAATTAAATTAAAACTTGTGTCTTCAAGGTATACCTTTCCGCCAGCGACAATCTCCAAAGCAGTGCAGAAGTCGGTGTCCTTGACCTGTACGAGCCTGCAGACTATCCCCTTGACCCTGCGTCTGTTGAAATTCGGTTCGGGATCGGTGTAGTTGAATGTGCACCGCCTCAACTGCGCACCGAGTACCTCCGCTTTCTCGCGCATCTTCCGCATCGTCGGCTGGAGTGAAGCCCGCGATTGCTGCAGGTCCGATATCTTTTCCTCGTCGTAGGCCACACCGGAGAGGTCGTGCTAGAATCAAATCAAATAATTGTTAATCAGTTGTAATAAAACCATTATAAAAACCATAGGTATTTAGGTGATAACATTTCATGGTTAAATACTAATGGCAGAGAACCAGCTAGAAAATTCTCAGAGATGAGTAGCAAAAATGAATAGCAGAAATATTGTTATTTCTTTCAACTTCCATTTTCACTCACCTGAAGTTTGGCTACTTCTTTTTCCATTGATGAAATGTTCGCTTGATCTTTCTTGTATTGCAGACTAGTAGCGGAGACATCCTTTTGTAAAATTTTCAGTCTCTCCTCGCAATGCTTCTTCTCCATGTTGGACTGACTCACTTGAGTGGATGCCTCAGACACGGCTTGCTTTGCACCTGTCCAAAACATACAACTAACTCTATAAGATCAACCGCGAAAAAGTGTTAGGTTATACAATCGATAATATTTCATATCATGAGAATAAATTACTAATATTTTAGCATTTAAATTTACTTACTTTCAACAAAGGTAAGTTAAGTTGCACGTACAGAAAATTATAATAAAAAGTGATCATGGGGTTAAATAAGTCTAATCCACTAAATACACGAGGATCCGAAAAGAATCGAGGATAATGAAAATAGACAGGGAAAGGATTCCAGATAAGACAATTTACCCATTAGCTGATCTTGCAATGTTGCTTGACCACTTTCTGTGACCTGTAGACCGGAGCTGACGGCTTGGAAGCGTTCTTGCACTGCAGCTAACAGCTCTGAATCTGTAGTCATAGCATCGCGGAGACCGCCGAAAGAGTTTTCCATCTACACAAAACAATATATTTTTATTTTAGGGAGATGGCACTATTGCTGTGAGTATTTACTAAGCTAATTTCACTTTTACGATACACCAAGACGTGTAGAATATTATAACGCATCTAATTCATTTTTGAGGTGTGGATATCCGATGATGATTTATTATCAATATGTCCTATATGGCCTTGCGCACCTTCAAAAAAAGAAGAGTGACTGAAGTATACATAGATTAGTGGTATTAATAAACCATACCTTGTCCAGTTGATCTTTTTTAGAGTTGAATGTCTTGTCATCATCGTTTATTCCGTTTTGTAAAAGCCTCTGTTTATTCTTTTGAGCCTTAAGGCCATCGTGCACAGCCCTCGTCTTTGCAGCAATGTCTGCCTCCTTCGCCTCTTTATCTTGTGCGTCCTTTTCGATAGCCTGCAGCTCTCCGCCGGTTTCCTAAGAAAAACCGAAACAACCATTATGATTCTCAATTCCAATAATCGCAATAATAAAAAACCACTCTAAAAGGAGCCAATGTCCACTTTCCTAGACAATAAAGCATTTGACCATCACCATAATGAACAAAGGCATAAACGCCTCGGGCGTGTCTTGAGAATATTACACAAGAGAACCACAACTAAATAGGTACCAATCATAGTCACAAACAATGTTCCCGCTAAGGTGTGCGCGTGCACATTTACTAAAACGTGACTGCACTTATTTTTCTATCCACACGCACACCATAGAAATATTGTAAAAAAAGTTTGATTTATTAAAATTTTACTAAATTTTAAGTCATCTTTTTGTAGACAAAACAAATAAAAAATAGATTTGAGTGTTGTGTTTTTAAGAAATATGCAAATGGGTTGACTGAATGGACTCTAACGGGATAAAGCAGGGTTTCGAGAGAACGTTGGTCACAAGCGTGTATGTATTGAATTAACATTGCGGGCTGACGAAAGCTCTGCATAGAACTCGGAAGATACCAGATTCAACCTTGCCAAGGTTAATATCAAATATCCTTTGGTCAACATTTGATATATTATAACGTATGAGTGTTGGCCTTTTCTCTTCGAGTTGATCTAAAGTGACTTTATAATATTCCCTGTATGTTAATTTAATTAATCTCAAGTGATATTGTATATCTGGAAAATTGCTATAAAGCCAAACATCTCTTATTATATTTACATTTTTACAGTTATATTATATTACCGAATCTAATTTTTTCCCCATCTCCACAATCAGCTTGTCAATATTTTTACTTTCTTTTTGATTCTCAGATATTTTTGTGTTCTTGCCGTCAATTTTATCTTTGACATCGTCCACCATCTGCGTTGCCTTGGCAGTATTTTCTTCAGCAGTTACATATCTAAAAAAAAAATCATTCAATGTTTTAAAGTTGCATATTATCACATTTCGCAGTTATGAAGAATTTAGGAATGATTTTTAACACTTTAGGTGGAATAGTTGTACGGTTGTGGCCGAGCGTTGTGTCAAATATTATCATTTACCGGCGCCGATCTTTTAAAATCTTTGTAACAAATACCTGAAGCTAAATGCACCTGAGCAATTAGAAATTAATAGGCATAATCAAGCCAATGACATTTAAATGGGAATTAAATACTTTGCTAATTTTACCGTATCACAAAGAAGTTGTACCAATTCAATCAGTAAATATTATGCTTTTACTGATTAGAAAATAGCTCAATGCTCAAAGGGTTAACTTGTTCACTGCTAATTTAACTATGAGTGAATTGATGATACAATAAGGATCTAAACAAAGAAAAATTCTGTGTTTAACCATTTGTTTATCAAGAGATTTGCCAAAATATGTGCAAAAAATACCGAGGAGTTTTTCGCCAATTTCAAATGTGTCAAAAGAAAGATCATATTATCTTCTCCATTTTTTCAACTATGTCAAAAAATAATTGTCACAGATTAAAAAAAATAAGCGCTATATGATTAAAATAGCACTAAAGATTGATATTTTTCATTGGTTGACTGCGTCCAATATTATTGCATGCCATGCAGCGTTTTTGAAATGCAGATTCCTTTTTGAGTCCCGTTTTAAAACCATTATAATTTATGAGGGTCCGCTTCATAAAAATCAACGCCTTATGGAATAAACATTGTGAGAACAAAAAATATTTTACCAGAATACCAGAAATATGTTGTTTCAACAATAATAAAACCATATTTTTTACTAACTGACAGATACGAGTGTTAACTGTAATATAAGAAGTTCTACTTACTAGTTCGGCATGCAATAAATCACCTCTTTTTCGCAACAAATTTGATCGGTGATCAATCACCTCTCGGTAAGCAAAGGGTTAAGGCTTAATGAACACAATACTAGTAAGTATTTTGAACACTGAAAGCGCTATGCTAAATTAATTCTTGAAATCTCATGAGAAAATGGTCTATTTTATGAACCAGTAGTAAAAGGGTAAATGAAGACTATGAACAGTTTTAATTTATCATCAGTTGGGTGGTTTATAATAACTAATAATGTTTAAATAGATCTTTCCTTTGGTGGAATACTCACTTCCAGGCTACGTAGAGTCGGGTCAGGTTCTCGAGTTCCCTAACGACTTTTTGATATTCCTGGAACTGCGTTCGCTCTTCTTGGAGCTTTTGAATTTTGGGCGCTATTTCCTCAGTTATAATCTGCAGCAAATCATTTAAATATTTATTCATCTTTTCTATACTTGTGAAATTTATTATTGGTAAATTTCAGTTTACATTTGTCATGTATATTCAACAAGGAGGGTAAATTTTATGTGTAACAATATATACATACATCATTCAATTCCTTAAGTTTGGCATCTTTTTTTTCGATAGTCTTCTGAGCAGCTTGTTTCTTAGTTTCGTACATCCTGGTTCCTGCTGCTTCTTCAACCATGGATAGAATCTGTATAAGATTTATAAAAACATGTAGAAACTCTCTAGAAACTATCCTCAATCACTCAACTACAAATGATATGTCGATAGTAGGGTATCCAATCCTGGAGCCTTTTTCCAATCCAGGGATTTCGGGATTGATTAATTTTGAATCCCGGGATCCCGGGATCGAGATTTTCTCACCGAGGAATTTGAAATCCTCAATTCGCTATACTTTTTCCTTGGATTCTCACAGAACCACGTTTTTTTTTTTTAGCTCACCGAGGAATTTGAAATCTCCGATTTGGTATACTTTTTCCCAGAATCTCACAGAAACTCGTTTTTTTTTTTAGCTCGCCAAGGAATTTGAAATCTTAAATTTGCCAATTTCGTGTAAATTTTCGGAATTTCCTCAAAATTTCTCAATCCCGAAATCCCGGGATCGCGGCCATCTCAATCCCGGGATTTCGGGATGAGAAAATTGAACGGGATCCCGGGATTGGATGCCCTAGCCGATAGTCAATACTTTTTTTATAATAAAGTAATATTATGTTTCCGACTCTGTTATAGGTCCAAAACCATCCAATTAACCCTTTGAGCGATGAGCTAATTTTTACTAAATTAGGTTTTTTCTTATATTTTGATTATTTGTAGTATTGCCGCACACAAAAATATAAAAACCTTTTTATTGGATACGGACCAATCTGGGAAGAATATTAGTTATTATTTCAAGAAGTAAATATATTTTTTAAATTATAAAACTCATAGTTAAAAATGTAAAGTAAACTAATTTTTTTATTACTTTTGAATATTTTTCTAGAAGCTATTACTTCGCTTTTGCGTCAAGATCTTTTTTGCTCTCATCTGTCTACATGTGCCGCTCTACAGACGTCGATTCCAGGAAGGAATCGACCCCAAATAGAATTTTACGCTCAATATTATATAGCTACCGATTTGTTTAAAAATGTTACCCTTTATTAAAAAACCATTTCTTCATTTGCAACACACAATAAAAATAATGTGGCGGCCAAGTCACTGGTGAATGTGTCTAGTAACCATATCTGAACAAATAACAAAAATTCTATAAATAATATGAAAATGGCGATAGATAATAGTTGACTAGCTACACCGCCGTACGGGTACGGCAAAACTCGTCAAAGGGTTAAAGAATTAAAATATTATTTTTGATTTTGATAGTTTGTATAAAACAAATTCAACAAAAATCATACAGACAGTGGAGTTGTCAAATCCATTAATAATGCTTTCATTTATTATTTTTTGTATATTCACGTATCTAAAATTACTAATTCCTAGTTGTAGCTCCATTTAACTGGTTCATTAATACACCCAACTATTTTTAATTAAAAACATACCTAAGGAATGCAAATCGTAAATATATGGTGAATAACGTTGAATAAAGAATGCTCTGTGATTTGCAATCATATTATTCGATAGATATTTCACCTTCATAACCTCATTCTTCCAAAGATATCTTGATGTTACTTACTTCAGGGGGTTTCATGTTAAGGACTTTGGTTATACGGCCTTGCATAATAAGGAAGTGAGGATTGTTGACATTCAGCTGAACGGAACAAAACAAATCGGACACTCTTTTGTTTTGCACGTTGATTCCATTGATGAGGTATTTGTTTTTGCCACCAATGACAACCTAAAAATTACCAACACATCACTTTACATTAGTTTTCTCAGGGGTAAGTATGGTAAGTGTTTTTTAAATCTATCCGCTCCCATTTTATTGCATATTTTACAGGAGAAGACAAAAAAGCGTTTTTTAATGATTTTGGAGGGAAAAAAAGTCAAAATATAAAATAAACACAACCTTGAACACCAAAATTTATTAACTAGTGTTTTATTTACTCAATCTAATACTGATTTAATGAATTGTTTAAGAAAATCCTTTTCTGGATGTCCTTTTCCTGGTAGCAATTTTCACAGGCCCTTCTTTTTTAAATTCAAAAGCTAAATTTAGATACTAATTTGGTATTTGCAGCATACAGCCTTATATCAGTGATTTTCGATAAAAGCGTAGTTGGAAAAAACTGAGGGTTACTTCCTTTGCCTAACTACAGTTGTTATGGAATAATAATAAGCATTATTTAAACAGAACTACGAGAATGACTTGTTCACTGCCAATACTTGGTGGTAAGGCATTATATTCTAAAAAAAAAAACAGAATATTCCTGTAGTACAAAGGAATATTGTGTGTTTTTTTTTTAATAACTTGATATTCAGTTAATAAATCTCTAGTTTATAGAAAAACTTGCACAGGACATTTTAGAACAGAATACAGAACAGTTAGCTCATCACCTTTGTTAAGACCCGATGAGAAGGAAGGGACAGACATTACAGACATTGACACCTTTGAACAAAAATATGTTAAGCAATTAAGAAAACAATTAATGGAAGTGTTTGTACTGGCTTTAGAATCAGCAGACACTGCAACCAAAGAACACAATAAGTAAATAAGAGAATACACACCTGTCGGGTAATGATAATATCATCATAGTTTTCATACCCAATCGGGCATTGTTTCCTGTCAGCATTGTCGAATGTGATAGTAACACTCGCCTTTGTTATACCGGCCTGGCCTGACTTATATACTAAATCTTGTAGACTTCCAGCTCGGACCTGTTGACAAAAAACGATTTGAGTTGTTGTAGGCTTTCATCAACGGTAACAACACGTTGGCAGTGAGTTTATGAGTATATTGAAAGCTGTTAGCAACAACTATCAATAAGCCAGAAGGTTTGAAACACAACCATAATGTGTTGGAAAGTTGGTCAACAAAAGGCAAGAAAAACCAGTGAGACAACTTGGTGCAGAGACAATAATTGCGCATATAGACAAATGTGCACCTAGACCAGTTATGTCAAACTTTTTCTCTATCAAGGTACAAATTAGGTATTGCACATCAAGCCGCAGACAGCATAACAAAAAAAACTCTTAGGAGTATCCATTTTTTTTTTATTATATACCTACTGATAAAAAAACAATCTTACAAATACAAGAATGTTGTAAATGATATATAGTGTACAAAAATGTTTACTAGATAAATTGAATAGATTTCATGTTCTGAAGAAAGTTTCTTTTAATTAAAACTTCAAAATTGAGAAAAAATATGCTGCAGTATCGTAAAATATCAGGGCTGTAGAGCCGGACTGCTTTAGCTGGATTCTTACTTGAAAAAAATAACTTTGAATCCTTCAAAAAAAATTGGTATATTCAAATTGCTAAAATCAAAGGCGGAACTGCATGCTACTTTGCTTCAAAAATCAAGTTGTTTTAAGCTATGATCGGAGTCGGAATCGTCTTATTTCTCCATACCCTGAAAAATATGCTAGTGAGCTGCGTGTTTGACATGCTTCACCAACAGTTTCGTGAAAAAGACTGCGCTATGAACTTTGTACTGTCAAAGAGTTTGTTTTTTTAAAGTTAAAGAACGATTCATAGAACAAATATTGAAAGAAGGCGACGTTTCCGTACAAGTATTTACGTAATTTTCATAAATAATCGGTTCCCTTCATTTCAATGATAAGTTTTTGGTATTTTCCTGTTAGCAATAAATTTTATAGAGAATTGGATTGTTTTAGTAGCATTTAGTAAAGTAAAGTATCCTGTAAAGCATATTTACCATTATATCTTAACTATTGGAAAGAAAATATCATACTGAAATTTATCTAATTTGAAAAGATGTAAATATCATTATTGTAAATAATAAAAGCTCGAGTCCCCCTTGAGGCTCATAGCAGCTGCCCCTATAGCCCGCCGTCTGTATGGGCCTGATTATGATTATATACATACTCAGAAGAAAATCTTAAATAAATAAAACATGTCTGAACCCAACTAAACAAGAATATTTTTAAAAAGTAAAGCTTATTGCTCAACTTATACATTTTTAGGTTCAAAATCGTCCAGACGACGAAATCGCCAAATGAATATATCTTAATCAAATAATCATAATGGATAACTCGTTTAAGATGAGTTTTCAGTCAAAATATAACAGAAGCATTGCTTACACATGACAAGTTGGTGATCCCCAAAACAAAACATATCGAATCTAAAATATTAGATTTGCCGGTGCCATTTAGCCCGGTGATGGCATTAAATTCTTTGTCGAATCCATTGATTTCAACCTTATTTCCATAAGATTTAAAGCCGTCCAATATTATAGACTTTATGTACATTTTATATTAGCTAAAATACGGCAATAACAATTCACTGTTGACATAGAAAACGGAGGGAACAGCCATTCAAATTTTATAACGTATTTTCTGTAATAGACAAGCTTCTGTTGCTGTCAACGAAATGATACCATACCAACCATTAAATATGTTTTCAAAATAAAAATAGTTTTCCTCACTTGCTGCCATTGCCTAATTTTATAAATTTAACGACGAAAAAATAGATGAAGTAAAAGAAATATTTTTTTAAGTTACATATTCGAAGCACAATTTTCTAATACTTCTTTTTAAATTTATTATAAGCTTTTCTTTGGAACTACAAAAATATATTACAGCCTCGTATAAAAAAAATAAGCTAATAAAATATAGAAATAAACGATTTTGGAAAAGAAATTGTTTGATAATGGAATTTAGCCGCAAAAATCTCTTGTGACGAAGTAAATAGTTATATTTCTATAAATAGTACAGAATCTGAACAAGATTTACATTTTAAACAGGGCTAGCTCGAGAATTTTTAGCGTTAGAATAGCAGAACTTCGCTGGATATATGGAGTGTCACAGGATTTGAAAGTGCTGGATTTCACTGACTAGACAAATGTAGGAGAAAGAGGGATTCAGTGCAGAGAAAAAAATGATTGATGCAATTAAGGTTTACCCCAAACTTTTGCGCCAAAAAGATAAGATGAATTATATTTAAAATAGCCCAGTAAGTTTATTTCTTATTGATCATCATTTAAGAACCTTATATACTTTTTTGATTTTTTTTGGATCAAGTATAACGTCTTTGTAAGTGTACTTAATATAATAATATTTCGTATCGATCTCGATTCAAGAGCGGTGTTGTAACACTGATCTAATCACATGAGAGAGGCAGCTGACATTTCGATTTGCGACTGTCTTGTTCTCATTTTTTGATTTTGATCAAACCACCTAACAACATGAAGATTTGTGGACCTAAATTGTCACTATGTGGCTTAATCATAAGTGTCTGGGGTATTTTCCAACTGGTAAGCAAACAATCTTACCTTTTCCTTCCCAAGAAATAAGCTAGAGGTACGAATTCATTATTGACCATAATGATAAGTAATCTTAAATTACTTTGTAATGATTAATTTTATCGTAAATATGGTTGTATTGCAGTCTAATTTACATATTCGAAGTGAACCTCAGCCATTTTTATTGTATGGCTGAAGGTCCAATCAATATTGCTAGTATAACTCAAAATGGCTAGGGTACACCTTTTAGTGATTGAAAACTATTGAGTGCTTATTTAAAAACCAAACAATACAAGTTCAACCAAGTCCCGAGATCTTAAAAGTACCAAGTTATTGTGTCAATTTGTCAAATTTTGTCAAGCGAACACGCTCATCACCACCCTTTCAAGTTTGGGTAATCATTAACACTAGAGTCTGAAACTATTTGACAGATAATTCGGCGTCATTGCTGCCAACAGAAAAACATACTTTCTTTCTCTCTCTCGCTCTTATACACTCATTCGTTTGTGGTTCACTAAGCAACTTCGTGGATCCAAACGATAGTGATTTACATACTCAAAACGTCGAAAACATGTGGATGCGAGCAAAGCGAAAGCTGAAACGCCAGTCCTATTTAGATGAATTCGTGTTTAGGAATTTGTTTCGTTCCCCACGCAGCAATATTTTCGGAGTATTTCTAACAGTTATGAAAGACAATACGATTCTTAGGTATTTGTATATTTGTGTATTGGTATAGGTACAATTTTTACAAATAATATTTAATAATAATTATTGAGTTATATTATGAACTAAAGATGTTTACTTTTAAGATTACGGATATGGCGTTGTTCTTAGGTATAAACAATAATATTTCCTCTTAGGTATAAGAGCGAGAGAGAGAGAGAGAAAGTATGTTTTTCTATTGGCAGCACTGACGCCGAATTAACTGTCAGATGGTTTCAGACTCTAGTGTTAATGATTACCCAAGTTTGTTTAGCTGCTAATTTCTCTAAGTATTTTAAAAAACAACTTATTTTATACCTGATGCATCATTTACCTATCATCACGCTTGACAAAACATCCTTCCTTAAACTATTTAGTTTATTTCCAACATGGAAAAACCGCTGATATTTCCAAAGTGAATTAATCTTGAAAACAGGGTATGGAGAGTGACACTTACGTTTAAATACTCCATTATAGTACATAACATGTTATGTTGTACTCTAGGAGAAAATACAATCATATAAAAGAAAGGTATGCCTTTTCAAAACTGCATTCGTTTTTCACTAGTTTTTTTAGTTTTCAGAAAATACCCTTCAAAACATAGGTTCCCAACCTTTTCGGGTGGCGACCCCTTTTTATAAAAGCCGTGACTAGGCGACCCCCCGAGGAATTTGAAATCCTCGATTTGCTATACTTTTTCCCCGGATTGTCCCAGAAACTCATTTTTTTTAGCTCACCGGGTAAAGTTGGCGACCCCCCAGAAAACCCTTGGCGACCCCCAGGTTGGGAACCCGTGCTTTAAAAGGATGCCATTTGCAAGAAAATTTAATGATTATGTCTGCGAAGGCCCAATAATACATAGAAATAAATGAAACCGAAAGTATACTTAAATTACAAAGTTTATTATTGCAGCATCGCCATCTTTGATATCTGTTGCCAACTCAATTATGTCTTCAATTTCAATGCCGTATAAAATTTTATTGCAGATAGAAATATATCAAATAAACCAAATGTTTGAACCAAGAAACCAATAATTCATGCGAATCACTAAGTAGTATAACGGAAATGCATTACCATATTTAAAATTTGCTCTATGGTTTATTCTAAGAAGTTCCATTTGACATATGAATTTTTAATACTGATTTCAAGCGTATTTCGCATAAATTATTGGTGTTCCTTTTTTCCATGAATGATAATTCGTCATTTTCCAAATCATAGTTAAATTTTCTACAGAATTGCATCGTCATTAGAGGCATTTAGTTGATTTTCAGGAAGACAAAAAGTAGCATATTTACCTTTATTTGTCGAGGACTATACAATACAAATCTGTCGTAGAAATATTTTATGAACACCCGATTTTGTTGTTTATTGATTCAGTTAATTCTTATGTATGACCATTTGGTCTTGCTGTTCTTCAATATTGTCGTTCCTTGCGAAGGGCATCGTCTGTATAGGTATTTTTTAATTTTTTTCTTGTAAATATGTTTTGGAAAGGATTTCCAAAAGAAGACTACACCGACAACCGAGTTTACTTTGAATCCACTAAACTTTCCGATCAATAATCTCAATTAAAATGAGGCTAAATTATTTTATAATTTTAGATACCAAATAAAAATCGTTAAATATTTCTTCATTTGTCATTTTACTCTAGTTTAATTGTGAAATTTTAGTACAAAAGAAAATACAATGTAACTTCTATCTTTTCTCTTAAGATTGTTCAACATTTCAAATAATGTTGTTTTTTTTGTTACTCCAGGTACTGATGGGAATATTCTTTTTCTATCGGAGTGTTGCTCTACTGGAAGACCTTCCTCTTGAAGAGAAATATAGCACCCTCGAGGAATTCTACAGAGATGCAGATAGAGGTTACGAGCAGGTAAAGTAAATTTTGTAATTTTAAAATTACAAAATTAAACAAAGTTACCTTAATTTGTGTTACCTGTATTTTGAACAAGGCTGTTATTTTTCATAATAACAAATATAACATAATAGTTAACATTTTCCCGGCTTTCAACGTTGGTTTGTTAGACTTTGGTCATGTTTAGATATCTTTTGCAGTGGAAGGATCAACATAAAACTAACGTTGAAATGATCCGTTAGAACTCTGTAAAAATGAGTGCGGTGATGCTATCAATAGTTTGTTCGTAACCGCAAGAGTCATGACTTAAAATGCTGTTATTCAGTAATGTCAGTAATTCATGATATGATGTATGGTGTTTTACGGCTGTCAATTCATTATCAAGGCTTTAAAAGAAACTTCAAAATTGATCGACAGTATCGTCGACTTAACATTGGCCTAAAAAAGTCTTTTAAAGAGGCAAATTTATTGTTAGTAAATCCTGTCATGTTCTGTCATTTAGTAATGATTTGCATGGTTGCTCATATTTATGATGGCACAATGTTGAAGCTTATTCTTTATAGTTTGTTACTTGAAAGAATTCTACAATAATTATTAAAAACTGTTAATAACACACGGATTGCTTTATTTATTGAAAAGGTTTTTTCAGAATAAATTGTAGATATCTACAATAGTTATCTTATGAAGGATTTTCCTAGGTAATACACTCTTGATTATTTGCAAAGTTAATGCACATGCATACCTTCATAGATGTTTGTAACTGTAAATATAAATGAGTATCCAGTATCAAACACGGGCAAGTCGGCTTCGTTTTATTTTTGAAGAGAACCGGATGTTTGTTTGATTACTTTTTAATGAAATTTTATTTCAAATCAACCACGAAAAACCCATACACTAAATGTCAACTTATTAAACGTTAAGCATTTGCATTCTGTACTAAATGACATTCAGTCAGCTGATTGAATCCTGCGATCTTTTTGGTTCTCAATGATTTGATTTTAAAACTGAAACATATATTGAATTGTAGTTATTAAAATTCCTTATTGGAATTGATAAAAAAGTGTTCATTGTCAAAAACATGACTTGGCCGTGTTTGATACTGGGCACCTCAAATATTTGTCCATAGAAATGAACCCAATATTTTATAATCTATTACAGGTTATTATAAATTGTTTTCACTGTACATGCTA
Organism: Himalopsyche tibetana; assembly: GCA_030503985.1. Lineage (NCBI taxonomy): Eukaryota > Metazoa > Arthropoda > Insecta > Trichoptera > Rhyacophilidae > Himalopsyche > Himalopsyche tibetana. The sequence continues at coordinate 16,547,882 of JAPJYX010000015.1, read as the reverse complement.
TCAGAATTTGGGGCTAATATCTAGTTATAACATAGTATCTTGAAATGTAAGTAAAATTATTTGTCGCAATTTTTTTTCTGTATTGACTTTGATTTTTAATTTTTTTGTTATCAGAACGCCTACAACTGCTGGATCGCCGCCTGCCTCTACATCTTCACGTTGCTTTTATCCGGTCACCAATTCTACGCGAACAGCCGCTCCTCAGTCACAATGTAAAGCCGCTCGACGCTTCACTTTGTTGCATTATATGATGGAATCATTTGATTTATAATTTGGATAATGCCGTGTATAAATTTTGCACAACACATCCCCATTACTTATATATTTTAAACGCAAACTTCATCTTAGGCTTGTCGATATTATCCAAAAATTATCTTTTTTCCAGGTATTGTCTTAAATATATTATGACCATTCCATCACTGTAAATAATATATACCATTTTGAGTTAACAGTTAAATGTCTAGTTGTCTGTTATTGATTATTATAAAGTATATTTCGATTCGAGGCGCGTCTTGAATTATTAGATAAATAGCTTCTAAAATTGTTAACACTTAAATGTTCACTCGGAACATGTGCTATTCGGAGGTTTTCTGCGTATCATAAGAAAACAAATTCAAAAATAATTCTTATGTACACTTTACCGAAAGAGTATTTTTAATTTATAATAAGGAAAATTTCATTTCATTTCATTTATTGTCAACTTCAAACGGTGATTCGAATACGGACGTAGGTACGCAGATATTCAACTAAGTGTCAAAGTTTTCTTTGTAGTCAATCATCCATTTATGAATTGATGTATATTTTTACAATCTGTAGTAGTATTTAATTTTGCTTATGATTAACGGTGTAGAGTCTACGAATAAAATATTTTAAGTCTCGCTAAACATAAAACAGTTATGTGATTTCTAACTCTATAAAGTATTTCTTGGGACAAAATATTGGATGGTCCAAAAGATTATATCCGAAATTCTATGGGAAACGTTTATATGTAACTACGTCCAATTTAACCATCGATTGTGGAAAAGTCTGCTGTAATTGTTTCTTTAGTGAATGTGTCAGAAAATTGTGTTGTCACAGCTAAAAAAAGTATTTATTATGCATGTTTATAAAATATATCACCGCCAACAGAATATTTTAATGTTAAATAGAGTTGACACTGGTTGCGGGTACTTTTCAGAATTAATAACGCAGTGGGTTGTTCCTCGGTTGCGTATTGCTATTAGTAGTAAATAAATTTATCATTCATCACCTTCTGGAGTGTTATGTTGTAGAGAGATTGAATGTATATTGTTATTTTTATTTGTACATTGCTGCTCCGAATGTGTTAATTTTTAATCTGTAAAAAATAATGTTGGTAAAGAAAATTGTAATAAAGAATTAAAATACAATAATAACGAATGTATTTTTTGTTTAAATCGATGTTTATATAGTGTGTTATTGTAAAACATACCCAAGTTGTAAAATATCCTCGGTTGATTTTTCCGTGTGTTTTTTATGAACTGCGATATCGCATTGAAATTATGTTGCGATCGGGGTCTTCATAGATTCTTCCCAATTCACAGTTGCTGGAAATACAAAACATAACAATATAGAACAATATCAAAGACGTTATCGCGTATAATGAAATAAAATAATTCTGAAAAATCAAAGCGATAATTTACTGATAATTTATTTTGCTAAAAAGCCTCACACGATCAATGTATCGGTGCAGACATTGATGTAAGAATCGAAGGTAATAAAGCAATGAGCCATTAAGACTGCCATTTGTATAAAAACTGAATACATTCAAAAGATTTAACAATTTAACCGCTTGAATAACGCGCAAATAAATCATTAATATGTCCCAGAGATACTGCGTGTTTTTGAGAAAAATAATTTTGCCTATTATACACTCGAATTTGATATTTTAAAAATCTATATTGACTCTGTATAGATGGCACTACACATATTCATCAAAATATTGCTTATATTCTATTAGAATACCAAGTATTTGATTTTTTAAATGTCTTAGACATCCGTGTTCGCTTGCATATGTTCCGGACACCGGTGTCCGCTGGGTATTCAAGTGGTTAAAAATATATACACTATCATATTACCCATAATACTCTCGTTCTCATTCAAGAAATTTATATCCTTTAAGGATTCTCTCTTTACTTCAGGGTTATATTTCACGTGCGCTGAATCTTTTGTGTTCTGAAAAAAAACTAAAGTTAAGTTACAAGCGATTATCAATTATTGTCGTGAATCGATTTCGTGTTGTCATACTCGAAAATGATGTATTTGATATTACTGAAATGTATCGGCTGCCCAATTTTAAAACACAGTAATTGCTCGAAATTCTGTTTCTTTACAATTACATTGCAAATAGACCATAATACATACAGTGCTGTTGAAATTATATATATATAGCTAAACTCAATGGGATTTTTTCATTGGCGGAACTTAGGACGCAAATAAACATGTTAATTGACCAGTCTAAAGATTTTTTATTGAAACACTTACCTACGAGGTTTTTATAATTGGACAGCCAATATTGTTAACTAATGTTTTAAGCACTGCAACATGGTCTGATAAGAGCTTACAATCCTAACCTCTTTGCAGTATTGCTTGATAGTTTTTACACTGATAAGTTTGTCATATGTGAACATAACATGACTTAACTGTATTTTGTTCATAAATTATTATACCTCAAATAACAGTTACTTCAAATAGAAAATGAATACATGAAGAGGAATGTGTGAATACTTTTAACCCTTTCTGGTCCACAAAAAAAAAAAATCCACCAGGTCCATAATAGATTTACAAGGGAAACTAATATTTTCATATTTTTAAGAGTAACAAATTTTTTTTTATTTCGAAATATATACAATAATGACCTTATTATTTATAATTGAAAAAATTTTAAAGTATGATAACGGTGAAAACATTCATAGTCCAGGCCTCCGCTCACACGTCATACAATATGTGTATCAAGTTTCTTTTTTTCGCGACTTTAGGCATTTTTGCAAAGTTAGATTTATTTGAACAAGAGAAAATTTCGGTAATGGTTTTCAAGGCAAGCGTAACTGTCGGAGAGAAAAATGCAGAACGCACATGCTGCGCGGGCCGAGCCAGCCCCTAAAACGACCCTTATGTATCCATTGCAGGAAGACAGTTACAGATTTAACTTTTGCATTTCATATGACAAAAAATGCCATTTTACGAAGAGTAAATACATTTACTTGAGTATGACATTACCTTTGGCAATACCTTCACATTTGCTTCGCTTCCTTTCATATTGAGCCAAGGGTCTAATAGTATTTGTGGTATTTTTAGCCTCACTGTTAAAGGGGCAATTATTTTCCCTATTAATTTGCGGCATTCGCTAGAAACCTTCGGCTTGGAAGGAAACGTTAATCTACTTTGCACTTGCTGTGAAATGATAATAAGGAAATTGATGTTATATTTATTTAAACCATATCTGTTGATACAATTGAACTCTGAATTGAGTATTGAAACAGAAGGAATTCCCTCTACAACTACTTTCAGAGTAGATAAGAATAAAGGAATTAAGTTAAGAGAGAGGTTGTTAATCAATTATATTTTCTATAGGACATTTAAAGCTTACAATAGGTTAGGAAGGAATATAATAAATCCATGGGTTTTGATGTAAATATATAAATTTTGTAGAAAATCAATGTATGAAAATGTTCACATAGGTATTCAAGTCTTCAATCGCTGAATGGTTTATGGTGAAAATTTATTATCCGACAAATTAGTGAATGATAGTTCATATGTAATTTCTCAATACAAGACATTTTTAAAAGCCTCATAGATGACAATCTCGACCAAATTGTTTGACGATTGTTTTTGTGAATCGTAGAATCTTGGCGCTTGTTGGCTCTTGATTGTCCTGTCTTATGGTTATTGCAAAAAACTGTCTTACTAATATAATTATATGCGTATTTTAAATAATAACATTTTTGCAGGACAGGCAATTAGACTTCTAGTATTATTTTTTTTTTCATTAACAGCTTATCATAACAGTCTTGAAATAGTAGATTAAAATATTATCTAATATTTTCATGGCCTTTAAGAAATGCTAAAAAAATATTGAGCATGGGCTTTGTTTCTTTATTTCATGTTACAGTTTGAACATTTATTGTTACTAATTATCAAAAAAATTACCTTGATTAATTTTGCATGATTTGAATCATCGAAAGGCAGTCTACCAAAGACAATTGCATAGAGAACGACTCCCATGCTCCAAATGTCAGAGTTTTGCGGCTTATAAGGAATGCCTTTCAATATTTCCGGTGATGCGTACGCATAGCTGCCGCAGAATGTTGAACTCAGAGGATTTATCCCATTGGCTAGTTTCATGTTGCCACGAGCGAATCCAAAGTCGGACAGCTTTATGCTGAATTGGGAACTTAGCAGCAAATTATCACACTTGATGTCCCTAAAAGTGTAATTCATTATTATATTATAATTATACACAATTAAAAAGTGTCATCAATTCTGGAACCTAGACCTAATTGATACTAGTCTAAGCAGATTTAAAATATTTCAATTCACCGCGAACAATTTTATTAAAATATGTGATCTTACATTCAATATTTGGTTTTAGTAAATTTCCAATACTGAGTAACCGATATTTTTACATTTTCAAGACCGGGATTTCGGTATTGAAAAAACACCATGAATACCACGATCCCAGTTTTGGTAATACCGGTATTGCGATCCCCAGTTCTATAGATAACATTTCAGCAGATTGAATCAGGAGCAGTGGTGAGGTTTAATTGGATTTGTTTTTTTTTCTGTCTGTAATATTGGCTACCTGGCATTTTAAATGTTGCGTGAAAGGAAATAAATATAATAAGTACGAGAACTAATAAAATCAACGTTGAAGAATTAGTAAATTTCACAATAAAACATCCTATTTTACATCATATATTTCATAAATACAAATCTTGTCTTGGCTCTCCTCAAAAGTACAGATTTATAACCCTAACCCGAGTACCACGAAACATCACACTCTAAGCAAAGTGGTACAAACTTTCATACAAAATTTGTATGAAAAATTGTAACACTCCTTTCCTTTTACACACAGATATTATCGATTGAAATTGCATTTAATTTTTTGTCTGATAGTAAAATATTTTGACTGTCTTATGGGTATACGGTCTTCTTTGTATATGCAAGAGTGTCCTCATAATGCTCTACCCACATATAGCTCTCATCACATGAGTAATGAACAAGTTATGCATCATGATAATAAGTAAAGCTGCCGGATACAGGAGGATTAGTTGTTGACTAAATAGAACATTTAAAAAAGTGATACGAAAACATATATCAACTTTTACATACCTGTGTACCACACCTCGTTGATGGCAGTAATTGACAGCACTCACCAGCTGTCCAAACCAGTATCTTGATCTCACTTCATCTATATATTTCTCTTTCCGCACTACATCAAGTAGCGTACCATTCACGGCATATTCCATAATTATATAAACTCTGGAAAGTTGCATAGAATATAAATATTATTTATTTATTTAATTAATTAACATTGTACAAGGTTGACAAATTATAAATTTAAAACTTTTACAATGTAGGAAAAAAAAAATAGTATAATGTAATATTAAAAGCAGTAAAAAAAAAAGTGGCAAGGAAGTCAACCGAGTAAGCTCCGACGAACTCTACTTTAATACATAAAAAATAGTATTCGTCGGAACTCACCCACGTCTAAGTGGAATATGTCGACGTCCGAAGCAATATTGTTGAACACCGTTAAAGCTCTCCCCAGTGGCATCCCCATTGGCAGGCTGGTTCTACACCTTGGGAGAACAAACAATTCATGTCCACGATTTCTCAAAAAATAATCAGGAACATTTAGATTCACATTCTCAAGAATGGTGGAATTCTCATTTTGGCCTCGTATAAGTCGAAAGAAATATATGGCCAGATAAATTTCTCTTCGAACGTTTAAGCTATTGAGCATGCCTTAGAGAAAGTCAGTTGGATAAAGCCATGGGTAATATCCATACACCCTCATATAGAGAAGTCTCAAAAATTTCTTCTGAATCTTCTCCACCATAAGGGTATATTTCGAGCATCTTGGGGCCCAAACAATTGACCCACTCTCAAGTTTGCTTTGAACCAAAGCGTTGTACATTAATATTAGAATTTTAACTCCCGAAAAGGCTTAATGTTATGTATATTGATATCGACTCTGGAAAAGCAAAAGGACGTAACCCACAGTTTTTTCAAAACAGCTTTTTTTCAATAATCACAATGTATACAACTTGATGCACGTTCAATCAAAATTATGTATACTGCAAACGCCAAATTAGTATCGAAAGATAGCTTTTAAATTTTAAAAAGTAGGGTCTGGGAAAATTGGAACCAGGAAATAAGGCTTATAAAATGGTTTTTCTTAGACTGTTCATTAAATTAATATTATTTTAAGTCAACTTATGGTCAGTTTATAAGTCTCCGTGCATTTCTTGGTTATGTATATTTCATAAATTGCCTTAGGCACAAAATCATCAAAAAACTTTTTTTTGTGCTTCCTGTATAAGTTTTTATGTGTGTGTTACGTTCTTTTCCCTTTCCAAAGTCAATATATCGACTGTGGAAAGAAAAAAGGACGTAAACCACAGTTAATAAAAATAATAAAAGATTTTTAGTACTTTTTCCACATAAAATTTATTAGATCAGGACCGGTTTCGCTCATCGCGAGCATTATAAACTGATGCTCGCGATGCTCGCGATGAGCGAAACCGGTCCTGATCTAATAAATTTTATGTGGAAAAAGTACTAAAAGTCTTTTATTATTTTTATTATAATGCCTTTCCACCAAGTATTGACAGTAAACACCTTAAAAGTGATAAACCACAGTTTTTTCAAAACAGCTTTTTTCGATAATCACAATGTATGAAATTTGATACACATTCTATCAAAAGCATGTAAGCTGCAAATACCGAATTAGTATCTAAATTTAGCTTTTATGTTTGAAAAAAGATGAGCTTGTGAAAATTGAAATCAAGAAAAGAGACTGAGAAAAAGGTTTTTTCTAGACAATTTCTTTAATTAATATTAGATTATGTCAATTAAACAACAGTTTAGAAGTCTCCGTGCACTTCAAGGTTGTGTATATTTCATAATTTGCATATGGCCCAAAATCATCAAAACACGTTTTTCGTGCCTCTTGTAAAATTTGCTATCTGTGGGCTACGTCCATTTTCCTTTCCACAGTCGATATGAAATATCCCAATAAAAATCATTCTTAGATCCGAACTTCATGCATGAAATTTTATACATAATCATAATGTTTTAGCTAAATTTTAATCATAAAATATGAGAGGTGTTGTAATTTGTTTTTTTTTTGATAAAATATTTTATTTTGTCAAGGACTTGAACTGAGTTATTAAAAATTAAGGATCAAACAGATTAAAATTAGGAAAAAATAATGCTTTATTTTTTAAATTCTTTAAATGACACCTTAATCCTAAACTTAAATATTATACATGTACAACACGGTTCCTTGAAAATGATTAAAAGTGATTTACTTTGAAACGAGTACAATATAAAAGTATACAAAAACTCATTGTAAAATTCTCTTATCGTGACTAAGCCTCCCTTTGAAAATAATATATCTTCGCGCTCCTCCGTCCTTTATTTTATATAATAATAAAAACACGTTTTAAATGATAAATAAACATTTAAAATTGTTCGCGCCTCCCTTTGCAATAGTCCACGTCTCCCTGTTTGGAAATTGAGGATTATCGTCGTTGGTCGCGGTTCTTATAATATGGTTTTACCAATGGTGTAGGAAAGGGTCCGTGCCAACCCCAATATTTCCTCTAATTTTGTTTTTAAATAACATCTTTTTATTTTGTATCTGTGAACTAAGAGTTTTGCTTCAGGTGGCTTAATTCTTTAGAAAAATATTGTGCTTATTTTTGAAAATGCCGCCCCCAAAAATGTGCCGCCCGGGGCTGTCCGCCTCTGCTGCACTCCCCTTGCTACGCCACTGGGTTTTACTGAAAGATTTTTTAAGAATGTCGTTCTTCGTGTTTTAGTTGCAGTGTTTTAGACATTAACAGTAATCCGGGGAATATTAATAGAAACATGTAACATCGTAAAGTAAAAATAAAAATGGCTGAAGAACGTTTCTATGGAAAAAAAACATGAGATATTACCTTTTAGAATATGTATATATAAATATAAAAATTTGCTATATGGAATGTTATTTGCAACGTAGGGTACTGCAGGCCCGTCCAGCTCATTTCGATTATGGAATCAATACACACCTTAACGTAGTTTCTATTGCCTGATGGAAGTGGACGAGGTTTTCATGGCGGAGCCGTTTCACCACTTCTATTTCCCGAGGAAGAAACTTTTTGAGATAATCTTTTGAGGCTTTCTCTTTGCTGATAATCTTTATGGCAACATTACATTTGTGGTATTCACTCAAAGCAAACTAAAATGGAAAATTAGCCGTAAAACATAAATGAATTTATTCATACATTTCAGACATCTACGTCTCGTGTATTTGGGCACGTGAGATAATGATTTGTAGCGTTTAATTTAAAGGTACGGCAAATATGTGATATCGTCGATTTTATACAAGAAATGTATTTCACAAGAATGGTATAAGATTGTTAATGATATCTTTCATTCCGGTATATGATATAATAATTTTGAATGTACGTCAATGGACAATATTGTTATTGACTCTTTTAATTTATGCAAAACGAAAAACTGAGCACTTTTGTTGATGTAACTCACTGTTGACCAAATTGTTATTTAATAATTCTTGCAGCAAGCCAACGATGTTCTGAATAATTCTATCTTCTGTCGAATATACAATTATTCCTCATCACGATGTTAAGTTTGGAAAGAACCTTTAATGATTAAAATTTTCAATCTTATCATTTCTGATCACAAGAGCCCTCGAAAAATACCGTTATCAATTAAAAACATTGCAAAAATATCTGGACACAATTATAGCTATTACAAAATTGATTCATTTTAAAATAATGAAGTAAAGTTGTTAATTTTAATAAAAATACATATCATACGAAACCTTACATGTGTGTTAGTTACTTAATTATATTAAGAGATAGATCGGCAATGTGGTCTAATAAGGATAAAGGATACATAAATTTTAACGATAAAATTGTGACGACCGAAGTATTATACAGAAATAAACTTTGGAAAATATCTGTTTATTTCTTCGATAATCACTCGCCATATTGTATTAATTGAAACAGCATATTAAAATAAGTTAATGAGGCCTATAAAAATAAAATAATATATAGTACGCATACTTTAGAACGAAATTTATTTCGATACCTTTACGGTGGCAAAAGATCCAGTTCCGATAGTTTTTCCAACAGTATAACCAAACGATTCGAGAACTGTCAATTTCTGTTCGGAGCTTTTTGATTGATTAGAATTATGACTTAATGTGACGGAATTGTTTAGCCTCTTGGAGTTGACAGCGTGCAATTTGGACATATTAAAAAGATAACCACAACTTCATTTTGGATATATTGTTCACGAAAAGATTTTGACAACACAAACTTTGCATATGAGAATCATAACAAATGAACGAGCAGATTTGAAAAATCACCGCGAAGCTATACGCGCTCTCTTACGTGAAAATGAAGTACCAAGAAAAGTTCTATTGGGAAAGCACGCTAATGTTTTTATCACGTTTCGCTAGATGGCAATGGACGGCCAGCGATTCTAAATAAGTGTCAGAAACGTCAAAACGCAAGATGGTGGCATAAAAACATTGATCCTCGGAAAAATTCTGAAGTTTTTGATATATTTGGGCAAATACGAATAACCATTCGATGAAACATTAAATTGTTGCTTTATTAAAGTAGATGCGTTGGTTGTGTGTTAATAAATTGGTGTTTTAAGACAGCAATCGGAAGTGAGTCGTGTTTATTTACTAATGTTACATTGAGTGAAGTAACAATATAACAACAATCACCGACCTAAATCTATCAAACGATTGTGGATTTCGGTAAGTCAAGAAAGAAGAATGTGAAATAAGTTGTTTATTTATTAAGTTTTATTTTAGAGAACATTATTTAAAACTATAATGCAACGTTATGCCAAATATTCTTATGTCAGCAAAATTTTATAAGAATTCGGTCTTAGTATTAAACCTAATACTTAAGAAAATTCTCTGCTAATCAATGAAAAAGCAATGAGAAGGGTATTAAAAACATACAATAATTATTGGTTTAATATTAAAAAGCGTGTGATAATGTTTGACAGAACGTTGACAGTATTTTTGTATACGTAGATGTTTTGATTTATTTTGTAATATTTTTATTTTGAATAAACTGTTTACTTGACACTTTTTCTTTTTTTTCTGTCCTTTTTGTTTATCAATTGATTTATCAAATGAATAATAATGGTTGTGTAATGTGTTTTCATAAGAAAAATGTGTCCTTACCAAATGTGAGTATGTACGATCTTTTTACCACTACCTATTTCTTGAACTTCTTGAGATTGATGAACACTGTAAATTTTAAAAAGATTTTGATAGTAAGTCAAGCAATTAATATTTTCAAATATTATGACATTTAAATGATGACTGCTTTTTAGTCAATCGCTCTTCAAATTAATTGTAAGGAGTGGCCTCTATATCTTTGCGATAAAAACTTTCAGAGACTTGTCAAAGCCAAAACCGCACATTTTTAAAAGTTTTTGTTTTAAATTAAATTTTGATATGTCAATCATGATTGTATATTTGAGCTTTTCTCATAGAAGGAAGGTAGACAGCTAGGACAGGACTAGTGGTTAATTAGTTGCTCTCGTTACGCCTCGTTATTTTGGATTGGAAGAGTGGGAGGGAGTTCTTAGATATCACAAACACCCATAACTTCGAACAGAAATCGATAAATCATTTTTTTAAAATTCTGTTCTTACTGGGATTTGAACCCGTGAGATCAGTCTCAGAAGCCATCGACGTTGGCTGCTACACCTCGGACCTGGATAGCTTGCTAAATACCAGGGGTGTGGAGTCGTGAAGGGATAAGACGACTCCGACTTCGGCCATAGCTTAAAACAGGGTTTCCTAAACTATGTTCCGCGGAACGCTGGTGTTCCGTGAGACCTAAATAGGTGTTCCGCAAAAATTTGGAATGGTTATATATGCTGCAACACATTTAACCAACTTCTACTTCATATTAATAAAAATCAAGTGATGAAGTGATCAAGTGATCAAATCTCCACATAAAAAAGTCACATATCTAGGTACAGGTGGAGATTTTTACCACTAAGAGCTTTGTTTACTCATATTTTGATGTAACATGTTTTAAAAATAATTAATCAAAAAATAAAGTGATTTAATAACATATATTTTTGCAATATTTTTAGTATTATGAATAACCCGAATTAAAAAATAAGCTGTGTTCCGGTAACATTTCCAGATTTGCGAAGTGTTCCATTTTGCAATAAGTTTGGGAAACCCTGGCTTGAAACATGGTTTTTTTTTTTTAGACTTAGTTGCATGCGGTGGCGCCATTTTTGACCTTAACAATTGCAATACACATTTTTTTAGAAGGATTCGAAGTTATTAGTTTTTTTCGAACATGACTCCAGTTAAAGTCTGACTCCATGACTCCGGTTCCATAGCCCTAGAAACTCTAAACAAATATACACATTATACAATTATACTAATGTAAAACTTATTAGTTTTTTTAACTACGATGGAAACATATGCAATGGTTGATTTCTAGGTCAATTGATTTTACTCTTTAAAAACATTGTTTTTTTTTCAACGAAATAGTAACATGGAGCTTTATCCACATCTTTTCATTCCTCTAAAACAGTGTCTGCCAAACTGTGTGCCGCGAGAAATCTCAGGTGTGCCGGGGTGGAAGAAGCCTTTAAAAAAATATTTTAAAATAATCCTTATTCATTTAAATTCTCTTCAATTATAAATAAATTCAACATCTACGAATTCAAACTAGTATTTTTCACTTCATACATAGTGGTCAACGTGACGGGACACATTTTCCATATTTTCTTTTTTAATGATACATTTCCTTTTTAAAGCATTTTTATTTGGTCGTGCCGTGGTACTATTCCCATTCACCAGTGTGCCGTGAAGTGAAAAAGTTTGGGAGACACTGCTCTAGAACCAATCCACTGTTTAATACAACCAGTAAGAGCTAGATGTAATGGTAGCTAGATAAATAACTGATTGTTCTATGGTTTTCTATTGCTGATCCATCGAATTTTACCTATTTTTAATTTTAAGATTATTGAGATATTTCATTTCAAGTCTATATCTTATAATACCCACTGGGCGCAGATATCGACAACTCTGAACTCATACATACATATATTTAATATACGAAATGCACATCAAACTCTCGCAAACTGGTTGAATACCCCAGGTCGAATAAATGCACATATTGAATAATGTTTTTCAATCTCTTCGACCATGCAGCATTTTCCGTTTAAGCCTGCCAACATTGCACCTCTTATGGGACCCCATAAGTCTCAAAACGTTCAATGCTGCTTAAACTTAAAGCTTGCATTTTAGGTCATTCGATGGTTACATACTTCGACTGCATTCGAGTTTTAGCATAATACTCTCCAGTGCTGTGCGAGCGCAATCAATCGAGTTGTTGTGTTTTACTGTTATCTGACATATTATTTAACTTCAAAAATTTTAACGTCTTGTTGTTATTCTCGACCTATTTCTATTTAAAATATCTAACTTTATTTAACTAACGTCATTTCGAACGTGTTAAATATTTCAAAAAGCTCTTCTATGTTAAACGTAATTCATCAATATTACTAAACAGTGTCTCATTTTTCATCACTCTTATTAAAACAGCAAAACGTATTTAGTTATATTCTTCAAGTTTAAATCCTTTCTATGTGATCAATTTTCTATTTGTATCGAAAGTCATGGAATATTTTGATTTTCCCCCATTTATTCGATCTTAAAACATAGACTTTTCAAGAACAATAAGCTAACTGTTATCCTAAACATTTTTATCACTCTCCGAACAAGACAGATGGAGCCACTGTATTTTTCTGTAACTTCTAATATAACGTATCACAATGGGAGTTTTTCTCAGAGAAATACTCTCGACTGCGTAAACCTTTTATTTTAAGAGTTGCAACATTTAAGAATAAGACTAGTGGTTAGCTAATCATTTTTATGATCGAATTGGTGTGATTAAGACACTGCATATATCCATGAACTCGTACACAGATCAGTATAACGATTGAAAAAATCAATTTATGAAACGGTCCATACTTGGATTTGAACCATTCAGTATCGCAAACAAAGTAAATGACGTGGACCCCTGGAATGCAGAAATTAAATATGGTTATTTTAGGATATGCTTCATGTTGTATACAGAGTGAAAAATCATTGATATTGTTTTTCCCAGTTAAAAAAAAATGTTTATTATGTACTCTATAAAATAATATATATATTTTTTTTATTGTCGTTATTTTGAAAAAAAAAGAAAACGTTAATTTGTAGTGTTTACAAAATCATGGTATTGGTCGCCAATGTTTAAAAAATACACTCGTTATACCTAAATTTCTCAATAAGAACTTATCATATGTATCTGAGTGTTCGCTCTGGCTACAAGTAGTTACTTGGGAAATTATTGGCTACGGTTTCCCGGAAGGTTTTCGTTTTTCCCACCCGGTAACGTTCTCAGTACCGCCTGCCACCCTAAATGTATTTATAATGTATCCTGATTGTTAGACTGGGTTGCTCCAATACTCGACAAACATACAACACGTGTTTCAGTTACAAGGTTGCCACCGCACATTTTTTTTTGCAAAAAAACACCTCAACTTTTGGAGAGAAGTTTGGTTATTGAAAATAATAAACGAATTTCGTAACAAAGAAAGCAAAAAGCGGATCGCGAAAATAGCTGAAGTTTTACAAATGGCTTTTTTATATTTTGAACATTTTTTTACAAACTATTTTTTATTAAGTTTAATCGTATTTTTTTTTGTTAATCTTAAAGGTTGTATATTTTTGTAGTCTTTTGTATAAGCGGTTGTGATACAGTTGTTTTCTAACAAGGTAAATAATAAAAAATAAAATTACAAAACATTAAATAAAATATACCATTTTTATCATAATTAATTTCTTATTTTTTTTTTTAGCTATTTATGCTATTTCGATTGATTAAAGTTTTTCAAATCATACTCCAACCTTATGTATATATCATAGTTAAAGTGTGAAATCTGATCAATATATACATTAAATAATCAATGTACAATTGAGACTTACATAATTACAATTTACATTCAATTTATTAGTCAATGTATGAATGTATGAACTAGTGTATAAGCTCACTGACAAGCGCTAGACACATGTAAAATGGCATCACAGCTAAGCATGTCGACTGTGGAAAGGAAAAAGAACGTAACCCACACATGTCAAATTTTATAGGAGGCGCAAAAAACGTTTTTTGATGATATCGGACCATATGCAAATTATGAATTATACACAGCCTTGAAGTGTACAGAGACTTCTAAGCTGGTGTTTAATTGACATAATCTAATATTAATTTAAGAAATTTTCTAGGAAAATCCTTTATTTCAGTATTTTTTCTTGGTTTTAATTTTTTAGAAGGTCATCTTTTTCAAACATAAAAGCTAAATTTAGATACTAATTCGAGATTTGCAGCTTGCATCCTTTTGATAGAACGTGTATCAAGATTTATACATTGTGATTATCGAAAAAAACCTGTTTTGAAAAAACTGTGGGTTACATCCTTTTTCCTTTCCACAGTCGATATATAATATTACTATAAAGATAAGCGCTGGTAAAGAAAAAATGGCCTAAATTATGTAAGACGTGTAAACTTTTAAGGTTATGTGTAATGTCAGATGAAAATAAAACACAACATGTTCGCGAACGTGCATGCACAGCAGTGGAGAGTGGCTGGCAACACTACAAGTGCACGCGTAACTATTTTAAATTTATGAACAATTTTACTATGCCTGTGTAGTTAATGTACATATACATGTGATATATACTGTTGCTAAAATGGGCAATATTTCCACTGAACAGTTAATGTATACATTAAATAAGTGATTTAACTATAACTGATATATTATATTACTAAAAGCGATGTTTTTATTTCAATTCAGGCAAACGTTTTCAATAATCACGGTGAAAAGTTTGTTGAAAATTTACGGGATTCTCAATTTTGGATTGGTTACTTGTTTTTGTACTGATGATGAGGAACGGGTGCCGGGTCTTATTGCAATGGTCAAAGTCGTTGGCTTCCGTGACAAATCTCACTGGTTCGAATCCCAGTACGAACAGCATTTTTTAATCGGATTTCGGTTCGGTAGTGTGAGCAATCTGTCTAAGCTAGTTCTGTCTCAGCTCTAAACTTTCTATCATTATTCGCCGCCAGTTTTAGAGATGGGATACACATGCATGAATTTTGGACGTGAGTATTCTTTCCCTACAGTTTCACATTCAGGTTTAATTGGTTGAAACTTTTTACAATATTGTCAAATCATTGATGATGCGTCGTGTGGCAACCCTTTGTTTCCAATGTGTGTCCCATTTGACTTTATCGCCGAATCCCAACATTTCGTTTCGGCGGAATGTAGCGACGTAACGGCAGTCGTCGCCCGATACCGGAGTCGTTCTGTGGCCGTAGGTGTGAACGAGGTGCCTTATCCTGGCAGAAGTGGATGCGAGATCGTCGATAGGGCGCCCTGGCCTCCGAGATAGACGGCTAATGTTTGCCCTGAATATTACGCCCTGCCTGCTGTGACGTCGGATCCTGGCAGGGGTGTGCTTAAAAAAGGACAAAGCTCATTATGTTTCGTTACATCGTCGACGTAAATAATGAATTTAATATTGTATTCTGTCAACCTTTAACGACGGACCGTTATAAAGAAGGCTTAGTCATACTACGCTGTATCTTATAATTAAAAAAAAATCTATACAACTAAACAACTGATTGTTTCGGTTAACTCGTGTTTTAAAAAGGTTTTTCTGGACGTAAATCTTTTATACAGTCAATGACGTTCCAAGATTATGTGCAGCCTATGGGCAGAGCTTTAACTAACGCCCTTACTATTTTTAGAAATAAAAATATGAAATGCTTACAGTCATAAGTGTCATTTTTAAACATTATTTTTCATTATTCTCAGAATACATGTAGAAATGTAGAAAACATTTTCTAAGCTACGTAATCAAAAAAAACCAATCGATTTATTGATTTCCGTTCGAAAATTCCCTCCCACCTTTACGATCCTTCAATGACTGGGCGTAGCGAGAGCGATTAGTTAACCACAAGTCATGTCTTAGCCTTGTCCTTCTATCCCTACTACCCTCATTGGAAAAAGAAAGGTTGAGGGACTGAGTAACAAACAGTTCTCGTGGAAAAATTTCTGTTGATATACCTCTATTAGGAGGCCATATTCTCCACACTGGGAGCAGACATAGATTTTTTGAAATCATCGCAACTTGATTATATACTGAGACTTTTATGAAGGACTGAACATAAATTGCGACACGTCTAACGTGCTACAAACTAATAAAGTATGTTTGTTATTACTGTTTTGAGTTGTGGAATTTTCTGTTATTAGGAAATCCGTTATCCATTTCTGTTTTTTGTGCTATAATTAGTGTAAAAATATGGTATTTGTTTTTTTTTGTGGACCGTGTTATTTCAAAATCATGTGAGAAAGTGTTACGTGTATGATAGAGGTCTGCACGGGCCCGGGCCCGGGCTGGGTTCGGGCGGGTAAGCGCAATTGAGATTCGGGCTTCAGGTAAGGAATTTATTCTTCAGAAAAATATTTCAGACTATGTTTGTGTCATAAGTCAGCCATGATGATTTTAATTATTACCAGTTCTATAGAGAATTGTAAATTTGTAAAAAACGGGATTTTTTTCGGTTTGTTGAGTATAAATCCGGGCTTCGGGTCGGGTTCGGGTAACAATTGTGGTATTAGACTCAGGCCCAGGCCGGCTCGGGTCTGAGTCTTTCGGGCTCGGGTCGGGTAATTTTGTAAAATTTCGGCCCGTGCAGACCTCTAGTGTATGATAACAAGGAATTACGCGAATAAAATCGTTGTGTTCTCATTCCACATCATGCCAATTAATACAATTATTTTCTGTATCAAAGCTTTAGTTTTCTGTCTAGTCAGTGAATGTACCACGACATCCTGATGTCTGGACGGTTTCCCTGCAGTGGGATCTTTAGTTTCCCAGGGGGTGCAGCGTCGATACCGATATCTCTTTTCCGACGTCGTAATTTAATCGACGTCATCTTGCAAGGCTCCAGCGGATGCCCGATGCGTCGAGACGCCGCTGTCTTATCGGGGCATCTAACGCCTAGACATGACTTCGAACCGCGCTGGGGTAGTTGAGGCAGTGATTAAAAACGACGGCATTCTTCTTACCACTATGAATTACAGTGGAACCTCGATTCTACGTTTTTAA
The DNA here is from genome assembly GCA_030503985.1 of Himalopsyche tibetana. Taxonomy (NCBI): domain Eukaryota; kingdom Metazoa; phylum Arthropoda; class Insecta; order Trichoptera; family Rhyacophilidae; genus Himalopsyche; species Himalopsyche tibetana. Next base: position 16,530,409 of record JAPJYX010000015.1, on the reverse strand, counting down.
AGGGACCGTAATAAATGAACGAATAATTGCGGGAAACCAATAATGCGGGAAATCTTTAAATAATACCAAAGTAAAACTATTTGAGCGAAAAAAAAATACTCTACGAAAACGGTCAATCGGGATTATAATTGGGACGGGACGATAATATTTAGATGATAGATCGAGGATATCAGTAAATCGGAGAATTATGAACGTGGAATTATTAAATATTGTTATGACGGGGTTTTGGTCGAGTAAAAAATAAACGATCCATGCAAAAAAAAAAACGAAGATAGCAAGAACGGTAGATCGGGGTTCCACTGAAAAAAACGCGAAACGAAATGCGAGGCAAAACTATTTATAAAAAACATTCAACGAAAACGGTCAATCGGGATAATATTCGTGACGGGACCAAAATATTTAAACGACAGATCGAAGAAAACGGTAAATCGGGGAACGATTAATGCGGGACTCTTTTACAATGTTCTCATGGATGTTTGGCCGGGACTATGAAAAATAAACAATCCATGCGGAAAAACGAACAATGCGAGAACGGTAGATCGGGGTTCCACCGTATTTTTATTCTAGAATAAAAAAAAACATCCATGTCGCCATCAAAGGCTGTTAACTAAGTGATATATTTATTTCTTATATAAACACGATACATTTATTCACCAATCGTTAGTTCAAGTTCATCCGCGAACTTAAACGCCTGAAGATGCCAAAGGTAAAAGCAGGGTCGTTAGTGACAAAACAAATGCCACTTTGGAAATCATGATATATATTGTAAACAAAATAGAGAGTGTTCTGAGTAAAATCGCAATACCTAGCGACGTTTCATATAAAAAACCACCCTTAAAAAAATCATCATCATAGGCGAACGATTTTCTTAAATAATTTACAGTTACAATAAAGCTCAATTCAACTCTTACGTTGCAATTAATCACAAACAATTTTACTAATAAATGTGATGGTTTTTATACTTTTAAAATTGTTTTTTTTTTTTTTTGGTTTTCGAAACTGGTATATCGGTTTGAAATAACACCATCAATTGATCCAACCTTGATCCCGGTTTCTGTTATATCGGTATTCCAATCCATACTGGTTTTCGAATCCGTGAACATTGAAAGTGAAGACAACCATGAACAGCATATTCCACTTGCTGTGACAAAATAACAAAAGAAGAAAGATTGGACAATTATAAACAAAAAAATAATCTAAATATTTATGTGAAATGGTTTGGAATGACTGTCCCAGACGTTTCGAAAAGGATACCAGTCATTTATTACGCCACTGTATGTATTCTTCATTTATTTTCCTCTCCTCAAACTGACCTCTGTCATTAATTTCACTTCTGAGGGCTATACATATTTAACCAATTGCACAGGTTAGCAATTTTCAACACGTTTGCCCTGTATTGTTTTAGATTAAAAAACGGAATGGTCTTAACCAGTTCTTGGGTTGTGATTTTAGGTCCTTAAGCTTGTAAAAAAAATTCATGGACATATTACAACCCAGTTGAAGTTGGTGAACTAATTCTGTTTTATTATTTTGGACCAAATCCTCTAAAAATAGACAGCGTGGAATATCCCTGCATCTTATCGTAAGTTTTGATTCCCTTTCGTAATGGTTAACAATATTTTCTAGCTAAATGAAACCAGGCGATACAATACAATACGTTTGTAAACTATACCAACTGACATATATAGAGTATATACTGCTAATTGATTAAGCCAATATAGATTTTTTCTTACGAGAACCAGCTGTTATTCATCCACTAAACTTCTCACAAGCAACGAAGGGGTGGTTTCGAAGATAACGCAAAAGCAGTTAGTTGTTATTAGCCCGAGTAGTGAGAAGGGATAAAAAAACAGAATTTTAATTAATGCCTTTGGATATGAATCTGTACATTATTTTTTTTACTGTAAATGCTTGGTGGAATTTTGATATTACATTTGAACCGTTTAAATTATGTAAACGACTTGTAACTCAGAACTGTAATAAAATAGCTGGCAGTCAGTTCAAGTTCCTTTGTAGACTTAAACGCCTTAAGATATTAATAGGTAAAACCCGAGTCGTTATAGCCAAAACAACATTTGAGCGATTCACGTTCAAATTTAAATGAATTTATAATACAACGATTGGAAAATCAGTTTATTGTTTCGATGATTTCTGGCTTAAATATGTATTTATATTTCAATATAATTGATAATTAATAGTAAATAGTCTACAAAGATTACCAATATGTCAATGATATAAAAGTTTTCTGTTGTAATATTTCTCATAAACAATGATTTATTATCACACAAAAAACAAAAGAAATAATGTTCTTTTAGAAAAATCGCAAAAATTCATTTCGTATTTTTAAACTGTTCCTAGAAGCCTTTGTTTGTCGAGTTACTACTATTCTAGGCTGACTATATTGTTCAAAATATCAATCAACACATAATCTATTTTGCTTGTCAAATAACGGACGAGGTAACAGGTATTCATAATATCTTTTCTTGGCAGGCGTCCGCGACTCGAATACTATAACCCGGTGATACGTCTTATGTTGAAACTCATGTTTCCTGGGTGAACATTTATGAGTGGGATTTAAACACGGTACCCCAGCACCTGTCGCGGTGGCGTTATCAATAATATAGCAGAGAATATGTACCCGGGAAAGGAAGCGAGGTAAATTGGAGGTAGGGAAAGCCGTGTCACAGATTTCGGTCCAATTCAACGTGACCTAGTGATTTTTTCCGGGTAAGAAAAGCGTGTCTAAGACGGATTTTCGGTAACTTGAATCTATTTTTGGAAAGATGGCGGCTCTGAAAAAAAGAAAAAAACTCATAAAATAAGTGAACACTCTAGAATGATTGTATTGTAACGGGCCGTGACTTTTAAAGTAATGATAATATTTTTAACACTTTGTTGTTGAAAGTTTCAACAATAATTATTCTTCTCTTTAATGAATATAAAAAGTGTAAAGCTCATTGTTTTCACTAGGTAAATGTTTTCAAATTGCAACCATTGGAAGTGTCATAGATTATCTTGGTGAGATCGTCCGACTTCTTCTTTTCATATCGACTGTGGGAAGGAAAAAAGACGTAACCCACACACATCAAATTTTACAGGAGGCGCTAAAACGTGTTTTGATGATTTTGTGACATATGCAAATTTTGAATTGTAGACAACCTTGAAGTGCACGGATACTTCTAAACTGGTATTTAATTGACCTAACCTGATATAAATTAAATAAATTGTCTCGAAAAAATCTTTATTTCAGTCTTTTTTCTTGGTTTTAATTTTATACAAGGTCATCTTTTTCAAACTTAAAAGCTAAATTTAGATACTAATTCGGCATTTTAAGCTTGCATCCTTTTGATAGAATGTGTGTCAAGTTATATACATTGTGATTATCAAAAAAGCTGATTTGGGAAATTGAGGGTTACTTCCTTTTTCCTAGGATTCCACAGTTGATATATTATTTAAATAAGAAAGTGTTTTACAGCAGGCGCTAAAACGTGTTTTGATGATTTTGTGACATATGCAAATTATGAATTATACACAACCTTGAAGTGCACAGATACTTCTAAACTGGTGTTTAATTGACCTAACCTGATATAAATTAAATAAATTGTCTCCAAAAAACCTTTATTTCAGTCTTTTTTCTTGGTTTTAATTTTATACAAGGTCATCTTTACTTAAAAGCTAAATTTAGATACTAATTCGGCATTTACAGCTTGCATCTTTTTGATAGAATGTGTATCAAGTTATGGAAAATTGAGGGTTACTTCCTTTTCCCTAGGATTCCACAGTCGATATATTATCTAACTAAGAAAGTGTTCTTGGTTTGTAAGATAATTCAGAGGGTGTAATCCGACTGATTTAATGTGGAAATGTTTCACTTAAACGAAGACTTAATATAATAAATTATATACATCTTTTCTTGAGTATATTGTTTTTTATTTCTCTTGTGGGTAGTACAGAACAGAATGCTGATATATAAAACACCGAAGAAGATACTTTGACCCAAAGGCTTGCCTGCATTTTTAAAAAGGAGGGATGAAAAAAAAACTTGTCGTTAAAACTTCGTTAGTTTCAGTGAACCTATCTGGGGAGAATGGTGAAATATATTTTTTGATTGAGACCAAGAATCATCATTATAATATTTTGATGAGTCCCTCCCTGTATTGGTGAATGATAATATTCACTGAGCAACATATGATGTGTTTAAAATTCACGTGTGCGTGATTTTCTATTTTCCTCTTCGCAATTACATTCAGTACCTATTGAGCTGCATCGTTATCGGCGGCAATCAGACGTTTTGCAGGTTAGAATAGAGTAGCTGGCACGTTGTAAGCAATTTACTTTTGATCTGATCATCCGAGTTTACCAGGATTTTTTATTTTGATTAAATTAATGATTTATGAAGCGTATATTTTTACAACTTCCTTCCAAAATATAGGATCAACAATATTTAAAACGTATTTAATTTCAGTCAAAGAAAATGTCAACGTTAAATACCTCTTCCCAAAAATACCACGTTCTAACTGATTTTTGACAATTTTTAAGCAAAAAAGCAAAACCTCGTCGATATATACGAGTTTACGGACTCTAGTGACTAATCAAGGTTATAAAGATCCATAAATAAATTGGAAAAGTTTTCAAATGCCGTGAAGTTAGCTTTGGTTGCAATCAAGTAAGCGTGGCTTATTAGGCCCGTGTGAGGACGGACCACGGCAAATAGTTCTGCTCGTTCGGATTTTATCTCAAGACATTCCCACAGAACAATTTTAACGTCCTGCTCGGCATACCCACAAGAGCATTTGAACTTGAGATGGCCGGTTAGAAAAAGAAAAGTCCCATGTGATGGTGTTACTGATTTTATTGCAAGCCTCCAGGATAATAATGACCGTGTTATATGGTCGATATTTTATTGAATAAACTGTTTAATATTAAACGATATGTTGTGCACGCCACTGCATGAACCTCCTCGCCTACGAAATGTTTATTCAAATATTTACAGAACGATACACTTTCTCTGCGCTCTGCGTTGGAAGAAACAGAAGTTTCTGAGAATGTTCTGAAATTTGTCTGAGTGTAAACACTACTTGGAGAGCATACCTTAATTAATGGAGGCGAGTCTAGGTATGGGTACAGTGACATGTAGTAACTAGGTATGTATTCGTTATATTTTTTGAGCGGATATCGAGTATTAAAAAAGCTGGATTATTAATATTAATTAGCTTACTTGTCACTGCTTTCCCATTCGTAAATTTGACAAGGCAGTATCCAGTGGCGTAAGAAACGTTAAGAGTATCTACAGTTTTTTAATCCTTGTCTGGGAGTGTCTTTAAAACAATTGCCCAATAATTGGTGACGTGTACTTAAGTGTGCAGAAAATCAATTCCTCAAGATAAACGAAAAGCTTATATGAGTTGAGGCATACTCTCTTTCCGTATGACGCTGAAAATGTAGTAAAAGCCTGGTGATTTGCCTTATTAGCCACTAAGTCAGCGTGGCCGATCGGTCCAACGGATGGTTGGACCGATTTGCACAGCTCTTCCGTCTTCTCGTACATTAAACGACACTTCCAAAAGATGAGTAAACCATCTTGAATTATAGAGCCACCTTTGCAGACTGACTTATCCACTAGCCAGCCAAGTTGAAAGCTTGAGAGCGAAACCACCGTGCCAGTAATGAATTTGGTCGTCCAATATAGGTTAGCTCAGGGCGAGCCCCTTGTTAAGATAATAAAGTCATTCGTCTCAGATAAAATCAGCACCTAACTGCAATTTCTGTAGATGATTAAAGTTTATTATGAAACAAGACTCGGTTGCCCTTTATTTTTTTTCAAAAAATACACTGACTTTGGCTGCATAATAAAAGACCCTAGCTGACCACATGTGGGTCGTGGGCCACGGTTTATGCATCATCTATATTACATGGCTTGAAGGCATTGTGGATGAGATTTACCGAGCCCCTTGTTAAGATATTGGCAGCCCACCGCTGGGTTAGCTGCTTAAAAACTGTAAAAACTTGGGCTGTCCTTTCTTTATGGGGACATTTGGTTCACATAAAGAACGAATATGGGTTTTTAAAAGCTTAGTAAAAAAAGAAGAGTCAGCTCTTTCAAAAATACTATGATTCCGCGATTCGACTTCGCAACCCTGAAAAAAACTGATGGCGGGAGACTGCTGTATTGATTTAAATATACGTTTATCAGATTATCAGAGTATCGTGTAGTGATAATAGTTGATTACTCAGGTATCAAACATTTCAAGTAATTGCCCATCTCTAAACTAGCCCTTCTGCGAGTGGCGAGAACGCAAGAGAAATGGCGTAAATCGTAATGACATGCTGGAATTGTGTTTCATATAATATTAATTTGCACGCAAATTTGTCTGGGGATCGTGGTACTATGTGGATTTATCTTAAGAGGAATGATCTTGCCGGGCATCTATCCGTTCTTGGAGGAATAATATTCTCAGAAAGCTTTGGACGTGAAAATTTACTTAAGAATTAAGTACATATCGGCCAGCTTAGAAGCTCAGCGATGAGATTTTACCTCAATAAAAAAACACTCATTTATAAAACGGTCTTTTACATATACGATCCATTTATTTATTTTTGTTTTGTCTGGAATCTAAATACGCAGCTAATCAAATAGAGTCAGCACTAACAATGAGTAATAGATTTATATGTCATTATTTGACATTTAACAAATCTTCATTTGACAGTTACTATTTACACATATGACTATCAATGTACCAATAAACACTAAGAAAATCTAATGTCATTTAATATTGATGTTTTATATTTCACTTTATAAACGTTTAAAAAATATTACGTTTTGGTTGAGATGTAGTTATTTAAGAGAGGTTTTTGCTTTGTCGATTTTTCTAACGATTTTTTGTATTTATGCATTTTAATAATTTGTCTTAATTATAGATGTCTCTGTATATCGTGACTTTTACTTTTAAATTCTGCCAAATTTTGACAGAGAACGATTTGAATATTTCTGAATAAGTAAGTTTTCGAGTGTCAAATTCTTTTTAGGATTAGTCTCTCGTTTCACAGAAACTTACATCCACAATGTTTATTCTGTAAGTTTTCATGTGTGAAATAATGTATTTATTTACTTATTATAATTACTCTTAGACGAGAATGGGTAACGCCAGTAACTCGATTAAGCCAGACACCGTTAATGAACGTAATACGATCGTAAAGGGAAACTAACTCGACAAAGTTAGTTTAGTTTACTATGTTTCAGCTATGGTAAATCTTCTTTAGCATGCACGCCACGATGTAAAAGAAAACATCAGCGATAGACAGCACGAGTCGATGAAACAATATAGGTTTGATATAAAATCAATTTTGAAAACTTTGTTACTCCACTTGTTGTATTAAAAACTGCGACATGTGTTTCGCCTATTTAAGAAGCATCATCACTCTTATATACTGCTTTCCCATTTGAAAAATGTTTGGACCACGTTCTTTTGCTTTCTACAGTTTACCGCTGTGGTCTAGTTCAGTGCTCCCAACCAGGGGTCCGCAGGTTTTTTTCGGGGGCCGTGGCAGAACATGTTTTGTATTGAGGGAGGCCGGGAACTATTTTTTCAGATTTAGGAGGCCGTGGTATGATTTTTTTTGGGAAGCACTGGTCTAGTTGGTTAGAGCTTGCGCTATCGATCAGGTGGGTCTGTGTTCGATTCCCGGTAAGGTCAATGTCATATTGGATTTTTTCAATTTTAATTTGAGATCTAAGACATGGGTGTTTGTGAAGTTAATTCTCCTTGAGTTAATCTCATGTGACTTACAAAAATTCTCATCGAGTATATCTCGTATGACATTTCAACTTCGTTAATATTTGACGCATTGGCGTAAGCTGTAATGTCAAATATTTTTTTTAAGTATTTTATTTCTTTAATAAAAAATATTTACATACATAAATGAATATGATTGTATTGCAAGATGATAAAACTTGAAATATGGTAAGTAAATTTTGGTTCATACAAATTGAATTGAAATTGAAATTTAATTTTATAACTAAATTCTTCTATTAAAAATAAAATGTTTATTAAAATATTTAGCCTTCGTTTCATAATGTAAAATAAGATCCAGTATGAGTATTCTGAAAATAATTCTGATAATTTGAAATGGCATTGTGTTTTTTAATATAATTTTGTTATCTACGCAAAATCTCAAAGGCTACGTCATTTGGTCAGGCAGGTAAGGATAATTTTCAATAAGGCTCTCATTAAAGTCAGTGAAGCGGTAAAGCCTCGCCAGTTATTCAAGGGTCTCTATTCGTGCCACGGATCCCACCCCAACACTCCTTCCACTCCATCGGGGTGCTTTTCTGGTCTTATCGGGATTTTTGAAAGGTTTTCATTACTACAATGAAGTGATATCGAAAATTTATTTAAATTCATTGAAATTAGTCCACATTTTTGTTGTTTAAGTATAACAACCTTAGGTTCACTTTAAATAAAATTATTGAGTTGGAATTATTGTTAATAGACTCCGGCATGTTTAAAACAAAATAAAAAATATTGAAGATATTTCTCTCACTTATGGTGACAAGGGCAAAACTACAAAACGTATTTATTTATTAATGTGAAAAACTATCAAAATAGTACTAGTAGAGATATAAAGGTAAGGCTAAGGGAAAACAAGAGATTATCTAATTGTTTTCGCTACTCTCCGATTTCATGATCGGAGGGAATTCAAGTCATCACATACATCTATGCCTTCGAACAGAAATCCATAAACCTATTAAAAATCACTTTATAAAGTTGTCTGTACTGGAATTTGAGCCCGTAGAGTCCGTAGCCGAATACATTGACTTTGACCAATGGCCTTACGAATACGGACTGTAAATGTTCAATAATTGAAAATGATTACCTAAACTATTTTCAGAAACAGTCAATCGATTGAAAGGCAATATATTAAGAAAACACAATAATCATTTGTACTTATTTCAACATTTATTTACCAAGATCAGGAGCGGTTACGCTCATAACTAGCATTATCAACTGATAAAAAATAGAATTTAACAGTGTTATTTATACAAAACAAATTGAAATAGAAAAGTGTAAAATTGTTTTTTACACTTTTATACAATAATATGTATACTATCAGATCATCTTTTGTCAGCTTAGTATGCAGTGGCAACACTCTGAACTATTGTGGTTTGAAAACATATTATTAATTTTTTTTTTTTTAAATTAGTCTGAGTTGTAAGATTTTTCCAATTTCAACTTCAGAGTCTTGGAAAATATTACGATTATAGGATAGTTACAAATTAATTTTCTTTTATTTTTACCGTTGTAAGTAGACAAAATCTTAAGTTTTTACTGTCGATGTATTCAGTAGTAACTTTGTGGAAGATCATTTTTAATATAAAATTAATTTGATAACTTTTTTGTGTTACAAATTGTGACACAACTTGTGGAGTAACAAAATTATCAAATTAATTTTATATTTCCTACTTATTGATTACAAATTATTGATAACCATGCGAATACATTAAAAACGTATTGATTCTTTTTTGTCATACCAGGTTTTGCAGTTGGCATAATCCACTAAAATATATCGTTCCGGTGTGTAAATCTTTGGTGGGAATCTGCGAAGGTTGCCGTAGAAGAACATGAATGATTTAAAATACTCAGTCCATCAAATTCGTCAGACACCTGACGACTTTCAGAGTCGTCTATATCCCTCTCAGGTTGATAGATACCTGTAAACATTCACGCTTCAGTAAACAAGCTATTAACGTGATTCAAGGCACATTTCTCCACTGGAATTGTGTGTTTATGTTTGTAGTGTGATGGTACATAGCTTAATACAGTGATAGCGAACGTAGTTATAATCTTAAAGTAAAATTTCGCTGGCGTAGTAAAAAACTGAATAACCGGAGAAAAATAATTTAAACATATTGAACAAATATTAGTCTATTCATCATATTGATTGGTGAAGTCTAGTAGAATTATTCTAGTAATTAGAATGTTCTGACGGTGTACAGATAGGAAAGTTGATCAGAAATATTTGAAAAAATCAATTCGGAGTCGGAGTCGTCGTTTTTTATCCGACTCCACAGCCTTGCAAAAAAATCAGAAACGCTGAGAAGTTAATTTGCTTTATGATATATTCATGGAAATCACGACGCCTATAAGCGAATCCAGACAAAATATAAGAGAATAACAAAGTTCATCAGTAAGATAAGCAAAAAAATATGGTTTTTAGATAATTGAACATCAATTTTTAAGCTTTACATTTTTTTTAAAAAATATTTTAAAAACAGTGTAATATACTTTTCATTTTATCTCAGTATTGCTTTGAGTTAATGATAATGTACTCCTAATGGAGCATCTCAACAGAAACAGTTTTTGCAAGAACTTATTGCTATTTCGTTGCTTACTCTCCAATTTTTCGGAGAAAGTAAAAGAAAAAGCTAAAGAATAACTTAATACTTTCGCATTGTGTCGTTTTTAAGATTGGGTGGGTATTAAGCGAATATATTAACATTACAGACAATCATTCCCCATGACGTAAATTCGAACATAAATATTGTTTTCTTTTTAAACGCGTGTTGGTAAAAGGATTTGAGCCAATGGTAACCATAGCCGAAGGGAAATGTCGTCGACCACTTAGCATAAAACTAAAAACAAACCAACTATTTATTATAAAGTGTTGTAAAAATATTATAGTTTTTTGTTGCGGTAACCTTCAGCTGCTCGTCACTGCCTTAACCTATTTATTCAGGTGTGATGTATAAATTTATATCCATTTCCAGAAGCTGTCTAAAAACATTCCGCGTTTTGAATGATTTGTATAAATTGAGTTGTTGAGAGGAAAAGTGGCGTTCTGATAAAGTGATATGAACAGAGTTTTGAAGATATGCGTATATATATATCATTATATTGATCTAAATTTGGATATCCTGAATATGAAAACAAATTTCCATAAATATTATAATTCAAAAACAATGTTAGTGTTTATTAATCTGTTCGTTGAATAAATAGTAATATTGCTTAACTACAGTTTAAAATAATACATTACATCAAATGATTCGTCATTCACAAATTTAATAATGATAAATAATTATTTTACATATAATATAAAAAAAATAAAATTAAGTAGAAAGCTTAAACCTCGAAAGGGTCACACAAAATCTTTGATTAGGTCACAAGTGGCCCGCTGATCACGAGTTCAACATGCATTGGGAGCGGACATGGATAAAAAATAAATAAAAATAAGAAGCATAATATGCTCTTATACATACTATGTATATGCTACATATTATGTATATGGTTCTTTGTTGTGTATATCGTAGATGCTACAATCTTCCATAAGCTATTAAATTTAATTATATATGTCATGTCGATAAAAATCTAAAAGCTCTTTGAAAAAGAGTACACACAACTCATAGAAATGGAAACCAATCTCAGGGAATTACGTTCATCCGCGGATAAAAAATACTCACAAATTGCTTTCAAAAAAATCCGAATCCCAACACTGGCACTGTGGTCTTCCCCGGCTGCGTCGTAGCAATTTTATTATTCATAAGTTTGGCGGGTCACGAAAAATATCGCGGGGCTTACCGGCCGGGCAGATTAGGGAGGCTGTGACGCTAGGTCAATCCTTCTCCGACACCCCTGAGCCGAGGGGATTTCCCACACAGCACGTATTTCAAATACGCAGCGAAAATTAAACCAGTATTCTGCAGTCAGACATGTTGAAAAAGCGCGCGATTAACATAATTGCATGTCAAGTGAGGGGCTGTTTTGTTAAAAGATATTATACCAACGTAAATCAGTAGTTTGGATTAAAGCGTGGCCGATTTTTCAATGCCAAATGTTGACATGATATGTAGGGCATCCAATCCCGGGATCCCGTTCAATTTTCTGATCCCGAAATTGAGAAATTTTGAGGAAATTCTCGAAATTTACACGATATTGGCAAATCGGATATTTCAAATTCCTCGGAGAGTTAAAAAAACAAAAAAAAACGAGTTTCCGTGAGATTCCGGGAAAAAGTTAAGCAAATTAAGGATTTCAAATTCCTCGGTGAGAAAATATCAATCCCGGGATCGGAAAAAGGCTCCGTGATTGGATACCCTAATGATATGGTCACAGTTCTGGTCAAAAACTTTAACGCGACATTTCATGTTTTAAATTATTTATGATTTTCTAAAACTAGGGCATCCGATCCTGGACCCTTTTTGTGATCAAGGGATTGAATATTCAACTTATAATTGTGACGTTAGTGACAAAATCTGTGAGAATGTACATAATTTGAACGATTCAAATTTATAATTGTGTATAAATTGGGACTCGGGATTGAGAAAATTTTTGCTCGGCGATTTTGAAATCTCGGTTTTTTTTAAATATGCAGATTTCTCAAAATTATCAGCGTGAAAGTTTTTTTATAGCTCTTCCAATAATTGTCGAATCTAAAATCCCAGGAATGTACGGATTTCCCAAGATGATCAGCGTGATAAGTTTATTTTTCTCATTCCCGATAGCCCTAGGATTCGGGATCACAGTATTACAAAGGACCTTAGAATTGGAAATTTATGAGCTATGCACTCGTTACTAATACTACTAAGTCAAGATTTTCGTATGTGCCATTCTAATTTGTGAATTGCAGCGCTGTCTATTACAATTACACGAAACTAATGAATTGGTCGTACTAATTGGAATAGGTAGTTCGCAGTGAGAATAGACGATAGCCTAGCACAGTCACAATTATATGACGATTGGTGTCCATCAGTAGAGGTTGGCAATAATAGAAACTCCTCAAGCACAATGACTAGTGACGTGAATTTACTGCTGGCATCTCAGCTTATTTTCTACAAGCACGTATCTTAAATTTTGTCAGTTTTGAGTTTTTTGATGCTATGAATTTCAATACATACCTATTCCTTTATCTAGCATACCAAAAATATAATTATTTCATGCTTTGTTTAACCTAATACAAAAACGTTTATAAAGAAAAATAATATGGTCACGTCCTATGTCGAGCATGAAAGAGAGAATGACCATATATGGAAACGTCTTTGATTCATTTCTTAGCTCAAATATATTGAAGATAAAATCATTCCAGTGGTGTTTTATAACGATATAAAGCGATAGTGATAGAATAAAGTACATTTATGTGTCTCCTGAAAACGTGTCCTTTTTGAGATACGAGGTTGTAGAAAATTACCGAATAATTGTCCGTTAATTCATTTTTAGCTCTATTTGTTGACAAATCGGCCTAAATGCATCCTTATTTTTACATTGTAACTAAATCTATGTAACATAACATATTGATGCTATAAATTTTTCATTTGTTGTTAACTCAGAACCATCAAACTAGAAAAATACCGGCGATGAAAATTTGTATCTAAGAAAAGTTTTTCTACAAGAATTGCTTGATATTGAGTTGCTCGACCTTTCTTTTTTGAAGAGATAAGGATAGAATAAAAGGACTAAGACAAGAATAGTGATTGATTTATCGTTCTCGCTACGCCCTGCTATCAGGAATCAGATTGATGTGAAGAAATTCAAGACAACACAGACATCCATTCCCGTACAAATTTAAATGTCCATACTGGGATTTGAGCATGTGAGTACCGTAACGGTAGCCAACGACGCTGACCACTTGACCACGAACCCGACAATATGTAATTACTTCCATAAGAAATATAAAATGAGGAGCTAACATTCAAAAAGTGTTTTGTCACACAAATACAAAGCTTGGAAAATGATGATTTAAGTGTTGCAAAAGTGACGGTTCGTATGAATGTGTCAACTTTATTATTTAATTTTAATATGAAAAAAAACGTTTTTGAACACTAATTTGGATTTCTATTCATAGGTTTTATTATGGGCTATCAGAATTGATATAAAACGCCATTTTTTAAAATTTGTGACAAAACACTTTTTGAATGTTTGCTCCTCAAATATTGCTTTAGTCCAGTGGCTTCCAACCTATATGTTACTGCGCCTCCCTTTGAAGAAAAAAAGATTATCGCGCCTCCCCATCCTATATTTCATATAGTAATAAAGACACGTTTTAAAGGGGAAATAAATATTTTGGACTTTTCGCGCCTCCCTTTGCAATAGCTCACGCCTCCCCAGGGAGGCGCGCCTCCCAGTTTGGAAATCGCTGCTTTAGTCTATTCCGGTATCTCGGGACCGTCGACAGTACAATAACTACAATTCATTGCTATCGTTACTTTATTATTGTGACTGTTAGCTATATCACTGTGTTCAATTATTCTTTATTATAAATTAAAATAATTATGTATATCGCAATTGAAAAATGCTCCAAAGTTTAATATTTTTATTTACCTGTTTTCGAGCTTAATTAAAAAACAACTTATTTCAAATCTTTTAGTGTGTGTACCGAAAACCATAAATATTATTTACCAACTTTTTAAAATACCGAAAAAATGTACTACATACAGGTAATAAAGATTATATAAGTAAAATCATGTAATAGTATTTTTACCTTGAATAAAACTGAAGTATTTATTTAAAGATTTATCATAAAACTGCAATACCATGAATATTTTTTCAAATAATAAAACACTCTTTTGTGCTAATTTCACATTTATTTTATACGGTCAGGATCATGCTTGTTTATCTAATTAAAATGTTGAAAACCTTTTAATTATATTCAATCAAGTGTGGTTTATTAATATTTTGCACATTTAGCTGTAAATTCTTTTATATTTTTATTATCAATCGTTGGTTACGTATGACATTAAGAGGATATAGTACCTTTACGCCTGAAAACAGAGTAAATCGATCGTTTGCCATCGACGAAATCTCGTGAACCGTTCACTTAAAAAATTTTTTTTTTCAATAATTACATTTTCCAAACGCTTTTTTACACTATTGCATTTTTTTTTTTATGAAAATAGTAAAAATGTCAAGATTACACGGTAAAACATTGACTTGGATTTTTTTCAACTACTTTACGCGAAGATCGTTTTAAGGTTTATTATAAGATACCGAAGTTTGAAGTCTTAGAAAGAAATACAGATAAAGATTGGTTTAAGAAAGTGATTTGAGCAGAATTTCTAATTTATCGAATATAATGATTATACAGCCATTTGAAATGTACCATTTTTCCCACTTTTTCTGACTGATTTTTAAAGCATAATTGTATCATATATACTTCTAAAAAAAATTGAAATAAAAAACCATTTTATTGTTTACATTTAAAAGCAAAAAAAAAAATAAATAATGATAATACCAATAAATGGTAACCATTTTTCGGAGATGCCTTTTCTTACCTACAATGCATCAGTTTGAGCTTCAGTCTGAGATCGTACGTGGTGTGGAGTGGACGTATCAAATGTTTTATTAAAAAATATTAAATCACTGGTCAACGAATATTAGAGGTAATCAAAGCAATGTTTTTTTATTCTGCCAAAAAAACGCGTTGGGGTTAGGGTTGCCCAAAGCGCTGACAAATAATATTATTATTTATAATACAATAATGTATTTTTCAATAGCGACGCTTTTAAAGACCAGTATTACTTTAGCTCATGGATGTTCAACTGGTAGATCGCGATCGACCGGTCGACTCCAAAGCATAATTTGTTTGATCCCGAAAGCTTCCGTGAATTTGGAAAAAATATACAATTTAAATATAAAATATACAAAAATTGAATTATTTGTAAGCATATACCTATCTAATTGTATGTATTTCGCATTTAAAATAAACATTTCTAAGATTGAAGAAGGGAAAACCCCTACTAAATAAAAATTGTTACAAGAATCATGGTAGAAGTCGATCGCGAGAAAACTTAAGATTGAAAAGTCGATCTTAAGAAAAAAAAAAAGGTTGGACACCCTTGCTTTAATTTAATGCAGCGATTTCCAACCTTGGAAGCGTGGACTATTGTAAAAAGAAGCGCGAACAGTCCAAAATATTTATTTAACGTGTCTTTGTTACTATATGAAAATAAAGGATGGGGAGGCGCGAAGATATTTTTTTTCAAATGGAAGCGCATTAACACAAAAGTTGAAAACTACTGGCTTAATGGATAAGTATTTTAAAATAATTATTTGGTAATGCTTTTAAACAGAGATTCTATCTATAGATATTTGTATCTAATAGTAATAATAGATGAATAAAAGCATTTTTACATTAGTATTTATGAATCATTTCTATGTTTCAAAAGTTTTATGCCGCTTACAGATGGGGAAGATTTTCGCTAAAAAAACAAAGTCGTTTAAACGTAAAAAAAAAACATTATTATTAGAAACAAAAAAATATTGGAAAAGATGTTAATATGGCACAACCCTGCATGTCATCGAACATGCAAATTGCCAGTAAAGAAAGTTCTCAAACATTATATAAAGAAATACAAATATATCTATGCATTCAATATAAATTATTTGAATGACTACTTTTGATCTGGTCTAATATTCATTTAGTTTCTTCCTTATTGAGTTAGACTATAGAATATTGAAGTAAATCTATTTGCATTCAGTAAAATATACACCCAATACTTTTTTTACTCGATTATTTTGGATAAACCGTTACGTTTTTTCATACATTTTTGGTACTTTTTTTACACGGATTTGAAACCGATTTATCAAATTATATGAAATGAGCTTTTTTTACGCGCCACTTTCTGGAACCAATGTGTCGACCTGAGATTTTGGATCTTAGATTCAAAAGGTCAGTAGAAATATATAATAGAATCCGCAATACATTTTAGATGCTATTAATAAAAAATGTAAAGAAGTCACTGTGCGACATGTTCAATCGATTTGTTAAGAACGATTACTTAACATACAATGATTTAAAAATATTGAAGTTTTTTGTCTCACACGATAAGACATAGTTAAGATAATTTTCGGATTAAATTCATGGTCAACTATAGCGCGAACCAGAAATAACTATCAATTGCAGCTTATAATTCTTTTAGAACTCAATACTTTTCTATTTTAATCTTGTGATGTCAATATTATTATGTTTTAAACTTTTTTATGCAACAAAATTATTTTTCAAAACTGTATTCATCAATATCATAACAAATCATATCAAATCAATATCATAAAAAATAGGTTATAAAAAATTAAAAATAAAAACTAATTCAATATATTAGAGAAAGTTTGAGAAATTTGTATTGTATGGTTTGTTTAGCGTCTCTTGTTACCTTTGGCAAAAGCCGTCTCATGATTTAATTTATTAGTACGATAGCTTACTGTTGCTTACATGTAGCAACACCTCATATGAAGCATTTTCAAGGAATATATAATTAACGTATAGTTTCAGTTACATATAATTGTTGCAACAGATATTTGGGGAAGTAAATTAGATTGTCAGTCTTTGCTATGAAGATAAATAAATACTTATTGATTTTCGTCGATATCTAATATTAATACAAATTGTTTTATATGAAAAACCTTTATAACTGTCTAAATACCCATTCGTGTGTTAGGTGGTATTGTTATTTTTGTAATGAAATAGAAAAATGTTTTGCTTGTTTTGATACTGTAAAAATACGTATTGTGGTGGTTACTTATTTAAGTCAGTGCAATATTTATGCTGTAGGTCAAATTTAAGTTTTGCATTCCTACTGAGTCGCCTTAATTGATATGTATAAAGAGTCGTATATCAATATTTTTTCTTACCAGTAAAAATACCTTTCATTATCATTGAAAATAAATGTGAAATTAAAACAAAAGAATGTTTTATTTTTTAATATAATGAATTCCAATCAAGTATCGACAGTGAACACCTTAAAAGTGACAAGTATTTTTATTTATATATTCCGTTTGATTCAATCTATTTTCGATTCGTTCTGATTTGCAACGTCATCGTAGAATTTTGTTTTTCATTTCTATAAATATCAACCGTTATTTATAAAATATTGTTTTGCTAAGTAAGGAAGTAGAACGTTTTGGGTTAAGTAGGTTGAAACGAAGCCTTCTTATAATGTCGATCGATAGGGTATAATAATCTAATCAAAAATACACCTTCTGAATGTTTCATTCACCTCGCCTCGTAGCGATCAAGGTCTGAAATTGCTCAAAAGAAAAGAGCGTCGATTGTTCGTGACCGCCGTGCCGTTTACTATGGCGAAGCTTTTATGAATGAAATTCGTCGCAACGCCCGATACGCTGTTGCCAACGTCGCTGCAATAAAAACGTACAATTAAAAAAAAAACAAAAAAGTTAAAAGTGACACAATTGATTTCGCTACAAAAGAACTTCCAGAAAATTTAATCAGAATACAACAAAATAGTATTTACTTTTTAAACATCTTATAGAGATAAATAATTTATTATTTTTAGTGTATTCAAATGGAGTTTTAGCAAGTTTATGATGATTCAATCAATAAATTGATCGTACACATTATGACTTTAAATATTTTGAATATATTTTCCATTGTCGCACTCTCATGTTAGTTGTTGCTAACCCGCTATCACCACGCAGTCGCTGTTTCACGACCACCTACCATAACTCATTAAAAATAAAAAATATAAATTTATTTATTTATTGGCCCGATACAGAGCAGCACATGACATATCGTTTAACCATACACTGTTGTGCTTAAAAAGAGATGTAGATAAAATGAAAAAAATGTGATTTGGTCAACCATTTAGTGTGTATCCGTATACGGAGAATCTGACGTAGTGGTTGAAGTAACTATATTCTGCGTTAAATCTGTTTGGTGGAATCAAGAATATCCCGTTCCTCATACGATGTTACAAATATATCGAATACCTTAAGTTGGTCTTGGCTTAGATCAGGTCAGCGTGCCTTATTGGGCCCGTATGAAAATGGACAACATCAAACAGCTCTGTTTGTTCGGCAGTGGTTTCAAGCAGTCCCACTGTATTGATATTCGTCTTGATGTTTGTGCAATCTGGCCTATCAAACAGCTTGGTCAGTCTAAATAGCTTACCGTTAAATTTGTGATTGATGATTATACAACAACAAACCCAGTGTCCAGGCGCAACACCTTGAGTCTCCACATCACGCTGGGAAGAAAATTCGCTCTCTGGTGGCTATAGATTACTTTTCTAACAATAATAATTTAAAAAAATTGCAGAAATGTTTCAAATCATAATAAAAAAAACATTTTCAGCGCTCCTTATTTCTTTACTCATGGCACGCAGTTGCTAAAGTATTTTTTTTAGTAGGTACGTCTATTATTGAGAAATGTATTCTGCTTTGCCAGGACTGTAAAGTCAGGTAAAAAAACGACTCCGACTCCAAAATGATTTTTTAAATCATTTACTTTTACCTTAAATATATGTATTCCATTAGTTAATTCTAGTTACTAAAATAATTCTAGTAGACTTTACTAATCAATATGATGAAGAGACTAAATTTTTAAAATTATTTTTCTCTGACTCCACCTCCAAATCCATTATTTATATCAATTTACTGTTGAATTATTAAATAATAATGCATGCTAGCAGAACTGTACCATTTTTACGATATTTTAAAATTTATGCGTCAATCAAGATATAATCAATAAATAAAATAACAATTTTTTCATAGTAGATACCTAAGCTAGTTTTTCTCAATATGTTAGTGAGTTGATTTAAGCTGATAATAATTTGTTTAACGTTGTTGATTTATAAATGTTATGTGTACAATGAAAAATATATGTATTATATCACGTTGGCAACACCAATGACGTTAGTCGCAGAGCCAAATATTACAAGCTTCCAGCTTTTGCCCCTAGATGGCAGTGGTGCGCATTACGACTGGACTATCGATCGCGCTCTCCCCCATAGAGTCTCCCATACTCCTTCGTTTTGCATTTGAACCCACCAAACTGCCACAGCACGTGGGTTAGCATCTTGTGAGTGAGTGAGCACTAAATTATTATAAACATTTAAATTACGCCACTGTGAGCAAATATTATATTTAAACAAAATAAAGTCCTACATTTTTAAAGAAAATCACGTTAACTGTACAAAAGTATGGTCATATACATACATATATGTATATTTAAAACTAAACCATCTATCTGAAGAGAAAAAAATGTAATGAAAATTCATTCGCCGAAATTGTTTTCGCCTTGAAAATGTCTTGCGATATAACTGTTTTTCCAGTTGAGTTTTCTATTCTAAAGATAGTTTTATAAAGTACTAAATTATCGACACAAATTAAAATTTAAAGTAAAATGTATTTTTTCTTATAAAATCACAAATTCAATAAGAATTTTAACAAAGCCATATCGAGAGGTGGGCGGGAATTTTTAGACATTTTTTGAGCGATTAATTAGCCACTAGTCCTGTCCTAGCCTTATCCTTATATCTCTACTACAATCTTTGAGTAACAAGCAGTTCTCGTAAAAAAGCTTCTTTTGAGATTCCTACATTAGGCGGCCATGTACTTTTATATTTTATTATATTAGTGATTTTTTTTTTTATTATTTATTTAAGGAATCAAAAGAAATTGATAAATATGATAAACATTATTTTGTTTAAATAAAATACTACTTTCCTATAAGAACAACGTAGCTATTTTTATATATATACTTATAAATCCATGTCCGCTCCCAATGTGGAGCATATATCCTCTTAATGTAGGACTCCTCGTTAGTCAGTTGCTCAAACTCTGTTATTTTCAAAGTGAGTATAGAAAGAAAAGGTAGGGGGGGGGGGTAGGACATGATTATTAGTGGTTACTAATCTCTCTCGGTACGCCCTGTGATATTAGGATTGAAAGTGTAGGATAAAATATATATATGCATATCAAAAACACCCATGCCTTCAAACAGAAGCCGGTGAATTGATTGAAATAAAAGCTGTTTGCACTAGGGCTCGAACACGGAAGATCCGCCACGGAAGAGAATGATGTTGATCACTAAGCTACGGACACGACGTCTATTAAATTTTTCCTTGTACAAGTTGGAGTCTTCCGATCATCACTAGGTGAAGCTGTCATAGCTGGCGTCAAGGCTTACAAATATTATAATGACGCATAATTTTTTATCCATCAATAATCTTTCTCTTATTAATTTATATCTATCAAAAAATAATAAGGGATTGATAAATTTCATATTCAACCAATGCGTAACGGTTGGCTTTTACGAAATATTTTGATGAATCACAATCAGGTGTGGGCTGGAGGGGGCTCGGAGGGGATCGCGCGAGCCCCTTGTTAAATTAATAAAAATTAGATAATTATTGTATTATGAAATATTAACGGTTGTTGCCTTTTGAAACTCTTCGTAAAAAATATATATTTTGGGTTTCAAGACCAATAAAAATTAAAGCACTCCATAAATTTTTGATTTAGCTCTACACCACTGGCGCTAACGTTATGGTGCCCGTATAGTTATAGATTGGTGAACAAAAAAAACCAAAACCGCGAATAACTGAAGTTAAGCGAGACCCTTGTTAAAATATTGACAGCCCATCGCTGATCACAATACTAATTTTCTGTAGGAACATACCAAGTTTATTAAAATAATGTTTTTTTAATATTATTTTTGTTATATTATATTTCAAAATGACGCTCAGCTGTTCTCGACCAGCAGTACTACGGTAGCGCGTGTACGAGGTTGAATTTAGACCCGCATGACGACCTAGGACCTAGGTCTTGTCTTGTATTAGTTTTCGGGCTTTGTCACGGCAAGATGATTTCTGTTTGATCTTCTGTTTTGGTAAAAGTTGGACAAAATTGAAGGGGTTATTGTAACGTGACACATAAGTTCACTATTCTATGCTATTTGTTACATGTTGCTGTCGAAGACAAGGGGTTTAAAGAATATGAAAATTAAGCAAAATTATAGAATATTATATACTACAGTATGATAATTAAGAAACCACTTTATATAAGACTTGATTATAATATAAAATTGTGGGATAAATGTTATAATATTATATATCTTTCCATTTACTAGGAATTAACAGAATACATAGGTAACAGGTTAGCCAATTTAAATATTTATATGTTTTCCGATTATTTTTGTTATTAATTAATTAAAACTATTAAGAGTCAACAAAGGCAAATATAACAGCAAAGAAAATTGTTAAGTCAGTTTGCTGTGGCAAAAAATATATTATATACGGTCATTTGGTCATTTTGTAGTTGTACGGTAAAGCATGTCGACTGTGGAAAGGAAAAAAGACGTTACCCACACTTATCAAATTTTACAGGAGGCGCTAAAAACGTGTTTTGATGATTTTGTGACATATGCAAATTATGAATTATATACAACCTTGAAGTGCACGGATACTTCTAAACAGGTGTTTAATTGACATAACCTAATATTAAAGAAATTGTCTCGGAAAACTTTATTTCAGTGTTTTTTCTTGGTTTAAATTTTTTACAAGGTCATCTTTTTCAAACTTATAAGCTAAATTCAGATACTTATTCGGCATTTTCAGCTTCCATTCTTTTGATAGAATGTGTGTCAAGTTGTATACATTGTGATTATCGAAAAAAGCTGTTTTGGAAAATTGAGGGTTAAGTCCTTTTTCCTTTCCACAGTCGATGTATAAGAAAACTAGTTAGAATTTAAAATTGTAGTAAGTCCCCGACTTACGCAATTTCGAGTTACTTGAATTCCTACTTTTGCTAAGAGATTAAAAAAAAAGTTTTTTATATGAAGCTGTATTTTTAAAATAAAATATATATTATATGCATCCATTTAAAATAAAATATATATTATATGTGTCCATTGTTCGACCAATTGATCAAGGTCAGTGGAGGGGAACCTGCGGCCTTTTGACTAGATCAAAATATTCACTTTAATCAAAAAATTATACGCAAGCGTTTGGAAAAAAAGTGTAATCAACCCATTTTATGTTCGACGGTCGAAAAAAAGGGGAGGGATGTCAACGTTTTTTTACTGCGGTCTTATGTTAAAGCAGATAAATGAATGTGGCATTTAAAAATTAAAAAGGTTACCCACCCCTGATATAGGTGTTATAGATACATGTAAAAAATATTTCCCACCCACGAAATGTATTTAAGCATAATTCTGGAAAGAGTAGGATATTCGAGTAGGATACTCGAAGGGGCTCGCGCGAGCCCCTTGTTAATTTAAGAGAAAACGATATTCTCTTATACAATTAGTATATAACTGCAATTTGACTCATATATTATCTACAACAGCTTCAGTATACACAGTAGTAGTACATGTTTAGCCATTTACATTATTCAGTTTATTGTAAATCGCAAACTGTTACATATTATAAGTGTATAACGTAACAATCGATTGCTTATTTAAGTATTGCATATAATTTCATAGAAGTGATAAAAAAATTCACTCCTCTCCCAGAACACCGATAATTGCTTTGAGATTAAGCGAGCCCCTTGTTAACGTATTGGCAGCACACCGCTGAGTACATGCCATTACAGCTGACGCCAATTCGCCAAGCACTTTACAAATATATAAAAACAGTTCATAGTACATCAAAATCAACATACAAAATCAAAAAATAAAAAAGGAAAATATTACAGTTTACAAATACTATCACTAAAAATGTCCACTTCTCTAGGCAATGAGTTGATCAGTTGAATGGTTATTGGAACTGGCGACTCATATGTCCTATGCGAGCAACTTGTTTTTAGAAACAAAAGTTTTTGGTTATAGTTTCGCCCACGTAAAAATAAATTGGAAGCATGTAAGTTAAGAGTCAAGAGAATTTCAGGATGATTACCTTGGCCACTAAGAAGAAGGAATAATGCTTCAAACATGGAAACGGTATTCGAGCTTCAAGATAGAACTAGTGTAAATAATGGTTTTCACTAACCTTCATTTTTAAGGTTGAGTGAGCAGAAATTTAGACATCAATGATTTCTTGCATAAATTACTGATTCGATCAAAAAATCAATTTATTTATCCATCTACCCGTACTGAGATTCTAGCCCGAGAATACTGCATTCAAAGCCCATAACGAAAACCACTTTACTTCAGGCTACGGCTTCCAATTAACCGGACTTTTCAACTAACCGGTTTTCGGTTTTTTTCTGGAAATAAAACCGGTTAACCAGTTTAAACCGAAATATAACGTATTTTGATTAGGTAGGTATTCAAAAAATTTTTTTTTTTGTAGATTTTTTTTAAATATTTGTCATAAATGCTCCAATTTTAATGGAAAATCGATATTTATCTTATAGATAGAATACAGAAGGCATAATATATATATATATATATATATATATATATAAATACAGCAATGACAATCAAATGTGGAAAAATATTTTATGGTAAAATGTCAAATAAAAAAAATAGAGTTTGATAATAAAACTCATAATTGAGAATAACAAGCACTACAATAATTATATTTATATACTATAAAAAATATTAAATTATTTGAAAAAGTCATTTCTGTTCACAACATGAACAACTTTGATGCAAGTAGATTTTCTATAAAATTCATATCGACTGTGGAAAGGAAAAAGGACGTAAAACACACATATCAAATTTTACAGGAGGCGCTAAAAACGCGTTTTGATGATTTTGTGACATATGCAAATTATGAATTATACACAACCCTGAAGTGCACGGAGACTTCTAAACTGGTGTTTAATCTACATAATCTAATATTAATCAAAGAAATTGTCTAGGAAAAACCTTTATTTCAGTATTTTTTCTTGGTTTAAGTTTTTTACAAGGTCATTTTTTCAAACCTAAAAGCTAAATTTAGATACTAATTCGGCATTTTCAATTTGCATCCTTTTGATAGAACGTGTATCAAGTTTGATGCATTGTGATTATCGAAAAAAACCTGTTTTGAAGAAACTGTGGGTTAAGTCCTTTTTCCTTTCCACAGTCGATATGCATGTTATGTAAATTGTTTCCGCTTATACGCAGTAAATTCATTGTAAAGAATATTTCTTTTTGAAAAAAAATGAAAAATAAGAAAAGAGTATTTTTGATAAAACGCGGTTAACCGAGTGAAATAAACCGGTTTTCGGTTTTTTTTAAAACATGCGATAAACCGGTTTCGGTTTAAGCCGGTTTGGAAGCCCTACTTCAGGCAGTATCAAGGATGCAAAAGCTATTTTTACTTTTACATTATACTGTATGTAACAAAAGAAAAACATCAAATTGCCATTTAAATCTCATTGCGAGTAACAACGTTAGTACGTTAGCAATATCAACGTATGTAATGTACGATAACACAGGCAAAAAATCCCTATAGTGGGAAAATAATGTGGGCTGTAAGCTGACGACAACGCTAAATGATAGAAATATTACCTTGGGAGCATAATAACGTAACGAAATATTATTATTATACCGAAACGATTTTCCTATATATGTATATATTAACCTATTATGTTTATACAGCGTCCCTTAGAAATAATTCATTACATTCGCTGGTAAAACACACACAGAGGCTCAACGTAATTGGCATAATAAAAGATACAACGATGTTCCCTCAAGTTACATATATAATAATATGTAATATGTTAAGGTAAACGTGAATAATTGAGGAATTAGGGGAAATAATTAGCTGCGCATGTTAAGACATACATACATTAACTGATTTTTACACAGTTTTACACAGAATAGAACAACTTCTATATTTTTACATAAATATACACTAGCACACGGGTTCCCAACCTGGGGGGTCGCCAACTTTTTTCGATTTTGAAATAGAGGATTTCAAATTCCCCGGTGAGCTAAAAAAGAAAAAAAAAGAGTTTCGGGCACAATCCGGGGAAAAAGTATAGCAAATCGAGGATTTCAAATTCCTCGGGGGGTCGCCTAGTCACATGGCTTTTATAAAAAGGAGTCGTCACCCGAAAAAGGTTGGGAACCTATGCTCTAGCATGATTTTCAGAATCAAAGAACACAAACGGATAATGGATTTCTTAATTAAAATAAATTAAAATTAAGACAGTAATAAAGGGCTTTAACAGATATTTATTCGTTAGACGTGTCAAACATTTCTAGCCACGAAAGCGATTTATGTCTAGTCCAACATAAAAGTCACCGTATATCATCAATTAGCGATGAATCTGATTTTATTTTTAATTGTAAATTTGTGGAACTTTTTTTAGCGAACAAATGCATTTGAATTATGAACAATTTATTGTAATTTATTAACAATTAATTTGTGTCATTATTTTAACATTTTACATTTCATTAGTTGATATCGTTCGCGACGATCAAAACCACTCATGATATTGATGTATTGTGTAAAATTACTATAAAGTAGAATGTTTTATGACTGTAAGATTTTTCATAAAGCTACATGTATATTCAATATTTGAAATGCTGTCTTAATAAGCGTTCACCAATTTAACATACAATGCTTTATCTATATAGTATATTTATTCATCTTTGCAAACAGTGGAAGCTTAAACTACTTTCAACCGGTTCTCTTGAAAGACTTTACTTGTCAATTAGTTGATCAATTTTCTAAATTAAACACTACTATCGTGAAAAATCTCACGACTAGTACATTCTGAAAAATCAGCAATTATACAATTTTACGGCAACTTTTGCA
The DNA here is from genome assembly GCA_030503985.1 of Himalopsyche tibetana. Classification (NCBI taxonomy): domain Eukaryota; kingdom Metazoa; phylum Arthropoda; class Insecta; order Trichoptera; family Rhyacophilidae; genus Himalopsyche; species Himalopsyche tibetana. The sequence continues at coordinate 16,503,993 of JAPJYX010000015.1, read as the reverse complement.
TTCACATTACGTAGCTTCCTTTCGAGCACTAGTTCAAAGCAGCTAATTGTCAGATTTAAGCTAGTTAAAATTCCACCGAGATTAATTTGCCTTTAAAAGTTGATTTTCGCATTCAGACAATTTTATTCATATATGATTATGTTCTCAGAAACGTGAGAAAATCTTATCTTATTACAAATTGGTTTAAATTTCCTTTGACGTCTTATGTTTAAGTAATAATTATCGTTTTATAATAACAAACTACTCAAGTATTTACTCACACAATATTCTTACATCTATCGACTAAAAATATGAAATACTATATTTTTAAACACAACTTATTGGTTACAACACAATTCCCATACACAAAGAATACATAAGCGCATAACGAATTTTATAATAACAAGAAATTCAACAACACATTACAATATTTTATTAAACAAAAGATTCAGTACATCCTAACCCATTAAACGTGTCAAAAAAAAATCCAGTCTTTCATTTAAATCTCCGTATATTGTCAAGTAGCCATGAATAGTATTTATTTTTATTAATTAAAATACATATTATGACATAATTTTGTATAATCTAATCGTAAACATTCATTTGTTTTTTTTTTAATCGAAAGAATTAATACTAAACGTCAAACATTCATTTGTTCTTCAATTGAACATTTTTGAAAAAAACTATTTAAAAAATGATTATTTAATAACAGCCAACGAATCAGCTCACAGCCAATCACAATACAATTACACGACGTTGCGTTTTTTAAATCTGATATGTTAACCACTTGAATACCAAGCGGACACAGCTGGTGTCCGGAACATGTGCAAGCGAACACGGATGTCCAAGACATTTAAAAAATGAAATACCTGGTATTCTAACAGAATATAAGCTATATGTTGATAAATAAGTGTAGTGCCATATGTATTGAGTCAATATAGGTTTTTAAATTATCGAATTCGAGTGAATATTAGTCAAAATAGTTTTTTCTCAAAAACACGCAGTATCTCTGGGATGATTTATTTGCGCGGTATTCAAACGGTTAATATTTTCACGAAATCGGAATGTTACATTAAAAAATATATAATAACTCACCGCATCTGCAAAGAAAAAAAATATTATGATGTAATTCGTTCTAGAATTCCTTAACAAGTATATCGATTTTATCGTGGACACACATTGTAATTCTTCCCGTATTTTAACATGTTTTTAGACTACATACAATATAAGATTAACCTTTAGAGGAGTATGGACGTACATGTCCGTCGGCGCCATTTTTCTGTAAATGAGTATGGAAGTACTTTAAACTCAACACATGAGTGTCTGTCTGTAAGCATATATATGCTCTAAGTATGAATTACTTATATTCATTGAGAAATAGTCACAAAATTGTCATGTTAAGAAAAGGCAGTAAATTAAAGTAAGGTCTGTATAGATCTATTCACTCCTCTAAAGGTTAAACAATAAAGCAGTTTTTTTGATTCGTACTAATATTTGAAAAATAAAAATGCAATATCTTTTATAGTGTGTATTATTTGTGTGTTTAAAATATTTTTCAAGCTTAGTGCAAATGCAATTTTCTGCGTCTGTGTATATACGAGTGAAGCATTTGATGCAGTGGGGGATAGGGGAACCCCACTTGGTGGCCGTAGGCGCAATTTATCGATTTTGTTTTTGGCAGATGATGCTCTGTGCTCTTATTCCATACAAGCAGGCTTTTGTTGTTTCCACGTACTGTCTCATAATACACATTGGTCGTGAAAGTTCTTGGCTAGATTATTTTTCAACGAACAGTATGCTATGATCAAAGAAAAAGAACTATGTTGATTACAAAATGTTATTAATAATAGATAAATATTAAAATATGACAATTAATAATTTGTATACTACCATTTTATAATAATATGAATATGAATGAATTCGCTCAATACGTCATATGTTTCCACCAATAATTTTCAGTTAAGAACATAGTCTCTCAACCTTTTTGAATCAGTGGTCCCTTTTGAGTCTTTTTTTCATATTTTTACGTGGCCCCCACATATTAAATTTTCAAAATTTGGGATCTTGGTGACTGGGAAAAATTAAAAGATTCCAAAATATTTTTCAACACGATCACTTTATTTTTTTATTTAACTCGATGACTCGATTGAAAGTTAGGAATTGACAGATTGTTGAATTATTAAAAAAATGTGAGAGCTTTTTTTTACCTCGCTGGCTCATTTTTATTTACATAGAGACGTGGTCCCCTAAGACCGGGTTGAGAAACTGGCTTAGAGTGTAGACTGTTGATCAATTGATTAGCAAGCGCTTCTCACAGGATCTTTCATTGTGATAAACTCCAATATGAGTCTATATGACCCACATTGAGAGCGGACATGGTTAATTAGATAATAGTGCTGCATAAAAAAAAATATGGAAAATTTCAGTGTTGTGGAAGATTATAACAATGATATGTACTAAAAATAAACAATTTGTGCGTTTCACGTAATTTTTCACAGTATCCAAGAGTATTTTTTTAATCCATGTTCGCTCCCAATATGGGGTATACGACTTCTCAATGAAGATGTCTCAACTCAAGTATTTTCTACGAGAACTGCTAGTTATTTAGTTGTTCGACATTTCTTTTTCGAAGAGTGTAGGGATAGAAGGATATCTAAGATATGATTAGTGGTTGACTTACAGCTTTCACTTTGCCCTGTTACTTTTCGATTGAAAGGGATTTTTTAGACAAAACAAACATATATGCCTTCAAACAGAAATCTATAAATCGAATTCAAAAGTACTTGTCGAACTCGAGAGACTTGTCACGGAAGCCAGCAACGATGTACATCTACAATTTATTTGTTAATATATAATATTTTTGATAGATAGATTATTTTACTGCAATAAATAAATGGTCATTTAAATTCAGTTAAAAAACATGGTGCTGAGAAGTTCAACGACCTACAAGCAACCATGAACAACGGTCCACAATACTTGAACCTTCAATTGTTGACTAATCCCACAATGGGAAAAAAGGTTATGGGGTTTAAAGGTATTCGTCAGTCTTATAGGGTTGCGTCAGTCATTACGAGCGACGTCACTTCCTTCGGTTGGCCTCAAAAGATCAACTTGGAGATTGCTCACAGTGCCTGCATCTGACGATGGCGGCAGTATGACCATACGATTCATTTATCTCGGTACAATATAGTGCCGGCGGGCACTTTACAGGAATAAACATGGTGTCCTGGAATTGTTCCAATTGCGACAGCATTCTATTCTAGAAAAAATACCTCCATAACCAAAAATCTGAATCTTTAGATTTGTAATGAAAAAACACACACGGTCTAACAAAATATCGTGTTATTAAAAAAAAACTTAATGTAACTATTGACGTATTTAATTTTTCTAACGTTTGCTATTTTTTAAAAAAAATAAATAGTTGCTTAATTAAGATACGATTTATTGAAAAAAATAGGAGGTCCTTGTTTAAGCACGCCACTGGCTCCCTGTTATTTTTTTACAAATAAATAATTTGTTAAAATATGATGGTATGGAATATTTATCACAACTGAGATGTTTTGAAAATTCTTTTAAGCTAGATTTTATGAATTAAACGAATTTTTGTGTATAAGCAATTCAATATTTTTTCTTAATTATAAGTGTCTCTGTAGACAGTGACTAATTAAAATAAAACAAAAAAGATAACAGTGACACAATACTTAAGATCAGCGGTGTCCAACCTTTATGTTGCTACGCCTCCTTTTGAAGAAAAAAATATCTTCGCGCCTCCCCATCCTTTATTTCTTATAGTAATAAAGAGCCGCCTGTGTGGTCGAGTGGTCAACGTTGTTGGCTTCGGCTACGGAGGGCCCGGGTTCAAATCCCGGTACGGACATTTTTTATAAATTGATTTTTCAATCGATTTATGAATTTCTGTTCATTTGTATGTGATGTCTTGAATTCCCCCCTTTCACCCATCCTATCCTACGAACGGGGCGTATCGAGAGCGATTAGTCTACCACTAATCCTGTCCTAGCCCCTATCCTTCTACCCCTACTCTCTTTGGAAAAAGAGAGGTTGAGCAACTGAGTAACAAGCAGTTCTCGTAGAAACACTTCTGTTGAGATAAACTCCATTAGGAGCCCATATGCTCCACATTGGGAGCGGACATGGTTTAAAAAAATAAAGACAAGTTTTAAAGGGTAAATAAATATTTTGGACTGTTCGCGCCTCCTTGGTAATAGTCCACGCCTCCCTAGGGAGCCAAGTCTCCCAGGTTGAAAATCGCTGCTTTAGGCTTTATTATGATTTTAATTTATAAAAATAAAATACATAATACGAAACTAATATGCATACCTTTGTTACTTCATTTTTTGTTACAAATTGTGATATTTCTTTATTATTAAACCTTCTGATGATATTCTGTCTGATGATGCCTTTTAACGAAGTTTTAACAAGTGCTACAATTCGTAACACAAGAAGTGGAGTAAAAAAGTTATCAAAATAAACCTTTACCAAGTTACCATATCAAAATATTATAGTTTTAATATCTACATAAATGTGCGCGTAGCAATTCCCGATTCTATCAGAAAAGTGGAATAATGTGACACGAGTGCATATTGCCGAGGGAATAACAACTCAAAAATACTGCGACACGTTTTCAGGACAGCCTGTGTGGACATTTTTCCCCCGTCTCCCATCTTTTCTTGCTTCTTTTTCCCTTTCATCCCCTTTATCTGTGGATGCTGGCCAGATTACGAGACTTACCCTTCGTTTTTTTTTATTTTTCCTAGCAAACCCTACGCAGGCTTTCGTCCGCCGCACGAATTATAACGGAAATTTGAATTGAGTAAAGAAATACAATATATTACATAATATACATTCTGAGTGTATGTAAATATTCGATGACTATTTTTATTTCGTATTTACGAAATGATACATAATACATTCAGTACAAGAATGCTGAAAACTTTTCAAGGAGAAATCTTTTATGTTTTCCAAATTTTTCCGATATTAATTTTTATTTTCATATTATGACAAAATATTTACGATCAGTTGAAAACGATCGTGATGAGCAAAACAGGTCTTGATCGTAATAAATAACTGTCGAATAAGTACAAAATGGTATTTCATAATTATTTTGGATAATTTAAATAAAATTATTAACAATTATCACAAATGTTTATTTAGTGATATTTTTTTACCCATGTCCGCTCTCAATGTGGAGCATGGAAGTATCCTAATGGAGGTATCGCAATAAAAGTTTTCAGTTAGTCAGTCGCTTTACCTTTCTTTTTAAACATTTAGACATTTATTTATTTAATTAACATTGCATAAGGTTGACGAATTATAAATTTAAAACTTTTAAAATGAAGAAAAATAAAATAGTTCAATTTAATATTAAAAGCAGTAGAAAAAAATAGCAAGGAACTGAGTAAACTCCGACGAACTTACTTACTTACTAACTTACTCTTATACATAGAAAATAGTATTCGTCGGAACTCACCCACGTCTACGTAGAATATGTCGACATCCGAAACAATATTGTTGAACACCGTTGAAGCTCTCCCTAGTGGCATCCCAATTGGCAGGTTGGTTCTACACCTTGGTAGAACAAACAATTCATTTCCACGTTTTTTTCAAAAAATAATAAAAGAGAATAAGAGAGTATTAGGAATAGTAGGATAAGACTAGGACAGAATTAGTAGTAAACTAATCACTTGTTATGGATACGCTAAATCAACCACTGTGAAATGTTGATTGCCCCTGATTAAAGTTTGTCCTATTCAATTGCACTCTATATTGTATATAATTTCAATCCAACAATAACTTTTCAACGGACAAATAGATACATCAATTCCTTCAACTTTAGTTTAAACCAACGTTCAAATCGAACGGTCGTTGACTTAGTAGAGACCTCTTGATACTCACGTCGTTATTATTTTGATTATAAGATAAGTGATTTATTAAAGTGTTAAATTTATGTTATTCGAATAAAAGTTTAACAAACATTTAAATAGTGTTTCTGTAAAAATGATATCCGTAACACACTCTCGCTACGCCCAGTTATTAAACGGTTGAAAGGGTGGGAGGGAATTTTAGACATCACAAACACCCATGCCTTCGAACAGAAATTGATCGAAAAATGTTGTGAGTACTGGGAGAAACATTCGTGCAATTGATAACATGTATATATTAATAGTCGATAATGTCCGTCCATCTGTAAGATGTCCCCGATTTCCCCTCCCCCTGTCCCTCACCCTCCTCCACTCCAGCACCACTGTCTCAATTTTTTTATTCATACTAAAGACATATTTCGATTGTGTCAATGTCATAGGTCGATTTATGCTACTACGAAAAATGATTGTTAGCAAATTTAAACATTATTCCAAAAATTAAGTAATTTACGAGGTCTATTTTTGCTACTACGAAAAATGGTTGTTAGCAAACTTAAACATTATTCCAAAAATTAAATAATTTACAATTGAAATACTGCAGGGCAGGGCAGTCGATGAGACATATTTCTTTTACTATCAGAATTTCTGGCTTATTCAATAAATAGGTTTGTAATTTATTTTTCACGCCAGTAAATTTTCTGACTACTTCAAAATGCAACAAAAATCTCACGTTGCTGGGCAACGGGATTACAGCTAGTATAGCTTATTGTTCGTTACTCAGTCGCTCAACCTCAAATTTCTAAAGAGAATAGTAGGGATATAAGTATAAGGCTAGTGGACAGTGGTTAATTAATCGCATTGGCTACGCTTGGCTATTGACGGATCGGAAAGATGGGAAGGTTTTTTTTAGACAACACAAACACCCATGCCTTCGAACAGAAATCGATAAATCCATTGATAAATTTTGTCCGTACTGGGACTCGACTCGTGTCGTGGCACGGAAGCCCACAACGCTAACCGGTGCGCCATAGGACATGAAATGGTATTTTTTTTCATCAAATAAAAAATATATTCGCGTCAAATAAAATATATTTTTTATATATTATAAATATATTGAAAAAAAAAATATTTTCATCAAATAAAATATATATACGCGTTCGTAAAATAATGAAAAATTATTTCTCTTCTTAATACTATGTAGTTCAGGGATGGTGAACCTTTTTTTGACGAATACCCAATCTAGCAGTTTGCCGACGATATTATGTACTGCCAACTTGGGTTTGAAACAAATATATCATTACACCAGTATTACAAAAATCCCAATACCGGTTGGTTAAACCAAAATTGGTAATTTGACATTTTATATAAAACATCGTCATCAAAAAAATACAGTATAATGTATAACCATAAGATTTTCATAAAATAATAATTCATTATTGAAATGCTCACCATTCCTGGAACCTGTCTACATTGATACAACTCTTTTTCTTAATCCATATCCGTTCCCAATGTGGATCATCTCAGCAGAGTAGAATTGATAGAAGGATAAGGTGAGAAAGGATTAGTGGTTTACTAATCGCTCTCGCTACAACCAATTATTAAAGAATCGGAAAGGGTGGGAGGGAGGTATCAGACATCACAAAAACCCATGCCTTCAAACAAATATCGATGAATCGATCGAAAAGATACTGTTCGTAATGGGACTTAAGCACGTGAAGTCCGCCATGGAAGCCCAGCACGCTAACCACTGTGCCATAAGTACTCGACAACTCTTAGCTGATTTAAAATATTTCAATTCTATTCTTACAAAATTTGGTTTTGGAATAATTTGATTGTTGTTTCATTTACGAAACCTGTATTTAGGTATTGAGAAAAAAATCATGAATACCAGAATAGCGGTGACAGTATACCGGTTTTGCGATCCCTGCTGCTAACGCATAAATATGCTTTCATGTACCCACATAAAGGTGTAAGGATATGCTGAATGAAGGTGAAGTGGTGGTGGATTGGGAAGTGAGTATTTGTGAACTCAAAATTGTAAGGACGTCACGCGGCGAGAGCGGATGAAAGATTCCGAACTGCGATAGTGAGGTCCTACCTACTGCTATTCCGTTTTAACACATTCGATAGGGGAGTCCCAATGAAATCTTGCCGAGATGTAAACGTCACTAGTAATATAGCTACAGTAACTGCGGATCTTTGGATGAATCTAGACTGTAGGACTTATATCTAGAATTCTCGATTGGTTTGAATTTTTTTTGTATCAACTTTGAATCACATTCCGACGTTATAACTTTGAAACGAATTCCAGCTAAAAAGAGTCAGATATTTTTTTCTTTTACTAATTACAGCCAATATTTTTCCCTGGCCGTTACGACAAGCATTCTATTTTGAATATTTTATCCCAAATTCATGCATTCATCGGTATTTTTCAAGTATAATTACTGGCAGAAACCTATAAATAACGTAACCTTTTAATCAGTACAGATTTTTTATTTCTACAGCTAAACAACGCCAAATAGACGACCAAACAATTGTTAAAATAAGCATTTTGGACAATTCATTTTATTGATTTGTTCTATTGTCTACGGGTGTCCGTTTTTTATTTGCCCGCTTTATTTCAGTTCTCCTCGTGATAAAAAAATCTTATGTACATACTATTTCCACATTTATTTAGAATTGTCAGATTTTTCCCTTGAAAAGAATTTTTAACCACCTTTTCAATATAATGCATTTCCTCCGTTTACTGACAGTGATAGATATTAAAAACAGCCAATTATCTTAAAACAAGATTTTTGGAATTAGCGTTTTCTAGTAGTATAACGATGGTAAAACCAAAAGCAAATTTCTTTGCTTAAAAATTTTACCGCTTCAAAAAGTTGCTACTTTATAAAAAAATATACCATCCATTCACCATTCAATAGTTAGTTAAGTTCAATTCATCTTCGTGGTCGAGAAGTTAACGTAATTTTTGTCAAATGCGCTGCTCATGGATTCAGTTTTTTTTTCAATCGTATAATGGATTTCTGTTCGAAAACATGGGTACAGTAACATAATTTTTAATTCCTTTCCAGATATAAGATCCTACAAACGAAACAAAGGAGAGTGTTAAGCTACATGTCATGTTTTTGCCGTATCGTTTGAAAAAAAAGAGGTTGAGCAACTTAGTACAAAACAGTTATCGTAAAAAAAACTTCTGTTTGTATATCTGCAAAAGGAGTGTATATGCCATATTATATTCTTTGTTAAATTAATATACCTATCATGAAAGTGTCATTTCGGAGTTGTGATACCTTGTAGTAATTTAAATATAAAATGTTAATGATACTGCTCACATGTAGGAAAATTAACAACAAAAAAAGATGAAAAAATGGTACAGTTTCGAAGATTATATTTTGACTTCATATTGAAACAACCGCTTGTGTATGTCTCGTATCTCGACAGGGGAGTCCCCACGGCACGTCGCTGAGAAGTAAATGTCGCTTGAATGCGGCGCTCGAGATTTATCGCTTGCTGGTCGAATGCGATTCAAGAAATTAAGCTGACACGCAAGAAGCAAACTGCGACGAAGAATAAATTTATGTTTTGGAGTCTTTCAATGGTAGAAGTTAACATATCGAAGGCTTTTATGCCAATAATTTACAATTGAGCGTTGAATAAATTATAATGATTATTATCAACAATCGTACATAATACCGACGTACAAAGAGTCTAGGCCAGTCGCGGGGAACCTGCGGCGTTTTGGATACTACGGTGCGGCCTTTTGACCTGATCCGCCAGTTCTACTAATTTTTGTAAATTTCTGACATTTAAGATTCGAAAATTTTTGGAAGAGCTAAAAAAAGCTGCTAATTTGGGCAAATCAGTAAATTCTTGGAATTATGGATGTCTAAATAATTGGAAGAACTAAAAAAAGAAAAAGGTCCCACGCTGGTAATTTTGGGAAATCCGCAAATTTCTGGGCTTTATAAATTGTTTCCGGCCAAATATTCCTCAGTCAATGTTCATGTTCAATGAATCAGAAAAATTAATGCAGCATTTAGATAAGTAAAGGTTCCCCACCCTTGCTCCTAATTTCATGTAGGTATTATGTGACAAACTTCATAATGAGATCATTGATTACAATATCTAATATATCAGTCTAAAAATTACAATTATCATTTGCAAACAAAGTGATATTATATTATCTGTGAAACGTACGATGAAATGTAATATGGTGCTTTATGATACATGGCAAAAGAAGTATGATCATATGTCTAACCAAGATAAATCGTCGTAAAAATTTGATCACGTAGTGTCCACCTTCAAGTATTATTTTTTGATCATATTACACATTCATTTCACGGGGCTGAAAAGCTCACACAAGCCCTTAAAATAAACTTTTGATAGTCGACAGTAAATATTCCAGTCGAGTGTTGTCGGAGCTTTAAATTAAACATTATTTGTCTGTCTCCGAATCCGTGACCAGTCAGAAATAAGTAATGATTTCTGCATATGTTCATCTTTTTAAATAAATATGTATACATCTACTAGCCCTTCATATATGACAAGCATACCTAAATTATTTAGTTTAAATAACATACTTTTTAAAATATTGAAATTTAAAACAGTATTCAAACTATATGGTTATTTATTATGTCAATAGTGTTCATGAATTTTCACAGTAAGTTCGATGTTTTTATAAATAGTTTATCAAATTGACACGTTTTAATAACAATATCAATCGTGAGATTAAAATATTTTATTATGTGATATTCGATTGGTAACTGTATATCTTACGTGGAAGAAATCAAAGCGAATGCAAAGCGACTCGGTGGGGCACGAAAATATCAAATGGTCTCCGCCGATATAGAGAGTCCTGCGTGACAAAAAGTCAGTTTATTTGATATTTAAATTCGCTTTATTTCGTATTGAACCGCGTTACAACCGTGTTCACAGTGACTTCTCCCACGTAAGACGTAGCGTAAAAGAGTAGAATGTTATTTTTTTTATTTTTATGCCCTGCGATTTTGATTAGTCAGTCTTCAACTCGAAACTTCACAGGGACTTTACACTCTATATATTTACAATCTGATAATTTATTCGTGAAATTTCTCAAAAGTTTTACAGCGAGGTAGGCATACATTATAACCTAAATTTTGCTTACCTTCATAATTATGATTCAATACATAATAATCGATTCAGGCGGAGAACAGTTCCGCTAGACGACCTTCCATAGATTTGATAAAAACGATCTAAAAATAGCAAAATGCTACGCTAGATATCTAAAATTCGAATTATTATCTTTTGTGAATTATTATCGACTGTGGAAAGGAAAAAGGACGTAACCCACACATATCAAATTTTACAGGGGGCGCTAAAAACGTGTTTTGATGATTTTGTGACATATGCAAATTATGAATTATACACAACCTTTAAGTGCACGGAAACTTTTAAACTGGTGTTTAATTGACATAACCTAATATTAAGTAAAGAAATTGTCTCGGAAAAACCTTTATTTCAGTGTTTTTTCTTGGTTTTTAATTTTTTACAAGGTTATCTTTTTCAAACTTAAAAGCTAAATTTAGATACTTATTCGGCATTTTCAGTTTCCATCCTTTTGATAGAATGTGTGTCAAGTTGTTTACATTGTGATTATCGAAAAAAAGCTGTTTTGGAAAATTGAGCGTTACGTCCTTTTTCCATTCCACAGTCGATATACATTTGACTTAAAAATGCGCAGTTACTTTGACACTTGAAAAACTATATATTTTCAAGAAAAAAATAATTTTCTTTTTTATCCACAGTTTTATTCCAAATCTCTCGTTGCGTAACTGTCCCCATTCAAAAATTCCATCAAATCCATTTAAAAAAATGGTTTTGTCGATACCAAATGAATGTTTAACTAACGAAGCCAATAATGGACAAATGACATGAAAATTTGACTTTGCTACTTTCTGAAAGCCCTCGCCCTTAATGGTGTGTTGATCGCTTCGAGCATTTGTATATTTGTTACCTATATTTGAGTATTATTGTACAAGTTTAAGGTGGCTAAAGTTTTACAAAGGTCAAGGGTGTGCCAATGTTATGAGATTATCTGTAAATGCTTCCTATTTCATGTTACAATATTGCATTTACAATAATATATATTCACGTAGATTAATATTGGAATTATCCTCATAAGTTTGTGATTATTCATTTAATTATTATTTTGTGATTCTTTAATTTTTGTAATTAGTTTGAATATTTTTTTGTAAACAGCCTAGCACAGGCATGGCCAACTAGTGATTAAATCGAAGACTTTTTGTGACACAATCGAAGTTTTCAGCATTCATTATTTTGCATTTTGGTATTCATACAATAAAAAAGGACAATTTAATGTGGAGTTGAAATTAGCGCCTACATATTTACAAATGGATCTAGAACTGTAGCCAAGCAGTGCTTGCTCGAAATGAATAAGCTTGAATTTTATAAGACATATTCTTGAAGATAAATTTCCAAAATTCAAACGACTGGCAATGCTGCATTACAGCAGAATTTGATACTACATTTCACTAGAAAGGTGTCGCAGCAGGTTGCTCTCAATCAACTGCGATACGCTTTGACTTTATTATTAGTTGATATGAAACAGATATCAAACAATATACAGTTGAAAATGCCAGTGATGAGCGAAACTGGTACTGGTAACATGAGCCTCTAAGTACGATAAAAAAGTTTTACCACCTTACTACTTGGCTCACTTCACTTCTCGAAGGATCATAATGGCTAATGGAAACAGTAAAAAAGAGTATTTTTATTATTTATTTGTTGTTTTTATGCTTTACTGTTCACCTTTATACGATCCCAAAAAATATGTATATAAATAGCCACTCGCTAACTTTCTGAATAATGATAACAAATCAATGCGAAACCGTTTCCCTGGTACTCGAGCTCATCTACGAGATTGGCAAATAGAAAAGTCGAAGGAACTAGGTGGCCAAAATATATATATTTTAGATGTAACTGGACTTATTAAAAATTATACGAAAGCTTTTAAAGTAATCAAAGATATTATAAGAAAACCGAACACAGCGTGTTCATTTTAATTAATATACATAGAAAAACAAACAATAAACAGACTGTAGCTTTAAGACCCTAGTAAATATTATTTTATATTCTTCATAAATATTTCGGAATATGGCGCAAAGTGTCTTGTGAAATTATTTAAACTGTCGACTTGCTAGATTTATTCTAGCTTGTTTACTTAAAAGCCAAATTTAATAACCGTATTAATTAGAGAAAAACATTTTGCTCCCAGTATCCATCGTGCCGCAAAGCCACTTCGAGTTTTACTATTTTCATTGTAGTTTTCTTCTTTATCATCGTGGTTGCCAGAAACACGCTACAGATGGCAGACTAAAAATTTATACGCATAATAAATATCATTTTATTTTAAAGTATGTTTGTTGACTTAGAAATATACTTGTTTTCATCACGATTTCAGTAAAATTTCTGGTCTTTATTGTGATTATTCATATCATTATTGTATTCATAATAAGGGATTCTGAGAAGAGTCATTAGTTTTGAGAAAATCACAAAAACCACAGGAGCACAATTTTCTGTAATCATATCGACTGTGTAATGGAAAAAGGACGTAACCTACAGTTTTTTCGATAATCACAATGTATCAAACTTAATACACGTTCTATCAAAATTACGCAAGCTGTGAATGCCGAATTAGTATCTAAATTAAGCTTTTAAATTTGAAAAAGATGACCTTGTAAAAAATATAAATCAAGAAAAAAGACTGAAATATTGGTTTTTTCTAGACAGCTTCTTAAATTAATATTAGATTATGTCAATTAAATACCAGTCTAGAAGTCTCCGTGCACTTCAAGGTTGTGTATAATTCATAATTTGTATATGGCCCAAAATCATCAAAACACGTTTTTTGCGTCACCTGTAAAATTTGGGGTTGTGGGTTACGTCTTTTTCCCTTTTCACAGTCGATATAAAGAAAAAACATAAGTGTTCTGTTTATGCATGTTCTGTTTTGCCATAGTTCTGTTTTATCATGTTCTGCTTATTAGTGGAACCAAATTACCATGAATATTTATTGCATGTGGAAAAAAGCATTTTCCTATGGTGTAAAATATAATATTACACCATGAAAAATACTAATCGCCGATGAAAAAGAGAGGTTGAGAAACTGAGTAACAAGCAGTTCTCGTGGAAAAACCTCTGTTGAGATAAACTCCATTAGGAGTCCATATGATATACATTGGGAGCGTACATGGAAAAAAAATGTGTGTTTTAATTAATAATAATTGTTTTATCATTCAAAAATGTTTAACAGAAAACAACGCTACAAAAAAACTTCTTTGCTGAGTTCATTTCGAGTGAGTTTATAACGTTTTGAAATATTTTACGTTCTAACAAGAACACACTAAAAACACATGTATTTTTTTTTCAGAAAAAGTTCAACAGCAAGAAAAAAACTTGTAAATAACACAATTTTCTTCAAAGAATTTTTATGAACAAAAATACTTGAAGTATAACACAAACATTCCAGCTTAGTTTCAGTCTTTTCGGTGTTTTTTTTTTCATTTTATGTTAGCACAGTTCTTGCCGAAATGACGGCCCACTCATTTTCCTAACACACGCTACTTGTTCTTTCAAGTTTTCCTTTTAGTCATGTAGACGCCGACGTGTTTAGTTGGTATTTTCGACGCTACGCTCGCTGAACTAACGATGATTGGGTGTTCAGGTTTTATTCAGCATGGCAATACACGATTAATTATTCTTCTGATAGTTGTAATATACTAGATTCGATGCGCTAAAAACTGACATATGCGCAGAGTTGTTTGCTGCAGTCCGCCCTCATACGGGATCAATAGGCCACACTGACCTGATCTCCACCAAGGTCATGATTGAGGCAGTCGATAAATTTGTAACATAATAATATAGGGAACGAAATATTTTTGAATTATTTTAGTGGAATTTCACGGATACACGCGTTGGCTAAGAGCTCGAATTTCAGTTAGGATAGTTTTTATAAATTGATTTTTTATTCCATTTATGAATTTCTATCCGAACCAATAAATATCTGTATAGTTTTAAATTTAATAACTTCTATTCGACCCTAAAGATGGAGCATAACGAGAGAGAATAGTTAATTACAATTTCTATCCTTGTTCAATTTTCTTTCTCATACTCTCTTCAAAATATTGATTGAGAAATTGATTAACAAGCAGTTCTCGTAAAAACTACTGTTGAGATAAGCTTCATTAGGATTCGACATGACAGGAACGGACTTAGTAAAAAAAGAAGCATGGTGTATACGCAGTTCAAAATGTAAATATTTTTTTTACCAATCCTACACATGACCTATGGGATATTTTTTACAATTTTTTCAATCATAAAATGCTTTTTTAAATTCGGAGTTGCTTAAGTGAAAAATCTTTTTTTTAGAAATTCAAGTTCAACTCGAAGAGAAATGACATAACCCATGCTCAAAATTAAATTAATATATGATTTGAACCCAGACCCATCTCATCGGTAATATTGCAATGTTCATACAACTGGGCTATAGAATTGACCACTAGAGCAACACTAAGTGTAAGTCACTTTGATTATAGCGATATTATATAAATAAAGAAAAATACAAATGAACTAACTACATAAATTTGTGATGAAACTTCAACGAAAATATCGTATTATTGTGTATGCAATAAAACAAGTTTCAGATTTCGTCAAAAGCTCACTAGTGCTTTGGGTTTATAAAAACCGTCTCAAATTATTTTCCAGATGAAAAACCGCGCTCGCTTCCCGCCACACTGTGTTTCAGTTTGAATTTCGAATCCGGCAGATTCAAATTCAGAGTTTCCGGCGAGACTGGCTGAGCAAACGGCTCACATAGGCCACAAAAACTGTTATATACAGCCATTATTTTTATTCAGATATACAGTTCAGAAAAACAGAGACAGAACAGTATTGCCCGTACGCAAAACAACTTCGTCGAAGATTTGAGATATTTAAAATTATTATTATATTTAAATGAAAATAATAAAAGTTTATTTAAAAGCTTATATGATCCCCTGAGTGTGGAGTGAACAAATTAGTAAAATGATTCTGTTACCCAAAAGTCTTTAAGTATAATCACGTCTTCACTTCGTGTTTCGGTGGGTTATACATTTGTTGTTTTAGGGGCATAATATTATTGCATTGTATTTTTACTAAGGTCACTTCAATTTTACGATTATTTAAAACATGTAGAATATTACAACGTATCTAACCCATTTTTTCCTAAAATATCACTTGGCTCACTTTACCTCTAAAGGGTTCATAATTATTTTTTTTCAAAAACCTTTACCGCGCCTCAAATACGCCAGCGAGGCTTTTTAAATTTAACCAGAAAAGTTTGTAATTTTTTAAAGATATTTAGTTTAAGTTTTTTTCACAGGTGAGCACAATTAATTTGACAACCCCTTATATATATTAGCTTACTAATTATTATATTTATAATGAGTATTTACATACTAAATTAAATAATCATCAGTAAGCTAATCTTTACAAATCAGTTTCCTACCCCATTCAACCTTTCTTGACGTCATTTTTAAAAAATATAATAATTACAAGATTGAATAAGTCAGTTAAAAAACATCGTTCGTTCCCATGAAATGTATTATATATTTTTCTATAATGGCATTACATTGTCCCGAGAAGCACAGGCATGCATACATGTACGAAATTTGAGGAGATTTAGAGAGTTAGTGCTTAGAAAATTCAAAATAAAATTAAAACGTCTTAAATATGAACTTAAACTCTAAGCAGAAAGATTCAATAATATTTTTTAATATGTTGTCACCTTACCAAGAAAATAAAGTGAATACAAATATTGTTTATGGACTCGACAGCGAATTATATTATTATTAATAAAAAAACAAATGTTCAACCCAAGACATAAAATCTCTGTCCCACTGTGCGTTGCTATGGCGGCTGATCCAACTTTCGGCGGGGTGGGGCAAAGAGGGGGCCGCGCGCCGCATCCGGTCGATAAAAGTGGATTTATGTGCCTCTGTCGACTAAACTGTACCGAAATTTCACTACACTGAGCCTATTTATTTACTAAAACCATATTTAAACGCTGTAATTAAAAGTAAATGAAAGACACCGCCGTAATGTAAAGATTAACGACTCTAGATGATAACGATGCCGAGTCAGGCGTTGCGTCAACTAAACAATATTTTTGTCCATAAAGAGTGCAACTTGTGTATATTTCTTCGATTCTAAGAGTTCAATCAATAAACAAGATTTAACCAATGCCGGCGCGAGGCTATTTGCCGCCCTAGACAACGGTTATTGGCGCGCCCCCTTTTTAAAAAATCATCCTATGTTTTCCAAAATAATGAATTAAGCAATTCGGTATCATTAGATATTCCCAAGTCACTCCCAATATGGAGCAAATTGCCTCCTAATGCAGGTATCTCAACAGAAGTTTTTCTACGTGAACTTTTTGTTACTCAATCGCTTAACTTTTCCTTTTTGACTCATATAGAATATGATACATAATTACAACAAACAAATACAAACATCAAAATAAAATAACATGTACTATTTATTATTCATTATTATTAGAGTACACCCATACCTCGCTATACGGCCGCTCTTTATACGGCATTTCGCTATAACGGCCCTCTTTAATTAAGGCACGTTTTCGATTTTCGGCCTTTAACGTTTCGCTATAACGGCAAAAAAAACTTTTTTTCGATGTCGATGTGAGTGTTTTATGTATGTACACATATTTATTACTGATTGTTACACTTTAACTGGACAAATTGGAAACAATTAGGGACATTTTTGGTACGTAATTACATATCGACTGTGGAAAGGAAAAAGGGCGTAACCCACAAATACAAAATTTTACAGGAGACGCAAAAAACGTGTTTTGATGATTTTGTGACATGTGCAAATTATGAATTATACATAACCTTGAAGTGCACGGATTCTTCTAAACTGGTGTTTAATTGACATAATCTAATATTAATTAATGGAATTGTCTCGGAAAAACCTTTATTTCAGTGTTTTTGCTTGGTTTTGATTTTTTCAAGGTCATCTTTTTCAAACTTAAAAGCTAAATTTAGATACTAATTCGGCATTTTCAGTTTCCATCCTTTTGATAGAATGTGTGTCAAGTTGTATACATTATGATTATCGAAAAAAAGCTGTTTTGGAAAATTGAGGGTTACGTCCTTTTTCCTTTCCACAGTCGATATGTATGTATGTACTTTTTTTTTTTACTTATTTTATATTTTCATTCATCGAAAAAAATATCGACTTCGGAGACTGATAAAAAGAGATGCCGAAAATCAGTCACGCTAGAAACTAAACTAGAAGTATTACGTCGTATAGAAAGCTGGAGAGAAAATTGTTGAAATTTGCAAGGCAATTGGACTTGCGAAATCTACCATTCAAACTATTCGCGATAAAAAAGAAGACATTAAAACATATTTGCAATCTGCTGCACCTTTAAATGTCTCGAGACTAATACGCCAAAAATAAAATGAATTTTGAATGATAAACCATGTTACATATTTAAAAAACTTGGAACCGATCCCATTGAATTTGTATGAATTTGTATTAGAACAATTGATTCCTTATACGGCTTTTCGCTTTGCGGCCAAGTTTCGTGGAAAGTATATAAGCCGTAAAGCGAGGCATACGTGTATATAAAAATAATTTTAATATTCCATTTATACGCCCCCTAATGGTTTGCGCCCTAGACGGTTGCTTTTTCGCTTGTATGGTTGTGCCGGCCCTGGATTTAACTACAGCAAGAATTAAGCATAAAAAACTAATGCTGGAGAAGCAGCAGATATCTCTTAAATCTAAACGTTTGTAAGATAATTAATTTAACAAAGAAGGTGTCTCGATTTTTAATTCTTTAACTGAAAAAATACAATGCTATCGTCTTGATTGTCAATTCACGTGTCAGTAAAAACAGTATTTTTCAATCGATTTCTGTTGGAAGGTCTGGGTGTTTTTTATGTCAAAAATATGCCCTCATGATCCTTAAAAAATGGGCGTAGCGGGAGTGATTAGTTAACCACTAGTCCTGTCCTTGCCATATTATTATATCTCTACTTCTATCTTCGAAAAAAAGAGTGGTTGTGCAACTGAATAACAGACAGATCTTGTAGAAAAAAACCTATCATCGTAGTATGATTTTCCTGATTATTTTTCTTAGAAGTTGTTGGTTCGAGCTACTAACCACATAATACATGAGTCAATCATTTTCTCATTATCCTTTTACCACAAATGTATTTCTGGTGGAGCAAACAAGATAAGTTGTTTTAAAGACAACTATCTCATAGGTGGTTTTTCAATCACTTTATCATTTGTAATTGTTTTATTCTTATTTACGCATAAAAACTTAAAAGTAAAACAGTAATAATAAACTCTGTAAAGTAAAGTTGTTCTCCCAAGATTTCTTTGAATGGATAGCTAAATAGTGACGATATGAATTTCTTTTCTAAGTTTATCGCTATTCATTTATTAATTATATTCTTTTATACAATTTGCGTAAAACTATTTATTGCTCTTAATCAATAAAATAATTTTAAAATCATTACAAATATTCATCCACCAGTGAAACAATTTTAGTTCGATTGTTATAAAAGTACACATTTTTAGACATAACAATCCGATTTAGTATCGTGTTTTTTTTTTTGGTAACGATTATGTTTAATATTACACACCTTTGTTCAATTTTCTTAGTAATATTAACATTCTTATAATTGTAAATAGTTTACGTCATATCTAGTGAAACGACACATAAATCTAACGCATTTTTAAAATGAGAAATATGCTACAAACTTCAAATTAAAAACAAATGAATATCGATTACGTGATTCAAATGTTTTCTATTCGGTTGACGCGTCATCAATTATTATTAGTTTGCATGAAATTTTATAGAAAATGGATGACAGATTGACAGTTCATTCTTTAACATATTGTCTTATTGCGAATGCCGAGTTACATATGCTGCAAAAGAAAGTACAAATAGACAGCTAGTCTTCTTTGTATAATTCCTTGATAGCTAAAAATACAAATTGAATAAAACTGAAACAATCCAAAAAAAGAGTTCGTTGAACTCTCGGCTGTAAATAGCTGCGATAAGCAGCGATGATAAATTATAAGAAATCTCATGCCTCGAATAAAACTAAGATTTAATGCTCAGCAATTTTTCTGAGAATAATTTAATAATTCCCTAGGTGGAATTCTTAAGTTTGTCGTTTACAACTGTTAAAGCTTACATGTAATTCAGAGTGGAAATGCTTTTAGTACTGGCCTGAGTACTTCATAAAATTATACTTAAGAACTTTACGATGGAAACGAGGCTGTGACAAGTATACTGCATGCATTAAATACTATAAGTAAAATGAGATTCTCAACATAGTTTGGACACAAAACCTTTCTTGGAAAACGATCATTTTAAAAGATCGTTCAGCTCTCTAAAACTTCATCACCACCACACATAAGGCAAGGATACGAGGCCAAGCCTTGGTGACGAATGAAAAGATACCATATAACAATTCGCAATAAATTCGACAAACGAGTTAGGTTTTTAAGATGCACAGATGATGGTGTGTATAGGTTTTATACGCCTTTAAACAGAAATCTAATTATCATATAATTACGCATTAACACATAATGAGGAACAAACATTCAAAAAGTGATTTGTCACACAAATACAAAGCTTGGAATATGATAATTTGAGTGTTGGAGAAATCACGGTTTGCTTGAATGTGTCAACTTAGTAATTTGATTTTCATATGAAATAACATTTTTTGAACCTTTATTATGATTTCCATTAATAGAATTTGTTATGGACTGCCAGAACTGTTATTAAAGGGCATTTTTCAAAATTTGTGACAAATCACATACATACATACTTTTCAATCAATTCATATTTTTTTTAAATTTGGCTTGTAAAAATGTTTTTTTAAAATCACATATTTTGAAAAACCCTGTTATGAACGACAGCCAAGAAAATAAAAATTACTTACCCATAAATTGAGTACCAGAGAACAAACACATTGCCAATTTTCATGTCAATTTTTGATTTGCTTGCAAACATTTTGTTTTATAAGCACTAAAGCTTTGTAATCATAATAATGGATGTCGACAATCAATACTTTGAAAATTAAGTATTTTGAAGTCAACGATTGGTTCCGATGTGGAATACGATTCAGAGCTTTGGAAATAAAGACCACAGTCTCCATATTTTGTTTAAATATTTTAGTATAAAAAAAACGTTTTTGTAACAAAAGCGGCAGTTTACATAGTCCTTAAAAGCAAATACGGCAGTTATTAAAAAAAGTCGCAAAACAATGAATTTTATATTTAAATAACAATATAATAAATACTACATAATACGAGTATTTTACATTATTTTTTTCGGACGTTTTTATTGATTTGACAAGATTTAAAGATTATGAAAACTACCCCTTCTGTTTTCCAAGCCCCCAATTATGGCATGGAGTTCAATTTTTTCATTATTTGCGTGTTTTTGCAGCGTCTTATCATCACGGCAATATCGCGTTGCGTCTTTTTTATCATCAAATTTGCCTTTCACCAAACACACGTGCCATCAATCGCGAGTGATTGACGACATCCCAATTCATTTCCGATAGGAATTGAAATATTAAATTTAGGGACTTTCTTAGCGTTTTCAATGTTTCATACTTTTTCTTTTATTATTATCATGTTGTCATATCATAAAAATATGCCTATTTTTTAGCTTAATCTTTCTATGTTACTTATATTACTAACCCTTTCTGAAGAGGAAGGAGGTCGACTGACTATTACATTTTTTTATTATTAAATATTATCTTACAAGGCGTTGAGTTCACAATTCAGAGAGTTTTTATACTATAAACACACATGCTACCAATTGAAATCTAATTCTATTATCTGACATAATCTTTTAATTCTGTAAACTTTTTTTTCTCCTTGCGTGCTTATGAGATACCAGTAACAAGGATTTCTGGCTTATCAATATATTGTCGAGGAATGTGTATCTATTTTCGGCGATGAGCTTTGAGTACTGTTTCTAAGATACATATATTTATAAGTTCTATTCTTAATAACAGTAAAATTATGATTTTATGTTCTAGATTTTGCGAGTGTGCGGCGTATACCTAGCACACCAAGAATATATATATATGACTTTGAATTCTAATCAAATAATTGTGTTTCGTAAACTGTTTATATTTTAACTGAGAATCTACCGTGGCGGAAAATTTAAACCTACTCCGCGTCGAATTAAAATATTAATCAAGAATATCCCGTTCCCTATATGATGTTGAAAATTAATCGAATGCTTCAAAATTGTTCTTGGTTGAGTTCAGGTCAGCGTGGTTTATTGGGTCCTCACAACTAAGCTTAGATGAGTCAAAAATTTAGTCAGCCATATCTCAAAACTACCAATTTGAAGTTGTAGCTCTATGGAACGTAGCCGTCGATATATAAAATATTATGTACTATTTTTTCGATTGTTATGTTTGATCTCAAATATCTATTGTGTAGATAAACAAGTAGCAACTAAGCGACGTAATTTCGTGTTGTTAAAATCATTATCATTGTAAAAAAGAATCAAGAGTATCACATTTCAGAAAACAATTAAAATGCCTTCATTATAACGTTAACGACGTTAGACGAGTAGGCCTTGGGGGGCTGAGGGTTACTAAAATATTTGTTGATGTGTTCAGACCACCCATTTAACGTGGCGTATTGGGCCCCTAGCCCGCACGAGCCCGGGAAAGCAAACACGCCCGAATGCGCTCCAGGTGTTTTGGAGCCTGATCCTTATATAATTGTTATGCTATATGAATTGAAACTGTTTTCATATTTAAGACAAGAAATATTAAGCTATGTATTCATTGTTAGCACGTCAGTATAAAATCAACAAGATGGTTTCCAAATATGATATGTTGAGATGTCGATAATATTATAATAATTATAATAATATTGTTTCCATATTGTAGTTGAATTTTGATTGACAGTTATCTCCGAATTTAATAATGATTTTTAGTTCAAGTATATTGTGAAATTTTAATTAATAAATATTTGATGTTACGTACTTATACCTCGCTTAGGAGGTATGAGTCACCAGTTCCATGGGCCGTTCGATTGATCAACTAATTGCCTAGAGAAGTAGACATTTTTTGTAAAATGTTTAAATTTTACTATTTTATTTTATATTTTGTCTAATTATATTTAATTTTGAAATTTGAATTGTTTGAATTTTGTAATTTTCCATGAGTTTTGTCGCGAACTGACGCGTAGTAAACAGTTTGTATCCTTTATATACAAAAATATAAGTAGATCACTAATTTAAAAGGCTATTAAAATGTAAATTAGCGAAAATTGAATGTATACAAGTTTCAATGAATTAAGTAGGTTTGTTATAATTATGGGGATTTTTTGAAAATATTAATGACCAGATAATAAATCTAGAGTTTTATCAGACCTATTATTAATGGGTTGATTGATTTTAAGCCTTTGAATTAATATTTAATGATAGCAAGTGCTTGAATTATTAATAAATAACAATTATTTAAAAATGACAATTATTTAAAAGGGGTACAACAATGGTGAATTTGGTAAATAAAGTTGCTCGTTTAAAATTGGCAAACTGTTGAGCTGAGCTCGATTAAACTCTAAGATTTCTTGGTAAAATAATGTAAGCTCGCCCCTGTTAGTATGTAACAAATCAATACCTGAGTCAAAATTAAACGTATGGTTTTCAAGAATTAAATGGTTGGCGAAGGTGGAGGTATCTTTTTTTCATTATATTTGTCAAGTACACGGTGAATTGGCGTCAGCTGTTATGTCATGTACTTTTAATTTTTAACAATAAATAAATAATTATAATATCAAAATAAAGTTGCTTTAATGTTGATCTGACACAAAAAGAGTTACAAATTATTAAACAAAGACAGTTGCCTGACTTCAAACCAGGCTATATGAATATATGGATAAAATATGCGAAATGTAGTTAATTTTTTCGTATCATAAATTCTATACAGGTATAAATTTAAAAAAAAATAGACAGATTTTAATGTTGTACAATCTTGCTGTTTTTTTCGGCTATTAATATAATGTGGTCGAGTGAATAAATGCAATTATTGTGATTGATCTTTAATACTAAAATTGATTCAACACGACCACGATAAAAAATACGTTATTTTTCAGCTTTAATAAACTACGCTCTATAATGTCTGTAGATAGCATCAAGAGTGGGCTAAGTAACGGTGACGAAATTTTGCTCAGTTTTTACTTAGTAATGAAATTTATCCAAAAAATATAGATGTCACCAGCTCTTAGTCCATCACTCATTCTTTTAAATGTGACAGAGTGATTTTAGCAGGATTGTGGAGACGGAGTCGGAGTTGGAAAAATCTTATGACTCAGACCCGTTTAAAAAATAAATATTTAATGATGTGTATTCAAACCACAATAGTCCATAGTGTTGACAATGCATGCTAGGCTGACTAAAAATGATCTGATGGTACACATAAATATACATATATAATATAAGTCAAAATAAAATGATTGAAAAATTTGGAATCGGAGTCGTCTTTTCACGACTCCGCAGGGGTCAGGGGTGGGCTGGAGGGTGCTCGGAGGTGCTCGCGTGAGCCTCGTTAAATTTCGACGCGGCTGGCGAGCCTCTTGTTAAGATAGAATGTCATTCGTCTTAGATCAAATCGGCACATAACTGCAATTACTGTACATGATTGAATTTTATTATGAAACTAGACATGGTTGCCCCTTTATTTTTTTATTTAGCTTTGTGGGCTTCTGTGCCGGACATGTTTGACATGTATGACATGGCTTTGAAGACATGGGTGTTTGTGATGTCTAAAAATTCCCTCCCACTCTTGCGATACTTCAATTCAACTGGGCGTTACGTGAGCGATTACTTAATCACTAGTCCTGTCTTAGCCTTATTATTCTATCTCTACTACTCTATCTGGAAAAGAGAGGTTGAGCGACTTAGTAACAAACAGTTCTTGTAGAAAAAAAAAACTTTTGTTGAGATACCTTCATTAGGAGGCCATATGCTCAATATTGGGAGCGGGAATGGATACAAAAATGGATAAGGTTTACCGAGCCCCTTGTTAAGATATTGGCAGCCCACCACTGTAAGTCAGCCTTTTTATAGCCAAAAGTCTCCTCTTCATCTTCAGTTTTTTTTTAAATCTGAATTGCACAATCATTAAAAATAATTCAGATCAATATTGTTCTATAAAAAACACAGTTCATATTGTATTGTATTGGTTTTGTGTCGTAACATTTTTTACTAATCCTCCTTACACAGCTTTTGTCTCATTACCTCCAACTCTGTAAAATTAAGATAAAACCACATCCAAGATCTGAGCGTTATTTTACTTTTGCCTTTCGTTTTATATGTGGGATAAATATTTTGCCTTTTCTGTCTAATTGATAGTTAAACGATTTTTAGTTGCTAACTACAATACCAAAGATAAAGTTTGACCAACTTTAAGAATTGCAAGAGTGCTCCTCTATCGAGTTGGCGTTTTTTGGCGCCGCAGGTGTAGGGATGACACTATCGAACGCATATATAAAATCCGGTATTACTTATATGATACCGGTATTGAAAAAAAATATTACTCAGAAAAATAAAAAAAATGCGACCAATTGGGACACAATAATATGTTATATATTTTAATTTCGATTAATATTAGATTGATTTTCATTAGCTTCATAAATGTATTGTTATTGAAGTACTCTTAAGGTGTTCACTGTCAATCATTGATGGAAAGACAATATATACAACAACAGAAAACACTCTTTTATACTAATTACATATTTATTTAGTCTGATTAGGACCAGTTTTGCTAATCATCAGTTTTAAATTCTCATCGTGAAAAATCGGTTTTCATCGAATTTACTAAATGCGATATGAGTAAAAAACAGTATATTATATTTTTAAAACCATTAAACAATACACATATATCATTTATGAAAATAATAATTTTTAAATGCAGAGATACGTTTTACGTTATTTGGGGTTCATAAAAACGGTGTATAAAGCCATTTCTAATTCAATCTTTTTTTAAAATATCGAGCATTTTTAATATCAATCTTTCGGTTTGAACCGTTCAAATTATGTACATTCACAAAAGTTTTGTCAGTATCGACCCGGGTTTCACCTTTTGGCATCTTCAGACTCGAATGAACTAGAACTTGACAATCTTTCGGAGTTGACAAAAAACGATATATCGGAATCCCGGTTTGAGTAATACCGGTGTTGTGACCCCTGTGTAGGAGAGTTTCAGTTTTTCTGAGAAACGCCAACTTTGCATCGTTGCCAGCCGGAAATTAAGACTCGACATTAAACGGGACTGGGGTGTGGGGCGGAGGGGGTTTCTTCATAATCAGGAGTGAGCAGGGATGTACTGCCCGCTTTAAGTGTAATTAAGATAATTAGTATTTTTCACCTCATACCAAAACGCACAGCAAAGACGGGTGTTGTGACATCACTTCTTTTTCAGGAGAAATAAATATTTTTTAATAAATTTAAGAATTTTCTTCAACGGAATCCAGAAAAAAAGAGAATGGGAAAGATGTTTCATCTTAGTACTGACTGAGTATTTTACTTTCGTATAAATTACCGTTAAAATCCTACCCAAAATCATGGTCGTAGACAACGTTCCCTCTAAGCCGAAGGCTTAGATGCGCGGAAATTTCAAAGGCTGCGCGGACCGATCAAATATCAATTGAGCAACTGTCTTGTAGTGCGCGCCAACCCGGAATGAGTGCGCGGGGACTTCTCAACTGCTGCGCGGCCTTGCACGCGCGCAGCTTAGAGGGAACGTTGGTCGTAGAATAGTATGAAAAGAGAAAAAGTATGCTGGGAGGGTTGTACAATAATTTCGCTATAGCATAACAAATTTTTAAAAATTGTTTGTCAAACAATTATTTTGCCATTGATCAACAAATTTTTAATCACTTTTGAAAAAACAAATCACAAAAAAACTTCTGTTGAGATACCTCCATTAGGAGGCCATATGCTCCACATTGGGAGCGGACATGGATTAAAAATATATATTTTTAAAATGGTTTTGCCCAGTTTTGCCGTTGACTATGCTATGTGAGAATTTCTTTTGTTACTTTTGGTTTGGGTACTGCTGACATATCTTGTCAATGACAAGTTTATCATGACAAGAGACAAAATAAAATATTAACAAATAATCTTTTTGATTTGCCAACTGAAGATGAGAGGATGCAACCGTGGCATAATAAATTCAGAACATTTTACATACGTTGTTAAATTTTACATTGTTACTTATAAAAAGTCCACAGCAACAGAAAGAGTTTTTTCTACTGCGGGAATTATAAAAAACAAAACTTCAAACCGATTTAAAATTTGAGAGGTTTAATTCTCTATTTTTGATATATATGTTTTATAAATTGAAATAAATGTATTAATGAAGTTAAATAAGCTTATTTATTTATTTATCATCTATTTATAAATACACAAATTTGAATTAGTAATATATAATTGGGTACATCTGAAACTACTCGAGTATTTTAAAATTTTAGAAGTTTTTTTATTTTTTTAGGGCTTAACAGAAAATTTATTTATAGAGAAGAACGTAATAGGAAGATTTACTGTGCATTAATTTGTTTATGATTTTATTTAATAATCGAAAAATTATTATGTGTGCAGTTGTTACTATGCGCGTCATTCGTGTGGTCGTATTGAAAAATATTTCATATTTATTAACATAAGTGTTTAATATAATACATGATATTTCCATACTGGAGTAACTTTTTTTACACGCTCGGTTTTTCAATCACCCCAGGGCGTGCCATTATCTGGATGCGACTCTGGGGTAAGGAAGGAGGGAAATGCGTGGAAAAACCGTGTTTGTTGGTACCTTATGTTCATTATCCGTTTTCATAATGTCGTTATCAGTATACTGGTAACTCTCTGCATAATATCCTACAAGTAAATTGTCAATTAAAAAAAATAGGACAGACATCGCGTCGCAGATGGGAGAAGCGGTAATAATAATAAGGTATTTTTTCATCTCAAAAATGAATCGCTGATATAGATAATTGAATTTATTTGAATAATAAGAAATTTCGGAATAAAAATATGGACACGCACAGAAAAAAAACGTTCCCGAATTTCTGTCACGCTGTACCCTCAACGTGTTTTCATTCGGCTGTATTGGTGGGTGTTTTGCGTAACATATTATTATTAAAAATGATTGTTTGAATACAAGTGTATTTTCACATAATTGTTAATGCTGAGAAAGTAGTTGTTAATCAATGTAATTACTACAAATATATTTATAATTAACTGTTTTAAAAGTAAAAAACATTTAACCATTTTTATTCTCAATATAAAGTACTCTAATTCCTTATTGAGTTTATTTTCAAGAAATATAAAAATGGAAGGAGTTATTTTAGTTATCAAATACTTTTCAAATGATAATAAATAAGATCCTGTACAATTGTTTCAACGTCACAATCTTGTGAGTCTATGTAAGTTAGAAAATATAGTTTTTTAACATATTCGCTACGTATTCAGAGCATATAGAATCCATACGATTCCTCCAAGATTCTTTGTATCCCAAAAGTCACTTTGTTTTCTTCTTAGCCATCTTAGCATCCCGCAGCTTTCCCGAACACACTCTATGGATAATCATTAATGACATTCCGATGCAAATAGATCTACCTGGTTGGTAGAAGATATAGGAACATTTCAGGTTCTTCTGGGACATCTACAGCATTAGTTATAGCCAAATCCATCGTCGTGTTTATTTAAAAATATTTTTGACGTATTAAGGTGCCGGCCAGTCCGATCTCTTAACGCCATGTTACTGAAAAGTCAAACAATCGTTCTACTAGCATTGACCGCAAGCATATATTTCCAAAACACAGTTTTCATTTATTCTGTCCTTTGTTTCGTGTTGTCGAAATGCAAGCATTGAAAAAACGGCACATGGTCTTGAGTAAGGATCACAGTCCCGGAGTCTTAAACGTCGAGTTGAAGGTTGTTCAGCTATTTCTAATCAGACCACAGAAGCCTTTGACTCTCTCGGTGTTTTGCCACGTAATCACCAGAGGGTAGTCTAGGTTCAAACAGGCACTGTTGCAAATAACGTTAGTTTCCCTCTCATTTACTTTAAGGCCAATGCAATACGAGTTCTTATGCTAATTGTACGCATTCTCGTAAACGCTCTCGATAGATCTTTCAATCATGAGAACTTCATCGGCATATATTTAGATCGGATACGACAAATGTGTATTTTGTGTCAATATTTTTAAATAACTATTGTTTGCGAACAAGAAATTTAGTGTAGCCCAGTTATTCAAGAACGTAGCTTCGCTGTTGTTTTCACAATTTTTTCCCATGCATTAAACTAATGTAATCCTTGATTTATCTATTTCAATATGCACTTAAGCATAGAAACGATGTCTCAGTAAATAGTAAACAAGATCGCCTCCATCTTAGGTGTGTTGGATGCTTGTATCGCAAATCCCCTATCCCTTTATTGTATTGGGTGCGTGTGTCATTATTTTTTACGAAGATTTTCTTGACTCTTGAGCAAATGTATAGAGACCCGTTTGCTTTTATTGTCTCGTCATTTCCAGGGGTCAGGCGTAGAAAACTCAAACACAAACACTTTTAGTTTAGTGTTACCTCAGTACTAAAATTCAGTTGTTTATTCTCACCATTACAAAAGGTCTTAAAAAAAACAAACGGTTCGGTTGCACTCAATGTCCTGTTATGGATATATATTTTTACTAACGCACTTATTCAATGTTGGTTCAACTTTATTCCATATATAATTTACACTTTAAAATAAATCACTTAATCTTATTAATCTAATGATACGATATGAGTATCGAGGCGTCTCTACTTCGTTGTAAAACGTTTCGATTTGAACTGGCTAGATTTCGAAAAAGAATTGGGTATCGATATAGATAGTTGTCATAGATAATTTGACATAGCGCTCTATGCTATAATGTTGTGTATACATAACAGTCCTGTAATTTCCCAAAATCCCGTCCTGACATATCACATTATCTTTAAAGAGCAATTGGTAAAATCAAATTTTAGATCAATATATAGAGAGTTACACTACCTTTCCTTTCACCCTGAATATCTTATTTTCAATGAATTTCAGAGACGTTTTTACAATTGAAACATTATTTTAGGGACTATTTTTATAATTTAAAAAATATTCGTGTTGATTGAGATTTTCCGTTTATAATTGTTATAGAAATATCTTATGAAGAATTTTCTTAATTTTTCAGAATCACACTTTTTAAAAATCACAAAAAAATGTTAATTCATTAAAATGTTTACTTTATTTATAAATAAATTTAAATATAAATCGTTTATTTTTAAATTTTCTATTTAGAGCCATCTTAAAATATATTGCTAGGATATTTTTATAAAACCAAGAATAGCAGTGTTATCAAGGGCCGGCGCTAGATATTTGGCCTCCCCATTCAAGATTGTATTTTTCCGCGCTAGTTATACAAATACTTTTGACGCTTAGACATTTGGCCTGTTCTCCAGATCTCTTCAGATTCGCTAAAAGCAGTCTTCTGCTCCACTTGCACGATAAATGCCACCAAAACTTCTTGAAGAAGAAAAAAAAGAAACACTTCTTTACACAATAAGATTAACTTTAAAACCGAATGATTGGAACATAAAATTCTCATTTTTTAATAATGTAATACTTGATAAAGTTATATATATAATATTGATAATAATAAATAATTGAAACGACGTTTGCAGCCACTTACAATAACAGAAAAAGGGGATTTTCCACGTTATGCCTAGACACAGTGTACACGAGCATACATAAGACAAAATATATAGGTGTATACAAAGTCATAGGTTTGTTTTTCAAGCCTGCACATCTCGACGGCGAAGGGGGGCGGATTCTCCTCCGTTGTGAATCATTCACGAAGGGGATGCGTTTCGATTGGATTTCGATGTAAAATATGACTATACACTGCATATGGATTAGATTTAGAAAATTGAGGGAAAATATTCCATTTCTATAAGGTGATGTTTTAGTGCAGGTAAATGTATTAACTAAATTGAATACGGGCCAATTATACATTTCAATCCAGACAAAACAGATCTAGAACAAAACATCACTATGACTTTTGAATCGATCAAATTTTGTGCACTTTCACACATTTTGTCATCAATCACCCGAATTTCGCCTTTTGTCATATTCAGACGACAACATAGCATCGTGTGACGTTTTGAACAGTTTGGGTGAGTTAAGTAACTGTCGAAAGTTACTCCTGTTTGATCTATATAGCGTACAATTAAATTCCCCTGTCTATATGGTATTCAGCTTTACTTTCAATCTCATCTTTAATTGACTATCATCACAAAACGTTATCGTTCAGTCGTTTCTTGATTTGCAAATGGTGCTAGAATTAACGGAGTGTCTTTTCACATACAATTTAATATATTTTCCCGAAACTAAAGATCCATTTATTATAATATTATTAGATTAACATAATCATACGATGGTAAGCCGTTTTATGCTGCTATTAAAACATAAACAAACATTATCTGTCAATTGCGAAACGAATTTTGAAATTGGAACAATGAGTATTGCAATAAACAATAAAACAAAAATAGTCGAGAAAATTTATTTCACACTTTTTTTTTGCTTTATTGCTCACATTTTTATTTAATATCAAATTTTTATATAAATATATACAATCAAAATGTATTACTTCTCTTGTTGTGGTTGGTATAAATTCTGACACGTGTTTTGCCTCTTTAAGAAACATTATCAGACAGAACATCGTAGGGTTTACGAATAGTTTTAATTACTTATGAATACATAATTTTTAAAAAAATCAGACTCTGGTGATATAATATATAAATAACTATATATATATATATATACATAAAAAAGTCCTGTTAAAAACATTATACTTGTTATAAAAATATTTTCACATTGTTATTTATTGTTTTTATTTAAAAATAAGCGTGCGTGATGGGCTGTACAGTATGTATTATAAAGATTACTTTTCCAAAATTTGACAGTCTAAATTGATATCTTAATTTATTTGCTCAATTATATAGTTTGTTTATAATTATTTTCTTGAAACATGTATTAATATTTTTAATAATTCCTTGAAAAAATAGTTTTTCAATTACTTTAAATATTGTAGTTTGTGCGTGGGCTTTAAAAGCTCTGGTAAATACTCGCTTATTTATATTCATCATTATTTAAAAAGAGATTAAGTTTTATGAAAAAACTTCAAAAGCAAACAAAACTTTCGATAACGTCACGTTCATGCTTTTTTATTAGTACAAAAATATTCTGCGCAATTTAAAAACGAATTAAATAATGAACAATACTATCAAGATATTGATTTGCTATGTTTGAATTTAAAGAGCACATATATGTACATGATTCAATATAATTGTCTCTCCTTTGCTGGGTTCTATGGCGCTGCAGTTAGCGCTGAGCGCTTCCGTGCCAGATCTCACGGGGTTGAGTCCCAGTACGAACATCATTTTTTTGATCGATTTATCGATTTCTGTTTGAAGACATGGGTGTTTGTGATATCCCTCCCAGCCTTTCCAACGGGTGGTTGTGATGAACAAAATTCGTCCCATCCTTTCCATTCCCATAATAACTGGGCATAGTGAGAGCGATTAATTAACCACTAGTTCTATCCTGACCTTATCTTTCTCCTCCTACTACACTCTTTGAGAAAGAGAGGTTTAGCGACTGAATAACAAACAATTTTCCTAGAAAAGCTTTCGTTGAGATACTCACATTGAGAGCGGACATGGATACAGAATAGATAGTTTTCTTTTATCTAAGATTAACTGTCTGACAAAGGTATTAAGTTACACAATTTTACTTTAACATCGTTCCTCACCATTGATCTGGTCACGTACCATCAATTTTTGACACCTTTTTTGAGACTTTTTACTTGTTAAATTGTTTAAGTTTTTTGTTTAATGTTTAA
Source organism: Himalopsyche tibetana (assembly GCA_030503985.1). Lineage (NCBI taxonomy): Eukaryota > Metazoa > Arthropoda > Insecta > Trichoptera > Rhyacophilidae > Himalopsyche > Himalopsyche tibetana. Next base: position 16,471,102 of record JAPJYX010000015.1, on the reverse strand, counting down.
GAATACACACCACAAAACAAGAATAAATATTGCGTTAGATATTATACCGAGGCAATTCCCGGAAATGCGAAGTTGTGAACTAGAAAGTTAAAATTAGACAAATATCACACTACACGTTTGAACCCTTCAAATATTAACGTAATGGAGACATTATTAATAATGAGTATGGCGGAGAGAGGGGACTTAAATAAATTTACAACTACCCCTAAAGTTTGAAAACTGCAAAACGATAACAAGTGAAAACCACCGACCGCCTAGCCTACTATATTTTGTTAAGTATTTGTTTTCTCGAATTCAAACTGTGTGTGTCATGAAACGTCCGGATACGGTGTTATCGTCGGCTTTTGTCGTTAATGATGGAAGCTTTTTTCATAACGATCTGGTTGCTCTTGATTCAAGCCCTGTCGAAGCTAGCACCAAATTAAGATATTTTAAAAATTAAAATTTGAGATCTCGGTCAAAAGTAATGGTCATGTCCGTTCTCCTTGAGTTTATCTCATTTGATTTAAAATATTAAAAAAATTTAGCACATCGACTCTTATTTATAGTACTGTCATTGATTTTTTAAATCATATTGACTCCCAATGTGGAGCATAATATGGACTACTAATGGAGTTTATCTCAACACATGTTTTTCTTGGATATTAATTTAGAAAAGAGGAATTCTGGGTGAAGACAATCCAAGAGTAAATTCTCTGGAAAATGTCACTTTTTGTCAGTCTTGGTTTCCGGTACATTTAAATAAAACAACTCGAGAATTGAGACATTTTTTAATTGGCTAAATTAGTATTACAATTTTTATACATTCGATTTTATTGATTTAAAAAATATAGTTTTTTTTAAATCTCTATACATTGAGAACTTTTGTACGTTTTAAAAATTAGTAAAAAAGGTACAAAATCTTTCAAAATCAAGTTTGAAATAATAATCAAAGCTACTGACCTGATCTAATATTTTTCGGAAGACACTGTTTCACCAGTAAAATCAAACGGCTCCCCCGAATGATGAGCAATATACATGCAATATTGTTATCTTTTGCATACATTTAAAAAAAAATACTACAATATGACAGCCTCAAGTCGCGAGAATTTCCCATGATAATTTTATGTCAGTGTCCTGGAAAATAAAAAAATCTAAACTTTAGAATCCCTAATTAATCTATTAAGAGATAAGAGAGATATAACTAAGAGAAGACTTGTAGTTAACTGACCACTCTTGCTACATCCTTTTTTAAGAATCGGATACATAAAGGGTATGAGTGAATTTTAGATATTGCTGTCGTTCGTGCCTTCGAATAGATATACGTAAATCTATTGAAATACGTCCGTACTGGGATGTTCATGCCCATACCTAATGTTCATCTGTGCATTATTCTGTGATTATATTTTTATTACATTTTCCGCCCCGCACAACACTTTCCGATTAACTTCGCTATCGCATTACTGAGAAAATTAAATAATACATTTTCATTTTATAAATGTATTCAAGTGCTGAATTTTTATTAAATGGACTTATAATACACCTCAAATAAAATTTTCTGAGCATGGTGACAAGCCATGCCTTTAGAAAGTATTCCCCGCTCCACTCTTTCGTGATTGAACCATAAGTTATATAGGGTTGTTCCTCGTGTATTAGTTTCCCGAAAGTTATTTTAGAAAGAGGGGTAGGAAGGCTACCGCTGGGTGAATAATATATTTTTCATGGTGATTGTTTTAGGGCTGATTGGACGTAATCGGATCAATGTATTATACATAGTTTTTCGGTGAGTAATATTTTTTTTGAAAATGATTTTTGTGTTTGACAAGAAGTTATTTTTAACAAAATCAACAGCACGATATCAACAATTACCATAAAGTAAAAAGTAAATTTACTTAAAATTGTACTCTTTTGTACTGATTTACGCAATATATTTATTACAATTTAGGCCGGTTTCACTCATTACGAGAATTTTCAACTTAATCTTAACAAATTTATTGTATAATCAGTACAAAATAATGTTTAATTAAATATAAGCATAATATAATATAGACCACCAAGAGGTAAAATGAGCTAACTAGTAAAATGGTAAAACTTTTTCTTGGACTATTAACCCTTTGCAGTCTTTAATTGAAATATGTTTTCACATTAATTCGTCTTTAATAAATTTATTATCGTATAATTATAATAAAAAAACATTTTGAATGTTTCAGTATAGCAAAAATTTATCTTGCGCACAATGCGTATTGGTAATATTTGAATGAAAAAAAAATATATTATTTAAAAAAATCAGTAAATAAACAAACATTGCCAAATCTGTAATGTCGAGTCCAGCTCGACATTGGACTTCTAAGAGTTGAGGACAATCACGTCTTTATTTGGTGTTTTGGTGGATTGAATATTTTTATTTTACGGAGATAACACTATTTCAATGTGTATTAACTGAGGTTACTTCACTTTTACGATACTTAAAGACGCATAGAATATAATAACTCATCTTAAAAGTACAACTAGGCTCACTTCACCTCTAATGGGTCCATAACAGTGACGTTACTAAGCTATGTGTCACCCCAAAGCAGTCTTTAGTATTTTTTACCCATAATAAAAATGTAAAATAATATTATTATTAATGAAAATAAATTTTGCAGCATTTTTGTGATCATTTGCCGCTCAGAACAGTGCTTCCCAACCAGGGGACAACATTCAACATTCTTTGTGATAAACTATTTTTTTTTCAGGGGTCCGTGGCATGATAAAGGTTGGGAAGCACTGCCTTAGAACACGCCGCCCTTAGGCAACTGCTTACTTGTCTATGACCACGGGCCGTCCCTGGTCCATATGTAACATTGTTTTCAATATATAAAAATCATAAATGTCGATTTTATAGGAAAATTGTCAATGTATAATAATAGCAAACAAATTTCGGTTGGTCATTCGGAATATTTCTTTATGTGGGAAATGTTTAATTTTTTGATTTTACGTTACTTGAACAAATAACAAAGAAACGACTATTTATCTTTATCTTCTATAACACGGATCTTATATCGATTGATGGTGCTATAGAAGAGCTGACTGTATTTAATATGAAACTGTTTATGTTGAAGTTGAAGTAAACACGTAAAAATATACGAAAGTTTTTGATCATTCTGTTTACTTTAGGCCTTCTATTATATTTATTATTAAATCTATTTATAAATAGTATTATGCTATAAATTAAACATATTAATTTCATAAAGTCCTTTGTGAAACATTTGAATATTAATCATATGAGTCAATAGCTTGAAATGAAATATTTTAATAACCAAAGTATGGTATTTTCTGAGAATATTTCACGGAACTTCAATTATTTAACATACCTAACTCGAGTGTATTCATATTTTTGAAGACAAAGGTACACAGAGGCATAGCGCGGGCGTAAGTGGAAATGTTTAATCGAAAGGTTATATTTTGTAGAATATTTAAATAACTGATTGAAGATATTTAAATTTTGTATAAAAAACATATAACAATTAATTTGAAATAGTTTTACGTATCTCATTGTCAATACTTGGTGGGAAAGACTCATAATAAAAATTTAAATACTCTATCGTACTGTTCCCACAGCTACTTAAAGTAATTAGTAATGGTTTTACTCATAATAAATAGTAATGTATTAGTAGTATGTGTAGTAAAATGTTGCAAATATTGCTCCTGATGAACGAAACCTGCAATACTCTAATCTTTGAATATAAATATGTTATAAGTACTAATATTCTTACTTACCTCAAAAAAGAAATGGTTGATTTGAAGCATTATTTCATCGCATGGTCGGTTTCACGATACGTGAATAGAAACAAGCATATTGATGTATTTGTTGTAAGAATTGTAATATTTTATCTTCTAGATTCCGTTGTTCTGTATATTTAATATTTTTACATTAGCCCAAAATCATCAAAAAACGTTTTTTGTGTCTTCTGTAAAAAAAAATGTGTATGTAACGTTCTTTTTATCTACGTTCGATGTGCTTAAAGACCCCAAACTATGTGCGTATATTTTTGGCTTAAATCATTTCTTAAATATTATAGTTTCTATCCTTACAATAATGAGGAGTCAAGTGGGTAAATTTTAAAAAAAAATGTAGTTTTGTGTATAAAAGCCTCTCAAAATTACATGTGTTAACTAAAATGATCTTTTTTAGTCTATTACGTAGTTGATTAAAAATATCACTTGTGGGATATCCAGTTGTCTACCAAACTTCTCAAATCATTCTGACATAATTGACAAATAAAAAACTACTAATAAATTTTATATTTAAATTTTACCAACTGAGAGATCGACCGGATAACACAAAATCGTTCTTGTTAAATAACTTTTATAAACCTTCGTAAAGAGTTTATACATCGCGCCCTTAGTAAAGTAGTGTCTCAAGTTTCTTCGTAATCTTTTTACTCTAATTTGATTTTAAAAATCATATCTTGAACTTTAATAGTGCCGGAGAGAAGTACTTTTCTAAGAATGGTAAAATCAATGATATAAATACCTCCGTTTTTTAATTTATTTTAAGAAAACAAAACCATCAAGTAAAATTTGAGAATCGTTTTATTCCAATGATTTTGCTAGACGTGTTTTGTTTTACAAGATGAAACTCAAATTTTATACGAAGGTTGTTTTTGTTTTGAATAACAAAGTTATTAAAAATATTTTAATAGTCAACATGAATTTAAACAAAGTTACCACTGAATTCATCGAAAAAACAGTGGAAAATTGGTAATATTCTTTTTTAAAGCAATTAATAGTTTATGGGCAGAAAATTTAATTGAAAAATTTAGACTTATAACTGTATTCTTTACCCAAGTACCGTATTTATTTTAAGAGTATTGCATACATTCTATTGTACGTTGAAATTGGACATAGTTTAATACAGTATATAATGGAATAAGTTTATTTTTAGGCGACGATGCGAACTAAAAATCAGTCGATTTATCAATTTTTATTGAATTGCATAGATGGGTTTTCAGTTTTCCACTACATACATGAATGTAATACGTTTATACCCGAAAGGACAAGTCATAAAAACTTGATAACGCGTCGAGTTATAGCCGACGTCTAAATATTTCGAAGATACGGTTTGCACTATTACCCGTAAACAAAAGAAATGCAGCAGAAATCGCATTCTGAGTCGTAACCCCTGACTCCGGCAGGGGTTGGTCGGACAGGTAGTAAACTAGAGGGGTGAAAGAAGTGAAAAGGCGGTGTGAGGACTGACAATTCTTTAAATTCCTGTGTTTTCACGGTGCGTCGTTTCGCTTTACCGATAAACCGTGGAGAAAAGGGTGCAGGATCACAGAAAGATGACCTGGGCTTATTTTAATATTGTGATAAATTTTCAATATGGTTGATTCAACGCCAGGACCATTTTTGCGAGAACTAAATCGCAAAATAAAGTTATTAATATAAAAAAAATAAAGACGAATTAATAAACTGATTAAGCAGTATAAAAAAAACTTCCGGACTCTCAAGTGCACGGATGAACTTGAACTGAAGCTTAGTAAATGAATGTTTCGTGTTTATATAACAAATAAATGTATCATTGAGTTTAAAGCCATTGCTGGCGAAAAGGATAAGCTCTTGGGAATGCCAACAGATTTGAGAAGTAAGTAGTTTCAAGAATTATATTTATTTTTTTGTCGGCAAAGGTTTTATGAGTATATTTTATATAGGGTATAGAAGTGGAGATCCCGGTAAGTTTAATATTTCACAGGTTTAATATTTCACACGACCACACAGGCCGCAAAAATACCAGATGTAAAAAATACAATCTGAATGGGCCGCAGGTTGAGTATCATTGAATTGAAGAGCAGTACGCCAACAAATAGTTTTATACTGACAATAAACTAATGTTTTCTATTTTAAAATAAACTAAATAACTGGAAATCAATTTCCCTGAAAATTATTACAAATAAAACTTATAACGAACGGAGAAGGTGTACATTAATATTTTTATCATTCACATAATATTACTAAATATTTATCAGATCACTAAAAAAATGCTAAGACTAAGTATAATTATAATTTAATTAATATTTCACTGTTATTTAAACAACTTTACTGTTACCGTTCATCAATTAGGGTTTAGGAAAAAATGTGGAACTTTTTTTTATTACGTGTATACACTTTTACTATCTTGAAAAGTTTGAGTTTTTAATCGCATATATTATTCATAAATCATACCTAATCAGGCGTTATCCACTATTGCTTGACATTACAAACTTTCAAAGAGTTACAATAGGTAATTCCGTCAACCAAACAAACCAATTTTTTGAATTAATATTCAATCAAGTTTCCCGTATGATGTCATTTTTCAAATTCATCCCCATTTGAAACGAGAACCAGTGGCGTACCAAAACAAATGTTTATTTGTATTGTTTTAGGAATACTGAGCAAAATTAACATCATTTTAATAAATTGCATAGTTTACTTATCGTAACTGTTATAATCGTAATGTAAATATTTATAAATTGTTATTTCAACCGATTTTAAAGTTAACATGAATATATGTGTTGTTTTTAAGTTTTCTAACTCACCCCCAATACGAGCAAGAAGAAAACGGATTGTCGATAACTAACTACTCAATTTTTTAGCAGGATTTGTAATGTAAATATGATCTTTTTGGTAAAGAGCAAATGAACAATAAATTATTTTAATTCAATGTATATTCAAATCTAGTTTTATTAATCTCGTAATTTGTTTTCAGCAAAATTAATGTAAATAAAATTAGTCATGAAAATTGATTCGTGTCCAACCGTTTACTTGCATATTATTCTAAAAAAGTCAAAAAGACACCAATGATTTTATGAATATTTTTCTGTATATCAATCGTCCAGTTCATTAGTCAAATATCTCAGAATAACTTTTTTTGAAAAAAAAATCAATGCTGTCATAAATAAAAAAAAATCGTTTGCGTGTTTGAAAATAAAACAAACAAAAAGTGATGTAAATAATAATACTCTTTTGTTTCATATCACGCGAAAATTCGTTTATATCAATTGTTGTCAACTACCGCAATATGCGAACTGATTGATCTGTTAAAATGAAAGCAATGCTAGTTGTAAATTGTTATCAAATAATTTTAAATTTAAGGACTGTATTAATTTTATTTGACGAATACTTTATCAAGTGAAATAGACGAAACAAAATTACTTACGACAAAACACCAACAGAGTACAAAAAAATAAATATATTAAGAAGCATTTCGAATCGATTTTTTATAACATTTTACATAAGATGTTTTTTTTTTTTAATTAAATTCGAAAAAGAAATTCTTCAAGTGCGGTTAGTAAAAAGGAATAAATGTTCAATGCCTATCCTGATATTATATTATGCGCTTAGTAAATAGTAAAATATCACTTTTAGAGTGTTTAGCGAATATTGACAGGTGTGGCTGCCACCTGATCCATATTATTAATAGAATGAAACAATCGGTGCCTTCTTTTGAGTCACTGTACATAGTAAATCTGACGAAAAAAGTGACGTCTAGCACTCAAATTAGTAGCAAATGAAATATGTTTTGAAAAAACTGTCAATTTTCAAAAAAAATAACGCCACCTTAATAATATTACAACTAAGTAGCACACATTTTAATATTTTTTAGATATTTATTAAAAATATTTTAAGATTTGGGATCTCTAGAGGTAAAGTGAGCTAGTGAACTAGTATTATAGTAAAACTTTTTCTTGGACTTCAAGTACAGTCACCTCTTTATTTGGTTACACACTTAGGTTACTTCACTTTTACGATACTTTAAGACGGGTAGAATATTAAAACCCATCTAACTTTTTGTATCTAAAATACCACTTTGCTTATTTCACCTCTAATAGGCCCATTTAAAATATGCTGTTTGTACTGAAACTTGAACCTGTGAGACCCGTCATGGAAGTCAACGACGTCGATCAATACACCACGGACGCGACAACAATGGTGAGACATAATTTTCCATATTAAGAAAGGACTTGTTTTAAAAACGTGATTTAATAAAATACAATTCATTTATATTGCGTGAATTATGTTGGTACGCCACGTTTTTCGGGTACCGCATATCTCGCGCAGATCTTTTCCAAATCCCCCACTTGTTATTCTGACGATATCGTATTTACATGGCCATTACAAATTCAGCCGGAGAAAAACGATCAGAGCGCGGGGGCCTTGGATAAAAAATAAACTTCCGCAAAAAGCATGTATTCATATATACTTATAATATTCTAGGTGGCGATAGATGGAAACTTTGCCTTGCTTAGACAACAAATCGTCTGCATTGAATGTACTGATTTTAAACCGGCCTCGATTTGCGGAGATATCGCACTTTTACGATTACTTGTAAAACAATTGACATTTTGAGTAAATGTTGAAAAAAAATAACCTTTATAAATAAAATGGAAATAAATTACAAAGAAATATTGTGTTTTTTTCTTAATATATGGCTTTCCACCAAGTATATTGACAGTGAACAACCCTTAAAAAAATATTTATTTACATCAAAAACTTTTACAAGCCTAAATGAATAAGTGGCTTTGAAAACAGGCTATAATGTAATTTGCAGGTTTCTTTTCCATTGCTTGAAAAGGAATATCTCTGTATAGTGGTGGGTAAAATAAAAACCCATATCTAATTTTACCGAAGGTACTAAGGTGACAATCGAAATCATGCATTTCAAAAACGTTTAGTTAAGACGGTATGCCTCTTTTAATCCAACTAACTATCTCAGAATGCCTATTTTAGACTTCCATAGTATAAAATTACTAATATGATATAATTATTCAACAAAGTTTTGCCAGTTATATTTGGTTCGTCGTAACTAGGGAATCCAATCCCGGGATCCCGTACAGTTTTCGATACATTTCAATCCCGGGATTATAAGGCATGATCCCGATTTTTTCGGGATTGGTTTTAATACAGAAACGTGCTGGTTTTCAAGTCGGCAGTTCACGCATATGCAATAAACGATGACCAATTTAAATTCTTTGCGATTAGATTTGCTACAAGAGTTATCGCAAAAGATAAGGTAATTTGATGCCTATTGAGCTTCTGCAACGTATTTAAGTGAACTGTATTTTAATGCATTTGACAACAGCGATTACTTTTTTTATTGTTCTATATTTTAAAGCTTCACATTTCAATATATCAGTGTTTTGACTTTCATGAATGTTATCAGATAAATATCAATTGCACGTGTTTGTTTTGCGAGATTTTCTATTGTTCATAAATATCAATTTTCAACTGTAAACTGAAACTTTAGACTAAATTGCAAAACAATTGATGCTCTGGTACTTCGGGTATATTTAAAAATAATATTTAAATTACATCTATTTACTCCAATATTATTATTAAGAATGTATGTACACGACAATTTTAGAACTCTTCACTCTTGCATTCTGAAGTAGGTAGGTACTTTTTTCATCTATCGAAATTAATTATTTTAAGTTATATTGCGTATTTTTACATAAGTTATGCATATTAAGTTCGTTTAATAATAATGGCGTATATTTTTTTAACGAGTAATTAAAAAGTCCACACTTTCACCTGTTCATCGCGAATAGCTGAGATTAAGAGAGCCTCTTGGTAGCGCATTGGCAGCCCACAGCTGGTTATATAATATAATAAAAAATAAATTTATTTATTTATTTTTGGCCAATATCATCAATTTTTATTTCTGGAAAAAACGTATTTTAATGAAAATTATTTCGGGACCAGTCCCGGAATCCCGGGATTGAAAAATTCTAATCCCGAAATCCCGGGATCAACATTTTGGCTCGGGATTGGATTCCCTAGTCGTAACGGTTCAGTTATAGAGTGACCCAACTTATAAACGATTCATGTTTTTAATCTGATTTTTTCTTTAAATTAATGCAAAATATATAAAAGGCACTAATTAAAAAATGCAGAAATGTTGTAATAACACAATTTTTATTTTTATTTAGTGCTCTTTTTATTTTCTGTTGTCAAGTCAAATAAATATGGGCGTTATTTTTTGATAGAAGTACAAATATGTAACAGCCATTTTATTTTAGAATCATTTTTCTATAAAATTTATACTTATAAATTCAGCTTTTAAGTTTGAAAAGAGAACGGTGTGTAAAAGTTGCGACCAGGTAAAATGACCTTCACAAAGAGTTTTCGTAAGCAACTTATTTAATTAATAAATAACAGAATATAATAAATAGACAAGAGATTATAGTATATGCCAGATTCTTCATTGTTGTATATTATTCGTAAATATAATTATAAATTTTCCAGCAAATAAAATAAATAAAATTCTTGAAATTACTCATCATTTAAATTTGTAAACGTTCCCATGGGTTTATCCATTTCGCCAGCAATGTCTTTAAACTTAGTGATACATATATTTCTTATATAAACACGATACATTTATTTACTAAACGTCAGTTTATCCGTGCTCTTGAACGCTTGAAGATGCCGAAAGCGAAACCCAGATCGTAAGTGACGAATCTTGTGTAAATTTACATAATTTTATCGATTCTAATTTAAATATTAGATTGAGTAAAAAGCAGTTTTGCACAAAGTTACATACTTTTAATATTTTGAATTTAGCACAAAATCAATGACAATTGTTTTTTTATCTCTACTGTAATTTCTTATGTGCTGGTTACGTCCTTGTACCTTACTGCAGTCGACATATTTGAAATTTGTAAATATATTTAAAAAAAAATACCTTTTATAGTAAAAGTAATTTGCAATACAAATTTCGAACTATTAAGAAAAATGTATTGTTTTGAAGAGAACGTTCAATTATTAAACTCTGTCACTAAACATTTATCACTTACTAACTAATATATTTAATTTTTCTATGCGCGTGTGTGCTTAATCTCAACGAAAAAGAAAATATCTATTTTCTATAGCTTTCCAGCGCTTCAAAACTTTTTTCAAGTCAAACTGTGATGAACAAATGAATTTGTTACATGAGTTCACATTCACTGCTCAGAATTCCAATATTATTTAGACATCTATCCATAATGCTGAGTTTCTATTTTGGTGTACATGGCGTCGCGACGTCTTTGTCTCGACGCTTACTTGAAACACGTCCTGCGTATCGAGGATTGGTCCTGCCAGACAAAGAAGGACCAGGGTAACTCAATGACATTCCTCATGGATAAGTACAGCCATTCTTGCGCAAGTAATTCAAGATTCGACCCAAGAACACGTGATAACCTCAGCTCCGAGCTGATCATAAAAAAACAATATGTGTTTGAGCATAAAGCCGCAAATATATTATAGCGAAATTCCATCGTTACAGTTTTTCCACTCGATGGAAGAATAAAAAGTCTATGCGAGATGAATTATTTTTAAAATATGTGAGACATTTTAAGATAAGTTATAAATCAAGTTTTTTTACGTAATTCAATTACCGCCTGTGTGGTGTTTGTCCGCCTGTGTGGTCGAGCGGTCAACGCTGTTGGTTTCGGCTACGGAGGGCCCGGGTTCAAATCTCGGTACGGACAGTTTTTATAAATTGATTTTTCAATCAATTTATGAATTTATGTTCAAAGGCATGGATGTATGTGATGTCTTGAATTCCCCCCTCTCACCCATCCTATCCTATCAATATGGCGTATCGAGAGCGATTAACTTACCACTAACCCTGTCCTAGCCCTATCCTTTTCTATCCCTACTCTCTTTGGAAAAAGAGAGGTTGAGCAACTGAGTAACAAGCAGTTCTCGTAGAAACACTAATGTTGAGATAAACTCCATTAGGAGTCCAAATGCTCCACATTGGGCATGGTTTAAAAAAAAATTCAATTACACCCAACTCTTTTTTTTTCCACACAATTTTTGAAATAAGACAATATATAAGATACATCGATGAATGTCCACTCCCTCATAACATATACCGTATATAAACAAATGTGTAATTTGCTGTTGGGTATTTTTTTATTACACTTTTACACGATTTTGTTTACCAAAATGTTGTATTTTTGTTGTCAAATATCACGTTTTTTTAGCATAATTCAGGGAATTTAAGATTTCGACTGAAGGTGCTTGGTGGAATTTCAATATATTAATTTGAATCGTTCAAACTATGTACATTCTCACAGATTTTGTCACTAACGACCCGGGTTTCGCCTTTAGGCATCTTCAGGCGTTCAAGTGCACGGACGGTCAGTTCAAGTTCATCACATAATCTGTGAGAATGTACATAGTTTGAACGATTCAAATTTAAATTCTATCAAGTTTTTTATTCACGGTTTTTTATTGGAACTTGGAACGGAGAGAAGATAATTTACAAACTAGCTTATTTTTAAAGTATAACAGTTTTGTTTATAACAAAACTTTAAAAAAAATAGATTAATTATATCAATATATAAGATACGATAAGACGGGTTGAACTTATCAGTTAATTTTATTTTCTGTTGCTGCGTACACAGCCCGGAAACTTCGGAATAACCATTATTTTCCTAAATATATGAATTACTGGGACACCCACCTAAATTCTACTGATAAAATTGTGTTAAAAAATAAAATGTAAATCAACCCCTTCCCTCCCGAGGGGCTGAATAATTATTTAACGAAATAAAAACGGCGCACCGCACTCGTTTCATTAATCATACTTATTTTTCAATTAAGCACAGGAGGTTTATTGTTATTAGTTTATTACCGCGTGTGCCGCATGTTAGCTAAGCCAACATGCTTTCAAGTGCGACCTGAAAGGGTTTTTTTCACCTTTTGTTATATCGGTATATATTATCTTCCCGAGAGAAGCAAATATTTTGATTTTATTATATATTTATAACGCCAGAGAAAACGGATTTCGTGAATGAAAATTAATTGTTATTAATGGGTTGTTTTGTTGTTATTCTGTGTTTATTATACATATTGCTTAATCGCTACCAATGTGGAGTATATGGTAAAATAATAATAATAAGCAAAATAAGGGTTAAGTCGTTTAATATAAGAAAGGGGTAAAACTTATCTTTTCGGATACGGTTATACAGAATATACAGTTTTTTTTAAACTTTACTTTCTGTAGAAAACTTATTTGAGTTTACAGTTTTCAGTGTTCTCGGGTCACTTCACAAAAAATCACCATATCTACATACGTTTACATATGTTTACATAAATAATCCTGACGAAATGCAAATTATAGCCTAATTTAGAGTCTAGACTAAGGGTGGGGAACCTTTTCATTTCTGAAGGCTACATTCAATTATTTGATTCAACACAAGACCGCTGTAAAGAAAACGTTGACACTCTCTTTTTTTCGACTGTCGAACATATTATTTGTTGATGAGGTTCTTTTCCAAACGCTTGCGTAATTTTTTTTGATCAAAGGGAATATCTTAATTAAGTCAGAAGGCCGCATCAGAGTAGCCGAGAGGCTGCAGGTTCTCCCCTACTGGTCTAGACCAATGTTCCTTAACTGGGGTCCACAACATGTTCCAAGGGGGGTACAGAAAAAAATAAGTAATTTTAGGAGAGCCCCAACTAAGTTTAGGGGGGAAACGGACACTCTAAGTACAACATAAATTGAGATTTTTGTGAAAACATTAAAATTATAAAAACAAGCTTGGCGATAGCTATAGCTAACCACAAGTTTATCCCAGTCTTATCGTTATATCCCGACATTCTTAAAAAAATAAGGTTGAGCAGCTGAGTAACAAGCAGTTTTCGTAGATAAACGTCTGTTGAGAATAACTCCACAAGGAGTTGCCCGCTGTGGCCTAGTTGGTTGGAGCTTGTTCTACCGACCAGGTGGATCTGGATTCGATTTCCAGTAAGGTCAATGTCAAATTTAGATTTAAGACCTAAGACGTGGTTGTTTGTGATGTCGGTTTACCTTGAATTGATCTTGAGTGTTCAACTTTAAAATATTTGACACATTGGCATTAGCTGTATTGCCATTTCTTAAAATATGTTGCAAATTATGAGCAGGTATGTTTTAAAAAAATGTTTTATTATGTTTAAATTTTAGGAAGATTTTCTGGGATTCGAATCTGGGACAAAATATAGCATGTTGGTTCAGTAAATACGTAATCAAATACTCTTTTCAATATTTAACTAAGAAAATCAAATCAAAGTCAACGATCTCATTACCAGACCTTACACACTAAACTTACCAACTTATTGTCCATATTGTTAACGACATGTTTTTATGACTTTTATCATATCTGCTTGATCTGAATGAATTTGTTTGTTGTATTTTCTTACGCCGTTAATGTTATTTAACCTAATTTGGTCAGTTTTTTTTCGCAACGTTATAATTTATTGGAAATAGACAATATCAACATACAGCCATGATACCGCGGTAACGCACTTACCAAGCGTAAATAATGATTTTATACCATAACATTGAGTAGATAGTAGAAGTGTGCTTGTGGGTTTGATGCCGTTTTTAATATCTGTAATGTTGAAATTGAAGAAGGTTTTGATTGAAATTTAAAGCGTTACCATAATTTTTAACTAGATCATTTCTATCCTGATATTATTGTGGGATAAATCGAATCCAACAACCACTTTTTTATCTTTCTTACAAAGTGAGCAGTATTATAATAATATATATTTAAATTATTTAACTATTTATTAAACTATTATTCATAAAAACCCCCAACAACAATTTATGTCTTCATTGGAATTTTTTTATTCATAATTCTATCTTTGGTTTTATAAAATTTGAAAAGACCAGATATATCTTCAAGACCGTGTCGAAGACTTTTAAAGTTTTTTTTTATATTATATTTATATTTGTCGCCTGCTGTAGCCCAGTTGGTTGGAGCTTGCTCTACCGATCACTTAGGTCTGGGTTCGATTCCCGGTCAGATCACAGTGAATTTGAGAATTATTCAATTCAAAGTTGTGATCGAAGACTGGGTGTTTGTGATATCAATTCACATCATTTCCTCTCCTCCCATCCTTCTGATCCTCTCATAATTGGGTACAGCAATAGCGATTAGCCAACCACTAGTCCTGTTCTAGCTTTATCCTTCTTTCCCTACTACTCATTTTGAAAAAGGTGAGGTTGAGCGACTGAGTAACAAACAGTTCTTGTAGAAAAAACTTCTGTTAAGATGCCTACATTAGGAGGTTATATGCTCTACATTTGGAGTGGACATGGATTAAAAAAAATATATATTTTCAATTTTAACAAAAAAATCTTCCATTTAAGGCTGAATTATTTTCTTCAACACTCCTGAAAAGGTATCAATAATTGATGTTTGGTGAAATAGCCCCCATTTTTGGAACACCGCTCGATATCATTTGAGATACTGTGGACTTGTGTTTGTCAACGCCCAAAATTATTTTTTCTTTACAATATTGCTTAAATAGACCAGTAAAACATTGTTTAATTATCTTAACACAAATTTAACCCTATAAATCCTGCAAGTGCAAACAGCATTTAACAGATACGATGTCGTTTGCCCTGGGAGAATTTAAACGCGATAAAGTACAATGACATTTAGTTCCTAAAATGTTTCCCGGAGCACAATGCACCTGACGCCAGCTGTGCCACTGCATTGCGTGTGTCGATGCACTTTATGCATTACATTGCAGTTCACATCCCAAGTCAACATACTGTTCATACACATATTATATTATGCGCGATGTATGCCAGAGTTTTGTGAATAATCATTGTGTAATGAAATTTACGGCTTGGAAGATGCGGGATGAATTTATTTGAATGTGATGATAATTTATGTAAAAGAGTCGCTGACATCAATAGTGATATATCATCCCCGTCTTCAAAAACAGTTGAAGTCATGTCATTCTTTTTTTAAAAATCTAATTTCTCTGCTACAGTTTGCAATATCGGTATAACCGATTCCGGGACTTCAGTAACTTGCTACTTACTTTAACAAAATACCGGTTTAAAATATTAAAAAAATACTACTATAGTATTGAAAATTAATTGATATATATTAATAATTTTTGATTTAACATAAAAGAATTACGGTTTATATAATTTTAGTATGCATGTATAGATAAAGATGAAAATAGAAATAACAATTATTACTTTGGGAGTTTTCGCGTATACAACTTATTTAACATTACAGCTAATTGCCAATACGCCAGATATTTTAAGATCTTAAAATAATTAAAATAACCCAAATAATATGTTGACTTTAATGGTATGTACTTGATCGCTAGCTCGAAACGAAATATTGTTTTTTGTATGTCACAGCATTGATCTATTGAAAAATACTAGTTACAAGATAGTTGATTTTTAATGATTGTTTCATCTTTTTTAAAAAAGTGAATAGTATTTTATTTTTGTTTGTTTTGAGGTTAATGATAGAAGATACAAGTATTTATTGTAATTATTTGATTTATATAAACTATTATTATTTGTTTATACTAAATATCCTGCTCATTATACTGATGCCTTAGGTTATAAACAGAGTAAACAAATTAATGTAACTATTATGTTTTGATTTTAAATTGAACATTAACACTATTTAAAAAGTAACTTAGTGTTTTATTATGTATAATAATTGGTTTAGCTTTCAGAAATCGATCGGAATGTCTTATCTAAATCGATATATTTCGTATTATCTCACTATTTGTTGGGACAATGGTACAGTGATTAACATCGTTGGCTTCCATGCCAGATCTCACGGGTTCAAATCCCAATACGATCAGCATTTTTTAAATCGATTTTGTGACTTCCCTGTTCGAAGGAATGGATGTTTTTGTTGTCTAAAAAATCGATATACATATATTCTATCCTAAAATAACGGGGTGCAGCGAGAGTGATTAGCCAACGACTTATTCTGTCTTGCACTATCCCTACTACTTTCTCCGAAAAAGAAAAGTTTGAGTGACTGAGTAACAAGAAGTTATAGTAGAAGAACTTCTATTGTGATAAACCCATTAGGAGGCTATATGCTACAAATTGGAAATGGACATGGATTAATAAAAAAAGCTCACTGATGCTTTCAAGTTGCGATATTATATGTGTATTAGTAAAAAAAGCACAGCAAAAATGTTGTAATAAAAATATGTCGTATTATTATTGCAGTAAAGCAACCAACCTTATTTAGTACATTTTCTGTTTTCAGGTAGTTTCGCTCCACAGTTTTCCTGAGTGAGCTCCACGTTAAGTAAGTACAACCTAGTTTGGATTTCGACGTAGTTTCCACATCCGCAGGACGTAATTTACATACCAAATCCTTCATACATAAATGCCAAGATTTATGATTACAACCATGAAAATGTTTCATTTAGAAGGAAAACGTTTCGGGTAAAATAAAAGAGCGCTTTAAATTTACTTACAGAGAAATTTAATGTTTTTTTATACGTGTACATGATTGAAATAAAAATATTTACAATTTTAGGTGCTATCATCATTTTACAGTTATACCTAAATAAAACTTTTTTGAGAGGGCAACGAAAATATAAAAAAAATGGAAAAAAAACGTATCGGTTTGGTCATATTTTCGACGCCCATCGAAAAAACGTTTTATAGGCTTATCGCGAACAATTTTGGCTTTGAAGAAACAATTAAGATCGCTTCTTTGGGTGGCAAAACCGGTTTTGAAGCAAAAATAAAATCTTTAAATTTGCACTAGTATTTTTGTATAATATAACAATCGTTCGTATACTGCCAGAAAACTTTAAATCGACTTTTTTATTATATTTTTTTATAAAATACCACTTGGCTCATTTCACTTCTAATGGGCCCATTTGTCAAAATTTGGTAAAACTCATTATATTTATAAAAATAAACAAAAAAGTATTAGCTGAAATCCTCACGACGAGTTCCTCTCGTTCGGATGACTGTATACAACTTTGAAAAAAGTTCGAACGTTATACTTTATTTTATAAATATTTATTGTAATATAGCAATACCAAATTAATAACAATTCGGTCAACGATTCTTCGTTTCGAATACATTAATGGAACAAAATCATGTATTATATTTTATATATGTCGACTGTGGAAAGGAAAAAGGACGTAACCCACACAGAAAATTTTACAAGAGGCAAAAAAAACGTGTTTTGATGATTTTCGGCCATATGCAAATTATGAAATAAACACAACCTTGAAGTGCACGGAGACTTCTATACTGGTGTTTAATTGACATAATCTAATATTAATTAAAGAAATTGTCTAGTAAAAATCTTTTTTTCAGTATTTTTTCTTGATTTCAATTTTCAGAAACCCATCTTTTTTCAAACTTGAAAGCTAAATTTAGATACTAATTTGGCATTTGAAGCTTACGTCCTTTTGATAGAACGTGTATCAAGTTGGATACATTTTGATTATCGTAAAAAAGCTGTGGGTTACGTCCTTTTTCCTTTCCATAGTCATTGTAGCATTTAAAAAAATGATAAGTTTCTTCAAAAAGCATATTAAAACAAATACTTAAATAAATAAAAAAAACTAATTTTTATACAAGATAGAGTCTCAATGGAACATTGGAATTTTATATTTTTTTTCTTAATAAAACAGTGAAACGTATTTTTGAAATTATTTCTACAGTTAAAAGTGTCAATATTGACTAAAATTTCAGCAAAACGCCAATTTTCATCAAAACTAGCACAAAAAAATGTTTCAGTATTGAATTATGTACGTCACCATACGCAAACATGACACAGTTGAATTTTGTTATTTATTCAGACACTCAAAATCACCCATCGACTAGTGAGAGAAAATTTTACGAGCGATATTAAATTGGAAATACAATATCCCGTGGGCTTGATTGAAGTCTACCTTATGAATCTAAAATAATTAACGGTTACTATAAATTGTTGTTGAAATGAGTGTCATATAAGTGTACAGAATGGCTTAATTGAAAAATGATTTTGAATAACCCCTTCAATATGCTGCAACAAAATTGACATATTTTATATTATCGGGGTGGCAACAACGTCGACCGCGGTCTACTGGTTGATCTCGTAGCCTTTCCAAGTCGCCCGTCTAATGCTTTGAAACAAGATTTGAGTGTGTATTTTATTATCTATCTATTTTTGTTTCCCATTCATACACAATATTATGTGCTAGAATTACTTCACTTTTTATGAAAACATATGGTATTAGTAGACCGTTACGAATTATTTCAGTATGAAGTCGCCCGCAGAGGTTAAAAGTTTGGCCACCCCTGGTTTACTCAATAATACCGGTCGCTTACCTTTGAAGCCTTTAAATGGTATAAACTAAGGCTTCCAATGCCGGAATTGATACAATTAGAGAAAGTTTCTTGAGGGCTAAAACAAAACGTTCCAAATTTGTATATTTTGTTTATTCCGCAAATTGCTGGGTTTTTAAAATCGACAAAAAATTGTTGGAAAATTCTCAAGATTTTAAAATCGCCGAGCAATAATTTTTCAATCCCGAATTTATTCTATATAAATCTAGAATGTTCAATACCGGGATCACAAAAAAGGTCCGGGATTGGATACCCTTGTACAAACATAATACATAATATTACAACGCACTAATAAGTATAATGACCATCATACAAATTTAATGTATTTTATAAAAAAACATATCTCGCTAAGAAAGAGATAATAAAACCTATAAAAAAATAACTAATTGCCATGCGATGGTCGATGCCTTACTTTGTATGTATTTACAATCCGTATTAACTTTAGATGTGTAAGAGTGTTTATTCTTCAATAATATTTTCTGTATGAAATTCGACTCTCGACCATTTCAACAACAACTGAAGTGGCGAGTAACTGAACACCCACTTTATGTGATAATGATTGCTTTGTTGCTGAGGAATGGCAACAGTAAAATTTTTTTTTTATTTCGAAGAACTTACAGTATTCAATTCACAAATGAAATGGAAAAAGGCCATCAGAAAGATTTATTTCTTAACACATGCACTCTTGAGATTTCGTCATGTGTATCATGGATTTGAAATACAGACACTCATGAGTTGTGAATGATTTCTTAGCTGTTTGTTGTTAAGTTTGTTTAATTCAGAGCTGCGGAGTGTGTGAATTGAAACTACTTCGAATCGGTTGAAAAAATATCGAAATTGTTTTTCTCTCAATGAAATTGTCTTAAATTTCTTGAATCATTTCCCTCTCTCATTCAGTTCATTTTTTTATTCATGTCCACTCCCAATGTAAAGTCTCTTAATGGGGGCATCTCAACAGGAGTTTTTCTGAAACTGCATATTCAAAATTAAAATAGCAAATGCGTTATTATGATTCTTGGCGCTGCTCTTATCGTCTGAGAAAAGTCAAATATGAACGACGGTCGAGAAAAATGTACTCAAAACGACTAGACCTGGTAAATATAATCAAAAGTTTGTGTACAATTGAAAGATGATAAATCTCAACTTATAAAACAATATATATATTTTATTGCTACTTTAAGTGTTAGTACACCTATCCCTCGATTTACACGTTTTCGCTTTTACACGGTTAAAAAAAGTTAACTTGAAAATTTTAATTCTTCATATTCGTAAGTAAAAAACGAGTACATAATTTTTAATTACGTGTTTTATATCTTGAATAATATTTGTAGCCTTATTAGGTTGAAAGAAGTAAAAAGAAAAGTTATTTCGTTAGCAACCAAAGTATGGTTTTTGAGAAAGAGTAATAGATGTTAGAATAGAGTAATAGAGTAATAGAAAAAAATGAAAACTCAATTAGAAAGAGTATAGCAGCTAGAACTACGAGTACGAGCACAACTTCATATATCAGAGATATTGCAATGGAAAACATGGAGAACGCATTAATGATTCGGATAGAAAACCAAACACAAAAACGGATGCCAATTGATACCAATGCTATTACAAATAAAGCATTGAGGATTTATGAAAAAATTAAAGAGAAGAAGCTATCCTCTTCTTCATTTGAAAAGAAGCACAGCAAGTCATCAGGTAAAGTCACAGTGATTTGTGATAGTGATGAATGATAAAAACTCTACCAACCGTTGCAATATTTTTTTAATGAATCTTTTGAATTTCATTTTTTTGTTACTCTATAAGCTTTATCTGTATTTAATTAATAAAAAAATACTTATGTTTATACTTTTTAATAATTTTATTTTTTATGTATATTTTTATGTTTTTTGCTCTTCCCGGAACGTCCAAATCCAAAAACCCAGGAATGTACGGAATTAACAGAATGAAAAAAAACACTGTTTGCCTAGTCTCAACAACTTTTCGAGAAAATTCGCAATTTTTGTCATCAATTCCAAATCCTGAGATTGGTAATATCACAATACCGAGATTTTGGGATTGAAAAAATCGACGGCATCCCAGGATTGAAGGCCATAGTATGTATAAGACCTTCTGAATAAATTTCCTTGAAATAGTGGTTGATGCGCTTAAAGACACTGTCTGGCTAAGTCAAAGGTGAGGAATCTTTTCATTTCTAAATGCCACATTCATGTATCTGATTTGACATAAGGCCCGCAGTATAGAAAACGCTGATATCCCCTACTTTTTTTCGACTGTCAAACATATAATGAGTTGATTACGTTATTTTTCAAACGCTTACGGAGAATTTTTTGATCAAGTCAAAATGTCCGCAAGTTCCTCTTCACCGAGGTAGATATTATCAATAAAAACCTGCAAGAATGTTTTTTTTTTTTTTTAAATTCCCTAGGGTACTCAACGTTGTACCCACCACCACCCGCTACGGCTTCACACTCTTTTTATAGGGTGTATTCCGTAGCGTAACAACGTTAGTCGTGTTCAAAATTTTGCCAGAAATGTCCCGAGAAGAAATTCTTCAAGACTTGGTTGCATGCACTACAGTGTGCAGAAATTAAAAGTTAATTAATAATTAAGTGCAGTTGAAAATATGAGATTTTATCTATTTAACTCCACTTTTTTTCCAAATGACGCGGAGAATTCTTTAAATGCCCTATAATTTGCCTTCGATGCAACCAAGTCGGCATGACCGACGGGGCCGACAGATCCGACAGATAGTCGTATCGTCTGAATAGCCCTGAATGTAAATGCGGATATATGATTCAGGATGCTGATCACATCCTTTGGGAATGTCCAGACTTAAATAACGAACGGGAAAAATTGCGCAAGAATGTTTGTAAAACAATCATCATCCAAATTTAGCCTGCTCGCTTATCCTTAAGGTAGAGTTCATTGTCCGTTTGAAATGGTTAAAAATGACTGCAGCAAATAGTATATAACGTGGCTTTGTTTATTCTATCTCAGTTATGCAAAGTTAGGCGCCATTTTTTATTTGTCCCAGACATACAAAGCCCACTGGGTGACATTTGTCCCGGTTAGTTCCTTTATCTTGCCACTGCTGGATCAGCAGCCAGCAGCATTATAAACAATGGCGTGCCACTTGCCGGGTCGGCGCACATATCTGGTACCCTTCGTTAAATGGTTCGATAGTAAAAAACATGGAGTGAACTATACACTTCCCAATCTTGTTTAATTTTTTTTTGTTATATATTATAAATAGAAAAAAATATGTAATACAGGTTGATTGATTATTTACGATAAAATAACTGTCAAAATAATTTGAATTAAACTAAATGTTGCATTTTATGTGTGTACTTTTAGTAAAACCCATGCATTTCTATAAAAAAAATATTAAATCATGCATTAAACTGTGTAGTCCTGTAAAAAAAATACGACTCTGACTCCGAGGAAATTTCTCAATAATTTCATTTTAACTTATGTATAAATATGTATTCCATCAGATCATTTTTAGTCAGCCAAGCATGCATTGTCGACACTTTGAACTATTTTGTTTGAATACACATATTTAAAAAATATTATTCAAAAAAAACCGAGCCGCTCAATTTTTCCGACTCCGACCAAAATACCGCAACTCCACGACTCCGACTCCACATCCCTGATTAAAACAGTGCTAATTGCTATGCACCAAGTAAAATATAAAGAGTATAACAAATGGTAATAGAAAAATGAAAGAAATTTAAGGGAACACTTAATTGACGATAAAAAAATGTTAAAAGCCTATTGACAAATAGATGATACTTTACATATGTGGCCATTATAAATGAAGTGAGCCAAGTTGTATTTTAGAAAAAAAAGTTAGATACTAGACACTTACTTAGTTTTTATGCTTTGTAAAACAATTTACGATTGTCATTTTTTATAAGAGACGGTCGATAGTTTCAGATACATTTTGTTGACTTTTTATATTATGCCAAAAACCACTCACACTTCAATTTCGCATAATAAAAAATATCTAAAATTTAATGATATCAATTCGTTTGTTAATTGCGTTAAGCTTGTACCTAGATAAAAAAAATAATAATATGCACGTCTATGGACTAGACAGCATTGCCTTTACTTCTATGTGATACGAATGCAACACAGCGGTGATTATTTGAACTAATTATTGTCAAGGAACAAAGAGAAAGAAAATCGACGCTGTTTTCTGAATATCCATTCCCTAATTATGTCCAAGTACAAAAGATAAGTTTTTCCTTTAAATAAAATCATGTGTGAACGTATGTAAGGTTTGGTAAAATAGCATACAAAATATTAAAAAATAAAATGTTTTAACATAAAAATAATATTGATATCTTAATACTATTATAAAATGTTCAAATAGTAGGATGTGTGATTATGTTTTGTTATAAAAACTTTTTCATAAAGATCGATTTTTATCATTATTTTATATCATTCTATACATATTTAAAACCAAAAACAACGGGCTGATCTACGAATTTTTACCATTTATAGACAATTTAGTTTGAATTTTAAAAATTTTGTAGTATAAAATTTACTGATATTGTAGAATACATTTTTTTTTCAAACCAATGCACATGCAATCTTTATTACTGAACGAACACCCATGAATATTGATGCTATCGGAGAGAGACACAGGTTGTTTGCACGCTTTTCACCGATATGAAAATGACATACTACGCAATTAAATGCTCAAAATAATGAATTGTCGGTACGTGGCGCAGTGGTTAACGTTGTTGAATCACAAGACGAATATCTCAGGTTCAATTTCAAGTGTGAACAGCATTTTTACAAAACTATTAATCAATTCCATTCCAAAGGCATGGGTGCTTCTAATGCCTAACAAAATATATCCCACCCTTCTGATTCTAAAATAATATGGTGCAGCGAGAGCGATTAGTTAACTATAAGTCCTTTCATAGCTCCTATACATTTATCTTTAATTTCTTCGAAAAAGAAAATTTGGGGTACTGAGTAACAATCATTTAATGTAGAAAAGCTTATGTTTAAATATATCCACTAGAAGACTTTCCTACTAGACTAGAAGATGTTCCACATTGGAAACGAACAAGTGTCCAATTATCACTAATGGCGTTATGGCTTTCCTATCTCAAGGTAGAATATTTATTTTAGCAATGGTGAAATTGTTTGAAATTATGTTAGCAAACATCGTTGTTGATAACGGTTTTGAAAATGGTTAAATACACATTACTATTTGTAACTTACGGGATAAAATCCTGGCAAGACCATCTAAAAAAAATAGTTCTATTAAATTTTTTGAAATCTTACACATGGACAATAATTGTAATGCCTTTTATATAGAATACTTGCAACTTTTTATACTAATTTACGTTTCTATATATATAAATTATATTCAAAGTGCATGTAACATGAAGAATTCTATGGTCACTTGAAAATTTGAACCAAAGCTAACGAACTACCACCGGACTTCCCCTTTAGGCAACAACCAGCACACCCTTAAATTCTTCACATCAGGGTTGGACAAATATTTTTTTAATATTTACTAAATACATATAATTAAATTAAGTAACGAAGGCATATATAGTCTAGGTACAAAATATACATGAAAAAATGATGGCGACACTCGAGGCACACAATAAAATGGTATATTTTTATTGTAACTGTCTGATATACGGAGCGGTGGGCTGCCAATACGTTACAAGGTGCTCGCTTAGTCTCAAAGCAATTCTCGGTGTTCTGGAGAAGGAGTGAATATTTGTATCACTCCTAGGTAATTATTTGCAATACCAAAATTAGCAATCGATTGTTACTTAACACATTTATAATATTAAACAATATGCAATTTATCGTAAATTCATCAATCTAAATGGCTAAAATGTACTATAGTGTATACTGAAGCTTTCGTAGATAATATATAGGTCAGAAGTTGCATCTATTTACTCATTTGATCTGAGAATATTGTTTTCTTTTAAATCAATAAGGGGCTCGCGCGAGCCCCTTTTGAGCCCCCATCCAGCCCACCCCTGGATATACGGTTTGACCTGTTTGTATTATTTTAAAGGTGGCATATTTTTAAAATTTTTGTAATAGAAAACATAAAAAATATCTAACATTTCATCTTAGAACAAAATAAGCTTTAAGTTACGGCTAAGGAAGTGATGAATGACTCATTTATTAATATTTAAATAATACAAAACAACAAAAGTTAAAGAAAATACAATAATTCGGCACTTATCTCAATAATAATTCGTCGGCTCCGTGGCGTAGTAGTCAACGTCGTTGGCTTCCGTGATGGTTCTTAAGGGTTTGAGTCAAATGACGATTATAATTTTCATATACATACATATATTTAACGATTTCTGTTCTAATGTATGCGTGTTTAATATGCTGAAAAAAAAACTTTCCCACCCTTCCAATCGTAACATAACGGGGCATAACGAGAACAATTACTTAACCACTAGCTCTGTCCTAGATTTACTCTTTTATCTCTATTTTTTTTTTAAAAAAAGAGGTTGAGAATATGTGTAAAAAGCTTTTGTTGCGATATTCTATTAACCTGATGAATTTTGACAAAAGTTAACAATTGACAAAGCACCTAAAATTTGAAATTTATTAATGTCATTACAGACCAACATAAGGAAAAAAATCACAACTAAAACTCATGCAGTTTATATTAAACGTCTAATTAAAAAAATATACTTATTTTGATATCGTATGCTGAGATATTCCGAAAATCCAATTATTATTGTTTATGAGTCGCAGACAGCACTTATAGTGTAAATTGTCTAAAAAAGTGGTTGTTGGATTCGATTTATCCCACAATAATATCAGGATAGAAATGATCTAGTTAAAAATTATGGTAGCGCTTTAAATTTCAATCAAAACCTTCTTCAATTTCAACATTACAGATATTTAAAACGGCATCAAACCCACAAGCACACTTCTACTATCTACTCAATGTTATGGTATAAAATCATTATTTACGCTTGGTAAGTGCGTTACCGCGGTATCATGGCTGTATGTTGATATTGTCTATTTCCAATAAATTATAACGGTGCGGAAAAAAACTGACCAAATTAGGTTAAATAACATTAACGGCGTAAGAAAATACAACAAACAAATTCATTCAGATCAATCAGATATGATAAAAGGCATAAAAAATGTCGTTAACAATATGGACAATCAAGTTGGTAAGTTTAGTGTGTTAGGTCTGGAAATGAGATCGTTGACTTTGATTTGATTTTTTTAGTTAAATATTGAAAAGAGTACAGTAATACCCCGCTTAGCGCGACCCCGTTAAGCGCGGTTTCACTATAACGCGAATTTATTCAGGTTTGGACATATTGCAGAGTATAGACAATAATGATGACCGTGTCTTGACCGTGTGTCAAACAATTAAAAACAGTGTTGGGTGTTATGAACGTATTTTACAAGAACGTAAACAAAACGCTACCCAAAAGACAATAGATGTATTTTTCCGTAAAAAATAAGAGTATGTATTGCATAAAGTGTTCTTAGAATTAAAGTGATTGATTAAAATGATTTGCATTTTTTTGTATTAAATTTTGACTATGTTTAATCATAAACCTCGATATACGCGAATTTCAGTTAACGCGATTTTTTTCGGAACGTATCCCTCGCGTAAAGCGGGGTATTACTGTATATTATTTAATCGATTACTAATATTATTTTACTGAGAGTGTGCCACCCCTGTCTCTCTGAGCATACTCGTAATGTGAGTAAAGAGAGTGTACTAACAGGTAGGAGTGAGAAAAACGACCTGTTTGAGGGAGAGTGCGGGGCGTTGTTACACTCGTATTTCACGCTTTTGTTTCTACGGACAAATGGTATTATTTTAACAAGGTTTTTCCAGCTGCCCTGTCGTACAGATAGATGTCTGTGAATTAACTATTATCATACGTTATATGCAGGGTCGTTATAGAGAATGGGCTCGGAGGGGCTCGCTCGAGCCCCTTGTTAGATTTTACTACAGCCGGCGAGCCCCTTGTTAATTTAAGAGAAAACAATATTCTCAGATCAAATTAGTACATAAATGCAATTTTTGACTTATAATATTTATTTATTTTATTTATTGTTAAAAATCAAAATTACAGTACATGACATAACAGCTGACGCCAATTCGCCATGCACTAGAAAAATGTAATAAGACAAAATATAAAATAAAAATACACAGTACATCAAATTCAACACAAAAAAACAAGAAATACAAAAGAAAAATTTATCAAACAGTTCACAAATACCATTACCAAAAATGTCCACTTCTCTAGGCAATGCGTTGAGCCCTTGGAACTGGTGACTCATACCTCCTAAGCGAGGTATAAGTTTTTAGAAATAAAAGTTTTTGCTCATTGTTTCGCCCACGTAAGAATAAATTGGGAGCATGTAAATTAATAGTCATGAGAATTTCAGGATTATTAACTCGGCCCCGAAGAAGAAGAGAAAAATGCTTTAAGCTTGAAAACGATCTTCGAGCTTCAAGTGAGTGAAATGATAACATTCCTAAAAGAAATTTGGTGGGGTAGTATTCCTTTAAGGAATTATCAAAGGGGAAGAATTTAAATTTTTTGAAATAATAATATCTTAGAAATTTCTTATGGATTCTCTCCAATTTCAGCTTGGATAAAATATTTAATTATATAATTATGATTTCAATATATTAACTACGACAGCTTCAGTATACATGGCAGTACAATTTTTACCATCTATATATTAATAGTCGATAATGTCCGTCCGTCCGTCCGTCCGTCTGTATGATTGTCCCCGATTTCCCCCCCGAAAAAAAAACACTCCATAATACATCAAAATCAACATACAAAATCATGGAATAAAAAAGTAAAACATAACAAACAGTTTACAAATACTGCCACTAAAAATGTCCACGTAAGAATAAATCAGGAGCATGTAAGTTAGTAGTCATGAGAATATGAAAGAAGAGAAAAATACTTTGAACCTTAAAACGATATTCGAGCTTCAAGAGAGTAAAATGATAACATTTCTATATTATATATACCTACTGCGTGGTCGAACGATCAACAACGTTGGCTCCATTAACAAATCCCAGTAGAGACGGTTATAATAAATTTATTTATGAATTTCTGTTTTAAGACTATATGATGTTATAAATTCCCACTCATCCTGTCCTAAAAACGGGCCACAGCAAGAACGAATAGCTTACTACTAGTTCTGTCTAGGGCATCCAATCCCGGAATCCCGTTCAATTTTCTGATCCCGAAATTTCGGGATTGAGATGGCCGCGATCCCGGGATTTCGGGATTGAGAAATTTTGAGCAAATTCTCGAAAAAAAAAACGAGTTTCTGTGAGATTCTGGGAAAAAGTATACCAAATCGGAGATTTCAAATTCTTCGGTGAGCTTAAAAAAAAAAAAAAGAGTTTCCGTGAGATTACGGGAAAAAGTATAGCAAATTGAAGATTTCAAATTCCTCGGTGAGAAAATCTCAATCCCGGGATTCAAAATAAATCAATCCCGAAATCCCGGGATTGGAAAAAGGCTTCGGGATTGGATACCCTAGTTCTGTCCTACTCCTTTCCTTCAATCTCTACTCTCTTTGAAAAAAAAGAAAAGTTGAGCATCTGAGTACCAAACTGTTCTCGTAGAAACACTGTTGAGACTGACTTCATTAGAAATCTGTATGTTATACATTGGTAGCGGACATGGCAAAAAAAGGAGCGTGTACTTATGTACGCGCGTCAGAAGTTATAATTCTTTGGCATCATTAAAAAACAATTTTTAATTGCATGCAAATAATTAATCACAATAAAATAATAAAAGGACTGGAGAAGGAGAGTCAACACAGTCAATAAAGCTCAGTTTAAATTTGAAAAATTAAATAAATAAATATATATATTTTCTTACATTAAGTGTAAAATAAATTCTCTCATTATGCGAAAGTTATTTTTAAATTATGTTTACTGCCATAGCATCTTCCGGTAATGATTGAATCGGAACTTCAGTTATCAGTGGCTTATGATAACTAAAATATGATACTAAAAGTTTTGTATTAACATCGTTGAGGTATCGTGTAAATACTGTATCTATGGTAGCCACTCTATTGCACAATTACGCACGTGACAAATAAATACATTTAATACATAAATAGACATACACAGATAGACAGACAGATACATAAACAAACAGAGATATGGAATGTTAAGAAGGGGTTTTATAAGGTCTAATACAGAAAGTTTGACGTTTGATGTTTGTAGATTATAAAAAAATATCAACAACGCTCGATACCGCCCGCCCGCTAGTATTGCATCAATAAACAATAGTTCAGAGTGCCAACTAGGGTATCCAATCCCGAAGCCTTTTTCCAATCCCGGGATTTCGGGATTGAATTATTTTGAATCCCGGGATTGAGATTTTCTCACCGAGGAATTTGAAATCCTCAATTTGCTATACTTTTTTCCAGAATCTCACAGAAACTCGTTTTTTTTTTTTTTAGCTCACCGAGGAATTTGAAATCCCCGATTTGGTATACTTTTTCCCAGAATCTCACAGAAACTCGTTTTTTTTTTTTTAGCTCACCGAGGAATTTGAAATCCTCAATTTGCTATACTTTTTTCCAGAATCTCACAGAAACTCGTTTTTTTTTTTTTTAGCTCACCGAGGAATTTGAAATCCCCGATTTGGTATACTTTTTCCCAGAATCTCACAGAAACTCGTTTTTTTTTTTTTTTAGCTCACCGAGGAATTTGAAATCTCCGATTTGGTATACTTTTTCCCAGAATCTCACAGAAACTCGTTTTTTTTTTTTTAGCTCACCGAGGAATTTGAAATCCCCGATTAGCCAATTTCGTATAAATTTCGAGAATTTGTTAGAAATTTCTCAATCCCGAAATCCCGGGATCGCGGCCATCTCAATCCCGGAATTTCGGGATCAGTAGTGCCAACATGCGTGACTAACTTCAACCTGTGAATTTTGTGTGTGACGGTGATGCGCGCGCATCTTCAAATTTCACTCTCATCATTTTTGCATAGCGCGCCTAAAGAAGTATAACTTCAAAAATATACATATATTATGTTATCCTTTCATTATTGAAAAATAATAAAAAATGTACTGAAATCACAATAAAGACTGGTGTTAGTCATCACGAGCATTATCAACTAATCATATCAGTTTTTGATTGACGATATTTATAAAAGTAATGTTTAACTAGTCGCGACCCGAGTACTAAAAGGTGACCAATTTTAACGAAACAAAAACAGCAATGTATACCAATAATGGTACTTGGAAGACTGCCGCATTGTTACTTCTGTTTCGTCAAAAAAAATCACATAGAACCTGTAGTACTCGGGTCGCGTAGTACTAACAAGTAATACATAACTCTGAGATAAAGCGAGTCACTTGTTAACGAATTGACTGCCCACCGCGGGTTCAATTAAATAATATTTAATGAAAAGTGTGCTTCAAAATAATTTATTAATTCGTAGATGTTTTCAGTGTACCAAAAACAGACGTCAGAATAAATTAAAATATTCCCTATGGGATCATCTTATATAATATTAATTAACAGTCGTTATCACATCGTGCATTATTTTAAACATTGCATCTCTCTTTCACTCCAGAGAAACAGATGAATATTAAATATGACAGTTGAATCGTTGAGTTGCAAAGCGCTCTGGAAGCTTTTCAAGTTTTGAGTAAATAACGGAAAACTTCTCTGCGTACTTACCAAACATTTAATGTATTATTTTTTAGACATTGCCTGTATATGTGTTATCAAATGACAAAACCATTTAATTTATATGTAAGTAATGTGTATCAAAATTTTTGAACTAACTGTTTTCAAACTGTGGTTTTTTGCAAATGGATTGATGGAATTTGAAGCTGTTACCTGCTTTTATAAATAAGATTTAATCTAATGAAAAATATAATGTTCATATCTATTGTTTTAAAAAGATATTCCAGAATGGTTTTTGGTACTCAACGATTCAGTTGTAAAAAATGTATTTCCTTAATTCACTAAGAAGTTAAATATAAATTAAAGAGAGAGAAGAGAGAGAGAAAGAAATGTTTTTATTTAATTATAATAATATATACATATTTTTGTACGATCTGTCAAAAAGTGGATTTAATTTTAATACAGTGTCAACATGCAAAATAAAATCGTGTATAAATTTGAGAATTTTTTCTCGGCGATTTTGAAATCTTGGGATTTTTCAAACAAACGATTTTTTTAGCCCTCGCGCAACTTTCTAAAAAAATTTTAATACCTAGAATAGTACTGGCACAATCCTGGGATTTCGGGATCACAAAATTGGACGAGATCCTGGGATTACGGTATCAAGGATCCCAGGATTGGAGGCCCTAGTTAGTAAATATTACAACCTGTAGAATAACGTACGCATTCATTAATATTTACTTCAGATTAACAGATAATAGATTAAAAATTCGGCATTTCGATATGAGAAGGTTCTTTACTTCTGTAGAAGGTTTGATTTCATTATGTCCAGAAAAAATATTATTCAGTATAAGAAGCATTCATCAGCTCTGAAAGAGGTTTATTTTACACGTCTTAAAATTCAGTCTAAGGATTTCGTTTGTTGTTTTTTTAATATAATGACCTAAACACCTGACGAATGTCGTAAAAAAGTCAAAATATCTAGATTTTAATATAATAAATGTCTTGTATTATACGACTCGATCATGAGAAGCAAATCTTTAAAAAAAACCAGCTTATAGAATCTTGCCTTTAAGCACAAATTCATTAATTTATTAAAAATCAATTGATTTCTGTATTGGTAATCAAATCCGTGCTCAATGCAAGCAAAAGGAAAGTTGTTTACTTCTTGCCTACAGGTCTAACGTAATCCATAAAATGATCTAAATCCATTGAAGATAATGTGGAGTACATATATTATATTATTTACTGTTATCAAATATTATCTAATACAATATTCCGGGGGCGCGAGAACGTCGCCTTGTCAATAGGGATGTTATTTTGGGGTTTCCCGGTGTATATTCTCGCATTAGTTTCACATTGATTAGCACAGGTATCTACCTGCGTACGAGTGGGTTATTAGTTGTTTACTTGTAGGTCGAAGGTAAATTGATGCTCATGCATAAGTTTGTTTATTTAGCCTTTGTGTTGGGAATCATTGTCGCTTTGTACACAGACACAGCGTTATTTACCGCTCATATTATTGTATTGTTTAAGACAAACGTGCTCCGCCTTGAAGCTTACAACGTCGGGGTGCCAATGGGAACCGCTGGCATGCGAACGCCAGAATAATAGTTTTTACTACTTTAAAACTATAGACAAACCATGCCCGTAGGTGATGAACAAAAGCATATATAGTATTTTAGTTCTACAAATATTACTTTATATATGGTTGATATTTATTTTGGCTTATGCCTTCATCAGATCATTGTCTTAACTAACATAAACTCAGCTACATATACTGGCTTAAAAAAACACACAATATATCCTCTCATCCACTGACTGAAGTCTTTCATCTATTATAGAGAGAAGAGCTCTTGCTATTTTTTCTTTCTTCTCTTGAATTTTGATAATATTTTTTGATTGTTTTTTCCCCCCTTCTTTCTCTTTTTTTTCTTCTTCGGCGCCTGTTTGATTATTATTATCAATTGTGGTCAGTTTCTTGGGATTTGACGTCGTCAATCAGACAGGTGAAATAAGGAGTGGTGGATGTAAGAAGGGGTTTAAGAAGGTTTGAGCAAAAGAACCCTCCGTGGTCTCGTGTAATGCTTTTATCGTTGTGTTAGGATGATCAATCACGTTGCTGTAAAATTTATTTGACAGCTTCACGATGTGATCATAGATGAGATCGATGTAAAGGTATCTGTGTAGTGTCGTGTTGCACACGTACCAGATAGTGCCAATGATCGTGCACAATGTCTTGATTTGTATTGTCTGGAAAGTTTTGACGATAAAAGCTAATTGTTCTCTGTAATTTTAATTTAAAAATAAAATCTCAACTGTTCATAATTCAAAGAGATATCATCAAAAACATTCGTGATTTTTACAAATACATAAAACACCAATTTAAAAATGATGAAATATTGCCTACTACTTCAATGTAAGTATTTAATTTAATATAGTTTATGAATCCGTAAAATGGCATGCAAATAATGAAATGGTTTTTCTCTATTAGTGCCGCACTGTCTCCTTAAATTGCCGACAGGTTTCGGAGTGTTGTAATGAATATTGAATTAACGTAACCCACAGCACGCGCGATATGCTCTTATTGGGCAGAGAATTGTTCAGGAACGATTTCAGAGTTGATTAACATAAGAAAAATTAACTAATTTTCAACTATGCTTGAATATATAATATTATATTACTATATTATTACAAGTTACATAGCTAATAATGTTAAGTTTGAGCAATGAATCAAACTTTAAATAAAACTTTTATACTTTTCAACTAGAACTGGTCAAATACATATGTTGAAATGTAACGAAAAATATAACATTCATATATATCATAAATGTTCGCCTAGCAACTACTAAGTTTCTCTACACTTCACTCCTTCTGTCGATTTCTTATTGATCACTTTTAGGGTGTTCACTGTCAATACTTGGTGGAAAGGCATTATATTAATAAAAACAATAATCCTTTGTACTTCATTCCAGTTTATTTAATACGTCAGGACCGGTTTCGCTCATTGCGAGCATTGTCAACTGATAAGAAATATAATTTAACAATGCTATTTATACAAAATTGAAAAGTTATACACAACAGTTGGCATTCAAAAGAAATTGCCAATTACATTAAAGTGATTCTAAAATAACACAAAATTAAAATGTTCAACACATCTAACATATAATTAAAAAGTCATCCCAGATAAATATCCCATAAATTCAGAATGCGATTGAAAGTAATTACAAACATAATTAAAATTTGGGAAATTTTTGACAAAGTGATAAAATGCTACATTAATAAAGTGAATATGCTTAATGATATGAATATGCTTAATGATAGTTTTATGTTTTCCCCGCTTCCAAGTAGTTGGTGTGTTCATTCATCACTTAAACAAAATCGACAGCCAGGAAGATTCTGAAAAACAAATTTTTCAAAGACCATATCAATTCTAACAAAAGAAATCTATATTTTATTTTTTTTTAAATTTATATAAAAGAATAGTTAACAAGGGCTAATGCAATGGATAAAGTAACGGGGAACTAGCAAAAAATATTTGGTCGTTCAAAAGATCTGAATCAGGTAAAAATTTGAATCTATTGATTTCTAGGATTTCTTGCTTGTCTAGTTTGACAGACTTGTTATTTAAATGTAGAACTTTAAAGTTTCTACCAATATCGAAAGTGTGTTTATTTTGAAACAGATGGTTGTGATGGGACAGTTGTGTATAACTTTTCAATTTTGTATAAATAGCATTGTTAAATTATATTTCTTATCAGTTGACAATGCTCGCAATGAGCGAAACTGGTCCTGACATATTAAATAAAGTGGAATGAAGTACAAAGGATTATTGTTTTTATTAATAGATTTCTTATTGTTTATAACTGACAACAGTATGCAAGTATATTACTTACCCTTTCCGTATCTCAACCTACTATACTTACTATATCCTACTGAAATAAACCAATTCTCTCCAAAGATCCCAATGGAATGTTTGTACTGCACTTAATTGAGCCCATTTTAGGTGAAGTGAGTCAAGCGGTATTTAAGAAAAAAATAAGTTAGATGCGTTGTAATATTTTTCGTTTTTATATCCATGTTCGTTCCCAATGTAGAGCATATGCAATTGTGGATAAAGCACATGGGATGCTCCAGGCGCAATCAAATTTGGAGGTCCCTTTTTGGATAACGTAAAAACGGCAGAAAACTACATGTCAAATAATACAAATATATTGAAATCTGTACTAATAGTATACAAGTTACATAAACACATGCCCCTAAAATTTGAAGGCCCCAAGCGCACGCCTTGTACTTTTATAGGATAATTCGCCTCAGAGCATATGGCCTCCTAATGGAGGTATCTCAACAGAAGTTTTTTCTAAAAGAACTGTTATTCAGTCGCTCAACCTCTCTTTTTCAAAAATAGTATAAGGGATAGAAGAATAGGGTTAGGAAAGGTCTAATGATAAGCTAATAGCTCTCGTTGCGCCCTGTTGTTTCAATGATTAAAACGGTGGGAAAGAAATTTTTAGACAACACAAACATCCATGCCTTCAATAAAAAATCAAATGAACTACGCCACAGTTTTTGCCGATGTCGGGTCCAAAAATACATGGGATATATATTAAGAGTTGTGTAGTGTATAGCCATCCACACTATAATAAAAGGAAACAAAAATCCCACTCATTAGACTCGATACAGTTTCATTAGGTTAGTATCGATGTTAAAAAAAAATATGAGCTTCCGAAACGTATTGATGTGATGTTAAAATTGGAAAATGTGAAATAAGGATATAAATCTTTAGCATGCACCCATATTTGAAATAAAAATACCCTCAGGGTCCATATCGACTGTGGAAAGGAAAAAGGATGTAACCCACAGTTTTTATTTCGATAATCACACTGTATCAAACTTGATACACGTTCTATCAAAAGTTAGCAAGCTGCAAATGAAGGATTAGTATTTAGATTTAGATTTTAAGTTTAAAAAAAGATGAGCTTTTAAAAAATTAAATCCAAGAAAAAAGACTGAAATAAAGGTTTTTTCTAAACAATTTATTTAATGAATATTAGATTATGTCAAATAAACACAATTTTAGAAGTCTCCGTGCACTTCAAATTTGTGTATAATTCATAATTTGCCTATGTCACAAAATCATCAAAATACGTTTTTAGCGCCTCCTGTAAAATTTGATATGTTTTGGTTACGTCCTTTTCCCTTTCCACAGTCGATAAAGTCTTAGTAGGTAAATATGGGTAGGTCTCTTTATTTTCAACCCTCAAAAATTTGAAATTTTCGTCGTTGATATACGGCCTATCAATTTCTCATTATTATTTTTTTCGAATTGAATAAGAATACAAATTACAATGCTTATTAAAATAATGAATCCCTTTGTAGATCTCGTATCTGTTCGCAAAGAAAAGCAAAGCAAAGCCTTTTCAAAAAATCTGAATTAATTTTTTCGTTCGCGTATATTACAGTGAATGGTCGCAGATGAATAGACTTATATTCTACCTTCATCATTTACCTACAAAAACCTTGCCTGTCCTTCCTTTCAACAATGGTCTTTGTATGAAAAATTGCGCTATTTTATTTTCCAGGACGCGAGCGGACCGTCAAATAACATCGATGTCACTTTTGTGACAAATGTGCCCTTCTCTCCTTCGCCACCCCATCTCACAACCCGCCATTTCCAGCGTCTAAAATAATTGCCAGAGCCTTCAGTTTTATCATAATATCTAGAAATTCTAGATTGTTACGTTTGTTCTCGCATACATGGACAGATTATTGAATGTAACATTTACATCACAAGTTTCGTGCAATCATATTTTAATGAAACTTTATTTTTTATAATCAAAATGACAACAGTGTAATTTGATAACTTTGTTACCGCACTTGTTGTGCTACAAATTGTGAAACGTGCTTCGTATTTTTAAGGAGTATCACCAGAAGTTGAAAAGATTACGAATAAGTTTAAAACTGATTATAGCACTTCAGTTATAAAATTATAAAATAAAAGTAGAAGGTAAGGTTACCTTCTTTCACCGTGATTTTATGTTAAAAATGAACTTCTGGAAAATTACTGCCAAACTCGTCAAAAATATTAAAACATTATATTATAAACATGCCAATAGTGATGGACATTAACGACTTATTTATTCCAAAACCAATAAATATGAACATTTCAAAATATCAAATAATGTTTTCTGATTTAAATTTTTGTGCACCTTCTTTTATATCTTATTAATAAACATACTTTTTGTAAAACCCACTTAAAATCCAACAGTTTACAGTTTGTATCGTATTAAGAAAAGCACAATATTCTTTTGTATTTTTTTCCACTTATATTTATCAATATCAGGACCGGTTTCGCTCATGGCGAGCATTATAAACTGATCAATGCTCGCCATGAATGACACCGATTCTGATCTTGGTAAATAAAAGTGGAAATAAGTACAAAGGAATATTGTGTTATTCTTTTATATAATGCCTTTCCATCAACTATTGACAGTGAACACCGTCAAAGTTTTTGTATCGTAATGATACAAGTTGTGTGTTCTAAGCAGTCAGAAGTATAAAGTTTTTTTCCCAGGGCTATATTTCAGAATCGTAGATCATAAAAATTCGGTATAGATTTCGCTAGAGACTGTATTAAATTTATGGGGAAATAATACATAAATAAAATTTATACGAAGGATCTTATTATCGAAATATATTCCAGAATCAAATTCTGCTAATATTACATTTCCAGTTTGATAGTCTCGTAATATTACCGGGGCTATTCCAAAGCTATGGAAAAAAAACATTTTACTACTCGACAGTATTTCAATTGAATTTATTTGTTCAATATAAACGTCAACGGTCTGGATTGAAGAAAAAAATATTATATATATATGTCAAGTGTAGGAATAGTATTTAGCATAATGTATAAAATTGTAACCTAAACATATCACTATTTTAACATATAATGAGTTACTAGCTGTAAGCCCGTTGCCCAGCAACGTGAGATTTTTGTTGCATAGTATTTAATTTAATTTAATTTTATGTTATTTTATTTTATGGTATTTAATTTAATTTAATTTTATTTTATTTTATTTTATTTTATTATATTTTATTTTATTTTATTTTATTTTATTTTATTTTATTTTATTTTATTTTATTTTATTTTATTTTATTTTATTTTATTTTATTTTATTTTATTTTATTTTATTTTATTTTGTTTTATTTTATTTTATTTTATTTTATTTTATTTTATGTTATTTTATTTTATTTTATTTTATTTTATTTTATTTTATTTTATTTTATTTTATTTTATTTTATTTTATTTTATTTTATTTTATTTTATTTTATTTTATTTTATTTTATTTTATTTTATTTTATTTTATTTTATTTTAATTTATTTTATTTTTATAGTTAGCAGAATTTTCGTAAATTATTGATTTTTTGGAATAAAGTTTAAGTTTGCTAACAACCATTTTTCGTAGTAGCCGAAATTTCGTAAATTATTGAATTTTTGGAATAAAGTTTAAGTTTGCTAACAACCATTTTTCGTAGGAGCAGAAATTTCGTAAATTATTTAATATTTGGAATAATGTTCAAGTTTGCTAACAACCATTTTTCGTAGTAGCAGAAATTTCGTAAAATATTTAATTTTTAGAATAATGTTTAAGTTTGCTAACAACCATTTTTCGTAGTAGCATAAATTTCGTAAATTATTTAATATTTGGAATAATGTTCAAGTTTGCTAACAACCATTTTTCGTAGTAGCATAAATTTCGTAAAATATTCAATTTTTGGAATAAAGTTTAAGTTTGCTAACAACCATTTTTCGTAGTAGCAGAAATTTCGTAAATTATTGAATTTTTGGAATAATGTTCAAGTTTGCTAACAACCATTTTTCGTAGGAGCAGAAATTTCGTAAATTATTGAATTTTTGGAATAATGTCCAAGTTTGCTAACAACCATTTTTCGTAGGAGCAGAAATTTTGTAAATTATTGAATTTTTGGAATAATGTTCAAGTTTGCTAACAACCATTTTTCGTTGGAGCAGAAATTTCGTAAATTATTTAATATTTGGAATAATGTCCAAGTTTGCTAACAACCATTTTTCGTAATAGCATAAATTTCGTAAAATATTCAATTTTTGGAATAAAGTTTAACAACCATTTTTCGTAGTAGCAGAAATTTCGTAAATTATTGAATTTTTGGAATAATGTTGAAGTTTGCTAACAACCATTTTTCGTTGTAGCAGAAATTTCGTAAATTATTTAATTTTTGGAATAATGTTGAAGTTTGCTAACAACCATTTTTCGTAGTAGCAGAAATTTCGTAAATTATTTAATATTTGGAATAATGTTCAAGTTTGCTAACAACCATTTTTCGTAGTAGCAGAAATTTCGTAAAATATTTAATTTTTAAAATAATGTTTAAGTTTGCTAACAACCATTTTTCGTAGTAGCATAAATTTCGTAAATTATTTAATATTTGGAATAATGTTTAAGTTTGCTAACAACCATTTTTCGTAATAGCATAAATTTCGTAAAATATTCAATTTTTGGAATAAAGTTTAACAACCATTTTTCGTAGTAGCAGAAATTTCGTAAATTATTGAATTTTTGGAATAATGTTGAAGTTTGCTAACAACCATTTTTCGTTGTAGCAGAAATTTCGTAAATTATTGAATTTTTGGAATAATGTTCAAGTTTGCTAACAACCATTTTTCGTTGGAGCAGAAATTTCGTAAATTATTTAATATTTGGAATAATGTCCAAGTTTGTTAACAACCATTTTTCGTAGGAGCAGAAATTTCGTAAATTATTTAATTTTGCGCATATATCGACAGCCCTGCAGTTTTTTAATTGTAAATTATTTAATATTTGGAATAATGTTCAAGTTTGCTAACAACCATTTTTCGTAGTAGCAGAAATTTCGTAAATTATTTAATTTTTGGAATAATGTTGAAGTTTGCTAACAACCATTTTTCGTAGTAGCAGAAATTTCGTAAATTATTAAATCTTTGGAATAATGTTCAAGTTTGCTAACAATCATTTTTCATAGTACCATAAATCGACCTCGGCGCATGTATCGACAGCCCTGCAGTTTTTAAATTGCAAATTATTGAATTTTTGGAATAATGTTCACGTTTGCTAACAATCATTTTTCGTAGTATATATATTTTATTCAAATAATTTTCAAATACGCTTACAAATAAATTTCGTAAAAGAAGAAAAAGACCCGATGACATCAGTACGCACACATTTGTGAAAAGTGAAAAGTGATTATTATAGATTTTATTTTATTTAAAAAAGTGGAGACTGGTAGGTCGAGGACGTCCTTACACTCAGACGGACATTATCGGCTATTAATATATAGATGACTCTCCCCAACACTATGTTTAGCAATATCACGGGACATGAATACAAAAGGCTGCCCATTTATGAGTTCTGTATATGTTCTTGTATGTGTATTATTAAAATCAAACTTAGAGCTGAACTTGGAGATTGTTTTCAAATTGCTGAAAACTGAATCACGCAAAGAAAACGTGATCACATAGAGTATCTTTTGCATTATTTATTACTTTTGACAGTGTAGGCATTGTTTGGCTCGCCTTTCTGGGAACATTTAAAATATCTATATATTAATAGCCGATAATGTCCGTCTGAGTGTAAGGACGTCCTCGACCTTCCAGTCTCCACTTTTTTAAATAAAATAAAATCTATAATAATCACTTTTCACTTTTCACAAATGTGTGCGTACTGATGTCATCGGGTCTTTTTCTTCTTTTACGAAATTTATTTGTTAGCGTATTTAAAAATTATTTGAATAAAATATATATACTACGAAAAATGATTGTTAGCAAACGTGAACATTATTCCAAAAATTCAATAATTTGCAATTTAAAAACTGCAGGGCTGTCGATATATGCGCCGAGGTCGATTTATGGTACTATGAAAAATGATTGTTAGCAAACTTGGACATTATTCCAAAGATTTAATAATTTACGAAATTTCTGCTACTACGAAAAATGGTTGTTAGCAACCTTGGACATTATTCCAAATATTAAATAATTTACGAAATTTCTGCTCCAACGAAAAATGGTTGTTAGCAAACTTGAACATTATTCCAAAAATTCAATAATTTACGAAATTTCTGCTACTACGAAAAATGGTTGATAGCAAACTTCAACATTATTCCAAAAATTAAATAATTTACGAAATTTCTGCTACTACGAAAAATGGTTGTTAGCAAACTTGGACATTATTCCAAAAATTCAATAATTTACGAAATTTCTGCTCCTACGAAAAATGGTTGTTAGCAAACTTGAACATTATTCCAAAAATTCAATAATTTACGAAATTTCTGCTACTACGAAAAATGGTTGTTAGCAAACTTAAACTTAATTCCAAAAATTGAATATTTTACGAAATTTATGCTACTACGAAAAATGGTTGTTAGCAAACTTGAACATTATTCCAAATATTAAATAATTTACGAAATTTATGCTACTACGAAAAATGGTTGTTAGCAAACTTGAACATTATTCCAAATATTAAATAATTTACGAAATTTCTGCTCCTACGAAAAATGGTTGTTAGCACACTTAAACTTTATTCCAAAAATTCAATAATTTACGAAATTTCGGCTACTACGAAAAATGGTTGTTAGCAAACTTAAACTTTATACCAAAAATTGAATATTTTACGAAATTTATGCTACTACGAAAAATGGTTGTTAGCAAACTTAAAAATTATTCCAAAAATTAAATATTTTACGAAATTTCTGCTCCTACGAAAAATAGTTGTTAGCAAACTTGAACATTATTCCAAAAATTCAATAATTTACGAAATTCCTGCTACTACGAAAAATGGTTGTTAGCAAACTTGAACATTATTCCAAAAATTCAATAATTTACGAAATTTCTGCTACTACGAAAAATGGTTGTTAGCAAACTTAAACTTTATTCCAAAAATTCAATAATTTACGAAATTTCGGCTACTACGAAAAATGGTTGTTAGCAAACTTAAACTTTATTCCAAAAATTGAATATTTTACGAAATTTATGCTACTACGAAAAATGGTTGTTAGCAAACTTGAACATTATTCCAAATATTAAATAATTTACGAAATTTCTGCTCCTACAAAAAATGGTTGTTAGCAAACTTGAACATTATTCCAAAAATTCAATAATTTACGAAATTTCTGCTACTACGAAAAATGGTTGTTAGCAAACTTAAACTTTATTCCAAAAATTCAATATTTTACGAAATTTCGGCTACTACGAAAAATGGTTGTTAGCAAACTTAAACTTTATTCCAAAAATTCAATATTTTACGAAATTTATGCTTCTACGAAAAATAGTTGTTAGCAAACTTGAACATTATTCCAAAAATTCAATAATTTACGAAATTTCTGCTACTACGAAAAATGGTTGTTAGCAAACTTAAACTTTATTCCAAAAATTCAATAATTTACGAAATTTCGGCTACTACGAAAAATGGTTGTTAGCAAACTTAAACTTTATTCCAAAAATTGAATATTTTACGAAATTTCTGCTACTACGAAAAATGGTTGTTAGCAAACTTAAACTTAATTCCAAAAATTGAATATTTTACGAAATTTATGCTACTACGAAAAATGGTTGTTAGCAAACTTGAACATTATTCCAAATATTAAATAATTTACGAAATTTATGCTACTACGAAAAATGGTTGTTAGCAAACTTGAACATTATTCCAAATATTAAATAATTTACGAAATTTCTGCTCCTACGAAAAATGGTTGTTAGCACACTTAAACTTTATTCCAAAAATTCAATAATTTACGAAATTTCGGCTACTACGAAAAATGGTTGTTAGCAAACTTAAACTTTATACCAAAAATTGAATATTTTACGAAATTTATGCTACTACGAAAAATGGTTGTTAGCAAACTTAAAAATTATTCCAAAAATTAAATATTTTACGAAATTTCTGCTCCTACGAAAAATAGTTGTTAGCAAACTTGAACATTATTCCAAAAATTCAATAATTTACGAAATTCCTGCTACTACGAAAAATGGTTGTTAGCAAACTTGAACATTATTCCAAAAATTCAATAATTTACGAAATTTCTGCTACTACGAAAAATGGTTGTTAGCAAACTTAAACTTTATTCCAAAAATTCAATAATTTACGAAATTTCGGCTACTACGAAAAATGGTTGTTAGCAAACTTAAACTTTATTCCAAAAATTGAATATTTTACGAAATTTATGCTACTACGAAAAATGGTTGTTAGCAAACTTGAACATTATTCCAAATATTAAATAATTTACGAAATTTCTGCTCCTACAAAAAATGGTTGTTAGCAAACTTGAACATTATTCCAAAAATTCAATAATTTACGAAATTTCTGCTACTACGAAAAATGGTTGTTAGCAAACTTAAACTTTATTCCAAAAATTCAATATTTTACGAAATTTCGGCTACTACGAAAAATGGTTGTTAGCAAACTTAAACTTTATTCCAAAAATTCAATATTTTACGAAATTTATGCTTCTACGAAAAATGGTTGTTAGCAAACTTAAAAATTATTCCAAAAATTAAATATTTTACGAAATTTATGCTACTACGAAAAATGGTTGTTAGCAAACTTTTTTTTTATTCCAAAAATTCAATAATTCACGAAATTTCTGCTCCTACGAAAAATGGTTGTTAGCAAACTTGAACATTATTCCAAAAATTAAATATTTTACGAAATTTATGCTACTACGAAAAATGGTTGTTAGCAAACTTAAACTTTATTCCAAAAATTGAATATTTTACGAAATTTATGCTACTACGAAAAATGGTTGTTAGCAAACTTAAACTTTATTCCAAAAATTCAATAATTTACGAAATTTCGGCTACTACGAAAAATGGTTGTTAGCAAACTTAAACTTTATTCCAAAAATTGAATATTTTACGAAATATATGCTACTACGAAAAATGGTTGTTAGCAAACTTGAACATTATTCCAAATATTAAATAATTTACGAAATTTCTGCTCCTACGAAAAAT
Organism: Himalopsyche tibetana; assembly: GCA_030503985.1. NCBI lineage: Eukaryota > Metazoa > Arthropoda > Insecta > Trichoptera > Rhyacophilidae > Himalopsyche > Himalopsyche tibetana. Next base: position 16,427,323 of record JAPJYX010000015.1, on the reverse strand, counting down.
GGTTGTTAGCAAACTTGAACATTATTCCAAAAATTCAATAATTTACGAAATTTCTGCTGCTACGAAAAATGGTTGTTAGCAAACTTAAACTTTATTCCAAAAATTCAATATTTTACGAAATTTCGGCTACTACGAAAAATGGTTGTTAGCAAACTTAAACTTTATTCCAAAAATTCAATATTTTACGAAATTTATGCTACTACGAAAAATGGTTGTTAGCAAATTTGAACATTATTCCAAATATTAAATAATTTACGAAATTTATGCTACTACGAAAAATGGTTGTTAGCAAACTTGAACATTATTCCAAAAATTAAATATTTTACGAAATTTATGCTACTACGAAAAATGGTTGTTAGCAAACTTGAACATTATTCCAAAAATTCAATAATTTACGAAATTTCGGCTACTACGAAAAATGGTTGTTAGCAAACTTAAACTTTATTCCAAAAATTGAATATTTTACGAAATTTATGCTACTACGAAAAATGGTTGTTAGCAAACTTGAACATTATTCCAAATATTAAATAATTTACGAAATTTCTGCTCCTACGAAAAATGGTTGTTAGCAAACTTGAACATTATTCCAAAAATTCAATAATTTACGAAATTTCTGCTACTACGAAAAATGGTTGTTAGCAAACTTAAACTTTATTCCAAAAATTCAATAATTTACGAAATTTCGGCTACTACGAAAAATGGTTGTTAGCAAACTTAAACTTTATTCCAAAAATTCAATATTTTACGAAATTTATGCTACTACGAAAAATGGTTGTTAGCAAACATAAAAATTATTCCAAAAATTAAATATTTTACGAAATTTATGCTACTACGAAAAATGGTTGTTAGCAAACTTTTTTTTTATACCAAAAATTCAATAATTCACGAAATTTCTGCTCCTACGAAAAATGGTTGTTAGCAAACTTGAACATTATTCCAAAAATTAAATATTTTACGAAATTTATGCTACTACGAAAAATGGTTGTTAGCAAACTTGAACATTATTCCAAATATTACATAGTTTACGAAATTTCTGCTCCTACGAAAAATGGTTGTTAGCAAACTTGAACATTATTCCAAAAATTCAATAATTCACGAAATTTCTGCTCCTACGAAAAATGGTTGTTAGCAAACTTGAACATTATTCCAAAAATTAAATATTTTACGAAATTTATGCTACTACGAAAAATGGTTGTTAGCAAACTTGAACATTATTCCAAATATTACATAGTTTACGAAATTTCTGCTCCTACGAAAAATGGTTGTTAGCAAACTTGAACATTATTCCAAAAATTCAATAATTTACGAAATTTCTGCTACTACGAAAAATGGTTGTTAGCAAACTTAAACTTTATTCCAAAAAATCAATAATTTACGAAATTTCTGCTACTACGAAAAATAGTTGTCAGCAAACTTGAACATTATTCTAAAAATTAAGTAATTTCCGAATTTTCTGTTACTACGAAAAATTGTTGTTAGCAAACTTAAATATTATTCCAAATATTAAATAATTTACGAAATTTCTGCTAACTATAAAAATAAAATAAAATAAAATAAAATAAAATAAAATAAAATAAATTAAAAAAAAATAAAAAAAAATTAAATTAAATTAAATTAAATTAAATTAAATTAAATTAAATACCATAAAATAAAATAACATAAAATTAAATTAAATTAAATACTATGCAACAAAAATCTCACGTTGCTGGGCAACGGGCTTACAGCTAGTATTATATTTATTATCTTTAAAGTGCCACAAACACAACAAAATTTTGATAAAATTGTATTAGTTTCTTTATAAACTTATAGTTTGAGTTGAAATTGATTGACGATCTATGTATTTAAGATTTACAAAATTTGAATCTTTCTCTCAGCTGTCAGTTGTCCTGATTCTAAATAATCTCAGCTGGTTGACATGGCAACGCAAACAATGTTTAAGTCGCTAAGCAACCAAACTTATTATTATGATAATATAAATATCACATGAACATATAATACCTTACGACATTACGTTCTTCGACTCAAAATATGTAGCGGGAAATTTTCCATCATAAAAAAAAATTAAAAATACTTTCAACAGTCAAAAAAATCTCACATACACACAAAAAACAATATGAAATTCACCTTTAAAGTTCAGTCTTGCATTATTTTATTATTTGTAAACGGAAAAATAAATCATTACACGATGAAGTCGTCATTTTTTTTATTAGGAACGATCAAACTATTAAGCGAAAAACCTATGATTCTCAAACAATCGACCGGTCAATCCAGACGCTAATATTTACATATGTTCATATCATTCTCCTCTTTGACGAATTATTTTGCACGAAAACTGGTATTGAGAATTGAAAAAACTCTTTTCAGTGGTGTTCAATGCTTGCCAGTTTTCGATTGGAATTCGATATCAAAAGTTTTCCATTGTTAAATCTGAATACAGTGCAATATGGAACTGGAACAAAAACTGTCAAACGGTCAGTTTTAAATCTTGTTTACGTGTAATAGTATAACAAGGGCTGACAATTAGTTTACGCATATTATTACAGTGGAACTTCTCACAACGAGCATCTCTTATTACGAGTAGTTCTCATAACGAGGAAAACAGATTGTGAAAAAAAAGCTCCCTTAACAAGCGATATTTCTTATAACGAGTGACGCAGAGTTTTGAAAAGATCACTTTCACATTGCTTGCCTCAAGATAATTGACAAGGCGTGGGAAAGGGTTACCGAGAGAACCATCACTTCAGCTTGGAAGAAGCTTTGCCGAGGAGCGTTATCGAATGTGATTTTGAGGGGTTTGAAACAGTACCTGTGAAGTCTACAGTCAACAAGATTGTATCTTTGGCCAATACCATGGGACTGGAGGTGGATAACAACAATATTGATGAGCTTGTGAAAGAGTACAGCCAAGAGCTGACCACCGAAAAGCTTATGGAGTTGCATTGTTTTTCACAGCAAGAAGTTATGGAGGAGAGTTTATAAGTGGAAGAAGAGGATGTAGCCAAGCAACAATCTTCTGGCGCAATAAGAGAAAAGCTGAAAGCGAGTGAAACTGTTGCATCGTACATTGAGAAGCATCACCCTAATAAGGAGGTGGCTATGCGTTTTACAAATTTATTCAATGATAGTGCTGTCACATTTTCACCAAATTTTGAAGCGTCGGCAAAAACAAATGTCTGCTAGTAAGAAAGAATTAATTATTTGTCATAAGTAATAAACTAGTCGATTTTTTTAATCGTTTTTTGTAAATCGAAATCGCATTCCAGGTTGTTACGCTCCTTAACAATTTATAAGTATGTAATTTTACCTATAAATTGCCATGGAACGGCATGGAACGCATTATTGTATTTTACATTGTTTTATATGGGGAAAATAGTTTCGCATGACTAGTGTTTCACATAACGAGTAAGATTCTGGAACGAATTAAACTCGTTATAAGGGGTTCCACTGTATTAGCATAAAGTTTACTAAAGCCTACTTACTCCTTAACTAGCTTTAAAAGATGACGAAGTGACGAACACGAATCCCTTCATCAGGAAAGTATTTTTCTCCAATACAATATTACAAGTTATAAAATATGAAAATATTAGAAATTATCATCATCAATCATAAAAGATGACCTTGTACGTTTACGATCTAGGCCAGAAATCAATTTATTATAACTAGTAAATTATATAATAACAGTTGCGTTGTCAAGTTGTCGACGTCAATGGCTTCGGCTAAGGAGGTCACGGGTTCGAATCCCAGAACAAACAGTTTATATAATTTGCTTTTTCAATCGATTTATGAATTTCTGTCCGAAGGCATGGATGTATGTGACGTCTAGATTTCTCCCTACCACTCGTCCTGTTCTAAGCTCGGATACTAGCAAAAGCGATTGGCTTACCACTAGTACTGTCCTAGCCATATCATTCTATCCTTACTCTCTTTAGAGAAAAAAAGCAACTAAGCATCTGAGTAAAAAGTAGTTAATTTAGAAACAATTCTGTCGAGATAGACTCCATAAAAAGCTATTTTTGTATCCATGTCCGCTCGTAATGTAAAGTATATGGCCTCCTAATGGTGGTATCTCAGAATTAGTTTTTCTACAAAACTGTTTGTTACTTAGTTGCTCAACTTATTTTTGCGAAAAAGTGTAGTAGGCATAGAACGATAAGGCTACAACTAGGGCTTCCAATTAACCGGACTTTTCAACTAACCGGTTTTCGGTTTTTTTCTGGCAATAAAACCGGTTAACCGGTTTAAACCGAAATATAACGTATTTTGATTAGGTAGGTATGCAAAAAAAAATTTTTTTTGTGGAATTTTTTTAAAAATTGTCATAAATGCTCCAATTTTAATGAAAAATCGATATTTATCTTATAGGTGGAACACAGAAGGCAATGACTGTGTGTCAAGGTCAAAAAATATTTTATTATAGAATATGTCAAATAAAAAAACAGAACTTGATAATAAAACTCATCAAAAGAAAGATTTTAGAATAAACACATTTATTTTTTTAAGCATATCGACTAGACAGGACATCCAATGCTTAGACAAAATATAGTAGACAATAATATTGGCTTATCTTATGTCTCCACTCCCACTTTGAACCATATAGACTCAAACAATTATTTTTTATCGAGAACTGCTTGTTACTCAGTTGCTCAAGCCCCTCTTTTTTTGAGGAGAGAAGAGATTGAAAGTTATGGCTAGAACATGGGTAGCTGATCAATCTCACTACGTCATAGTAATTTAAGGGATAGTGGAATAGAATATTAGGCATCACAGACATCCATGCCATAGAAAAGAAATCTATGAACTGATTGCAAAAATTCGTCCGTACTGGGACTCGAGCTCGTTTGGTCCGCAACTCAAAAAAACTCAAGAAAAAGTCATTTCTGTTCACAACATGGACAACTTTGAGACATAAGTAGATTGTTTTATACAATTCATATGCATGTTTCTTGTGTTATGTAATTTTTTCCGCTTCTACGCAGTAAATTCATTGTAAAAGATTTTTCTTTTTGAAAAAAAAAATGAAAAATAAGAAAAGAGTATTTATGATAAAACGCGGTTAATCGCGTGAAATAAACCAGTTTTCGGTTTTTTTCAAAACATGCGATAAACCGGTTAACCGGTTTCGGTTTAAACCGGTTTGGAAGCCCTAGCTACAACATCTCGACTAATCGATCTCGCTACGTCCAGTTATTTAAAGATGGGAGGGTGGGAGGAACTTTGTTTAGACAACACAAACACCCATGCCTTCTAACATTAAGGCTATTTATTACCAACTATTAATAACTCATCGATTATTCAGTGTCGAAAAATGGGATGTATTTTTTACTCTGTTTGATGTTATATTTTATCGCAGAATCGCTCTAAAGTGCAATGATAGTGTGTGTTGTACTTCCACATAACGTGAAAGCTTCTGCGAAGTCGATTCACTGGCAGGTTTAAACGGCTATCTATCTATACTGTATAGGAATAACGTACACTTTATTGGGTCAGAGTTATCCCTTGTCTCCGTGCTTTCAAATAGTGTTGTTCCATACAATCATACATACATACGATGTAACAAAGCTCTGTGTAGGGTGTGCATTCTTTATTGGCGCAAAAAATGAATTTAAAGCATTGCTTTTAACAACAAAAAAAGGTATCAGAATTAAATTCTTGTTTTTATTTTTTCTAGAATTAGAGGCCCTCATTCATTGGTACACAAGCTTTTTGAAAGAAGGGCCAATTTATCAATTTTCTAACCATTTGTGGGCCGCAGAGGGTAAAAATGTTATATTAACACATCACTCAATAATCATGTATGATAACACATAAATGGCATTACCAATATTGACAAATCCATACAATTTTTAGAAAGTACTAACCTTCAAATAATACGAAACAAAATTTCATAACAATTTGACGTTTGGTTTGCATGTTACAGTGGTTTTAGTGACGTTACTTTTTATTTTTAAAGCGAACGAAAATATCTTAATCTCGTGTGTTGATAAAGCATATATATATTAATAGTCGATAAAATAATCACTATTCACAAATAATCACAATTCACAATTAATCACAACTCACAAATAATCACAAATGTGTCCGTACTGATGTCCTCGGGTCTTTTTCTTCTTCTACGAAATATTTTTTTTAGCGTACTTAAAGATTAGTTGAATAAAATATTATATACTACGAAAAATGATTGTTAGCAAACTTGAACATTATTCCAAAAAAATAATAATTTACAATTTAAAACTGCAGGGCTGTCGATTTATGCTACTATGAAAAATGATTGTTGGCAAACTTGAACATTATTCCAAAGATTTAATAATTTACGAAATTTCTGATACTACGAAAAATAGTTGTTAGCAAACTTAAACATTATTCCAAAAATTAAGTAATTTACGAGGTCTATTTCTGCTACTACGAAAAATGGTTGTTAGCAAACTTGAACTTTATTCCAAATATTAAATAATTTACGAAATTTCTGCTACAACGAAAAATAGTTGTTAGCAAACATAAACATTATTCCAAAAATTAAATAATTTACGAGGTCTATTTCTGCTATTACGAAAAATGATTGTTAGCAAACTTAAACATTATTCCAAAAAATAAATAATTTACAATTTAAATACTGCAGGGCAGAGCTGTCGATATATGCCCCGAGATATATTTCTTTTACTATCAGAATTTAGTAGGCTTATTCAATAAATAGGTTTGTAATTTATTTTTCACGCCAGTAAATTTTCTGACTACTTAAAATCGCAACAAAAATCCCCCCGTTGAGATCAACGGGCTTACAGCTAGTTCCTTTTTAATGGAAAAAAAGCCGTTCAAGCAAAACGATGGCTTGACAAGTGTTATTTGTTCCATCGGGATAAATGGTAGAAAATTGGTTTTCTTGTTTTTATTAAGCAAATCAAATTAAAAAAAAACCAAATATGACAAATTATGTCGCGCATTTTTTGGATTGACTCGCGCAGTCTTTGAACTTTTCGCGCAGCTAACCCCCCTCGTTTTAGAGGGAACATTAGTTATGACTATATATTTTTTTTTGTCTTAGTGTTTACGGCTATGCTACATACATTTCAGGTCGCTTAATGATATTCGAAAAAGTCGATTTATTCAAAACAATATTTTTCGACTTAACGTTTTCTGGCAGAATACCGAAGATATGAAGGTTCAGGCCCTCGAATGTAGCGATTATATAATAACGAAGTTTCAAAAAATATTTTCAAATAAACTGTTACTCAACAAACGAAGCATTTTTAAAATACCGGGTAGTGCACAGGATCAGGGCCGGATGGAGGCTATCAAAAGGCCACGTTCTGTTGTACGATAAAAAGTGAATAGACAAACTATACTATGCTCTTTGTTTATAAAGGGTGCTGGCAACGCGTTAGAAAGAATTTATAATCAACAAAGCTGTTGGTATACGGATTACCGTTAAAAAAATTTATGGCTTTAATAATAAAAAAAAGTTTCATGAAATATTGGCATTGGTGTTATAAAAGATATTTTTCGTATAATTATCGATTGATGATGTTATTAAAACAAACAATTAATTTTTATGACAACTTTTATTTTTGATATCAATTTTTTTTAAACCATGTCCGCTCCCAATGTGGAGCATATGGACTCCTAATGGAGTTTATCTCAACAGAAGTGTTTCTACAAGAACTGCTTGTTACTCAGTTGCTCAACCTCTCTTTTTCCAATGAGAGTAGGGATAGAAGGATAGGGCTAAGACAGGATGAGTACTCAGTACTACAACTAGGCAACTCTGATTTGATTATTTTTTTAACAAATTATTTGATCTTTTCTTCGCTAAAGTAATGCGCTGCGGCACACTAAGCATCGCCCCACGGCACATTAGTGTGTCGCAGCACAGCGGTTGCGGAGCACTGCCCTAGATCCAAAGTGCACTATGTCTGAGTTTGACACTATCGAATTAAGTATTAAAAGTATTTCAAAATACTTACATCTATCACTTCCAAAGAGCGACCAATACGTTATTATGTTACATGAAACTATAGAGTAGTATTAATGAAAACACAATAATCCTTTGTACTTCATTCCACTTTATTTAATATGTCAGGACCGGTTTCGCTCATTGCGAGCATTGTCAACTGATAAGAAATATAATTTAACAATGCTATTTATACAAAATTGAAAAGTTATACACAACAGTTGGCATTGAAAAGAAGTTGCCAATTACATTAAAGTGATTCTAAAATAACACAAAATTAAAATGTTCAACACATCTAACATATAATTAAAAAGTCATCCCAGATTCATAAATTCAGAATGCGATTGAAAGTAATTACAAACAAAATTTTTGACAAAGTGATAAAATGCTACATTAATAAAGTGAATATGCTTAATGCTCGCAATGAGCGAAACCGGTCCTGACATATTAAATAAAGTGGAATGAAGTACAAAGGATAATTGTGTTTTTATTAATATGATGCCTTTCCACCAAGTATTGACAGTGAACACCCTAAAAGTGAACTATAGAGTAGTACCTAGTATATATCGATATTCTAGTTCCAGAATGACATAGTGCATTCTGGAACTAGGGTATAAATATGTTTTTCCCCATATACCATATCCATACATTTATGTACACTTTTGCAAACATACATACAATATAATATATAGTAAAAAAACACAATTCATAGAGGGTCGTTGAACAGAACTAGTCCCTTCAATCCCAGCCAATTTAGAAATTGATTATAACACGTTAAATCCATAAAAAAGGGTCTCACATTTCTAAATAATTGTAGAATCTGTCAATTAACAACTTGCTCAGAGAATAGAGCCAAAAAGGTTTCATATTGTTAAACAATTGTGGAATCTGTCAATTCGTCACTTTGAGTCGACAAAAACTTTGGAACCCACATTTTTGGAAATTATCTCAAGCAATTGTGGTTTGATATTATGGTCAATGATCAATTCCGGGATTAAAGATTGTGAATGCCGGAATCCGGGATCAAAAAAAGAGTCTTGGATTTGATTACCTAAACAGAACTACTCTTGTGCTTAAAAATATTACTACTTCACTAGTTTTATAATATGTTTAATAATCGGCAAATTAAATTAATCAAGACAAGTTTTCAAGTATGCAGTGATGTGCTGCTAAAATTTTATCAACCGGCTCTCGCACCTTGGTAATCACTAAGGTATCCAACGCCGGTATCTTTTTGTGATCCCGGGATTTTGGGATTGCACACTTGAACTGAATTTTTAGTCGGCGATTTTGAAATCATGGGATTTTTCAAACAATTTCATGTCAATTTCAGAAATCCAAAAATATGCGGTATAAGTTTTTTTTAACTCTTCAAAAAATTTTAGATTCCAAAATCATCAAACGGGTCTTATTTGTCTATCATCTGTTGTGGGATGGTGACTTCTGAGACATGAATTAACGAATGGTGTGGAAGTCGATCTCGGAATAACGATTTTTAAAAATAACAGTATTTTAAGAACCAGCTCTCCGAATCAAAATTATTTTACTAGCCGGTGAGAACACATAGCAGCACGTTACTGGTTGTAAGCCATACTCAATTACTGTTGGTAAGTATTGTCTTTAATAAAAATGTGTATTTGGATATTATTTATTTTTTGATTTAAAATTAACATAAAAATATGCCTGACTTTTTTACGATGTGGTAAAATATAAATTAATAGAAAATTTAAATTAACTTTAAAAAGGAAAAATTCCAATCTGATTGATTACAACTCATTAGTATCATTAGTATCATTATCTGTTTGTTTTATTTCGATTCTACACCCCCCTCCTTGCTCCTCTTAAAAGGAAAAAAACCCAAAACTCCATTTTGTAATTTTATAATTTTAAAATGTTAGAATCAATCTTGCTTCATTACTTAAGCAAACTTTGCGATAGTAAGTCTGAAGATGCCTCTGAAAGAGGCGAAACACGTGTCACAGTTAGTACCACAATACGTGGAATAATCAAAGTTAATTTAAATTTTGTATTAAAATGAACTTCCACAAAGTTACCGCCGAAGCCATCGAAAGTATTAAAATATAAATTATTTATAAACGCAGCATCATTTATCTGTCTCGTATGTTTGACGTTCTGATGGTAGGTGTCAATATCTAAAAAGTTATAAAAAAAAACAAACGTCATTGCTAAAACGGTTGCTGTGTACATTTGTGCACACGATTTTAATGGATTTGCAAGCAAAGGAAATCCAAGTATTTGCAAATAAAATGCACCGACAAACGATCGACCCAGAAAGGAAAACCCAGCTATGGCACGTCCGAACTAATTCTAAGTTCTTCGCATTTTTAAGCACTATATTCAAACACGAAAACTCAGGTGTGTAAAACATGTTTTCAGATACAACCAGTGGCGGCTCGTCCATACGCACTGCGGAACTGCAGCACCCCCAAGCAAATTGAAAAAAATGTAATATTATGTATGTACATAAATTTATGTATTATATGTTATTGTATATGTTATATTTATGTATCATATGCCGCCTGTGTGGTCGAGCGGTCAACGTCGTTGGCTTCGGCTACGTAGGTCACGGGTTCGAATCCCAGTAAATTGATTTTTCAATCGATTTATGTATTTTTGTTGGCATGGATGTATGTAATGTCTTGAATTCCCCCCACCGACCCACCGACCCTACCCCATAAACAAGGCATATCGAGAGCGATTAGCTAACTACTAGTCCTGTCCCTGCTCTATCCTTCTATTCCTACTCTCTTTGGGAAAAAGAGAGGTTGAGTAATTGAGTAACAAACAGTTCTCATAGAAAAACTTCTGTTGAAATAAACTCCACTAGGAGTCCATATGCTCCACATTGGGAGCGGACATGGTAAAAAAAAATGTTACATGAAAATATCAATGTTATTTAATCGTGTATTTAGCTCGCCTGTGCACCGATACATTAAATAGTTATTGTACAGCGTAGTAATAATATCAGGAAACGACGCACACGTTCATTTTGTACAGTACTGTTTTCGATAGAATACCCTCACGTTCGTAAAGGTTTTGCGCGGGGAAGGGTCTTGGGGTTTAAACGATTGGATCGTACTGCCAGTCTGGCAGTACGAATGAGCGCATAGCTAATAATTAAGATTAACCAAATCTACGGGTAAAGATATATATATAGTAGCTTGTCCCAGCAACAAAATGTGAAATCATGCCATTGATGATTATGGTTTCTTGAACTATTATTTAAATTTAGCACACAAACTACTCTCAACGTAATTATGTAGTAAATAAAGCATTTGACAATGGAGTTCAAAGTAGGCACTTATTATTGTAGTAGGATTTAAAGCAATCAGTCGGTACTTTCGGTAGTTATTTCAATGAAAATCTGAGCATAACATTCCACAGAATATATTGTGTTTTGTGTAAAATACAATACACATCGTATTATGGATCTAAGAATTTCTCGTAGTAGAACCGCAATACAATAGTTCAAATTTATACCACCATTGACAGTTAACTCTATGCGGCTTATAAATAGTTATCCACATTTCGTCAGTTAAATACAGAATAAGGTTGACTGACTTTCGTATATAGTGTAGGAGAACCAATTGAGTGTAAGTTAAAAATAATAATAGTATTATTTATAATTTAAAAAACCGTGCAAAAAGAGAATTAGGTGTAATATTAGGTGTGATACATGGGCAATGGGCATAGTAGGGCTGCCAGATTTCTTGACATAAAAATCGGGACTTTTTTAGTGGCTCAAAAAACTGGCTAAAACGAATGTGTACAACACGTGTAGCCGATATATATCTATATATATAAAAATCTCGTGTCCTCGAACTCCTCCGAAATGGCTTGACCGATTTTTATGATTTTTTAAATGTATATTTATTAGATAGTAGAATAGGTTGTAAAGAATATATCATCCCGCTAGGTGAAAGATATCCCTATCTAGAATTTTTTTTCAATATTTTTGACGTCCGTCGTTCTTATTTCAAGCAGAACGAAATTATTTATGTTGTTGAATGACAGATGGCGCTAAGTGCGCAGCATTCAAAATAAGCAAGTTGTTTATGATTCCTTAATAACGTTCGTTTGATACGTGCCATGGTTACGTCAACAATCTAGGGGTATTGTAAACAATTATCAAGTGAATTTGTAATAGTTGTCACAAAGCATTTATTTCGCTGTCAAACAAATATGCCACCTAAAAGACTAGCTATTAGTTGATTTAGACCTCAAGCACTAAAGAAAACGAGATCACAAACTTCAGAAACAGACGAACAAGTTCGGAAACCGTTCGAACTCGCACTGCTCAAGCCCGATCGTCTGATACAATGATCTGCAAACAACCTTTTTGGCAGTGATTTGCAACGAGAAACACAATTTGATGTCGATAAATTGGGTACATTCGTTCAAACAAATCTTCCGAAATTGGTCCCAGAACAACGCATAGCGTACGATACAATTATGCATGCAATCAATCACAAGCCAAAACTTTGATCACGAAACAATAATGCATTGGCAATTGCTTCATCTGCAATTGCAACTCTTTTGGATGGTGGTCAAACAGCGCATTCAGCAAAGAAATTGCCTTTGAACACCAACATGCAATATCAAAAAAAGCCCTGATCGATGAAGTACTTTAATCATATCAAATCATTAATAGGACGAATTTACTATGGCGCACAAAAAGGCATTGGAAAATCTTCACTGTATGTACACTAAAAGATTTGAGAGGAAATGAGCAGGTCTTTGGTGGCGCACCTTTTGTATTGTCTGGTGATTTTCGACAAACTCTACCAGTTATACCACGTTCAACAATTGTTGATGAATCAATTGCATGTCTCAAATCATCAGTTTTATGGTGACATGTGCACAAATTAAATTTGAAAGCTAATATGCGTGTAGAATTACAATATGACGCATCCGCTGAACGTTTAAAAAAACAATTGTCGGATATTGGGAATGGAAATCGATGAATCCACACAATGTATCAATTTGCCACCAAGCTTCTGTAAAATTACAGGAACCAGCAGCGAATTCATGCACAAAGTTTTCCCAAATATTGCACAGAATTACAAAAATCATCAGTGGCTCAGTGAAAGTGTTATATTAGCAGTCAAAAACAACGATGATAATGCCATCAACTTCAGGATTCAAAACGAAATACCAGGCATAGAAACAACGTATAAGTCCATCGATACTATATATTGATCAAAACAAAGTTGTTAATTATCCAACAGAATTCTTAAACTCACCTGATTTGCCAGGCATGCCACCGCACGTTTTAACACTGAAAATTAGCGTACCTATCATTCTTCTCCGAAATATAAATCCACCACAACATTGCAACGGTACCAGGCTTTCATTGAAAAAGTAATGAACAATATCATCTAAGTTAAATTTTAAATGGAAAATTTAAAGGATTCAATGTACCGTTGCCAAGCATCCCAATAATTCTGACAGATAGATCATTAGAATTAAAATGTTTGCAGTTTCCGGAGCGACTCAAATTTGCAATGACCATCAACAAAGCACATGGACAATCGCTACAAGTGTGTGGACTAAATTTTTAAAATCCATGCTTCCTACATGGACAGCTGTATCTGGCCTGCTCACGCGTTGAAAAACCTTCAGATCTATTCATATACGCACCAGACAAAAAAATAAATATAGCCAAAAGCACTTCAATCAACAATTAAAACACTTTCTTTCTTTGAGTGGCATTGCAACGCATGCCGGGTCAGCTAGTATCATATAAAATCGTTTTTTTTTGTATTCGAATTAAGATTATTTACACTTTAAAAAAGATTAAGACGCCGTAGCCTTTTATTTTAGCCTTATGCAAAAAAGAAAGAAAACGAAAAAATAGTTGAAGAAGATAAAGTTACTCATATCTTCTATTAGCTTTTTCCCGAAAGGTCTATTCGGGACGCCTGGACAAGAGGCTTGAAACTGGGAAAAACTCAATATATCGGGACGCGTAGCAGTCCTAGATTGAAGGAAAAATAATTGAACCTGGTTCTGTGTTAATGTTGGAACGCTAAACTGTTGTTATTTAATAAAGGTTAGCACATTTTCCAACTATTGATATACATTATTGTATAACGGCACATTGCGTAATGTTACATAGTATAATTATATATTGTAGCATTCGATGGATTTTAGAATTATTCAGTATAACTGTATAAGAGTAATAAAAAAAACAACCTTTCCTCGGATCACCGCGAATAGCGTTGGGATTGAGAGACCCCTTTTTGATGTATGTATTGGCAGCCCACCGCTGTCTCAAAGCATATTGGTTTAACTGTAATGATATAAACAAAATCAAATAAAAAGTCCTAAATGAAATACGCGGTTGAGCAGGCGCAATATTGTCATTGAAACAAACTTCAACGTCGATATAAAACAAAAATCTACACGAAAGAGCTACGTCACTCGACATGGCATCCATCTTTGTTTCTGGCTGGCTTATTCTCAGAAACTACCCACGAAAAAAACCTTTAAAGTTGGCAGGCGTGATCCCAGACGTCATTCAGGCGTGAAGCTAACAAATACCGCACGCATGGGGAATAGTTACTCACCACAATAGAGGAGAGGATCAATTCTCTTACTCGTATAGCCTTAGTTTCACGGTGTTTTTCCGTTGAGAGAAAAGATTTTTTCTTTTATCATAAAGAATCTACAGTACTCTGTAAATAGTTTTTTTTTGTAATCTATGTTTGCTCCCAATCCGAAGCACATGGTTACCGATTCTCTTTGACAACCACGGTTATATGACCATAGACAATTGCTCTAGTTTTTACCTAATATTGTTACCTAATTGTTCATAATAATCTTGCATTATAATCCAAATTTATTTAACTGTTATTTACTTAAAATACGAAATATTTTTAAGAAAACGCTGCCAACCTCCATATTTTGCAATGGTATTATAAATTCTTATTTGTAATTTAAGAATTAAAATCAATTTTTAGATTATTCGCAAATCTTGCAGTGTTCCACGTTTTGTAGGACAGCATGTAGAGTAACAATGTTATCAAATAAAATTTTATATCCTCATCTAAAATTTTAATTTAAAAAAAAATGCGAGAGATTAGGCATAAAGAATTGTAAAGAATAAAATTTCTCGACTCTTTTTGAATTATTGTTTATAGCAATACTCGTTGTTCTGATTTCAAATTCGTAAATGACAGATAGGTAATGTTGCATATTATGGTAGCATAAAATGGCTGAAAATCTTAAACGTTATTGTAATAATATTATAAATGATATGATAACTAATATTTAGATTCGTTGGTTTTTTTTTCTCTCGGTAATTTTCAACATCCTCCTTTTATCCTCCTACATTTTCCTCTCTGTACTTAGTGTGTTGTGTTAATAAGCAGTACACCAAAGATCAATGTTATTCTTGTTTCTGAAAAGTATCTCAAGGTTTTCCCGCTGTGTAAGCCGAATACTGATCCCTTAATCTCAAGAGTATTCGTGGGAAAAAAACAGGAAATTCGGGAATGGAAAAATGTTTTCAATAACATAATACAACCAACAAAGAAAAAATAATAATTAAAAAATATTCTACAAATAATATGAATAAAAAAAACTTCCGTTTGCTTATTTTCTATCAATATATTTCGTCACCGTTTAGGCAGAGTTTATAATAAGTAAAAAACCGTTAACAATGGCCAAGTATACAAATAAAATATGTAATATCAATTAATGTCTAGCCTTTTAGCTGCCGTATATGATTAATAGTAATTACCTAGCACGCCGGCTATGATTTGCAACTATTAATTTAATAAGTTATTGACGAGATAACTCGTCTCTGGTGCGTTAAGCACGAATTTTACTGAAATAATTCAATTCGATAATATAAATATTTCATATTTTTAGATTTCTATCTAACGAGAATAAGATCATTTTTTAAAGATATTGTTCGCATTTTAAATGAACGTTAAATATATTGAATTATGAAATGGACATCACTATTAAAACTTTATTTAACGGAATTAGGTGTTTGGCATTTGAAATCACCATCTTACGTAAGGTATAATAAGGTCTAAAATAGCGTACGTAAGAATTTTTTTTATGCATTTATGAGCGGTTTTTTGTTTGCGGGAGAAGTGGGGCGTTTTTTAGGAAGCAAAATACAATTATAATACTCCGTTCGTGTCGATTTTGCACTTTTTGATGCACGTTTAACAGGAAAGAACCGATATTTTTTTATATTAAAAATAAACAAACACTTTGCCCTTTGATAACTGTTTGTTACTCAGTCGCTTAACCTCCCATTTCAAAAGAGATTAGTAGGGATAAAAGGATAAGGCTAGGACAGGACTAGTCGTTAATTAATCGCTCTCGCTACGTCCAGTTATTTAAAGATCAGAAAGACAGTTATCTGAGTGACAAACAGTAACTCGTATAACAAAATCTGTTGAAATAAGCTTCATTGCTAGTCCATATGTGTAACTTTGGTAAAAAACGGACATACTTACGAAAAATGACATTTTATCATATATTTACTTAATTGATGTTTGGCTTAGTTCTACTATGAAACTATCCTGTATAAAGTTTTTAAATATAATATTAATATTTGAATTTGATCGTAAATTTAGACTGCTGCATAATATTCCACGCAGAGAGAAATATTCTTGAATACGCAAACATACTAAAGCCTGCACATATAAATAATTACGCACGCAGTATACGATATATCTAGTAGATTAAAATTTACGTTCAAAGCAAGTAGAGCGGAAAGTCAGTCATTATGAGGTACAGCCAAACATCCCTTAAATACACAGGGAAGCTTACTGGGGTTTCTTAAACCTTTCTGTCAGGTAGAGTTGGGATATGAAAGGAAAATCAATTGGTTGAATGATTCTTATGTAATGACTACGCTACGTGTCAAATATGACTGATGTTTTCATAATAAATGAATGTTAAAAAATAAATTTCACGTTACAGCTTTTAAAAACAACAAAAGATTTACATATTTTACATTATATGCGATTTCACGAATTTGGTGTAATAATTATTAACAAAGTCAAAAAGAGCCGTTTATACATTTAAAAAAACATCACTTTGGTTTGTGTGGTTGGTGGCTTCAGTATCAATGTCTTATACAAAAACCGACTTCAGTTCAGGTTTTCTAATTCTAATATTTCATAAAACTCAACTTAAAAAGGTTTTTAAAGTTTCGCAAAAAAATGTTATTCAATTGAGATAGCAAAAAGTAAAAAAGAAACAGTTTTTGTAAACTAAACGGTGTTGCCATTCGGCGGAGGACAAATAATAATTGTTCCTTACTCGAGAATTCACAATGAGAGGCAAAAATATTTTTTAAGTGAAGCAAAATTTAAACACATTCATAAACTATTTATTTTATCTCGTTTTGTTTGATATCGAAGCGACTTCTTGTCAAAATAGTTTAGATAAGTTTTTTAATTAAATAATGAAAAAATATTCGGTATTCATTTTCGAATGTGGCAAATTTCACTTAAAACCGAAAAGCTCCAGTAGACACATTTTTTTTTCAATAGATTTTCGAATACAAAAATATTTGTAATGATAGAATTATCTACCTATCCGCTCTTAAAAATGGGACGTTGGGACAACAATTAGCTACCCTAGTACTTATCTGACAGCTCCTTTTCATTAACACTTTCGGCCCCGGCCCAAATCAAATAAAATTATCTCGCGTGCCCGGCTTATTTTTGAAGAATTGAATTTTTTCTTAATGACTTACTAAAAAGGCTATAAATGTGAAACCACAAAGTCAAATCAAATGAAACCTTTTGTGGTTGCTTAAAAGACTATTACTATTCAATTATGTTTGGTATTATTGCTATAATTTTGTGATATGGAAAACTATATTACAATGTTTGCACATGTACCGATTCCTAGTCCATATTTTGCTTGGCGCCCACCTTGCATGTTCAATTGGGCTTAGTTATTTTTTCTTGCTGCTATTAGTAACAAAATATTTATAGAAATGCTTTTTGACATTATTTTTTATAGAATATTTAAAGCTTAAATTGAAAATGAGCTCAGTGACTGCATCATCATGTAATCTTCAAAAAGAAAAATGGACACATCAAATGCGTTATGATATCCTTAAATTTTGGTTGGTAAAATCAGTTACTATTTTTAATAAAAGTAATAATTAAAAGACTGATTTAGAATAATTTGAGTATCTTTTATAATGATTATACTGAGTCTTCTATACAAAATGTTGCTTGATACCATAATGATGGCTTTACTTTAAAGCATAGCCCATCACGTGAAAACACGGTTCCGGGACTCAACGCTCTTAGCTTATCACGTGAAAACACGGCTCCGGGATCCAACGTGTTAAGATTTTTAGTAGTACAGCTATATTTGAATAACGTCTGTTGAGTTTAGCTGTAATATAACTCAATGTCTTCCACAATATATATTATAAGAGCCCTCGAGAGGTGAAGTGAGTCAACTAGTAAAATGGTAAAACTTTTTTCTTGGAGTTGTAAGTACAATCACGTCTTTACTTGGTGTTTTGGTGGATTGTATATTTTTATTTTACGGATATAACACTATTGCAATGTGTATTAACTGAACTTAATAACGTAATAATAAACTTAATTTTCACGATACTTTAAGACGTGAAGAACATTACAACGCGTCAATTTTTTTTTTCTAAAATACAACTACAAGTGGAATAAAAAAATATTATATTAAACAATTATGTATATTATAAATATTTTTTAATTACTTGATTCAAGTGTGCTTATATGATGTAGGAGTTCATTTAAGGCTTTTATTCGCTACTTAATTTTGTATCAAGAAGAAATTTGTTTTGTCAGGTTGTCTGATTGATTGATCGCCCTAAAAAGACTGGAGAATCAAAAGTTTTTGATGGAAAATTAAAACATTTTTGATGAAAACTCCCGGATACTTTTAAAACCTGTTAACATACACATAGATCGTAAAGCTATTTTTCTCCTGTGAAGATTTTTTTTTATTATACAAATAAATCATTCGTAACATACTTTTAAAAAAGATAGCTACGACAAGACTATTAGTTAACTAATCGCTCTTGCTACACCTCGTATCTTAAGATCGGAAGAGTCGGAAAGAATTTTTAGACATAACAAACATAGATATATTGTCTCCGAACAGAAATCGATTAATGTTTTTGCAGGAACTTTAAGCCGTGAGATCCATCATAGTAGCACACGTCGTTGTCCACTTTACCACGTACTCGGCAATATACTTTAACATTAAATAAACGTTCGTTATTTACGTTACTTTATTTAAGATTTAAAATACTAAGGACTAAAACCATTCCTTTTGTAAAATGGCCCACTGTCAGGAATTTGAAAACCTTTAGAATTACCCATATACTGCCTCGCCTTTTCCCAACTCCCGAAATACATATATTGTGAATGGTGATTATGGTTCGGCTTCCTTTTATCGAAATCAATCGGTCGGAATGGTTTGTGCAATTGCTTAGACTCTGTTATTTAGCTGTGTGATTACCTTTTGAAACATGTGGCCGACAAATGGATTTGATTGCTTTTCTAAATATAGCATCTTTTAATCAAACAAAAGCTTTTTTAATCAATAAATGATTTAAATTTGCCACTCATCTGCAAGTTTTCTAATTCAGAAGCGGTGGAAAGTTTCAGGTTCTGTTACGGTCGCACATAATATTATATACTTTTAGAGTGTGCACTATAAATTATTGTAGTATTTTAATTAATTTAAGTAGCCACTTTAACTGTGTTGTAAAGAGATTAATTTATTTTTATACACAAATATATTAATTTTGATAACATGTCGATGCAAAAGTTTTGCTTTTTTTTTATATATGAAACGAAAGAATTTTTCGTTTCACTTTTTTCTTATTAATCGAAGCAATAATATGTTTTCTACAATTGGTTTTTTTATTTTTCTAGAGTTTAATTCTTCTGGCTTGGATGGAAAAAAAAGTTAAATCAAAAGATGATTCTTCTTACGCTGTTAACAGCGATAGAGAATTCGTTGATCTCAACTAAAGCGTAATATTTCACACCAATGGAAAGAAAGAGGTTGAATAATCTTTTTCTGATATAAAATTAAATTTGATGGTTTTATTATCCTAGAGGTTTTTTAATTTCCTAGGATACTCAACGCTGTACCCACCACCACCCGCTAGGGCTTAACACTCTTCTTACAGGGTGTATTCCGTAGCGTAACAGCGTTACCACACGTTATATTTTACAGATTAAACAGAGTGTATTCCACAGGTTGCGTCATTATTTTTTTAACAGCCTAAGGAATAACAAAGAAATTATAATTATTTTTAAATACAAATTTAACTTTCACAGGTTGGTTACCCTAATATACAATGATTGCGAGTAGCTATTTTAGAATCGTTAAAATTAGATTTTTTAATAGGTAATACAAGAAATTAGTTATTTTGGTTTGTAAAGCATTTAACGTCCATTTTTATATTTAAAAAAAAAAGTTGGAAAACCAAACATATTTTTCTATCTAAAAAGCTGATAAATTTATTTATCGGAGTGGTGAGGTTGATTCATATTTTTATCTTTTTTGAACTTTGATTGTTTATTGGTTTTAATTGAACGTATACGTCAAAGCGAACCCTACCAGGCGGAAAGAATTTTAAATTAAAAAAATAACAGCCACAGCCTGTATTAAAATTAAACTTTGTTTTATTTCAACCAATTGGATCGGGTACATTTTTTTATTTTTAATATTTGAGTGCTCTGGAAACAAAGACAAAATGGCAAGAAAAGTTAGCAATTCTTCATATAGTACTAAACTAAATTCAAAAGAATAAGCTTCTAACATGTGAATTTGTCGGGTCCTATGGCGCAGCGGTTAGCGGTTAGCTTCAGCGAGCCCCAGTACGAACAGCATTTTTTCGATTGATTTATCGATTTCCGAGACATGGGTGTTTGTGATGTCTAAAAATTCCCTCCCACTATTTGCGATACTTTATTTATTCACTAGGCGTAGCGAGAGCGATTAGTTAACCACTAGTCTTGTCCTAGCCTTATCCGTATACTCCTACTACGCTCTTCACAGAAGAGAGGTTGAGTGACTAAGTAACAAACAGTCCTCGTAGAAAAAAACTTCTGTTGAGATAAATCCATAAGAGAAAAAATGCTCCACATTAGGAACGGACACGGGTATTTTTTTATTATTAAAAACCCTAAAAATGCATATATTTTTTTTAAATTTCGGTCTATAGATTTTAGTTTTGAAGTTGAGCCTTGAACTTATAATGCTTACCTTTATATAACATGCCTTATGTTATTTGGAGCACATTGTATTTCTAAAAAGTTTTTCTATGAGAACTGCTTGTTACTCAGTTGCTATGGCTCTCTTTTTCCAAAGAGAGTAGGAATAGATGGATAAGGTTTGGACAGAACTAGTGGTTAGCTAATCGCTCTCGATACGCCCCGTTCATGAGATAGGATGGGTGGGAGGTCTTCGAACAGAAATTCATAAATCAATTGAAAACTGTCTGTTCTGGGATTCGAACTCGTGACCTCAGTAGCCAAAGGTAACGACGTTGACCACTCTACCACACTGGCGACTTTATTATGGTATAGAAATTATAATATTATTTATATTTATTAAATACGTAACTGTGTTATAATTTCTAAAATCTGTGATTAGTAATTAATAAAAAAAACACTTAAAAGTGTCCCATAATCATATTATAAAACACCAGTGACGTCGCAAAAGTATTATTTGAAGAGTGTTGTTAATTTACCTGACTGCCATTAATGTATATACAGAATTTTTGTTATTACAGCAGCCATTCCAGTTGATCGAAATAGCTTTCTAGGTGAACCCTAAAAGCGTTGCCCGTAAACTTCTTTCTAGTAAGTGATATTTATTTAACACTTAGGAAGCAAGGGGGAGTTGAAAAGTAGGCTGGCAGTCCGGTTAATCCGGGTTTTTATAACACCCACTACTTACTTTTACCGTAGACTTGCTGGCATGGGTCATTCAAAGTTATATCACTTGTGTTTTTTTCTCACACAGCATGTTGCAATTTGTAATTTGCGATATCGTTATTGTGATCAAATATGAAATTATAAGGCGTACATGTGACTATGGATTCCAATCCGGATATTTGAATATTATAAATTCAAGGCTCAACTTCAAAACTAAAATCTATAGATAAAATATATGCCTTTTTAGGGTTTTTAATAAAAAAAATACCCATGTCCGTTCCCAATGTGGAGCATTTTTTCTCTTATGGATTTATCTCAACTGAAGTTTTTTTCTACGAGGACTGTTTGTTACTTAGTCACTCAACCTCTCTTTTGTAAAGAGCGTAGTAGGGATATACGGATAAGGCTAGGATAGGACTAGTGGTTAACTAAGCTCTCGCTACGGATAGTGAATAAATTATCGCAAATGGTGGGAATATTTGATATCCGGATATATTCAGTCCTTTTTCAACTATTCGAATACCATTCAGATATTTCCCCAAATATACGAATAGTAGTAATAATTTTTAATGAAATATGTTACAAAATCTACGAAAGATCCCATCACAATTTCTTCACATTTAACCGTTTGAATACCGCGCAAATAAATCGTTAATATGTCCCAGAGATACTGCGTGTTTTTGAGAAAAATATTTTTGCCTAATATACACTCGAATTCAGTATTTTAAAAACCTATATTGACTCAGTATAGATGGCACTACACATAGTCATCAAAATATTGGTTATATTCTATTAGAATACCAAGTATTTGATTTTTTAAATGTCTTGGACATTCGTGTTCGCTTGCGTATGTTCCGGACACCGGTGTTCGCTTGATATTCAAGTGGTTAAAGAATAATTATGAATTCCCCAGGTAGTGGTGTTTTCGCCTTCACCCAACTCGGGTGTTATCAATATCTTTTTGCGCGCGAGTTATACGATTATTTAGTAAAAACTCAGAAATCGAGACCACTGTCTACTAGAAAAAACGAACGGTTATTCATTGCTTATTAAAATATGTTTTTTTAAATCATAGTTTTAAAAATATTTTGTATATGATATATTTGGATCAATTAAAAAAATAACAGAAAAGTTAGACGTGTTGTTTAAAACACTTCTAACAATAAAACCAACGTCAACTGCTACTAAACGAGTATTTTCAATACCAGGAACAATTAAAAACTAAGTTAAAAACAAATTTTAAATATGAAACATTTAGTGGCCTTTTGTTTTAAAAAAAATATGCATTTTTTAAATTTGAATAAATGACTTTTATTACAATTGAGCTCGTTTTTAATGTAGGTACTATTTAATGTAATATTTTAGTATAAACATATAAGGTATGTATAAAACATCTGTGTGATCGAGTGGTCAACGGTGTTGGCTTCGGCTACAGAGGGCCCGGGTTCAAATCCCGGTACGGACAGTTTTATAAATTGATTTTTCAATCAATTTATGAATTTCTGTTCAAAGGCATGGATATATGTGATGTCTTGAATTCCCCCCTCTTACCCATCTTATCCTATGAACGGGGCGTATCGAGAGCGACTAGCTTACCACTAATCCTGTCCTAGCCCTGTCCTTCTATCCCTACTCTCTTTGTAAAAAGAGAGGTTGAGCAACTGAGTAACAAACAGTTCTCGTAGAAAAACACTTCTGTTGAGATAAACTCCATTAGGAGTCCATATGCTCCACATTGGGAGCGGACATGGTTTAAAAAAAAAAAAAACTAAAAACAATCCGGATATCCGAATGCATCCGGATAATTTCAGTTTTACTATTCGATATTCGAATAGTTGATAATGACAAATAATTGGAATCCCTAGTTGTGACTAGGGCAGTCGAAGTGGGAGTTTTGGAGTCGGTTTTGTTCCATGTCGACCACGACTCCTGTTAAAACAGTTTAACTTCACAGCTATGGTTGTAAATATGGCATCCAATCACGCACCTTTTTGTTATTCCAGGATTACGGGATTGATCATTCTCCCACAATATCATTTTTCAACTACTTGAGATCATTGCCTAAAACAGTTGGTAGTTAAGATGTTCCCGAATTTTTGACAACTCAAAGAAACGATCGCAGTTACTCAAAAGTGAAAGACCTTTTTTTAGCCACTTTCTCAGAAAATGTTACGAGTTGATGGATTCCACAATTATTTTAAAGTGTGGAACCTTTTTATTTTTAGCTCTACTAACCGATTTTACGTGCTGTAGTGAACCCCGAAATTCTTAGATTAGTGCTAAGACGATGCCGGAACTACGGGATTGAAAAATTAGATCCCGGGATTCAATGCTCTAGTTCAGTGGTTCTTAACCAAGAGTGCGAGAAAGCATTTCCGAGGTGCGGGAGAAGTTTCTATTTTGACATATATAATATAAAAAAATGTGTATTAAATGTATTACAATCATATGAAGGGAAATATAAATTTTAAAGGGGGTGCGAAAACTTATTTTCAGATTCAAGGGGGTGCGAGTTACAAAAAAGATTAAGATTCACTGCTCTAGTTGTAAGCCAGTCAGTTAACTGGAAAAGTGAGCAATACTTTTTTTTAGTGATTTTCTCAACCTGTCTCTATAGAAAGAGAGGGTTAGAAAAACTACTGAGACTTTAAGTTTGAGTTGAATTCGGAGTCGTTTTACTTTTTAACGAATTCTCAGCCTTGCTAACAACTAGTTATTTTTAAATAAAATTCTCTTAAATAACCATAATAGATAACACAATACTTATCCAAATAATACAAGTGGCTGGATACACATACCGAGTGGTGGTGGGACAATCGACAAGCAACTATCCAAACGTATCATTACATTCGCGATTGAGAAAACTTTGGTTTACTATGGCTTCGAAAGCGTGACAAATGGTCAAAATCAATAATTGTAATGACTGCTTGCAGTGGAAATACTCCCCAGAGCTGCAAGTTTAGCATTCCTGGCATGGATGCTGTGCAGCACAGAGAAACCAATCGGCGTACGTCGGGGATCAATGTGCCACCAATTTGCGCCACATTAGTTATGCACCCCTGACTTTACAACTGCTCGGCGCGTGCAGATATCACTATGCACAAGTTGCCCATACCTGCAAAGTGATTTCAAATTTATTATTATTAAGAACCGAAATGATAATTAGGTAAACAATAGTATTAAGGGCTGTGAAAGATCTGTGTAAATTTATCAAACTGGAAATTTAACTGAAAACTGAGCCTACTTGGTGGATAATATACAATGTCAAAACAAGTTGAGGGAAACCTGCCATTATATATGCCTTCAAATGCGCTCGCTGACAAAATCAAAATTTTTCATTTCATTATTTTCATTAATTTACAAAATAATTCAACTTAAATTTATGCATGTATCTTGTTGATTATTTTCTTTAACAGTTGAATTTTGAACTTGTTTCCAAACGTTTATGACTTGTATTCATTAATGTAAACTAAACATTTTTTGACACGCATTCCACGAAAACCCGTGTATAAAAACATTGAAGATTGATTCCCTGAATTTAAAAAAGGCATGTTATTTGAAAGAAAACATCAACATTGTGGTATAGCAAATCGTGTTGAAAGGGTTATAAGAAAAGCCCAATTAGTAAATTACGCAAAAAATTATTAACAATATGTATTTTAATTAAAAATAAATAATACTATTCATTGTTGCTTGATTATTAACAGGAACTTTTATGAGGGACTTTAATTTTTAATTTCCTATGGTATTCAACGTAGTACCCAA
This sequence comes from Himalopsyche tibetana, assembly GCA_030503985.1. Taxonomy (NCBI): domain Eukaryota; kingdom Metazoa; phylum Arthropoda; class Insecta; order Trichoptera; family Rhyacophilidae; genus Himalopsyche; species Himalopsyche tibetana. The sequence continues at coordinate 16,401,661 of JAPJYX010000015.1, read as the reverse complement.
CATCAATCTTCCCGCTAATGTGTGCGCGTGTACACATTTTTCCATCTTCCGCACAGATATATTGTAAAAATAAGTTTGATTTAAAAAAGTTTTACTAAATGTTAAGTCATCTTTTTTTGTCAAGACAAATAAGTAATAGGTTGAGTGTTGTGTTGTAAAAAAATGTGCAAATAATGGGTTGACTGAGTGGACAATAATATACAATTTCAATAAACTTCATTAGTTCCAACAGTTTTTTTAGCAGCCTGATATAACGAATTGATTTATCATGGTCAGTGATTGCCTACTTTTATAATTGCGCAAAATTTTTGTTTCTGCTGAAAATTAACTGCTCAAAGACATTGATAGTCCGCACAGACAAAAGAAAAATTAGAGAGAAGGTTGCCCACCATCACCCGCTACGGCTTAACACTCTTCTTAAATGGTGTACTCAGTGGTGAAGTGGTAAATAAATAAGCACCAGGTCGGTCATTGATTTCTTACATATTTTTTTTTGTTTTTTTTTAATATCGGTCCGATGTTAAAAATCTACAAGTTTCAACAATTAAATCAATAAAGAAGCGCTCAATTATTCTTTTTCTAGAAAGAGGGGTGGTATTTCTTCACGTTAAATGTGTCATTTTTTGTATTTATTTTTGTAAAATCCCTCTGGTAGATCAATTTCGATACAATGTTTTTAAATTATATGAACGGTATTTTGAATATATGTATGTACTTGAAAATTAAGGTAAACCTGGCTCATTTTCAGGTGCCAGGTCGCCGACCTGGCACGACCTGGCCCCACTACACCACTAGGTGTACTCCATAGCGTTTTTACATTATTCGTATTCAAAGATTAGCCAGGGATGTCCCGATAAGAAATTTTTCAAGACTTGGTTGCATTCACTACAGTGTGCAGAATAATAATTAAAATAATAAAGTGAAAAAAAAATGACAGCTTTGAAACAAAAGGACTGGATGTAAATCATTTTCACGGCTTCGGAAAATTCTGACACATCCAATGTACTAACGTCCAATGAAGCATTATGTTTGTTATTACCGCCTTGTGTTGTTGAATTTCTTGTTATTTAGAAATCTGTGTTTTTTGTTTCTGAAAATCGTGTTAATTAAACAAACAATTCAAGTAAAAACTTTGCATTTGTTATTTTTCCGCTGGGTCCACATGGGTTTGAGTCCCTGTACGAACAGCATTTGATCGATTTATTCATTTCTATTCGAAGTCATGGGTGTTTGTGATGTTCCTCCCACCATTTTCGATCCTTTATTCACTGGGCGTAGTGAGAGCGAATAGTTAAGAACTAGTCTTGTTCTAGCCTTATCTTTCTATCTCTACTACTGTCTTTAAAAAACAAAAGAGGCTGAGTGACTGAATAACAAACAGTTCTAAACATACCTCCATTAGGAGGCCATATGCTCTACATTGGGAGCGGACATGGATAAAAAAATGTTATTTTTGGTGGACAGTGTTATTTCAAAACAGCGTAAAAAAATTGTCAAAAAAGAGTTGGGTGTATTTTACTTTTTATTTTTTCTTGACAACATCGTTCCGGGGAAACACAGTTCAAGAAACAGTGATGCATAAAATACCTTCCAGTACAAAGTTAATGATTACATTCAAAAATATGCTAATATAAGATTTTTAACAGCCAGAAAGATATCCTTTAAAAATCTCAAGAAGATTTCTCATCTTTTATAATGATACATTAATAAGCAAGCGATTTTGTATCAGAGTATATAAAATTCTGGGGAATATTTTCAAAAACACTTGACCTTCTAATTAGACATTTCTTTCCTTACTCTCTAGTGGGTGATTTCCGTCCAATTCGTCCATCTATTTTACGAGTGTAATATTCTATAATTCATATTCTCTTAATGATTTTTACCTCTCGTTTTGTTCCATTCGTGTGGAACTCTTAGTGGCTGTGAATTATATTTCTTGTAATAAAAGACGATGATAAAAGAAATGCGAATAAAAATATAATACAAGAGTAAAGCAGCAATAATTTACGTGTTGAATATTTTTTTTTTAGTTATTTATCAAATTCAGAATGATCACTTTTTTAAGTTTAAATATTTAAAAAAATATTCGCCATTACAGCTAATTCTAATGCGCCAAATGTTTTAAAGTTGAAAGATCATACGAGAAAAGCTCGATGAGAATTTATTGTAAGTCCCTCGAGATCAACTCGAGTAAAATTGACATCACAAACACCCACGTATTATGTCTTAATTTTTCATTGATAAATCTAAATTTGACATTAACCTTACCGGGAATCGAGGCCAGTCCCACCTCGTCAGTAGAGCAAGCTCTAACCAACTGTACCACGGCGGGTGACAACTTTAACGTCTTGCGCTCCCTTAGCCAGCATACTGCCATCTGGGCAACTGATAGCCCGTTCGCATCGCCAGGATACTGTCTTTTGTGGTCGGTCTCTTTGAAGCTTTATTTTTGGTATTTCCCGAAATATTTCCGGGGTTTAATTTTACAATAGTGCACTTAAGGGATTAAAAAATGCAATAATTTTTTTAAATATGCAAATAACAGTATAGAGCTGCCTTTAATGTTATTTTTAATAATATTTGAATTTTTTACCTGCTTTGTATAAATAAGTTAGTTGTTTTATCTGGAAAGACTGTATCCACATCTTGAAGTGTGGTGACCATCATTTTATAAAGTGAAGGAAAAAGCAATGTCAACGAAATATATTTTTGACTACCACGAATCACTAATCAATAATATTTTTTTTTAATGTAATTTTTGTTCCAAAATGTCATGATGCAGATAAAAATAAAGTAAAAGCAACACTATTGTAAAGTTAATCAGTAATTATAGAATAATAATACATATAATGCAAAAGTTATTACGGATTTTTTGATTTCTTTGATGGAGTGTCCCTTCCCAAGCTTTCTGTATTTGTTTTCTAAATATAATACGTCGGGGCTGTTAATAAGTGTGTAATGTTATTTATCCATAAAATATTTCAAAAATAAACCAAAATATCTTTATTTTTAACACTTTTTCATGAATTTACAAAAATACTTCTCAGGGTATTTTTGGAGATTCTGTGAAAAATTATAGGGTATTAAAAGGGTTAAGGAAGCAAAAGCGTGGTATCGTAAAATTGAACTCTCATTTTTTAGCATCAAAAATTAATTAATTCCCAATGAATCCAGTATCGGCCAATTCGATCAAAAAGTCCTAAAATGCCTTTAAATTTTTTTATGCAATATTTGAAGATAATTTATTTATGTAACGGAATGAAAGTTCTCGTATTTTTTTTATTTTTCTGATATTCACATTTTACGCTTAATGACAGCAAAAGGAAATGTGATACAGATATGATAGGCATGTCTATTACAAGGAAGGGAGGGGGGTGTCAGATATCGAGAACTTCCCGATAAAAACGTTCTGAGTGCACTTACAAAACATATTCTTCTTCCTTGTAGAAATATACCAACTCGACGCCACTCACCAAAATACATCCATATATAATATATATATATATTTGATGTTTACTCGTTTGGCTGTGATTAACAAGCCACGGAGAATATCGTATCGGTTGAATCGTTTCTTACTTGGCAAAACTCCGTTCTTTCATGGTAAATAAGAAAAAGTATTCATTACATACGACAATAAATACAAAATATATAATAGTTGACTGCCTTTTCTAGATGACGTTATCGCCAGACCAGAACTACACTACTTACAGTTCCTAATAATTTCAAAATATGAAATTATTTCATTCCTGGAGAGTTAGCTTTACTGCTATACTTTTTTTTGTATATTTAAGGTATATTTTAATTAAGAACCCTTATAATAAAGATTATATTTTAATATTATTTACTGTTAAAATACATAAAGATTAAAGCCTTGAATTATAAGCATTATATTAATGTCTGAGAATTTCAGGATTTCATTGTTAAGGTTTGATATGATAATTATACAAAATTTTAGCTTCATGCAATTGTCAATTCAATGTTTTTTAGAATTTCTATTACTTTATCTAATCTAAAATTCGTATCTAAATACATTTAAAACAATGAATTGTTTTGAAAATATTGCTTTCACATTAAAATCTTTGTAAGTAGAGAGCTATTACTTATGTCTTAATTTAACAATTTCAAATTATTGTATATTTTTTCATTAATTCAGCCCACAGTAGTTTTTTGAGCTATGCCAACAATTTGGTTTGTAAATTTTAATATGATTTGATACTAAAGCGTACATGTTCTAAAATGTTGAATTTACCAAAAATATAGTTTAAATTAAGACTCAAACCCGTGAGATCTGTCACGGAAGCCCACAACGTTAACCGCTGCTCCATAGAGGACCCGGTGATGTCTAAAAATTCTCTCGCATTTTTCCCAATCCTTTAAAAACTGGGCGTAGCAAGAGCAATTAGTTAACCACTAGTTCTGTCCCAGCCTTATCCTTCTATCCCTACTACTCTATTTAAAAATGAGAGGATGAGTGACTATGTAAAAAACAGTTTTCGTAGAAAAATTCTGTCGAGATACCTCCATTAAGAAACGATATTCTCAACATTGGAAGCGGACATGGATAAAAAATAGTTATGTTTTATGAAAAACTAGCGTTGTCAAAAATCTATCGAGATATTTTGTCATTTGATCCCATTAAAATAAAGCAACGGGCATGCAAAATATTTAAATGTAAAGATTGTTTTTATTATCGGCATTCATTTAAAAAAAAATGTATATAGTATCACATTTGTTGTTTACCTGAGCAAACAAAAAATTGAAATAACAAAGTGTAAGGTTTTTTTTGTTGAATTTCGTTACTTTTATTGATTTAACTTAGCTTGTTTACCTAAAAACAAAAACAGTGGCTCCGCTACAATTCGAAGCCAGGGAGGTGGTTGGTGTTGGGCAGTGGAGCGGTATCAAACGACCCCGTGAAGCTTCTCCCCCAAAAAAGTATTGTTATACCTTGGTAATTAAATAATTAAGGGTAGACTAAGAAACATATTATAATAGAGTGTTTTTGACTCTTTCCGGGTTAAAGTCTTTATAAGTTCAATAACGTTGACATGTTCAATTTAAGAAAATAAAAATCTCGGTATTAGTGATACATTTTGTCTTTTGATTTTAAAATATCTGACCTACTGGTTACGTCAAATGTGTTCAATATTATTCAACACTGAAAAGGAAGAGTTTATCTTCTAGTTTTTTTTTTATGTCGTAAACATATTCTCGCTCCTACATAATAACAGTCGATGTAAATAAACCTTTTGAGAAGTGAGTTAATATTTGCTTAATTAGGGTTTTATTATATTTTGATTATTTGTAGTATTGCAATACACAAAAATTTAAAAAATCATTTTTTTGGATATGGATAAGTTTGGAAAAAATATTTATTATTATTTCAAGAAATTGATATTATTTTGAATTATAAAACGCATAGTTGAAAATGTTAAATGAACAACTTTTCATTAATTTTATATATTTTTCTAGAAGCTTTTACTACGATTTTGCGACTAGAACGTTTTTGCTCTCATCAGATCTCATGCTCTACAAACGTCGATTCTAGGAAGGGATCGATTAGAAATGGAATTTTACGCTTAATATTATATGACTGCCGATTTTGTCACGAATGTTTAACTTAAAAAAAATCTTTTATTCATTTGCAACACATAATAAAAATAATTTGGCATCCAAAAATCACTGATTTGATATGTGTTTAATTTATCTGAAAAAAAAAACAAAAAATATAAGAATGGCGAAAGATAATAAATAGATGACAAAATACTTAGACATACATGTAGGTTAATTCTCATCAAAGGGTTAAGCAAAATTTATTTTTTCATCCTGCGTGTGTTCTAATCAGCCAAGTAGTAAAATGGTCAATCTTTTATATTGGACTTTTAAGTGCAATCTCGTTTTTACTGGATATTTTGGTGGATAGCATATTTTTATTTTAGAAAGAAGCCACTATCATAGTGTATTTTTATTGAACTCACTTCATTTTTATTGAACTCACTTCACTTTAAGACATTTAGATCATCGTAATTAGGGTATCCAATCCCGAAGCCTTTTTCCAATCCCGGGATTGAGATTTTCTCACCGAGGAATTTGAAATCCTCAATTTTCTATACTTTTTCCCGGAATCTCACGCAAACTCGTTTTTTTTTTTTTTTAGCTCACCGAAGAATTTGAAATCTCTGATTTGGTATACTTTTTCCCAGAATCTCACAAAACCTCGTTTTTTTTTTTTTAGCTCACCGAGGAATTAGAAATCTCCGATTTTGTATACTTTTTCCCAGAATCTCACAGAAACTCGTTTTTTTTTTTAGCTCACCGAGGAATTTGAAATCTTCAATTTGCCAATTTCGTGTAAATTTCGAGAATTTGCTCAAAATTTCTCAATTCCGAAATCCCGGGATCGCGGCCATCTCAATCCCGGAATTTCGGAATCAGAAAATTGAACGGGATCCCGGGATTGGATGCCCTAATCGTAATGCATGTAACTTTTTTAGCCAAAATACCAATTTGCTCACTTCACCTCTCAGGGCCTCAATTGATCAAATACTATTAAAATATTACCTGGGACGAACTGCCAGTTTACCGTTCAGCATTAAACACCACATTCAGGGGTTTGGGGAGGAAGAAAATTCGGGCGGGTGTGATTAACGAAAGAGTTAGCCAAGCATGTAATTGGGCGTTATGAGAACAGATTAAGCGAGAGGTATATTAGCGTAGTTGGAGATATGAACCTTGCGAACCAGTGGCCGAGGGGCACTCTTGTCGCTTTAGACCACTGGCCCCAGTGCCCCGGGACAGGCGCTTTCAAATAAGTTTGCGGATAGTTACTTTGTGAATATTAGATTAGTATAAGTTTTAATAGTTAAAATTCAAACCATGTTTTTGTGTGTTGAATTCACTTTGAAAAACAATAGAGGATTGAAGTAAATCGTTACAGTACTGACTGAAATAAGTGAGTAATAAATTTATTGTCTGAAAATACAGTATATGAAAAAATTGAGCTTTTATTATAAAACCTCGAGAATTAATATTAATTTATGATCGAATAATAATTTAAATATAAAAAAAACATGGTTTTCGTTTTGATCTGTTCATCTGACACAAATTTAGAGTTACTAAACAGTGATTTAATTTAATAATCGTCGTAAAAAAACTATTTTTGGTATGCTGGTAAGTAAGATAAATGCACTAAATGAGTAATATTAGACAAATAATTGATATTTAAAAGTAAGTAAATACACAATGGTGTATTTACTTACTTATTTTTGTCAATTTTTTAATTTACCAATTTCTGCCAGAAGGGTGACTTGACAACAAATCTTCAAGTCTACTGCAAAGCTGTATAAATAATATGCACACTATAAAATAGAACGATTCTTGGGTCATATACGTAAGAGTGCTGTAAAATTTGTGGCTGTCATCGAGGATATGTGAGGACCCCAATTTAAAAACCTACCACATCTACAGAATCAATAAACTTTCGAGTTCGAAATCTTTCTAAATACAGAGAAAACGCATTTACAAAAAAGTGTTTAGTATCAAAACCTACTCAAATCCAAAAAGCCCACAGCAGTTTTTTGCACATTGCACAATAATTTTGGTTTTCGGAGTTAAGTAAGTTTTGAATCTGAGGCGCTCACATATGGGTTAATTAGTGGTGAAGTGAGCCAGGTGGTATTTTAGAAGAAGAATAAAAGATGCGCTGTAATATTCTACACGTCATAAAGTAGGTCTTAAGTAACCTCAGTTAAAACACATTTTGATAGTCCTCTCTCCGTAAAATAAAAATATGCAATCCACCAAAACACCAAGTAACGACGTCATTATACTTAAATGTACAAGATTTTTTTTTATCATTTTACTAGCTCACTTCACCTCTAGAGAGCCTAATTATAATATTGTGTATTTGGTCCACGCGCAACTCTTTATTTAGGAAGCTAGCTTGATTTGGGCTTTTTATTGGAGGTTATGTGTGCTATAAGCTCCCAGAAACAATGAGAAAAGTTGTTCAGTGATTGATTACCATCAGTGAACTAAGCTTCTACAACGATAAATAAATAAAAAAAGGAATAAATGCAAATCCGTCTCTAAAAGTATCACTAAGGCAAAATGTCTATGCAACCCTAGTATTCTTAATCTATTCTTAGTAACCCTATCATGGCGTATCCGATCCCGGAGCCTTTTTCCAATCCTGGGATTTCGGGATTGTTTAATTTTGAATCCCGATTCGATATACTTTTTCCCAGATTCTCACAGAAACTCGTTTTTTTTTTAGTTCACCGAAAAATTTGAAATCTTGAATTTGCCAATTTCGTGTAAATTTTCGGGTTTTCCTCAAAATTTCTCAATCCCGAAATCCCGGGATCGCGGCCATCTCAATCCCGGAATTTCGGGATCTGAAAATTGAACGGGATCCCGGGATTGGATGCCCTACTACCCAGCATCTTAAACAGTGATGAGTAATTATTTATTCAAAGCTTAACACATATATTTTATCAAAACATTGTTTTCATTAGGGTTGTGTTGTCGTGGAAAAATACCATACATAACTCTGATTACGGTATTTACGAATGATCTGACTCCGATCACGATTTTAAAAAACCGTAAAATATTTTTTAATATTAAAAAAATGACATAGTTTGTTTTTTAATTTAAATAAATAAGGAATTCGAAATCATCCGTATTTTTACGATTGAATTTTTGTTGAAAAAAAATGTCATGGCCAAAAAAAAACTTTAAAGTTATCTCTGTTAAGAGTGATTATTGAAAGTTTTTTTTTAATGTTTTTGTTTAACTAAAGTTTATCGCAAAATAAATGCAAACTTCTCATTTTAATTGGGAACGCCTGATTGCCACGAGCTTTGAGGCGATTAGGATAATCCCATTGCAAAATTAGCTACTGAAAAGGATTACGCTATTTTATGCGTGGACAATCGTTAGAAAGAGAAGGTAGTGAATTAAATATTCAAGGATAGAAAAAAAAAACACTTTCGTTTCGGACTACTAATTGATAATTGAATATTTATTATTTTATGTTTGTAGTATAATGTTTTATTTTACTTTCGTTTGATATTACTTAAGGAATTGTACTTTCTTATTAATAAGAAAACCTAAAACGATTTTTTATATATTTTAAGCAAATATACTTGCTCAATTTGATTATAAACTTATACGTGTAGAGATTTATATGTTCCAGTTAAAGTATGAATATAGTCAATGTAAAAATTAACTTGTCAATTGTACTAAAAAACTGTTGAAAATCATCGGCCGCCAAAACTCCAACTTGCTCTATTCGAATGACTTAGCACGTGAAACAAGACATCTTTTAACACAATATGAAGGGTAAATATGTATTTTACCATTGGGTATAAAAATAAAAGGTAAAATCGATTTCTGTTTTGAGAAAAAAGCAAAACAAAAGTTTGTATTTTTCGTAGCATTTAAGGGTACGAAATGCCACTACCAGTTTTTCAACTTCAACAAGATGCAGATATACTAGTTAATAACGACAGCTCAACCTTGCGTAGGTAATTATTATACAAAAATATTTTATTTATCTTTTCCAGAGCAAGGCCACGAGATATCCAGTTTTAATTACTTAAAATTTCCGTCTCAACGTATTCCCTCAGTGGCCTCGTAGGCAGAATTATTGTAAATCTCGAGGCTTATAAACAAAGTGTTAGTTTATTTTTGAGATCTACCAGGAGGAGAGTCTCGGGCAATTTGGGGTGAACATAAGATATTATCTGGCCCCTTAATGTGCAAACCTGCCCCCGCCGCCGCCAAAAAGCCTCGTAAATACGCCAATGAACTACAGGGTTGTTGCGCAGCAAAATTAAACATGTAATTAGGTCAAATTTAACGTTCACATCTTTATAATTAACAGAGCTGTTCGGATAATAGGCGTAATAAACAAATGGAGAGATTGGTAGTACTGAGTCTTATATTCCGAAAGAAATCGATGGCTTATTTTTGCGTTTTATGTTAATGGTGTTTTCAGCAATGCATAAGAAAACAATCAATACACGTATTGAACTAATGCGCTATATTCCTCTTAGTATAATATTATATAAACACTCAATTCTTTTTTTATAATGTGGATACGTTCCAAAAAACCGTGTTAAAAAGATAATAGAATTCATATAAAAATTATAGACTGGTTTCTTAAATGTGAAAAAAAAAAATTTTGGTACAGAAAATCGTGTAAAGAAGCTTTTAATGAAAACCCAATAAGCAAATCACACAAAAAAATATAATAAGTTAAAAACATTACAAAGTATTTGGTTATTTAAATATTAATTAATATATGGTTGACAGCTATTTCGGCGAATGCCTTCATCACTATGCTTAAACTGACTGACTGGACTGGTGTATTGAATGGCGTCCAGTGTTTCCCAACGTGGAGCGTACTGGGGGGCAAATCTAAACGTCATTAATATTTGTAATATTTTAGATTTTTAAAATTTAAAGTAAATTGCTTTCCCACATTAAATAGCATAACTAATGTGGACATGCAGTATCAAAAAGAGTTCTTGGAATTAAAAAATGATTAATCTTAATTATAACACTACTCAAAATAATAAAAAAACAATGGAGCGTCTTTGTGTCGAGACATAAGCAAAATACCCAATTATGATAAAACATCATTATATTTTGATGAATGAATGGTTTATTATTGAAAAGAAATCGTCTGGACATCACAAACCGTTGAGATTAACTATTAGAATTTACCAAATTATTACTTCACATAAAAACACCTCGCCTAAATTGCTTGTTATTTTCAAACCTTTAAAGTTATTTATAGTTTTTTGTTGGCAAAAATAGCTTTAAATAGAATTTACTTAATGCATATTGTGTTTGAATTATCTAAGCATACAAAAATATGGCTTAACTTATTGTTTCAGAAGATACAGCGCGCAAAAAGCTATCTATCTGCATGCATAACTTCAAACAGTCGGTTTTTTAATTATCGCCTTCTGCCAGTATGCTGACGAAATACACGTATACAGTGCAGAGTACAAATAAAAAAATATTTCAATTCAAAAAAATGTACACAGCTATATACATATAAAACATTTAAATTTTGCATTTTATTTTACCATTAATTTTAAACAACTTTTATTGTTATACCGATAATTGTCTCTTGAAACCAATTTTTCATTTTTCTACGTCAAATTTAATCATTTCGGAATGTTGGCCGAAATATTTTTTTTATTAAATTTGAAATTGAAAATAAATTCTTTGCATTCGCCCTGTTTTGAATTTGTTCTCGCGAAAATTTTCTTGCGCGGGGCTTAGAATATTTTCATACCTTACTCTCTCTTTGAATAATTTTATTTCTTCTGTTAACTTACAAATTCGCTAAAGATTGTATCAGGAGTAAAATGTACACATTAATTTGATAGATAGTAAATGTTTGTTTTAAGTATCCTTAAATAACAGTCGTGTTGTCTCGAATGAATTTTGGTTAAGTATAATATTATATATAACGATTGTTTCGTGTATTTACTTTATAATCATGTCTGAGAATATCACGTTCCGTTGTTTTTAAAAGAACTGCTTGTTATTCAATCAAAAATCCTTTACTTTTACGATACAGTATGGATAAAAAAAAATATCGCATTACTGTAGACTTTTATAGAATTTCTTCTTGTAAATCAGTTGCCCATTTTAACTTATTTTAGTAATTAAGAATTCGCACTCGAAACGCGCTGTTTTTAAATTATTATTTAAGCGGCGTAACAGGTCATGCCATTGCGCCAAATATTTTTAAGTCGAAAGAAAGATCAATCGACATTAACTCGATTAATTTTTTTTTAAGTCACACGATATCAATTTGAAAAGGACTAAAACCACTAAAACTTACAAACTTTACAGAGAATTGAACCTAGACCCAACAGGCCAGTAGAATCAAGCTCTTACCAACTAGATTACAGCGGTCAAAAGTAATTACATAATAAAATAAATCGAATGAAAAATCCTTTAACAATATTGTACATACAAGGTTTCGACCCCGCTAGCATCACAGCCAAGGCCGCTGGCTTTGAAAACTCGACCATGGACTTCACAAAAGGAAAGAGCTTGAAAATAACTGCTAGTTAGTTAATCGCTGTCACTACCGTTGAGTGTGAGGAAATGTAAATATCACATAAATCCAAATCTTAAAATCGGTTGAACAATTGATTTCGTGCTATTGTACGTGCAGAAAATCAAGCCCACTAATAACGCGATCCAATACCTTCAAACGCATTAAACATTTCGCTTTTGTTTTTTTTTTATAAGTCAAATGATTGAATAACTCCTCAAAATCAAAAACTAACAATACACAATACTTTTAATGGATTCGGCGATAACTTAATAGAAGTTTATTTTTAATATAAAATTAAAATAACAAAAGGACTACCTTCCAGCACCCTATTTCTGTGTTTAAAGTTTAAAAAAACCCGAACTTTACTTTGTAATTTATAACATAAGAATTATAATCAATTTTTCACTAATAAAAATGCTTTTGACTTTATAAAATAACAAATGAAATGTAAATTATAACTATGCAATCTATTTATCCTGCTGGATAAATATTTTTAAGCTACTTCAAATAAACTGTGTCGGCTTTTAAAAAAACGGTAAACACTGTAAACAAAAAAAAACACACGGACAAAGATAACTGAAACGTTTTTCATTTGATAAAATTACATTATGCTTAATTAAGTAAAACATTCTATTGGAAACATGTGGTATTGGTTTAATTATCGGTATCATTGCATTTTTCGGTCCAATACTTCTCCAAGGGCTACAAAATGCTGCAATGGTTTTATAATAGTATTATACAAATATTTATTTTGGTGGTTTGAGTACGTTTGCAATATATTTACTATTTTTGACCTACAATAAATACACTGGACTTTGTTTACATAAAACGTATTTTTTCCTCAAACCAGTTTTTAAATATAGTTGATACATTGTTTTAAAAATGCAATTATGGATTACAAAAGTTATTAGTATAATGATTAATGTTTTACGATGAATTAAATGCCAATCGAGTGGTATATATGTATATTAAATGATGTTGTAGTTTCGTCATAAATAATGTAATGTAAACATGTATGCATCGATTTTTTAATATTTAATATTTATAATTTATATATTTTTTTATAATTAAATATTTGACATTACAGCTTAAGCCAATGCACCTAATATTTGAATGTTGAAAGATCATACGAAAAAAAGGCGATTAGAATTGACATCACATACACTCATGTCTTTGGAAAATCAAAATTTAACATTGAACTTACAGAGAATCGAATCCAGACCCTGCGTGGTCGGTAGAGAAAGCTCTAACAAACTAAACCAATTTGAATATAATTAAAATAGTAACCTACAGATTGTCTTTGATTTACGTCCAAAACACTTTGATGTACTATGTTTAATGAGAAGCAAACATTCAAAAAGTGGTTTGTTACACAAATACAGAGCTTAGGGAATGATAATTTGGTTTTGCTTGAATGTGTCAACTTTATGTTTTTTTTTTTTTTAGGAAAAAACCTTGTTTGAACATTAATCGTGATTTCCATTCATAGATTTTATTATGGACTATCAGAACGGATATGAAACGGCATTTTTCAAAAATTTTGACCAATCATTTTTATAAACTTTTTATTAGGTACAAGCTTTTTCTTAACTTGCTTTGTTAGTCACCCAGAGACAAGAAGTGACGACCGACAATCCTGTCGGGATGTTTTGAAATGTCAAAATTTAACGCAAACGTCAGTAGTTTTGAAAAGATCTCACGCCTTTACGGAGGCATTAATCGGTCACAATACAATTCAATATTATAGCGCTACATTTATATTATGAGATATTGCGTTAAAAGAATAAGTCATCATGAAATATAAGTGATGTGGCGTCAAATCTTTAACCATCGATTGATCATCAAAAATGTAGTGACAGTTGTGTGGATCAAAACAGTTATCTGTTTTGTCATCAAAATTAATGACGTTTGTTACGATAAAACAGTTTTTTTAATGCTTGCTCCTCATTAATGGCAACTCAAATTTTATACAAAACATTGAAATACGAACAAATAATGTTTTGCTTAAACTATATAATGGTGCTTAATTTACAACGAGTTCTTATGGATTCGATTTATTTTTCTAAATTCTTAAACAAAACTAATCTCATTGTTTCTTTAAGCCCTATTATGTATCCACCAGTAGGTAATTCCTGACTGATCCGATTCGCCGTCGACTCATCCCCGGTTAATCAAGCGGTAAGATTTGGTAGGGGTGGAATTTTAGTCGCGGACAGAACCGAGTGACAGGGGTGGTACAGCGGCGCCCCCCGCCTTCGTCATCCTGACAGAGGGTGCTGATGACACCTCGTCACGTGGCGACATGCAGACCGTAAACTGCCGAATCATCGCAGACAAAGGACGATATATTGATTAATTAATAAAAAAAAAAATCATAAAAATAAAGCTTCCTTAAATTTAATTTCGAAGAATTCGCATTGGAAACGAAGTATTTTTAGACATATTTTATTACATAGTTTATAAATAGCACTAAGTCATGTTAACCATGAAATAACACTAGTAAGTAAATAATATTATTACTAAATGATTTTATAATGTGTAAAATTTTAATGTGTAAAAAATGCCACCTATGTGTTCAAGTGGTCAACGTTGTTGGCTTCGGCTACGGAGGTTACGGGTTCAAATCCCAATACGGACAGTTTTATAAATTGATTTATGAATTTATGTTCGAAGGCATAGATGTATGTGATGTCTTGAATAAACCCCCTCCCACCCATCCTATCCTATGGGCGTATGGAGAGCGATTAGCTAATTACTAGTCCTGTCCTAGCCATATCCTTCTATTCCTAATTTGGAAAAAAAGAGATTGAGCAACTTAGTAAGAAGCAGTTCTCGTAGGAGTCCATATGCTCCACATTGGGAGTGAACATGGTAAAAAAAAAATAGTTTAGTTTCAGTTTTATTAAATTATTTCTTATCTGTTTTTATTTTGACATGAAATTTTTTTAACCTTTTTTATCCATGAACAGTAAAATGTTGTATTTATTACCATATTATTTTTACGCAGTTGGTCAGCCTCAATTTTCGAAACAAATAACAATTGTAAGGACAGACCTAGGACAGAATTAGTGGTTAACTAATCACTCTGGCAACACCATATTATTTAAAAACAATGAAATGGGTAGGAGCAAATTTTTAGATTTAACAAATATTCATGCTAGCCAACAGAAATCGATAAATTGATACTGGGAAATCGTGATATCCGGCACGGAAGCTAACGACGTTGACCACTGTACCAGAGACCAATGTTCCTTCTAATTTTCCGAGGGTTATGTGCGCAAAATACATTGGCTGTGCAACTTTGAAAGTAAATTAAAATTTTTGTTTGCCACATAATGATATTTAGACCTACTTAACGGAATGGTTATTTTTTATAATGACAATAATTAACAACACTATATAATGACAATTAATTTATTCTGGTGGTGGTATAGCTGGTGTAACTGTTGTGCGCTCTGTCCTAATGCATGTGCGCGCGCTCGGCGAGTTGGGGGCTTAGGGGGAACACTGCCAGAGACCCGAAACATTTACTAATTTTTTGTTATATTAAACTATGAATATGGCCAAAACAACAACTTAAAAGAATGACGAAAACGTGAACAGTAAAAATGTTTAATTAACCACCAAAAGAAAAGTTTCATAGTTATAAAAATATAATTATGAATCAGGAAATATATAAATATCACTCATTCAAGCTGTTTATATTTTAGGAACTCCATTAAGTCTAAAAAATAATGGTGAAATGAAGTCAAGCAATTAATAGCGAATATACTCTGACTAAATAATTATCTCATGTTCGAGGAAAAAAATAGTATGGTATTATGAAGAGACACTCGATGGAGTATGTCATTGATAAAATACAATTATGTCTTTTCGGAACGCTGAACAAATACCAGGAAAGCATGTCACATGACAGATCTATTACTAAGCATTATCAAAACGACTTTATCATAAAAATATGTGTCACAAATTATCTCCTCATCCACTCTATTACCCTAATACAAATCTTAATTAATTTCTCATAACGTCGGAATATTGTTTTGTTTTGTTTTTATATAAACTATGTTTTATATTATAATGTGTGTATGTATTGTATTAATACATACATGGATTATGTAGAGTAGATATTTATTTTTTATCATCCATTCGAAGCAGATTTCCAGAATATCATGACAATCAAACTTAAAACGTTAGGAGAGTGATTAACAAAAGATGGGCTGAAGGCGGTTTGTGTTGTCTCAGCAATGTTTAAAATCAAAGACTCGGGAAACAAAGACAGCAGTCTTCAGGCTATATCAAATATGGATATGATATGTTATTGTGTATAGCTGACTATTCTGCATATAGTAGTAAGTTTTTTTTTTCCAATATGGTTTTTTAATATTTATTTTTTTGAAAACATAAAATCAATTTTGTAACAAAGACGGCAGTTCACATATTCCTGTGTAGCAAACACGGCAGTTTTTCAATAAATTTCATAAAAAAATATATACTATTTATTAAAATATTACATTACTTTTTTCATACGTTTTACAAATAAGAAAAAAAACGTTTTAATTAATTTGCCAGCATTTTAGGATAATAAAAACTACCGCCGTTTTAGCCCTAAGTTTAATTATATCTCTAAATAGATTTTAATAATAGAATTTGTTTTTTTTCTTAGATTCTTAGCATATAATATGCGAAAATACGATATAATAATACAAAAAAATGTGTCTACGGAAACAGCCGAAAAAAAGATTTCTCGAAAATCTCGTATTGGGTTGTTCTGGTTACGTCCTTGTGACCTCAAGACGTTGCTTTATTTGAGTATGTATTTAAAAAATCGTTTATTGTACTTTTATACAAAAGGAATAATCTTCATACGTTTTCATAAAATTTGTTATCTCTGGGGATACTTGACTAAGAATAGATACCACATGAAAAAAAAAAGTATTTCATTTAACAAAAAAACTTTTGTAACTATTGTGCCAATAATCAATACACGTTGTCGTTGGGAGCATATTAATGTGATGAAGAATGAAAAAGAATATATTTCATCCACATCCGCTCTCAGTAGGGATTCTGAAGTCTCGGGTTTTTAAAAGTCCCGGGACTCGAGGCGTGATAAAGTCAAAGTCCCGGGACATCCCGGGACTCGAGACTTTTATTTCCCTTTCAATAAAATTATAATTTTATTAAAATTAAATATTTGCATGTATAATATGTATTACATACATGCCTTATACGCCTTTTGAAAAAACGCACTAGTAAAAATCGCGTTTTTTAATACAATGTTTAATAATTATTATTTTTCTTATGTAATGGATATGTGCAATGCTTACGGTTAATTTTTACTAAGAAGAGATGATAGCGGCACATGTAATGAAAAAGTATCAAAGAATTAGACCGCCGTCAGGACTAAATTTATGACCGTAACTTCACAATACAGCTTTTAGACCTTTTTTTTCCGATTGTAGACGGTACTTTTGTATAATAGTGAAAAAGCATTTGTACATAAAACAACATGAGGTATTAAGATTTAATTTTAATATTTTGGAATTTGCTTTTGCTACAGTTATATGACAATATATAAGCACATGATATTTGAAACTTCTACGAAATTGTAAATCTCAAACATCTGTACATAAAACAACATCAGGTATGAACATTTTATTTTAATATTTTGTAATTTGCTTTTGCTACAATTATATTACAATATATAAACACATGGTATTTGAATCCTTTAGCCTGAATATAATGCATTCTTTTTCAAAACTGATCCCGAGAATAGACACCAAAGTCCCGGGACTTAAGACAACAAAAGACATGAAAAGTCCCGGGACGTCTCGACACAGAATCCCTAGCTCTCAGTAAAGAGCATGAAAACTTCTAAGGGAGTTCAACTAATAAATCACATTTCTTCGAGAACTGCTTCTAATTCAGTCACTATTTTTTTTTCAAAAGAAGTAAGACCATATAGATGAGCCTTAGAAAGTCTTCGAGGTCAACTAATCGTTCTTTCTGTACCCTGTTTTCGGATCGGATATATGGGAGGGAATTTAAGACATACACGCCTTCCAAAATTTATCGATATATCGATTGATAATGACCGTGTCATTGATAGCACTGTCTGTACTGGGAAGCTAACCCGTGAAAACTGTTACCCAAGTCTAAAGCGACTTTAACCACTCACTAAAAAAAATATTGTCCTATTATTATGCAAAACTTATGAAAAATGATATAATATATAAAAATAAAATATACACATTAGATTAAAAAAGTACTTTTACTAATACACTTAATTTGTCATACATAATACAATGATCACTCAAGAATTCCCAGACAAGTCGTCAAACAACCATTTTAATTAAAACAATTTATATTAATTATTATCATTATAAAAAAGTCAAATGCCTGAGTCATCTAACATTGTTTCAATTGGACATATTGAGCTCATGTTGCCCTGTTATATTTAGTTTTTTTAATGAAAATAATAATAATTTAATAATTGATGTATATTAATAGTTAAAGAGTGGTAGATTAAGAAGCACAGACTGCTAAACAGTGTCTCGCGACCGCCCAGAAGAGTTAAATACTTTATGTACAGTACATCTGAAAAAAAGTACAACAATTAAAAATCATATTTATTTTGAACGTTTAAAGGTGTGATTTTTTATTGAAAACAAATATAGGCGGTCACTGCTTATGCATGCCACTAACTCCTCGAGTTTTGTTACAAATTAATTATATTGAAATATATTTAAAAGAAATGCTTAAATCAACTGGGATGTTTTGTAAAATCTATTAAGCAAGTTTCTATCAATTACTCGAATGTTTGTAAATAAGTCACTTAATAGTTTGTCTTGATTATAGGTATTGCTGTAGATCGTTTTTACAAACCTTGAACAATCTATTTTTGACATTTTACTATCTGGGACATGAACCTAGAGTTCCCGGTAAATTGCTCGAATAACAAGATAATCAATTAGTTTCCGTTTGTTCTGTCTTAGCCCTAGTCTTCTATGTTTTCTGGAAATATATAGAAGCAGTTTGAGTAACTAATTAATAAGCAGTTCTTGTAGAAACACTTCTGTTGAGATAAACTCCATTAAAAGATCATATGTTCCGCATTTGAAACGAACACGGTTAAAATAAATACTTACGAAAATTATTTTTATATTTTACTCTCTAAACAAGTGTCGCTCAAGATAAAAATGAAATTCGTAGAAAAAGTCGTGAAAAATCGTTTCAATAACCAAGCAATTCGAATAATTTGTAATTCGAGCAATTTCCATTCCAGCAATTTACCGGCTCCCGAACCTAGACCCGTCTGGTCAGTAGAGTCATCTCAATACTAACTAGACCAAACCGAGTGAAATAAACAAGAGTGTTATTTATTAATTAAAAAAGACATTATCTGAAATTTGTATAGTTTGATTTAAAGTATTATGAAGAGTGATTTCGTATACTTACTAGAGAAGAAGTCTGCTATAACGAAATCCATTAGTTTTAGTATGCATACAAAATATTAATATTTAATTGAAATAGATGACTCCATTCGTTATCGTATTTATTTGATTAGTGTATTGTCATTTCAATTGCATCTATCTTAATCAATCACAGTGGTATTATTTGATAAACGACAAAAATAATGCAATGCATTTGACATTTCGATAAGCGTCTGAGTATGATGCATCCATTCAATACACTCTACTGATCGTTAGGCTGATGATTAGATCATGAAATGAATTTTGTAAAGGGTGGCGAAGGGTGTTTTTAATTACCACCCGTATGCAGTAGGAACTTAGCGAATTGGCATTTAAGTCAAGCGGTTTTTGTTTCAGTATATTTATGGTACATTTTATAATATAAATGGATAAACTTTTATTATCATGAGTGTTTTATGAGCATTGTCGATTCAAAATAATTAGAAGGGTATAAAGATTTTTTGCTACAGATTTGATATAAATATAAGGTCTTTCAATAGGGACGCTCGAAATTTGTTAGGTTATAGCAGCCATGTTGTGAAAGTAACATCTGACATTTTTTTTGTCAATTGTTTAGTATAGTACGGCAAATCATTATGGAAGGTTATAACGTTGAACAACGTGAGCAAATCATCAAAATTTTCGTAAACAAGCGAAATTGTCGGATTTGGGGCGATACCAACCCATACGAGATACACCAGCACTAGGGTATCCAATCCCGGAGCCATTTTCCAATACCGGGATTTCGGGATTGATTAATTTTGAATACCGGGATCCCGGGATCCCAGGATTGAGATTTTCTCACCGAGGGATTTGAAATCCTCCATTCGCTATACTTTTCCCAGATTCTCACAGAAACTCGTTTTTTTTTTTAGCTCACCGAGGAATTTGAAATCCCCGATTTGGTATAAGTTTTCCCAGATTCTCACAGAAACTCGTTTTTTTTTTTTAGTTCACCGAAGAATTTGAAATCTTGAATTTGCCAATTTCGTGTAAATTTTCGAGTTTTGCTCAAAATTTCTCAATCCCGAAATCCCAGGATCGCGGCCATCTCAATCCCGGAACTTCGGGATCACAAAATTGAACGGGATCCCGGGATTGGATGCCCTAACCAGCACCAAATGCATCCTAAGAAAGTCATTGTTTGTTGCGAATTTTGGTCTGGCGGAATCATAGGTCCGTACTTCTTCTAAAACAAAGCTGGCATTGTCATAACCGTCAACGGCGAGCGCTACAAATTGATAATAAACAACTTCTTGTGGCCTAAACTATTATAATATTAATACCGATAACACGTGGTTCGTGGCATGTGCTGTGAAGTACATGCCACGATGGACATTCTTCATGATCGAGCGTTCTTTTCGAAAGACCCTTAATATGAATCGTCTATATTCTCAATATAACAATAACTAGTTTTTTTACATCAATACGATTGCTGCTGTTATCGTAACTGTTTTTCTGTTGAGTAAACGTGGTATTGTATAAGTATTTTTGAATATTTTTGTTTGTTATGCGGGTTTGTGAGAAGTGGTAACAGACTAAGCCACTTAATCTCTTTCCCGTGTCTACTCTGCTTAATAAACGTCTTGTTAAAAATTCTGACAAATTGGTGTTCAATAAACAAAAGTTTTACAGGAATTAATGTGATCTTAAGCTAGGAGAGTTGACTAATCTTGGGAATCCTTAGAACGATGTTAGTTCTCAGAGACGAAAAGATCTACTAGCAGAGCTATTCTGACATTTAAGAGGACTTAGATATTAAAACTTCTTGTATTTAGTGCCCAGGTCCTAATAAATCTGAGAATAACCCTGCTGAGTGCTGACATTATTAAGTATAACCAGTGATGTGCTGCTAAAATTTTATCAACCGGCTCACACCAAAATTATTTATTTACATTACATAAATTCATTCCAAATTGTGTTTTAATTTTCATTTGAAACTTGAACATATAGTACAAAATAGTACACAAAATGGCCGCGATTATTAACTCAACCTATATCAGATTAAGTATTGTGATTTTTTAAAAATTCGATTTCAGAATTACGATAATTAAAAAAACCCGTATTTTAAGAACCAGCTCGCCGAACCAAAATTATTTTAACAACCGAATCGATAGAACCAGTGCGAACCCATAGAAGTACATCATTAAGTATAGCTTTATATAAACCTAAATTTAAAAGAAATCTTAAATAAAAAAATCCATCGGTATTTTTCTCGTAAATAAATCTTTTGAAAAAATCGCCCTTTTAATAATATAATTCACTTACGTTGATACTTTCCAGTCCGATGAATCTCTCCCTCTCCCTAAGTGTTGTCGGTCGGATGACTCAGGACATTGCCGTTGTCAATCTTAATGATGATACGATTTAATAACGTCCTCGTTAGTGCGAATCTAATACGGTAAATGGAGTTTAGTGCGATTGCTTCGATTTAAGGGGATTTAGTTTTTTTAAAGTCAAACGTAGTAGAACGCACTGCGAATTTACCCCATGGTACGTGCGTAACTCACTGCTTCACAGAGTCAAGAAAATACCTACCGTCCGTGAGTTTGCTCGTGAAATATCTCAAAAATTTAACAGCGAGGTAGGAAAACATTTTAACCCAACGATCTCTAATCTCCACAACTATGACGAGACACTGCCTGAGAATCGTTTAAAACCGAGAACAGACGACCCACTGTACATTTTATGTTTCGTCTAAAATTAATAAACTATTTAAGAACAAACTTAGCATTATGAAAATGACTCTCTTATGAGTATTGTATGTGTATATGTGTGTCCATGTTCGGATATAGCATGAGTGGAAGCATAAGGAATGTGATTTGAAAATTAGTGCATATGGAGTCCTCGTGAACTGGCTTCACTAAGGATTTCTTACCTCTGTAGAGATCACGCCCTTCCATCTGAAACGATGTTAAGGGAATACAATTTTTCTAAACATTAGCGATAAAGAAGACTCGAAGGACTTTGACGCTAACGTGTCCTGGTACCTAAAGCTCCATAAATTTGACATAAAAAAATAATGTATTGGACCAATCCATGGATTAAATCGACGTCTAAATTAAGTGATTTTATAGACTGAATAAATAATATATAAATTGATCTCTTATTCACGTATATTTAACTAACGCAGAATTTAAAAGTTATATAATATATATCTTGAAAATAGAAATCGACGTTAGAAAAGCAAAAGTATGTAACCCACATTTTTATAATAACAGATTTTTTTTAAATAATAACATTGTATGCATTTAAGTTTTCTCAGTAATTTCAAATTTGAACACGTTCAAACAAAATCTAAGTAGCTACAATATATGAGCCCATTAGAAATGAAGTGAGCCAACTAGTAAAATGATAAAACTTTTTTTTACTATCACGTTTTTACTTTCGGCTGTGGTGGATTGCATATTTTTATTTTACGGAGATAACACTATTGTAATGTATATTAAATGAGGTTACTGTGTGTGTTAAGACATGTGGAATATTAAATTTTACTTTTTTTTAAATACCACTCCATAAATACAATAACTTTCGTCTTCAAAAAATTATGCAGATACGGCAAATTTGTTTTTTAAAACTAATTTAAATATGTTTCATTATAACATCATTTGCGATTGAAAAATGTGTGAAATTTTAATAGTGTAGTATGCTCAAACACAAATCACGCCTGTTTCCGTAAAGAGCATTCTAGGACAGCTGATATTTTATTTCACACAATTGTCCATATACCTTTCTATGGAGCTCACTCTACAACTTTGAGAGATCACCATATAAATGAAATTGATCGTTCAGTTCCAATAGTGCATTACTTGTTATAACAGACAGTGAAGTTGGTATCAATTAATGTTAAATTAACAAATACTGCGTCACAAATTTGGTTTTAGTTTACCCCTTGCTATTTTAACTGTATCACACAAGAGCATAGAATTGGCTATGATAGCATGGTTCAGTAGTGTTCAAAATGTGAGCGATTTGTTGACAGTTTGTTTTTTGTTGCAGCTTTCGTTGGCTTTATTAATGAAGAAATTATTACGAATAATGTTCAATTAAGAAGTCATGCTTGATAACAAACGGGAGGAAGGCTTAGATGTTTTGTAGTTATAAGATATTGCAGTTTTTCTGAAATGTTTGGAGAAGGATTGTCGATATTTAAATTTCAATGAGTGTTTGTGATGTCTAAAAATTTTCTCTCACCCTTTCAACCTTTCAATAACTGGGTGAAGCGAGAGCGATTAGGTAGCAACTAGTTCTGTCTTAGCTAATCCTTCTATCCCTAATACTCTTTTTGAAATAAAAGAGAGGTTAGTGACTAAGTAACAAAAAAATCGTATATAAAAAGATTCGTTGAGATACCTCTATTAAAACACCATATGCTCCAAATTGTAAGCAGGCATGGACACAAAAATAATAGTGCATTCATTATGTCTGATCGAATATGATAAAATACAAGATTACCTCAACAAAGGTGACAAGATAATAACTCGAGCAGAAAGACATTTCAAACATTTATAATGAAGAACTTGAACTTCAAAGTTACTATCTTCTCAAAGCCTCGGTCAGATTTGTTGAGCGGAACTTTTGCCACTGGACCACATCGGTTGTAATGATAACGAAAACGAAAACGGTCATTCTTTCAGGGCTGTGGAGTCGTGTAAAAGAGATGACTCCGACTCCAATTCTAAAGATTTTTTTCAATAATTTCATTGTAACTTATATATATATCGACTGTGGAAAGGAAAAAGGACGTAACCCACATGTTTGTCAAAACAGGTTTTTTTCAATTGTCACAATGTATCAAACATGATACAAGTTCTATCAAAAGGATGCAAGCTGCAAATGCCGAATTAGTATCTAAATTTAGCTTTTAAGTATGAAAAAGTTAACATTGTAAAAAAATAAAACCAAGAAAAAAGACTGAAATAAAAGTTTTTTCTTGACAACTTCTTTAATTAATATTAGATTAGGTCAATTAAACACCAGCTTAGAAGTCTCCGTGCACTTTAAGGTTTTGCATAATTCATAATTTGCATATGTCCCAAAATCATCAAAACACGTTTTTAGCGCCTCCTGTAAAATTTGATATGGTTGGGTTACGTCCTTTTTCCTTTCTACAGTCGATATACCATTAGATCATATTTAGTCTGCCTAGATTTTGGTTTGAATACACATTTATCAGTTTTGCATGGATATACATAAATTGAAATCTTTCCTTATCTGAAAATAGTTTTTCAAGAAAGAAGTATTTGATGCACTTATTGTGAGTATTAAAAATCTCTTTATTCAATCATCACGTCAGAGGAATTTTAAGTAATTTAAATGTTTCAAATACTACACTATCAATATTTCAGTGAAGTGTCACATATTGTTCTAAAACTGAAAGGCCTCGCAAGAACAATCTCTCGATCCATAGTTTGAAAAGCTGGGGGTTGGTTGGGGGGGTTGAAAATGAAATGACTTACGAGAAGTACATTTTGAAGGGAAGGGGTGGAATGATCATGGCGGCGGAAACGCATCGGAACAGCTTAGAAGAGATGTGATTATGATCGCGTATGTTGGGTTTCGCAAACCTTTGGTGTTTTCACGCTATTTGTTTTATTTTATGTTGAAAATTATGTCAAATTGAATGACACGGATATATTTTTGAAACATCGAGAATTTAGTGCATACAAAAATGATGTCTATTTTTGACGATGCTGTGAAGTTGAATTAGTAATAAACTATGTCTTGTTGAACTACATTTTATATATGTATTTATTTTTACCATGTCTGCTCCCAATATGGAGGATATGGACTCCTAATGGAGTTTATCTCAACAGAAGTGTTTCTACGAGAACTGCTTGTTACTCAGTTGCTCAACCTCTCTTTTTTCCAAAGAGAGTAGGAATAAAAGGAACGGGCTAGAACAGGACTAGTGGTTAGCTAATCGCTCTCGATACGCCCCGTTAATAGGATAGGATGGATGGGAGGGGGGAATTCAAGACAGCACATACATCCATGCCTCTGAACAGAAATTCATAAATCAATTGAATTTTTAAACTGCCCGTACTGGGATTCGAGCCCGTGCCCTTCGTAACGGTAGCCAACGACGTTGACCACTCGACCACACAGCCGTACTATGTAAATATACTTATTTACTAAAAAAAGGTATTTATGCGATTGATGACTATGAAAAACCATGAGAGAAAATTATTCGGCCACGTTAGCAGCTATGCCTAGAATCAGTATATCATGCGCTAATTTATCTACATATCGCCTGTGGAAAGGAAAAAGGACGTAGCCCACACATATCAAATTTTACAGGAGGCGCTAAAAACGTGTTTTGATGATTTTGTGACATATGCAAATTATGAATTATACACAACCTTGAAGTGCACGGATACTTCTAAACTGGTGTTAAATTGACATAACCTAATATTAATTAAAGAAATTGTCTCGTAAAAACTTTTATTTCAGTGTTTTTTCTTGGTTTTAATTTTTTACAAGGTCATCTTTTTCAAACATAAAAGCTAAATTTAGATACTTATTCAGCATTTTCAGCTTCCATCCTTTTGATAGAATGTGTGTCAAGTTGTATACATTGTGATTATCGAAAAAAAGCTGTTTTGGAAAATTGAGGGTTACGTTCTTTTTCCTTTCCATAGTCGATATGATTACCTTACTCTAGCTGAAATTTTCATATAAATACATCTATATATACAATATATGACATATGTCATTCATATCAAATATGATAGTGCTGTTTGTATTTGTGTCACAGTTTGATGGCAAAACATTTTTTTCGGTGTATATCATTAAACATATTCATATCGAAGTATGAAACAGTGTTATGTCAAGAAAGAAAGATAATGAATTTCAAAATACACAGTAAAATCAATACACAATTCTCATTGTTTATATGAGCCCCTTAAAAGTAAAGTGAATAAACACTTATAAAAATATGCAATCCACAAAAACACTAAGTTGAATTAAAATGTGAAT
This sequence comes from Himalopsyche tibetana, assembly GCA_030503985.1. Lineage (NCBI taxonomy): Eukaryota > Metazoa > Arthropoda > Insecta > Trichoptera > Rhyacophilidae > Himalopsyche > Himalopsyche tibetana. The sequence goes on along the minus strand of JAPJYX010000015.1, from coordinate 16,375,126 downwards.
GTAATCAAATGAATTTACCGTATTACTCTTTGGCTCACTTCACTTTTAAAGGTTTCATATTGTTTAAAGTATCTAGTAACTTTATAGTTGCGAATTGAGTTGAATCGAATCTATTTCTTCAATGTTCAGCTTCCAATACATTTTTTTTGTTTGATCTTTCCCATGTTAATTTGTGTTTGAATTGAACTTTTTTTTCGGATAGCACCTGTTTAAAATACGTGGTAGAAATAAAATCATCTCCGACAGATGTCATAAACATATAACGAAATAAATCTGATCATGCCTCTCATCATTTTTTTTTATGACAGACGTCTGCGATCATGTAATATGCCCCTTAGAGGGTAGTTATCCATCCCTGCCGGACATGTATGTATACGCGTAACATAACGCCCATGCGAGTAAAATTTGCATAATCGGTTCTGGCTATGCTGTGCGCGGGGTTCGGTTCGCGTTTCGACTTGCTTTCCTCTCTGTGTGCCATAAATCGTAATGAAACCATACCGAGATAGTAGGGATGCGTGTTTTAATTATTATCAGCTCTTCTGTTCAAGCGACTGCCTCTTTTGAGCCACATATTCAACACACATGAATGTTATGATCAAACGAAATTGTAGATATAATGCTATTAGATATTTTCTACTGTGAGGAACCTTCCTAGCCCGGGGCGGGGAACCTTTTATTCTCTAAAAGCCGCATTCATTTTTCTGATTTGAAATCCAAAATGTGCAGAATTTCATGAATGCAGAAGGATATGAGACTTATTTTTGTCCGCTCCCGCTGTGGACCATATGGTCTCATATAACAGAAGTTTTTTTCTACGAGACCTGTTTGTTACTCAGTCCCATAACCTCACTTTTTTTTCAAAGTGAGTAGTAGGGAAAGAAGGATAAGGCTAGAACAAGACTAGTGGTTGACTAGTCGCTATTGCTTCACCCAGTTATTAAAGGATCAGAAGGATGGGAGGAAAGGAAATAATGTGAATTGACATCACAAGCACCCAGTCTTCGATCACAACTTTGAATTGAATAATTATCAAATTCACTGTGACCTTAACTGGAATCGAATCCTTACTTGCGTGATCGGTAGAGCAAGCTCTAACCAACTGTGCCACACCAGGCGCCACGATTATAATCGATTGAAAAAAAATGATTTAAAAAGCGTCCATTCATAGGCTTAAAACAATGAATTTTAAAGTGTCGAACACTCCAAAAATTCAATAACTGTAGGGTTAAAAATAAAAAAATATTATTTCTGAATTGCATACGAAAAAGTTACCCTAAACGTATCCGTTTTTACTTTTGATATTTTCTTCTAGTAAAAAATCTCTAAATTAAGCGATTCATTCCTTATTTTTTAAAAGTGTCAATAAATTACGTGCCCCATATGGCCAAAAAAGCACCTGGAAATTTTCGTGACGCAGAAAGGCACCGTCTAATCATAACGCGCCCTAAGCTCACCTATCACCTCATGATTTCTGCTTATTTTCATTTGGGGAAACCCTTTCAGAGGTAATGTATTTTTTTATGAAGGGAAAAGGATTTCCCGCAGATTTTATATATTATGAATGTAGCAGAGCACGCGCGGCTGTGAAAATATTTGTAGCATTCTCCAGCAATGTGAGTTTTGATGTTGATCAAAATGTCGTGCCAAATATTTTTACAACTCTAGGGATTGCAATGTCGGTATTACCAAAACCGGAATCCCGGTTTTTATTTTGTTTTTTTTACAATACATAAAAACGGGTTTAAAAAAAATAACACTACTAGTATGTATTTCGGTATTGTTTGAAGTTTTATAAAATTGTTCACCGTGAATTGAAATATGTTAAATCTGTTAACTGTTAATCTTACGTGGACGAAATGAAAGCGATTCAGTGTGGCACGAAAATGTCAAATGGTCTCCGACGCTGTCGATGGTCCACTTGTCGTTGTTTGATATTTCGATTCGCTTTAAAGCGTGTTTCGATCGCGTTCGCAGTGACTTTGCTTAGGTAACGGTACGTCTTACCAGGTCAAAACCTGAAGATGTCATAAGGCGAAACCTTGGTCGTAAGTGTTAAAACGTGTTCAACACAAAATTTAAGCAATTCAAAATCAATTTTCAAACTATTGTAATAAAATATTGTGTAAAACAATTAATCAGGATTTATTTGAGAATATCTGATTTTTTTTTTAAAGTTTGATGATATTGAACTATCTTAAGGTTTTGTAAGAGATTTTATTTTCGGAGTTTGATGGCTAGCCCCATGCCCATCCCACGTTTTGGCCTTGTCTTCCTTCTCCATTAGTGCTGACCATATGAATCACCATTATAACAATCTAAAATATGTACAACAAGTATTAAGAAAAAACACAATATGCCTTTGTGCTTTATTTTCCAAGTAATAATACCCTCAATTAACCTTTGGCCCAAAATCATTAGAAAACGATTTTTGTGTCTCGTGTAAAATTAATTATGTTGTTAAATGTATTTATATTTTTTTTTCAAGTGGCTAACATTAGTTTAGTATAGCAGTTATGCAAAATAAGAAAGACTTATATACAAATATTGGTTTGACTAGATAAATTCGCGGTATACGTAATAAATCAATACCATAAAACAATAGAATTTCGACTTATTTCCGTCGCAAAGCTTTCAAATATTGAAAAACATATTGCACAGTAGACTGTAGGCGTCGGAGTTAGTCTTTGACTAATGACGCTCGACGAGGTTTACTGAGGCTTTGAACGCAGGACACTAGACACTACTGTTTCGACGCCGACGTTGCGTCGTTTTAGGGATACATGGATAGTGGAGAAGAGCTTAAAACGCGAAAGTTTTGAAAGAAATATAATAGACGAATTTTTATTCTTGCATATGATACAAATAATAATCCAAAACTCTCTTATGTCTTGTTTTATTCCCTCCTCAAAGTTTTAATATTTAATATTTGGGTCATTTGCTTCAATTAAAATTTCTTTAACAAACTATTTCTCAACCTTTTTGGACATGTGGCTTCTTTTGAGTGTCTTTATTTTTCTTTATCCCCCCCCCCCCCCCCCCCTCCATACCTGTTTTGTACTATTGAAGTATGAGTATTATGACGAATTTTGGGACCGAAATGAAAAGACGCGAATTTCTAATTTACACCGCGGACGTTTTTTAGCGCTTCTAAGAATATCGAATCCATAATTCCAGGAATTGACGGATTGTCGCAAATGGATGCCGTGAATACTCTTTTTATTTTCGCTGTGGCTTCCTGGCTCTAAGTTGAAAACCTTTGCTTTAAAATACTTGTATTTTGTTTATCATGTAATAGAAAATAATGAAAAATAGAGATTACTTTCTTTCAATTTTATATTGCATAAAGATAATCATAGCCTTGAATTTCAAAATTATTATTAAGCAAAAAAATATAGTTCTTGTAAATAATTCGGTGCTGTGATAGAAAAAAGACTTTGGAGAACATTAGTAGAAGTCAATTATTCAAAAAATAAAACACACTTATTTATAAAGATCAATACCAGGTTTGTTTTATGGCAAACATTAAACTTAACACAAAATAATACAATATTGCAGTGTTATTTATACAAAACAAAATAACGTTAATAGTGTATAACAAACAATTGGTATTGAAAGGAATTTATGAATTAATGTACAAACTATGAATGAGTGAAACTAAATTGTCAACATTGTAGATGCTTATTACCTCTTAAATATATTTTAAAAAAACTTACCAAAGAATAATTAAGCTAAAGTGCAGACTACCTGTTATTTTTAACGTAATTATAATCACAATATAAAATATGTTACCTAAAATTAATTACTAAACGACGATTAAGCTACTTCCAAGTAACGCAGTCAAGTATGTAGAAGACTTTTTAAAAACCGACAGTCACAATTTTTGAATGTTTCGTAGAAAAGTGAATCTTTTTCAAAGTCCAACATTTATTTTCATTGCATTGCTTTATCAATGTTTAAAGCTTGTTTGCGTATAATGGTAGCACAATGGCTGTTTTAGATTTAAAACCAATTTGGTCGTTATAATTGATCCAGAATATCTTCGTTGCACATGCATACAGATATATTTTGAAATCTTCTAGTCAGTTAACTAAAAGCCTTCTAAACTCTCATGCTTAGATTCGGTTAGAAGAACAAAGCATCAAAATCCTTTACGTATCACATAGTAGATTATCAAATCAAGATTTATATCCGATGTAAATTTACTATATAAGAATATCCTGCTTGTTCCCGTAAGTTCCTTTGCGCCACTACCTTTTTTAGTATATCCTGGTTGAATCGCCAACTTTATAACCGTAAAATAGTCGCCCACGATTGAGAGCGGATATAAAATTTTAGAAGGAAAGCTTTTTCTTAGGCTTATGCGGTAGAAATTATTATGGCTTGCAGGTTTTTTTCTTCTTCTCTTCTCCTAGACTTGTTGGTGTAATGAATTAAGATTATTGCTAAAAAAATCGTGAATTCATCCAAGGTTTTAAATCTTTATAGATCAGAACATGTTTATCATTAATAAACGTACAAGTATATGATTATCGATCGAATACAATATAATTTGACTAAAATAATCGATGTTCATTTATTTTTAAAATTACATTAGATCCCAAAAATAACCTTACTTTTTTTTAAGGAGCGTAGTAAAATATTTTTTACTACTAAAAATGCATCAATTTATTTTCAACTCGACGACGGAACAAAGATTTATAAACGAAAGAAAATGAAGGAACCTTTTTTTATTTGATAAACTTTTTTTTTCTTTTGTATCACACCGAAGATGAAATCTGTTTAATGATACACTGATACACTTTGATGATGATACAACGATAATCTTTACCTAATTGGGAAAATCTAAAAAGTGGTGGGATTTAAATGTAACAAATAGCTTAAAATTCTACATAAGATGTTAGCCAATACATAATATGATAAGCGAACAACAATATCTAAAAAATTGGTTCTAATATGCTCAGAAATACTGTGCTGTAAAAATATCTATCAATTGAATCTTGTCTGTGTGTATTTGTGAATGTTTTGTCTATTTCACATAACTAAAATTCTCGGTTGATAATTTGTCTAGTTCTTGAATGAAGAAAAAGGCCATTTTAAGTCTATATCGCGTAGTTAACAATTTAACCGATAAATTGTATTAAAATATTGACTGAAGAAAGGCAATACGACGTTTTAAAAAACGTAGCTTTTAAAAATGCAAAAATAACAATATAATAAAACTTAATGCACGTTCTATTAAAAAGATGTAAGCTGCATATACCGAATTAGTATCTAGTAGTAAATTGCGACCAGGAAAAAGGACTAACACAGGGGTTTTTCTTTAATAACTTATTAAATCACTACAAGATTCATTAAATAAGACACTTGTTAATTAATCTTTGTGCCCTTCAAGGTTGTAACTTTAGCCCGAAATTTAAAAAAAAACCTCCTGTAAAATTTGTTTTTTGTAGGTTATCTTTTGCCTTTCTAAAGGCGTTATACACATGATTTGGTATTTAAAATCGGTCATTTAATACAGTACAAAATCGTAAAACAGTTTTCATTGACATCGAGTTACTAAAATGGCAACGTATTGTGTTTTTTTTTAACGATTATTGCATGATATTTGGAATCTAATATCTGAATAACCAAATCAAACCACCCAAATAACATCACAACATATGATTGAAAACGGAATGGTTGACGTAAACACACACGATGCTCTTATTCGGAATAAATCCGATTGAATTTCAAAAAGAGCCAGTAAGACGAAAAAAGTAATAAAAACTCGGGCAGTAAGGGGCGCGGCTGGCGAAGCTCAATTTGAAAAATGGCTTGTTTGAATTGGTTTTGCTGGGAAAATATTTGGGGATTTGAAATTTGTTTGAGATGTTTCTGTGTGCGGCCGCTAGAGGCGGGACGGTTCATTGGACTTATCAAGTCAATTGTGAAAAGATAAATACCCCGAATGTTTTGAATCGTGCATCGTTCGTTTGTTTGAGTTCTATATTAGTGTTTTGAATAATGAAACATTCATTCAACTGTTTAATATTTGCCGGACTGTTTTCAGAATTTATTTCGTTTTATGTATTATATTTAAGACAGCAGAATATTATTATATTCACCATTTTCAGTGGTGAAGTGGTAAAAAATAAAAAATTGAGAGCGCTGATTAATTGATCCAAGTGCAAACACAATGATTCGATTTCCACACCAAAAAGTTACCAACATTCTTCCAATACAACTGGGCAGGCTTAACTTAGCTCTCAAAATCGCATTTCGGAAATTCCTGATAATAATTGAAGACAGTATATGTACGGTTTTTTTACGACGCTAGCCGCTAAGCCAGTGGTGCCATTATTTGCATATCTGATTTATCAGTTGAAAATGCTTGTAATGACCAAAACCAGCAACAATCATATTCAATGTATGCTGTTAAATTAGTATAAAAGAGTGATTCATTTTTTGAATTTATCTAATATATAAAAAAGAATGTTTGTTCATACTTAATGCGTTGTAACACCGCTTATCCGATTGCAATACTACTTGGACAAACTTTTTGCTTGCACTTCCGGGAAGGTTATAGGCATAGTAAAATTAACTTTCAGTATGTCTTATATATAAAAATCAAAGTTTGTATGTCTGCCATACAGTTCATTTAAACAACGTATGCTTGCACTTGCGCGAAATTTATAGTACAATTGACTTACAGTAAGTGGCGCGTGTGTCGTACCATAAACAATCGGCAGCAAACTTCAAATGTCAAACAGACAGAAAAAGACATCATGCACTTCAATAAACACAATTAAAACACGAACACTTTCTTTTTTTGAGTGGCATTGCAACGCTTGCCGGTTACCGGCTAGTATTTAAATTAAAAAAGAAAATACAAGTGCAAACATGTTGGCGAGCGCTGATAACAACGCTTGTTAAAATATTAAATAATATTAACAGAGATATCTTTACACGTGCCAACACTATTCATGTAATGTAACGTGATTTATCATTTGGTCCGGAATTACTTAATTTTCAAGCAGACTTATTATTAGGTTAAGTTTACCTAACGTTAATTCAAAAACATTTAGTTATAATGTACATAATCCTTGAAAACTGGTGCCTAATGAATATTTAATTACATTCGCCGGACCAAAAAGTAAAATCTGCCTTAGCCATTTACATTATTTTAAACTAAATTATTTAATATTTTCGCCCGGTACACTGGTCATAATTTGAATAATATTATAAACGTGTTTTTATAATATAATAAGTCGCTTTGTGCTTTCACTACGAATGCTTTAATAAATAAATATAAATATTAAGATTTTTAATGACAAACTGTAGAAATAAAGATATTCAAGTAAATATATTTTTAGCTCAGTGGCTGCGAATCATTGGGGCGTAGTCTCAAAACTTTATCAATTTTTTAACACGTTTTCTTTTAGCTGTATCTCCTCTTAATATCAATATTAACTAAGACTATTGAAGTAAATTTATTACGATAACTGGTTTGTTATTTTGTTTTCAGAAATGCTTTCAACAGAAGGATAAGTAGGGTGACTGTTCCAGAAGTCGTCAGTAAAGGGATGGGTGTTGTTTCGAAATGAATAATGAATATATGTTTTTTCCACTGGTATTTTATAAAACATGTACCAAATAATGTATTAAAAACGGATAATATCGATCCACACGTAAAATTAGAACAGTTTTCCAAAAAAATACAAAAAAATCCAGTACTCGACCACCAAAAATAAGACATTATCTTTTAGAAGTCAGTTTAGTACAAATACGGTTAACTACCGACACATATTTCGGCAATCCTTTTTTTTTTAGTGTCAAAACTATAATTCATGTTTAGGCTAAAAGGCTGACTACTGGACACGCCTGACTATATAAACAGCCACTCTATATGAAGATAATTATTGTTGAAGCATTTCAATAATTGTAACCCTTAAATGCATGCTTTTAAAGAATCAATTCCGGTATTCCAGTGTTGAAAGATTGTAAATTCCAAAATCCCGTGATGTCAAAAAGTGCTTGAGATTAGGTGCCCTAATTCAAGCCGTCTTAAAAGTTTTGACTCCTTGAGATGCGATGAATCTCTTAAGGCATTGGTTATATATTTTTTCAAATGCCTGCTATTGTCTCTCATATATGTTGCATTTGAGAAACAAATTAAAAAAAGCGTTTTTGTTGTATATATATGCTCTACGACGAAACATTCTTTAGAAATGAAGGCGTCACTAAAGTGAATTCCATCCGCTTTAAATTGAAACAAACAGTTATTTTTTTAGGGCCTGTATCTTATACTCTAGACCAGAAGAGTAATTTTTCATTTGAGTAAATAACCTAAATTTGCTAAGGTCACATTGAAAACCACGGTCACCTTTTTGAAATACAAATTAAGTCTTGAATCTAGATTTCAAAGAACGTTACGGAAACTTAAGCTCACAACTTAACGTTTATTTGGTTGATACAGGCAAACAAATCTTACCAATTCTAAGATTAAAACCCCTCACAGGAAGCCTTTTCCACAAAACCAGACAGGAAAATCTTTCCTTGAATGTGGTTCTCAGAAAATACGCCGACGCAATATTATGTAATCGGTAAATGTATTATCTACGTTGTATACCAATGAGATAATTGTTTATAATATAGGAAAATTTCAGCTTCGATTAGAAAAGTTTTAAGCTAATAAATAATATAGTTATAATATAGTACAAAATCTAAAACCGTTGCGCTGAACGGGAGGATTTTTTCACATTATAAAAAAATCAGAAATTTACCGACATGAACAATCAAATGCATACTTACTTATCAAATAAATCAGAATGAATAAACTTTACTTATTCTCCAAATGATACTTGTTTTTAGGAATATGTATGATGGTTTTTAAATTGAATATGCATACATTATGCTTTCTCCAACAACTATACCACGTTGAAAGCACCGGTTATCGTCCAATCACCAAAATTCAGGAGTAAATGACGAATTGTTTCTTTGACGTTTTTTTTCAGTCTTAATGTTGATAATTAAGACTATTAACTAAAGTTTGTATTTGTATGTACTTTTTTTTAGATCATAAACACTTTAAAAAGTTCTTTTTCACTAAAAAAATAAACTACATGAAAAATGTATTATTCAGTTTATTTATTGATTTGACATTTACTCAGCATTGGCATTTGTTCATCATACAACAAATATATTGAACTTAAAACAAATTGTTTTTTTGAATAAGTAGTTTCCACAAAAATTAATACTTCAGTCACACTAATAGCGCAGTCGGGTCATGGCGCAGCGGTTAACGTTGTTGGTTTCCGTGCCGGATCTAAAGGGTTCGATTGGCAGTTTCAACAGCATTTTTCAATAGATTTCGCTATTTTCGATAGCGAGAGCGATTAGTTAACCACTTGCCTTTTACTACCCTTATGCTTTTATCCCTGTTACTCTCTGTTAAAAAGAAAGGTTTAGCGACTGAGAAACAAACAGTCCTCCAAAGCCAAATGCTCTAAGATAGGAGCAAACTTGGATTAAAAAAAACATGTTAAAAAAAAAAAATTGGAGTCTTCCGTATTGTTACCACTCCGACTTCATGACCATATTTAAAACAAAAAGTTGTTTTAGCGGTGTAGAAGCCGACAATTTGTTAAAAAATGCATTATTTCGATGCGATGCATTTAAAAAAAATCGATTTCATAAATACCCTTTTTACGCATTCGCTTACCCTTATGGCCTACACCAAAAGCAAATATTCCCAATGTCTACACATTGTATCGATCGACCCAATAACCACCATCTCAACACAATAGCCACAGTGGCGTTCCACGTATTAATAGCATAGTGGGGCAAGTAGCGAGCAGTAGACACCGACAAGTACTTGCAGAGCAATTCTCGATGGAAACGCAGTGCCACTCTCTGGTTGAGATGAAGCGATATTTGCCGTTGCAGATAGCTTATCGTTTCATTGGCAATAGGCAATAACTGGGCTCTATTTCAGACGCTTCTCAATCTGTCATCTCGAATAAATATTTTTTACGGATATATCACATATAATACTAGTATTAATTTGTGCCGCCTGTGTGGCCGAGTGGTCAACGTCATTGGCTTCGGTTACGGACGTCCCGGGTTCGAGTACGGGTCCTGTACGGGTAGTTTTATAAATTGATTTTTCAATCGATTTATGAATTTCTGTTCGAATGCATGGATGTATGTGATGTCTTGAATTCCCCCTTCCCACCTATCTTATCCTATGAACGGGTCGTATTAAGAGCGATTAGCTAACCACTAGTCCTGTCCTATCCTTCTATTCCTACTCTCTTTGGAAAAAGAGAGGTTGAGCAACTGAGTAACAAGCAGTTCTCGTAGAAACACATCTGTTGAGATAAACTCCATTAGGAGTCCATATGCTCCACATTGGAAACGGACATGGTTAAAAAAAATTAATGACTTACACAACTGTACTCACATTTTGGCATTTTTGTATTCATTGACATTCTTCGTAATGTTTCATGTCTTGCTAAAATATCGCATGTATTGCTGGAATGGATGAAAGATAGTAAATGTGACCTAACAGTGTAACGTAACACCAGCGGAGGGCTGCCAAAATTTTAACAAGGGGCTCGGTTAAATGCCATTATTTTTTGTTTAATATATACACAGAAATACGAAGAGCTTAAAAAATAGCTAGCAATTGTGAATAATCTAACAAAAAACTATTATCGTAAGAGCGATTTGAAAAAGCTCTCGACTTTACCATATAACCATATAACAGATAAAAATATTTGTGAATAACTGTATTATAATTAAAATTATTTTATTAAAATATATTCAAAAATATTGTAGACACGTTAAGTAAACGTCACTGAATTAAATGTTTAAAAAACTCTGCTTTAAACACTTCACTTCGACGCTACTCTCTATCGATACATCCCAAACCACCCGCGCTCCGCAACTCCTTCAAGCAATCTACCACCCCGTAAATTTATGTGAAAGGGAGGAGTTAATCATCCCGTATCATTATGTAAGATCAATCAATCTTTGTTTATATACCGGTGAATATTACTATTAACTTTATCGTTAATGCGAAATGAATAACGCCAAACAAAAGTATTTAAGCTGCCAATAGATATTTATAAGCTATACATGCACTATTATATTTGTATACATATTAATTCGAGGTATTTAATTTAAAAATCATTGAATACTCGAGTATTCTATGATATGTATAGTGCTGTCGCATAAGTCTTTGAGTATTTTGCGTATAACTTTAAAGAGTTCAAAATAAAAACTCTTTTTTTATCTATGTCCGCTTCTAATGTGGAGCATATGGCCTTCTTATGGAGGTATCTCCACAAAAAAAATCTACGAAGACTGTTTGTTACTCAGTCGCTCAACTTCACTATGTTTCAAAGTGAGTAGTAGGGAAAGAAGGATAATGCTAGAACAGGACAAATCGCTATTGCAACACCCAGTTATTAAAGGATCAGAAGGATGAGAGAAGGAGACACAATGTGAATTGACATCACAAACACCCAGTCTTCGATCACAACTTTGAATTGAATAATTCTCAATTCACTGTGATTAGGGATATCCGGATATATCCGGCCTTTTTCAACTATTCGATAACTGGATATTTGGGGAAATATCCGGATAGTATTCGTTATAGTTTTTAATGAAATATTTTACAAACTCGACGAAAGATGATATGAATAATGGGGTATTTACTACCTGGGAGAAGAGAAGAAAGGCTATTTCTTTAGCACAAAGTATTATTAAGAGAATTCACCCAAATTTGTTATCTAGTAATGATGAAATCTCTCAGGACTCTGATGTAGAAATAACACCCCTCTCTTTTTCGACTTCCGAATTGTAAAATGCAATTAGGGTATCCAATCTCGAAGCCTTTTTCCAATCCAGGGATTTCGGGATTGATTTATTTTGAATCCCGGGATCCCGGGATTGAGATTTTCTCATCGAGAAATTTGAAATCTTCAATTTGCCAATTTCGTGTAAATTTCGAGAATTTGCTCAAAATTTCTCAATCCCGAAATCCCGGGATCGCAGCCATCTCAATCCCGGAATTTTGGGATCAGAAAATTGAACGGGATCCCGGATCCCGGGATTGGATTCCCTACATGCAATGCGTAATTCTATTTTATCTCTCGCGGAAACTGACGACAATACAAATGACAATACAAATAATCTGAAAAAAGATTTTAAATACTTAAAAAAGGATGGAAAAGTTGAACGTGTTGTTTAAAACACTTTTAACAATAAAACCAACATCAACAGCAACGGGACGAGTATTTTCAACAGCAGAACAAATTAAAACTAAATTAAGATCAAATTTAAGATATGAATTGTTAAAACCTGAATAAGTGATTTTTATTACAAATTAACTCGTTTTTAATGTATTATTTTAGTTATTTTAGTTATCCGGATATATCCGGATAGTTTCAATTTTACTATTCGATATCCGGATAGTTGAAAATGACGAATAGTTGGAATCTCTAACTATGATCCTACCGGAAATTGAACCCAGACCTGCGTGATTGGTAGAGCAAGCTCTAACCAACTGGGTCACAGCAGGCGACAGGCTGAAAACTCTTAAGAACCGTTAATCTTGGATTTGCTTTGATGGTTGGACTAATATTCTCTCATTTTGTCACTTGAGGCCTCCATATTCTCACCATTGGGAGCAGATATGAAAAAAAATACTGTTTAATTAGCACGGAAGAGGAAATTTTAATATCAAAATCACCGTATAACCGTTAAGGTTTTTACTGTATATTCTTGATGAAAAGGTTTTTTTTTTGATTGAGCCGTCGAGCTTTTAATGAGATTTTATAAACTTTGTTACTAAGCACTTTTAGTTATCTAAAAGCCCTTTTTAATAACACATTTTTTTAATAAAGTTTAAGAATGGTTTCGCTTCCAACAGCTGATAATGCTGACGATACGTGTAAATGGTCCTGATCAGGATTTATTACAAGAAAGGTGTGCTGTATCTTAAACATTTTTTTTACTAAAAAGTAAGTTGTTCAGGCCTGACCTAAGACTTCATGATCTATTGATCAGAATGTTTCAGCCTTGATAAAAAAAAACCGTGCTACATTTTGGTTGAAATTAACTCGTCATTCGTCTCTTTCCTACTTGACTAAATTAGTCATTCGCATGTTTTATTTTTAATTGTTCGTTGACTGTATGTATCGGCTATTCCTCCAAGCGGTCAGAACTTAATAATGTTCCTACTAGGGCCTCCAAGCCTAGTATCCCGGGATTGTGATAATCTGGGATTTCAGGATTGAGAAAGTTGCGGGAGGGCTAAAAAAATCTTTAATTTGTTTTTGGTAATTCCGTAAATTTCTGGGTATTTAAAATTGCAAATCTTGAAAGAGCTAAAAAAGGCTGCAGGATTGGATGCCCTAGTTTGTACTGAAAATGTTCTGGCTCCTTTAAACAATTATACTGTTGTAATATTATAATTATTGTTGTTTTGTTGAAATTATTACTAGTGCTGCATTATCAAGTAGATTCTATCGATGTCAGTAATAATTCCGCAAGTTGCCACCAGATGCTGTTAATTGTTCCGCATTGAAGCCATTCAGCCAAGTTTGACCCATATCGTGATGCCAGTTATTCAGTTGTAGCTTTTACAGCCATAGTTGAGCGCTGATGTTTTCTTTTTTTCAAACAAACATCATCATCTCGTAGATCAAAATATAGTATTATTTCAAAGCGCGTTAGTTGAAAGATATTCTTCAAAATATTTAAGATTATCAATAAGTTATCGGAACTCTGATCTATCGTTTTTATATAGTAATTGTTGTTCTTTTTTGCTTGATAGAATTTCAATATCAAATTTAAACCGTTTAAATTTTAAGAGTGTTAAATAAATCCACATTTATAGTATCCACATTTTTTTAAGTAATCCTAAACAGATATCGATATATTAGAGTTTCTCTGTATATGTGAATGTTTCCATATTTTTTAAGCACGGCTTTGCTTAAATACAATACATTTATTGAAATACGAGCCAATTTAAATAAACTGACATTTATGCAGGAGAACTTGGATACACATTACAAAGAAAACTAAAGATTGAATCAAACAAGAATCGACAGAAATAAAAAAAATCATCATCACAATATGTAATCATCCACTCGGACTAAAGCATTGTTTCTGTTAATCGTAAAAAGCCTTAAAACACAAGTTACTTCCATTTAAACGATACTAAAACATTTTTAAATGCTTGCAGATCTTCAAAAATGAGCCATTGATAAGTAAAGTGAGTCAAGTATAATAGTAAAATGCTTAAGCTTTTCTACTGAATTTTAAATAAAATAACGTCTCTATTTTTATTTTCATAAAATGCATATATTTGTTTAAGGGAGACAGTATGATAATTAAAGACTTCTAAAATAATATAACACATTTTTTTTAAAAATATTATACCACTTTGCTCTCTTCACCTCTCAGGGTCTCATATTATGTATATAGATTTTAATTGGATGTCGAATTAAAGACATTTTGAAAATATATTATTTATTTAAACTCGTAGAAACCAAACTAATATTAAAGGTAAATAACTTAGTTGAACCATTATTGAATAAATTGAAAATTGAATTTTATATTTTAAACATAGATTTTTATCACTTATATTAAACGTTATTACTCACCTCACTCAACTATTGAAACTAGGCCTATAAAACTCCTCTTTTGTTCGGCAAGCATTCGGAAGATGCCAGCCGCGTCTGAGGAGCTTTGACTTACACCTTTTTACTTTTTACACAAAGCTTTCAAGTTCCAATGCAATACGAGATTTCATCTCGTCTTTACATCTACGGATTTTGTCAATGGCAGTTTTTTTTTGGTTTTTCAATGGTGTTTATTGTAGGATGATAGTAAAGTGATTGATATCACGCTATTGCGGTGAGGGATAGTCAGCAATATAATATAGCAATCGACAAAATATTTTTTAAAAAAATTATTCAAATGAACTTTTTAAATATATTTTTGGTGGTTTGGTGTTCAGATATTAGTCGTCCATTTATGGTAATTCATTATATTATATTCAGTTTTTTTTATAATAAGGTCATGATTGCGTAACCCAGTGGCGTAGAAGGGGATTTTACAGCCCAGAGCATTCCTTAATTTTACTACAAAGCGCATACTTTTTTTTTTTTTTTTAAATAATAACACATTTTCAATTAGGGTAGATCATGAATACTTATATATAATATAACTTTATCTGTAAACCATTTTAAATTACAATACCTTTACATAATTACTAGAATAACAATATATTTAAAAAAAAAAAATCTTCAAATATTATATTGTATAATTGTTATTAAAGGATTAAGCCATAAGTACTTAATGGGTTTTAAATAATGTTAAAAAAAATATTTTGTCAGCGAATCATAAAGCACAAAAAGAATGACAGAAGTGTGTTGAAGAAAATACAGCTTGTATTCATTCTGTATTTTTTTGAAATCCTTATCCGCTTCAAATGTGAAGCATATGGTTTCCTAATGAAAGTATCTCTTATTAGTTACTTAGTTGCTTACCCTCTTTTAAGAAGAGACTAGACATAGAATGATAAAGCTAGGATATGAATTATGATTAACTTATCGCTCTCGCAAGGCTTCGTTATTTATGAATCCGATATGTGGGAGAGAATTTTTGAAAAAAAACACGTGTGCCTTTAAAAATTGATATTTTTTTGTCTGTACTGAGATTCGGAACAATTTGTATGTGCTTACTACGTTCGAAATTTTATATTTTCTATTCAAAATTGCCGCCCCAAAAACTAACGCCCGTAGAGGTTCGCCCCCTCCAGCCCCCGATTGACGCAAATACGGGTAATTTTATTGTTTTTTTGTGATGATGAGTTAATAGTGTTATTCTGTATTTTGTTAATATTTGTCGCCTCAACCTTAGTAAGTATGGCCTGTCTCAAATAACCCCTTACCAATATAAAATATAAAATAACTTAGATTATTCCACGTATTGTGCTACAAACTGTGACACGTGTTTCGCCTCTTTCAAAGGCATCTTCGGACAGACTACTTTCAAAAATGCTTGCTTAAGAACAAATGATTTTCATTTTACTACAGTGGAACCTCGATTATACGTTTTTCAAGGGACCGTAATAAATGAACGAATAATGCGGGAAATCTTCAAATAACACCAAAAAAATATTTAATTTTCAAAAAACTTATTTATTTATTACATTGTTGTTATTAAAGAACCAATAAATATATTTTTAACTTGTTTAATACAAACTAAGTAGCCTATTTGCAGTTTGGCACTTAAATTTTAACTAACACTCTTCAAAATCGCGTACATTTCTAAGTCAACTCCTTTTTGCTATGTCGACTCGTTTTTATCCTGACTTTTTTCCAATGTCTTGAGTTATTTTCAGTTTCTCAACTAGAGTTCTAGTTTTCTTCATTAAAGTATTTTAGTTTTGACTTAGAAAAATTCACGCAACCAGATGCAATGTCAGACTATTTATGAGCGAAAAAAATATTCTACAAAAATGATCAATCGGGATAAATAGCAACTGGGACGGGACGATAATATTTCGATGATAGATAGGAAATAGGTAAATCGAGAAATGAATGAATCGTGGAATTACTAAACATTGTTATTACGGGGTCTTGGTCGCGTAGAAAATAAGCGATCCATGCAAAAAAAAACGAAGATAGTTAGAACGGAAGATCAGTGTTTATTTGTAAAAAAAAGCGAAACGAAATGCGAGACTATTTATGGGAAATATTCAACGTAAACGGTCAATCGGGATAATATTTTTGACGGGACCGAAATATTTGAACGACAGATCAAGGAAAACAGTAAATCGGGGAACGATTAATGCGGGATTATTTTACATTGTTCTTATGGGTGTTTGGCCGGGATTATGAAAAATAAACGAACCATGCGGGGAAACGAACAATGCGAGTACGGTAGATCGGGGTTCTACTGTATTCTAACATATTATAATACAAATCAAATAAAAATGGGAGGCAAGGAAGGGATGATAGAAAAACAAACAAATGATAATGGTAATAAAAATGACATTTACACTAAGAAATGAATTGCATCTATTAGGACGGGTTAATTTTTATTATAATATATCAGAATAGTTACAGTAAAATAAAAATTATTCAAACACTATTATCTTAGTGTGCAACTTAAAAAAAGTCGTCGTTTAAAAGAAAAACTTTATTCACAACATAAGAGACGTTTTAATATACACATATCCCTTGATTTACACGGTAGATAGGTTCCTGAGAAAAACGTGTAAATCGAAATTGTATATTTTTTAATGTAAAACCGTGTAAATCGAAAAGTACACGAAAAACGCATAATTTGGTTGTTTTCTAAAATACATAAAAAATAAAATTATTAAAAAGTATAAACATACGTATTTTTTTATTAATTAAATACAGATAAAGCTTATAGAGTAATAAAAAAATTAAATTCAAAAGATTCATTAAAAAAATATTGCAACGGTTGGTAGAGTTTTTATCATTCATCACTATCACAAATCACTGTGACTTGACCTGATGACTTGCTGTGAAAGTATGCTTCTTTTCAAATGAAGAAGAGGATGGTTTCTTCTCTTTATTTTTTTCATAAATCCTCAATGCTTTATTTGTAATAGCATTGGTATCAATTGGCATCCGTTTTTGTGATTGGTCCTCTATCCAAATCATTAATGCCTTCTCCATGTTTTCCATTGCAATATCTCTGATATATGAAGTTGTGCTCGTACTCGTAGTTCCAGCTGCTACACTCTTTCTAATTGAGTTTTCATTTTTTTCTATTACTCTATTCTAACATCTATTACTCTTTCTCCGTTTTGTAAGCCATCCAAAAAACATACTTTGGTTGCTAACGAAATAACTTTTCTTTTTACTTCTTTCGACATAATAAGGCTGCAAATATTATTCAAGATATAAAATACGTAATTGAAAATTATTTACTCGTTTTTTTAAGTTAACTTTTTTAAACCGTGTAAAAGCAAAAACGTGTAAAAAAAGTACCGTGTAAATCTAGGGATAGGTGTATTTGTATTTAAGAGATTTAATCATAAATAATTTTTATTGTAATTCGGTTGAAATAAATTATGTTTATTTCATCTTGATACTGATAACGTGTATCTTGAATCTTAATGTAATTGTGATTAGCTTTAATTTAGCAAACTTATTCAACATGCAATGTAATTTATAATGTTTATATAAAAACAGAAAAATGTTTTTTTAATGTTTATGTTAATTTAGTATCAGATTACGGCCTCACTTGAGGCGTAATGAAATTTTGAGGATAACACAAAAACGACAGAAAATTCCATGTAAAATACTAAAAATCTGAACATTTGTTTTTTAATCTATGTCCGCTCCCAATGTGGAGCGTATTGTTCTCCTAATGGAAGTATTTTAACAGAGGTTTTTCTGCGATAACTGTTTGTTACTCAGTTGCTCAATTTCTCTTTTTCAAAGAGAGTAGTAGGGATAGAAGGATAAGGCTAAGACAGGACTTTTTTTATTCATGTCCGCTCCCTATGTGAAGCGTATGGCCTCCTAATGGAGGTAATTAAAAAAAATGTTTTTCGAGAACTGTTTGTTATTCAGTCGCTCAATCTTTTTCAAAGAGAGTAGTAGAGATAGAACGATTAGACTAGGGCAGGATTAGTGGTTAGCTAATAGTTCTCGCTACGCTCAGTTATTAAAGAGTCTGAAAAGTTAGAAGGGTTTTTTAGACGTTACAAACATTCATGCCTTCGAAAATAGAAAAACACTGTTCGTATTGGAACTCGAACCCGTGAGATCCGACCAAAAGTATATCGGTTATATTATATAAGATATTTTTGAGGCCCCTAAGGTTTGAAGGCCCCAATTGCGTGCTGCATTAACTTATAGGATAATCCACCACAGTGTAAATTTGCTTATTAATTAAGCCTATTAAAAATGTATTTAAAAAGCGAAAAGTAATTAAAAAACGTAGTAATTATTTAAAATATTTTTTTTTTTTAAACCATGTCCGCTCCCAATGTGGAGCATATGGATTCCTAATGGAGTTTATCTCAACATAAGTGTTTCTACGAGAACTGCTTGTTACTCAGTTGCTCAACCTCTCTTTTTCCAAAGAGAGTAGGGATAGAAGGATAGGGCTAGGACAGGATTAGTGGTAAGCTAATCGCTCTCGATACGTCCCGTTCATAGGATAGGATGGGTGAGAGGGGGGAATTCAAGACATCACATACATCCATGCCTTAGAACAGAAATCATAAATCGATTGAAAAATCATTTTATAAAACTGTCCGTACCGGGATTTGAACCCGGGCCCTCCGTAGCCGAAGCCAACAACGTTGACCACTCGACCACACAAGCGGCAAAATATTTATAATGCAAAATATTTATAAAATATTTATAATGCGATAAAAACATAATTAATTAAAAATCAATGAAAAATAAAAAATAAATATCGCACTTTGTTTTCGCTTAAACGTGTTTTCATATTGAATAATTTCTTTATATAGAATCAAGGATGTACGTTTTAAATCCGGTTTTGGCCGACATACATTCAGTTTTAAAGGAAAAAATACCTTTTATATAATACAACATTTGTAGATGGGTCAGGTCAGTGTGTTAAGTTAATCGGAAATACGAAATATTTTAAAAATATAGTTTGCTCATTTCTTCAGTATGTGGTTCTCTGTTGTTCACGAAATGTTGGACGCTGAGAGTTGGCAGAGGCTTTTCCATAATCTGATTCATTGAAAACACTTCACTCAATATGAAGGCATCCGGAAAGTTATGAAAATCAAAGTTCTTTTCACTTCAAATGAGATAAGAGAAAGCTAATTTAAGTTTTATGGAAATTGCTGAAAAGAACCAACCCTTATCATATGCTTATATGAATAATATTTTGCTGGTAATGATTTTTTTTATAAATAAATGTAATTTTTTTCACCCTCGCACGGTTAGGGGTTGCAATGTCGGACGAATATAATAGCAATATTGGTATTTCATTCTGAATATCCCAATTTAATAATTTTCATTTTTTTTCTAAGCAATGAACATTGGAAACGTTTTTACATTGCCGAATTTTATAATTTTATATTTTTTCTCGACATCAATGGTACTTTCAAAATACATAACAATTTATTGATAAATACACCATAATTATAACCTGTGTGGTCGAGTGGTCAACGTTGTCGGCTTTGGCTACGGAGGGCCCGGGTTCAAATCCCGGTACGGACAGTTTTATAAATTGATTTTTCAATCGATTTATGAATTTCTGTTCGAAGGCATGGATGGATGTATGTGATGTCTTGAATTCCCCCTTTTCACCCATCCTATCCTATGAAGCGATTAGCTTATCACTAATCCTGTCTTAGCCCTATCCTTCTATCCTCACTCTCTTTGGAAAAAGAGAGGTTGAGCAACTGAGTAACAAGCAGTTCTCGTAGAAACACTTCTGTTGAGATAAACTCCATTAGAAGTCCATATGCTCCACATTGGGAGCGGACATGGTTTAAAATTATAATCTACCCACTAATTAATGTCATAAATTCTCGCAGTCAAATCAATTAAGTTAACAATAATTATACTGTGCAATTCACTTTTATACTTGTATATAAACGATACATAACCGTTTGCTACACGTCAATTCATATGCATTTTTGCACTTGATAAAATCTGAAGATGCCGAAAGGCGAAATCCGGGTCGTTATCAACAACACTTATGGAAGAGTACAGAATCAA
The DNA here is from genome assembly GCA_030503985.1 of Himalopsyche tibetana. Lineage (NCBI taxonomy): Eukaryota > Metazoa > Arthropoda > Insecta > Trichoptera > Rhyacophilidae > Himalopsyche > Himalopsyche tibetana. Next base: position 16,354,376 of record JAPJYX010000015.1, on the reverse strand, counting down.
AATAATTCAAATGTGTAAATGTAATTTAAAGTGCTCAGCAAAATTCTCTGTACGGATTTAAACTGACCAGTTCTATATTTCCCATAAGACCACACAGTAATTTAACTCCAAGTTTTAGAGGTATGTACTAGTACAGTGGAAGGGAAGTTGTGGCCTCTTGGCTACTCTGATGCAGCCTTTTGACTTGATCTAAATATTCACTCTGATCAAAAAATTATACGCAAGTGTTTGGAGAATGTTGGGCATTTAAAGAATTCTCCGCGTCTTTTGGAAAAAGAGTTGAGTTAAATAGATAAAATTTAATATTTTCAACTGCACTTAATTACTTATCAACTTTTAATTTCTGCACACTGTAGTGGATGCAACCAAGTCTTGAGGAATTTATTCTCAGGACATTTCTGGCAAAATTTTGAACACGACTAACATAGTTACGCTGCGGAATACACCCTACAAGAAGAGTGTGAAGCCGTAGCGGGTGGTGGAGGGTAAAACGTTGAGTACCCTAAGGAATTTAAAAAAAAATCCGTTATTTGTTCGACAGCCAAAAAAAGGGGGACGCTGTCAACGTTTTCTTTATTGCGGCCTTACGTAGAATCAGATAAATGAATGTGGCCTTTAGAAAGGAAGAGTTTTCCTACCGCTGTACACTAATCTTGAGATTTTAGGCGGAAAAACTCTATAAATAACAGATTATTCTATATTTCCGTATAACCCATGGCATATTTTATTTTTGGCTGTGAGACTGTAAAACTTAATGTATACAAGGTGACAATTTTCTCTTCTTCTAAATTTCGCTGCACGAATACGCGCGAATAATTATTGTTTTTTTTTTCAAAGATCTTACCCCTCTCTCCCCCAGCAGATCATAAAACGAGCACCTTGTTTACGTATTGAGGAGTTTTGTTCAGATGTTTTATTGTATTGTTCTATTATTAATTATTTCTTATCGTTGAGGTCAGAACACTTTTGTTTACTTTTATTTCCTATGCATTTCTTGAAATACAAATTGATTACTGTTGATATTTGACATGTCAATGATGAAATGTAAATATATCGACTATGGAAAGGAAAAAGGACGTAACCCACAGTTTTTTTTAACAAAACAGGTTTTTTTTCGATAATTACAGTGTATCAAACTTGATACACGTTCTATCAAAAGGATGTGAGCTGCAAATGCCGAATTAGTATCTAAATTTGGCTTTTAAGTTTGAAAAATATGACTTTGTAAAAAATTAAGACCAAGAAAAAATAATGAAATAAAGGTTTATACTAAACTACTTCTTTAATTAATATTTAGATTATGACAATTAAAAATCAGATTAGAAGTTTAGGTGCACTCCAAGGTTGTTTATAATTCATAATTTGCATATGGCACAAAGTCATCAAAACACGTTTTTTGCGCCTCCTGTAAAATTTTATACGTGTGATTTACGTTCTTTTTCCTTTCCACAGTCGATATGTTGATAATTAATTAGCCTTGAGATGATATATGAGTGTTGAGAAAATACTACAATTCATTGATAAACTCACACGCACAGCAATCAACTAATACTAAGACAAGCCCACAAAATAATAATGACAGTGTCACACAGTGCAATGACAAAAAATATAACTCTTATGTTTTTTTAGGTGCAGCTAGCTCCCCTCTTCGTCCAGCGGGTCCCTTCGCCCGCATTCGGTCTGCAAGTGCAATGCCCGCATTCACACGACGAAGGGTCAGGGGCGCGGGGTGAGGGCCTCACCCTGCTTTGGGCCGGCTGCGCGCGCACGAGGCGCCCTCGCTCGGAAGTCGTCACTCCCCGCTAACTTCACTCCAGTCAGTCTACGCCGCGCGGCCTTCCGGTCAACACGGCGCGTCGCGAATTTGAACAGGCGCCTTTACGAACGACGTCGTTTCGAGTATTTGTAAATTTTCGCTGTGCTTTCAAAGTGGCGAAAATTCGCAGATAACCACCACGTAAAACAAAAAATCGCGCTGTTGTTACATGTATTTGAGTGATTTAGTGCTATGTTAACACACAATTGAATGGATAACAATTAGGAACTGTCAATCAGAGAGTAGATGGTAAATAATACGAAAATAACATTACATCTACAGTTTTACTGTGTCATTGTTTATTCTTTATATTAATACAGTATTAATTACTAAACCCTGAACAAATTTCACTTGCAAATAGTACTATTATTATAACAGTGAATAATATTATTTTAAACATAGATTTTTTCTAATCCGTGTAAAATTTTGATATCGATCCAGTTGTAAATCAAATCCAACGAATGTGTTAAACAATTTCTTTTTCTTTTTGAACGTTACGAATTGAAGGATTAAAATCTAGCCGCAGTTTGCCGCATAGCGACTGAATAGAACACCGAATTCACTCATGATCTTCGCAGCCGCGTACCACGCTAATAACCTTTGACAGTAGTCAACGCTTTAAGTGTTTAGCGGGATTGTATACGTTGGATAAATTGTCAAGTTTAAAAAACAACACAGTACCACAGTTGACACTTCGTTCTGTCAACTGTTTTGGTTAGTTCTTTGAATCATTTGACAGACAACTTATTTTCATTGAATAAAACAAAAAACAAATTAAAGTTTTAATTCGTCAAAACAACATGTCAATGCGCAGTTTTTTATGACGTTAAAGTGACGAAATTTTTAAATTGAATATAGCACAATTGTGCGTACATTTTATTCACATACAATAAAGAGTTTTTGTTTAAGTAATAATTTGAGTGAAAAGTACAACTAAAAAAGTAAATCTGAAATTATTCCTGTGTTGTCAGTGTGCAAAAAATATTAATAAATAATCTATAAGAGCTGATGTGTAGCCATGTGTAGCAGTTTGACTCCGCTCGTGTCGTGGGTGGCAAGTCTATTTTTATGAAAGTGTCTCTGGGAGTTTTTTAAGTGCATTTAGTAAATTATACTCCAACGATGGAGTCCTCGAAGTTAACGATGCTGATGTACAGGAGCCTCCTGGTGTTGCTGGTCTCCGCGACTTTGTGTTATGCTGTCTGGCAGGAGAACATCAGGCCGAAGATGTTCGTCGAATTAGGTTTGTAGAACTTTTCAGTAAAGCTCTACCGAAGTAATCTTTTGTTACTAGGGAGCTTTGGCTCGACACAAGACAAACAAAATCATCGACGTGTATCGGTTAGGATATCTTCTACTATGAAACTATGAAAAAGTTTTGTTTTTTTTTGTCTTAAACAACAAAAACTATTTTCGTAACAATTATAAAAAGAACAATTCGCGTATTATAAAACTCCAAGTAGTTAAGAGATAATTAAATAAATACATGTGCTTAAAACTTTATTTATATAAAAATGTACTCTTTCGTAAACATGCTTAGAGAGAACTGAAACTGAATTATAAAAAAGAATAAAATGAGATAGTTTTTAGTTGCACAATAATTATAAAATTGTTAATTAATGCTGCATCAATGATTCTAGAAATATTTTTGTATCAAAGAAAGGAAATGGCTAATAATACAAAACGGTAGTCATTCTTCTGAAATAGTTACAACAATTTTAATTTACTTTAAGCACACTTAATTAATTAATATTATAAATAACAAAGCTACGATACAATATTATGTGCGTCTTTTCTATTCTAGAAAGAATCGCTTCTTTCTCAATGTATATTTACGTTTATTGTGTTAAAAACCTTATTTTTTCTTAACCAAAACAATGGAAGAGTTGTATGGATCATTTTGATTGTCATTGACATGATAAAACTTCATTAAAATTAGGGAAAAAGGAAATTATTTAGTTCCAAAACACTGTCAAAGAAATCCCTGTTCGGCTTTATGTTTTTAGAAATGAATTGATTAATATTAAATGAATGTCTTTGATTGCGTTATCACCTATCCTGCTTCTTTTTAGTGAATCAACTAACGTTAATAAAACAAAGATGTTTATTATTTTCAAATCATTGAACCCATAGAGGTTTGTTTGTACAATACTTGTACGTTCTATAACTTCTTATTAGGAATGATTTGGTAAGCCAATTACATCGAGCAATTGACGAATAATTCATTGGATTGTAATTCCAGACCGGTTAATTTAAGCAAATTAAAAGCCATACATCACGGGTCCAAAGTTGGTTTGGTCCAGCGGTGGACAGACAATACGTTAACAAAGGGCTCGCGTTATCTCAAAGCTATTCGCAGTGTTCCAGGGAATCGGCGAATTTACAATTTTATAGAATAATAATGAAAGCAATCCAATATTACATATGGTTGTATTGTGTAAAAAAACACAATACTCATACGTAATATAATTAATCTGAATAGTTTAAAATGTACTTACTTACGTCAGATTGAAAAAGTGAAGAGTTCCAAGATTGATGCAGAAATATGTACTAGGCTGTTTGCTCCGATGCTATGTTTTAAACGTTCTTAAAATGTCGTAAATAATATGAACACCTGATAAGTAAAGTGAGCCAAGTGGTAGTTTAGGAAAAAATAAGTTAGATGCGTTATACTATTCTACATGGCTCAGGGCAGTGATTCATTGGGCATGCGGCCCAAAATTACACATACTCGATCACCAATTTTTTCAATAAAAAATTGTGTTTAATATGTGAACAAATTATGCAGTAGCAAAGATATATCATCTGAATTGCCACTGACAGAAAACATAATGTTATTTTCTTATTATTTTATATGATTATATTGATTTTAGAGCAAAATTTATCCTTTACACTAACTACGTGGCTCACTTCACTTTTTGTTTGTTATTATATTTGTCAGAAATTGCAATTAAGCTTAATTTAGCTAAGAAATTATTTTTTCTATATTTAAAGAGGGGCTCGCTGGCCTAATTAAATTTGACAAGAGGTTAATGGCTTTGTCGATTATTTTACAGCACGCCTGAAAGAATAGCCGCATACATGTCATATGCGAAATAACCACAAATGAATCGGAGAACATCAGATGCCTTTTCTGTCTTGAATTTAAACTGGAGATGTTAACGACAAAATGTCCTCGTTAAACGAAATGATGCCATGTTGCACAACGCACGTATTTAATCAAGTTTCGTTTGTATTAGAGAAGGGTTCGGAAAAAGAAATATACGTATTAAAGACATCGTATTTGTGTTTGAACAACTATAAGCTGTCTTTAACGTCATAAATATTTCAAAATAAAATTATATATACTTTCTGGTCCTAAATGAAAGTGGTCGACGCTTTAAATAATTGATTTATGGATTGGTGTAGAAATGCTTACATATTTGTGATGTTTACATTAATTCTTTTCCACTCGCTCGATCCAAATGATTGAGTAACTACTAGTCGATAACTATAACTAATTAGTTTTTGTATAATAAGTCTTGTTCAGATGCTTAACTACGAGTCTATATCGACCAGTAATAGGCAGACAATCGTAACCGACAATGAATTAAGGAATTTGGTTAATATTAATACATGGTAAATGCCTATTCTGATATTATAATAACACTGTCTGATTACTTTCAGTTCTCTAGATCAGTGTTTCTCAACCGGGGTTCAAGTGGAACAAACGATAAAAAGCCAAAACACTAAAATGCATAGGTCCTAAAGAAAGGTCTGACGAATGAGAAAATGTTCTATTTAAAAAAAAATTAGAATTTATACAAAATAGTGGTATTTTTTAATATTCCAATAAATATTGAAAGTTAACACACTATAAGAGTAGAACAAAGTTAGGCTCTTTTTTTAACATATGTAAGCTTATTCGTTAGAAAAATTAAGGTTTTCGTAGATCAGGTTATTCCATATGTTATAAAAATATTGACAAAGAAAATACTATTCTACGATGTAAATATCAGCATAAAAATTACGTTAAAAAAGTTGTCACTTAAAGCCAAAATAGTTATTGTTCTAGCTAATTATAATAAATTACTTAAATCAGATCTTTTCTATCTATAGAAAAGTTATGTTTCTCACGTGATGGTTAATATGTTAAAAGCTGCTTTATCTGTATTGAAAAGATACATTGGAATAATAAACCACAATAGTAGAATGCATATCACCACGTCAGCTGCTCAAATTAAAAACTATATTTGTTTAGGGGGGTGTTTTATGAGCAGGGTTAATATTGACTCACTTACTTTAACACATGTCACGTTTTTGACTCCAAGGAGTCTAAAGCACCATTAAAAAACGTTTATTCATGATTTCTGGATTACATTTATAATTTATTCAGATCTTAGATATTCAATGTAATATTGTATTCCACACTCGTGATGGTCTACTAACCGGTCCTGATTTTAACTAAAAAATGTGAAATTATTTAGCTTAAAGTGTTTTATTTTTTTAAAAGACAAACTCTTTTAATTACCATTTGTACTTTGACTGAGATTTATTGAGTGATATGAGTATACTAAAAAAATACAGTATTCCTTTGTACTAATTTCAGGACCGGTTCCACTCATTACAAGCATTATCAACTGAAAAGAAATACAATTTAACAGCTTAACGACCGCGGACGCGTATTAGAGTCTTTGAAAAACAGGCGGACTCATTTATGCGTATAGGCGAAGTATCTGGAAGCTAAGAAAATTAAATTTTGTAAAGATAGCTCAATTTGTTTACAAATTATAGTGAATTTAGTGAAATTACAATCATTGCGAATTTTTCGCAAAATTTTATTTCGCCAGGTGAAATTTTATTAAAAAAAAAACGTGCGGTCGTTAAGCTGTTATTAACAGTGTTATTTATTCAAAACAAAATAAAATAAAAATGTGTAATAAACAATTGGTATAGAAAATAATTTACAAATTGTCAAAAAGTGACACTAAGCTGACTCAAATAAAAAAAACAATAAAGTAAAATGTAATTATAAAAATCATTAAATAGTTAGTTATAAAGCTATAGTGGTGGCTCATGGTAATTTCAAACATAATTGTAATCTTGTAATTGATATAATGCCTTTCCACCAAGTATTAACAGTGAATAACTTAAAAGTAATTTCTGGATTACATTTATTATATATTCAGATCTTAGCTATTTGTATAAATTTTCAATTCTACATTCGATAATGCTCGTATTGATCGAAAATTGGCTTAATATTAATTTAAAAAAATGTGAAATTAGATAGCAAAAAGAGTTTTGTTTTTTAAATATGCAAACTATTTTTGATTACCAAATGTTCTTTTACAGAGCTTTATCAAGTGATATGATGATATTAGTATACGATCTAATCAACTGATTAAATTAAAAAATGATGTTTTAATTGTATTAATATCCTGTGTATAATCGTTGTTACGTTACATTAATTTAATCTAGTTGTATACGAACTTAACAATCTATTGCTATTCAGCAACTTTCCATTCACAATTTCTATCGAGCAAGTGAACTGTGATATTGCATATTGTTATCTGTCAGCGATAAGATCTTATTGTAGTGAAAGTTTATAACTGGGTATTCGAATTAGAAATAACGAATCGATTTAGATTTGATTCAGAAAACTAATCAGCTATTTTTATACGTGAAACTAAACTGCTTTATTATTGAAAGTAAGATTTTGTCAAACGTTAACAAATAGAATAAAGAAATTATAGACATATTAGTTGCTTAGTTATATAAAAACAATAAATCAGCTTAACGACTGCACGTTTTTTTAAATAAAATTTCACTAAATTATAATTTTACTAAATTCACTATAATTTGTAAGCAAATTGAGATATCTTTACAAAATTTTATTTTCTTAGCTTCCAGATACTTCGCCTATACGCATATATGTATCCGCCGGCCAGCAACCTTTGTTTTTCAAAGACTCAAATACGCGTCCACGGTCGTTAAGCTGTTAAATAGTGTGTACATTGTTGATGAAAATAAACAACATTTATAAAAGGCTTAGTAAGATTAATTAAGATTATATCAATACAGTAAAGTTTCTAGACTTAAGTAAAAATAATATCTTTTTTAAAAAATCAAAATATCCGCTCTCAATGTGTAGTATATGAACTCCTAATGAAATAGTTCAATAGATTTTTTTTCGAAAACTGCTTGTTACTCAGTGTTGCTCATTTCGAAAAGGATGGGGATAGAAAACATTTGGGCTAGAACATGACTAGTGATCGATTAATCGCTTTCGATACATCCTGTTATATCAGGATTAGAAGTGTTGGAGAAAACCACGAAGTATTGACAGTGAACACCTTAAAATTCTTTTGCCTTGTAAAATCTGAAAGTTTCTGAAAAGTCTCACGAATATTTCATACCTCGATTCCATACTTTGTGAATTATTGCAGACATAATGTAATAACGAATTCACTGATTGACTATTAGTGTGTTCAATTTAGCTTCTAAAAACGTGTTCCTTGACATAATGATTTATTTATTTAAATACGTAGATTGAGAGATCAAACTCATTTTCGACCGACATCTCACTTAATGACTGCTGGCAATAAACCGACGATATGTCCAAATTAATCCGAGAATTGCCCGCTCCGTTGGTATATTCAGATGTATTTTTTTAGTTATTACATGCTAACATAATATAAGCATCTTCATAAATCTGTTAAGAAACCAACGTTTATTGGGATATAAGGAAACACTTTTATGGTATGTGAAACGGAAATGCACTTCTACGAATTGTTGAAAAGATAAATCTTTTACAGAGTAGGCGGTTTTACATTTGCGTTAATGTGTTGCCGAGCTTTATAGTGAAGCAGAATTTTAAACTCAGATATCGGAAATGTTTGAACTTAGCTTGGAATTAAACGGTCATTATGCTGGCATAAAAGCCAATGTTTCCCGACCGCGCTAACGGTAAAACAATTCGTATTGTATTAAAAAAATAAAATAATCATTTGTATTAACTCCCACTTTTATTTAATAAGATTTGGACCAGTATCGCTCAAGACGAGCATTGTTAAATGATAAAGAAAGTACAATGTTTCACTGTTATTTATACAAAAAAAAAATTAAATTATAATTATTATTATTATATTCGATTTATCCGTTTGTCTCCACTGTATATAAATTATTATTTGATGAGTTTTGTTATTATATCTTAGAAGTATTAATCATTAAAAAAAAAATCTTGAAAAATCACGTCTTTATTTAGTATTTTGGTGGAATGCATATTTCTATTTTACGGGGATAACATTATTGCATTGTGCGTTAACTGAGGTTACTTCACTTTTACGATACTTACAACGCATCAAACTTTTTTATAAAATACCACTTGGCTCGCTTCGCCTCTAATGGGCCAATTTGTAAATTCTTTTTATACTAATTGTTTACTAAAACTTATTAATTTCATTTTGTTTTGTAACATTACATTCTCTTATCAGTTGATAATGCTCGTCATGAGTGAAACCGTAAAAAGTATTTTATTTACGTAATAAAAACTGTCTAAATACTGGTCAATGATGTATGTCGCCCGCTGTGGTCTAATTGGTTAGAGCTTGCTCTACCGATCAGGTGGGTCTGGGTTCGATTCCCGGTAAGATCAATGGCAAGTTATATTTTTTTCAATTTTAATTTGAGATCTAAGACATGGGTGTTTGTGAAGTCAATTATTTTTGAGTAAATCTCATGTGACTTTCAAAAATTCTCATCGAGTATATCTCGTATAACCTAAAATATTTGACGCATTGGCGTTAGCTGTAATGTCAAATATTTTTTTTAATTAAAAAAAATAAATAATTTAAAACTTTTTTAAGCATTTTAATGAGCCACAAACAAGAGTAACTATTGGCCCAAGATTATTAGTAAAACTTCGAATATGTTATCAGCTAACTACAAGGCAGTTTATATAAAATATTTTTACAGCCTTTATTTGATTATAAACTGTATAAAATATATTTATTTTAAAAATAAGTTATATTTATTTTTATATCGCACAGTAAGTTTGATATGAGTGTGTGCTATTATTACATATTTATTTTTAGATATTTCTTATCAAAAGTATTCTTGAAATGAAGATAAAAATATATTCTTTGAAATTAAAATTCTTTTTAATTTTATGGTTTACTAGTTGTTGGAAATATAAAATGCTTTAATAATACGTTGGATTATGTCAAAAGTAAATATATACATCGTTTGTTTAGTTCATTAGTCAGACAGCTCTAAATAACTAAAATAACAGTGGAAAAAAAGTAAAATTCAAATTTTTACCATAAAGCAAGTATTATTCATTGGTTTTCGAAATTTATAGAGTTGAAATTTTACTGAGGTTGTGTTTAGAAGTAAGACATTAAAAAATATTCGTGTAATGACCCATACAATACCAACAAATCGTTTTATTCAATATTTGAATTTTATTGGTGTCATTTTTTAATTATACAATAACTGAACTAGATTAATTGAGTCTCATTTCAATTTCTAGTAGTTGTCCGACTAATGAACTAAATGATTGATATATTATGTATCGGGGAAATAAAACAATGTTTTTATTTTACTATCAAACACCAGTAATAAATTACCTGCCATCATAGACAGAGAATAAAATAATATATGATTTTTTTCGTATACACCCAAAAGACACAAGACAAAACTAAATTATTTGAAAAAAAAAATCTCGTATATCAAGTGCACTTTGGGGGCGAAGAAATCACTTATATGGACCACATCATAGAAATTTACGGATTTCGGAAAATTTACCCGTGGCCCCCCTAAACTGTACTGTAACCCCCCTGTAACACGCTGTGGCCCCCAGTTGGGAATCCCTGCTCTACGGTATGTCATTTTTTCAGACTCAATTTTTTATGTTATTTTATTTCAGACTCAGATTTATAGACTCAACGCTGGGCCTGAAATATACTATGCATGGATGAGAGTATACAAAGATGGGCTGGAGAGGGGCTCGCTGCTAAATTTCGGCGCGGCCGGCGAGCCCCTTGTTAATATAACAAAATCATTCGTCTTAGATCAAATCAGCACCTAACTGCAATTTCTGTAGATGGTTAAATTTTATTATGAAACAAGATTTTGTTGCCCCTGGGCGTAACGAGAGCGATTATTTAGTCAATAGTCCTGTCTTAACCATATCCTTCTATCCCTACTACTCTCTTTGGAAAAGAGAGGTTGATCAACTGAGCAACAAAGAGTTCTCGTAAAAAAAACTTCTGTTGAGATACCTCCGTTAGAAGACTATATACTCCACATTGGGAGCGGACATATATTTAAAAAAATGTATGAGATTTACCGAGCCCCTAACTAAGATGTTGGCAGCCCACCGCTGAGAGTATACCAACGAAGCGTCTCACATTTAATGCTCCTGAAGGTATACCGCGACTTTACTGTATGGATGGAGTGTCACAGGACTTGGTGTAGGAAGGTGGAGCACCGATCTGAATAGAGACTAATTCAGACGGCCAAGACAATGAAGAAGGCACAGAATAAGCACGCTGGAAGTTATTTTCAATTACGACCCAACCTTTCAACCGAATATTTGATTTTTTGCATATTGTGTACATGTAAAAAATGTTAAGTTGCTTAGCGGTATTATTATGTCGAAGATTAATATCAGTACGTGTGTGCTATTAAATTTATATTCAAGGCAAGTGCAAGCTGTTATTATCGAGCTATTTTCATTATGCTAAGGAAGGCTATTGCCAAAGTCTTCAATTATTCTATGCGTGATATTTATTGTACAATAGAGACGTAACATTTATATAAAGTATAGGGGCCGTCCATTTACGACTCCAAATCGAAGTGGGAGGGGTCTTGGCGACAAAAAACTACGATATAATACATTTTTTTCGAGAGTAAATTATTTAATTTGTGCAACATTTTATGTAGTGTATTTAAATAGCGTAAAGGGTTCGTTCATATGTGACGTCATATCTAAGAAGGGGTTGTTGTATATGTCGCACCACAAGTTTTAAACAATGGCATGTCAAAAAGTGACATTCTGAGATAGTTGGATTTGATGTATAAAATTATTTAAACTAAATCTAAGCTCGTTGATTGCTTGCAATGTTACCTTATTCTTATTTGCCCAACAGTTTTTTTACCTGATTATCTTTTACAATTCTTTAAAAAATATACGGCCTTATTTGGACATTTCTTTTTCATGTAATACTGTAATTAAAATATAAAATTCTACATTACTAAAGTAAACGTAGTAATGTAGAATTTTGTCATCACTTTGTCAAAAAAATCCCAAATTTTAATTATGTTTATAATTACCATCAGTCACCACTTAAAATTCATTAATCTTTGATGATTTTTTAATAATATATTAGAGTTGTTAAGGCAGTATTCTAGTGTAGAAATTTGAAGAAGTCGATTCTTTTTTTTTATATTTTTCTAAAGTTTAGACATTTGAGAGTAAGTACTCAAAGGGATTTTTCAAAAATTCAATTATTTACTGAATTACAGAGATTTTGGTGACGCAGCAACTAAGCTGATCCGACCGGAACAGATCGAAACTCAAAGCTTTAAACGCGTTTTTCTCGAAACTACTTTTTTCAAGCTGACGTACATAATATCTCAAGTTCTACCAAACCAATTAATTTAAAATTTTGTGTGAACCTTCTATATACATTTTTCTAGAGCCCTTAGCAGATTTAAGTCAAAATTTTAATGTTTACTGTTTTTAAAAAATTTAAAACTGTTAAAAAAAACGTAAAAATTCCATTTTTTTTTCAAACGGCTGCCATTTTCTGAAAAAAATTTTTTTTTACTTCTTCGAGGTAGGTGCTCTAGCGACATTTTTATTAATTAAGAATCCGTTATTTTGTTTTTCAAATGATCAGAAGGGTTGGAATCGTGTACGTGAGTGCACCATCTTTTTTTTAGACCCCTCCCTTTACCAGCCGATAACTTTTCGAATTTTGAATTCATTTATTTTTTAAAAAAAAAAATATATTTTTAAAATATAAATAAACGAATGGTAAAAAAATGGACGGTAAAAAATGTCTTTGTTTATTTTTTAAAGAGCTCGAAAAAACAGTAAAAGTTCGTGCCTCTACACTAGAATTAAACATTTTAATTTTGTGATGGTCAATGTACGATGGAAAATGTTATTAGTAATATGTTAAAACGTCAATTTTTTTACATGCAGCAGTTTAATACTGGGAGTGCGATGTGACACCGCAAATCCAAGAAAGGGCAATAATATGTTTGTTTAAAAATAAATGTTAGGCATAGAATGATTTTTTTTTTAGTTGGTACCTATACTTTCATTATCTTTAAGACATAAAAGTAAAAATATAAAGAAGTATGTTTGTTTTTTGTTAATCAAAAATGACTAAGTACTGTGTAAATTGAGAGTTAGTGGTACAGTATGTGTTTGTAACGCTTTGTAAACCCTTATTATTATATTAATTAGGCCCAGCGTGTGTTCGCGGAGGGTTATTAAGCTTTCAAAATTTAATTACGTATTTTTATTCAATTTACTCCAAACATCAAACACCCATATTGGGCGAGCTTAAAAAAATGCTTTATTACCCGTATGTCATTTTGTGTCGGCTGCATTTATTCATTTTTCAATTAAAGGTGTACTTTTTATTTCATGCCATGAATTGAATATGAAATAAAAGCTCATATTAATACTTTTAAAGCGAATGCTGGAATAACGAATCGGGATGAATACATTGTTAATTAATATTTTGTACCACAAAAGGTAGCCACACGGTAAATGTTTCCACGATTGTTCTTGTTTGTACTGCCACTGTGGAATAGTTCACTCACAAACAGTAATATTAATTTATAATTTAAAATACTAGTCACATCTAAGGTATCCAATCCCAGAGCTTTTTTCCAATGGAAAATTCCCGGGATTGATTAATTTTCAATCCATGGATCCCGGGATTGAGATTAGCTCACCGAGGAATTTGAAATCTTCGATTCCCTATACTTACCTTTTCCCGGATTATCTCCAAACCTCGCTTTTTTTTTTAGCTCACCGAGGAATTTGAATTCCTTGCCCTTTCTCCCGATTATCTCTGAATGTCGTTTTTTTAGCTCACCAAGGAATTTTGAAGGAGTTTTGATACTTTTTCCAAAACTTGTCTCCGATAGTCGATTTTTTTTCTAGTTTTCAAGATTTCCATCAGTTTTTAAGATTTCTCAATCCCGAAATCCCATCATCGCGACCATCTCAGTCCCGGGATTTCAGGATCAGAAAATTGGTTGGGATCCTGAATCCCGGGATTGGATACCCTAGTCACACCCGTTCTTGCAGGGGTGATGACAAAATACAAATATTTGATGAAAACATTTTTTAATAATATTTATTTTAGTACTCGATTCCACGATTATAAGAAGCATGTTTTTACCTTATAAGTTATAACCAATGATATCTTACAATCGTTGTCAAAATGTGAAAAAACATATTAAATGAACATACTCAGAATACAAATATTCAGAAAAATAGACATTGACTCATATTGTGTTTCAGGTTGATAGTTAAATACAGGGCCGAGTAGTGGAGTCGCAGTGTTTTGGATGTCGTGAAAAACGAGCCACTCGTACCCATTAAAAAAAAATGAATAATGTTCACAGTCCATAGTCTTGACATTACATGTTTGGCTGACTAAAGGTGGAAACATACTGCCGACACCTGACGCCACGTAAGCGTGTTGGATGAGATCATAGCTACATATTTGCCATTGTATTGTATGGAACAGGAACGCACTGCCAACATACCACGTGACGCGACGGCAGTGCGTTCCTGTTCCATACAATACAATGGCAAATATGTAGCTATGGCAGGGTTGCCAGATTTCTAAAAACACAGATCGGGACATTCACAATTGCGAAGACTTTTATACATGTGTACGTCGAGATTATAGAGGGACTTGCAATGCTGGTTTGTCGATTGAACTCGGAACAGTCCCGCTCAAATAGGGACGCCTGGCAACCCTGAGCTATGGTCTCATCCAACACGCTTACGTGGCGTCGGGTGTCGGCAGTATGTTTCCACCTAAAAGATGATCTGATGGAATACATATATATATTTATAATTTAAGATTTCGACTGAAGGTGCTCGGTGAAATTTCAATATTAAATTTGAATCGTTCAAATTATGTACATTCACACAAATTTTGTCGCTAACGACCTTTCGGTATCTTCAGGCGCTCTTTTTTTTTACACGACTCTACAGCCCTGATAAAAAATAGCATACATAATGACCATTCTTTGCTTCTTTGAAGTGTCATTTATCTGCCAAAGATTGCTTGTTATTTCTTGCTAACTCACAAATTGTGGTAAAGCTTATGTAATGGTATGTATTTGAAAATTCATATAGTATACACTAATGCAGTATACGTAGCGCAGTGGTCAACGTTGTTGACTTCCTTGGCAGACGTCAGAGCTTTAAGTCTTAGTAAAAATATAATTATTACAAAATAACGGGGCATAGCGAGTGCAATAAAGTAACTACTACTCATATTCTGAGTCTGAACCATGCTTGTCTCTTCTAACAACCGGATAAATCCCGACATCGTGAAAGTCCACCGATAACCATCAACGGGATGCTGGGAGAACCTGGGAAAAACAAAGAGTCTGGCGGAGGATAGAGAATCTTGGCGGAACCATGTGGTGACCAAATGCTCCGTAAAAGGTTTGGTCACGAAAAAAAACTCATATCCTGCCCTATTTTTTTCCACATCTACTCTCTCTTCGAAAATAAGAGGTTGGGTAATGAGTAACAAACATTTCTCGTCTGAAAACTTCTTTTGAGTTACTTCCATACAGGGCCGGCTCGTTGCGTGAGCAAAGATTGTCACTAAAATATCAGCAATATCCTTGTTTTTTGAGGCGTAGAGGAACTCGCAAAAAGCCACAGAAACCGTCGACCCTGCTCTGCCGCCATGCATTACGTGTATTAAAAATAAAATAAAAATAGTGTACAAATTTTTGAGAAACAAAAATGTTCACAGTTTCAATAATGTCTTCTTTTGTTTATGTTTTTAAATCGTTGTTGGATTTGCTTTCTTTTCGTTTAGTGGTTCAGTTGGCCAGAAAAAATAGTAAATTAGATAAGAAAGGGCAGACTCGTTATCATCGCCAAGGTCGGCCAACAGGATGTGACAGTTTAAAATATCAAAGCAAACACATGTGTACATTAAAAATAGCAATTTCATCCCACCACGCATTAAAAGCAACGTTTAATTTATTGCATAGTCTTCTACTGCAAAAGTCAAATGCGAATTCCGACAGCTGTATTGCGAAGGACTAGTTTGAAAATAAGCACTTCAGTAAATTCAATACGAATTATTTTTGTAATGAAAAAATGTATTTGTCACGCTGTTCGTAGTATACAAATTTGGTATGCTTTCAAACGATTTAAACAGTTGGACTTCCTGGACATGAAATAATGATAGCAAAATAATCGAAACGTCTTATCGCTGTGTAAAGAGATTGTGATACCGCCGATACCAAAGGAATATATCAATAGCAATATCAAAACGTAACATTAATATTAAAAACGTAATACCGGACGTGTTCATCAATATCAGTATTTTCCATTTTGATATTTCATATGAATTCCACAATTAAAAAACATATCACGGGTATTTTTCATGATTATTTTTTTTAAATAATGATTTATTAAAATGTATACATTTTTTTAATCTATGGTCTCGTAGTGGAGGTATCTCAACCGAATTTTTCTACGATAACTGTTTGTTACTCAGTTGTTCAACCTCTTTTCTTTTTTGAAAAGAGTAGGGTTAGAACTAGGGGATCTAATCCCTGAACCCTGACCAATTTTGCGATCCCGTAGTCCCGAGATTGTCATAGTACGAATCCTGAGATTTTGGGATTCACCACACACAGCACGTAAAAATCCGTATGTAAATCTAGAAAAAAAAATAATCCATTTTTTTTTGCAATGATCTCAAGTAATTGTGGCATGATATTATGATGAATAATCAATCTCGGGATTGAAAAAAATTGAATCCCGAGATAATAAAAATGGTCAGGAAAGAAATAGTAGTAAATTAATCTCTCTCGCTATGCCTCGTTATATTAAGCTTGGAAGTGTGAGAGGGATTTTTATACATCACAAAAATCCATGCCTTCGAACAAAAATCAATTGAAAAAATACTGCTCGTATTGGGATTGTAATCCGTGAGGTTCAGCATGAAAGCCAACGACGTTGACCACTGTGCCAAGGATCCGAAATATTTTTTTTCCCTCAAGTCTGGATGATTTAAATATTGATACAACACTTGGCATATTTAAATTGTATCATTTAAACTGTTTTCAAATAATTTAATTAAAATGGTTTATGTATTTTTTTGCAATGCCTAATTGTGTACAACTTTAGTTAAAACATTCACTCTATGACATTGTCTAGAGAAGCAGTCATAAATTTATTTAATGATAGAATAACGTAAAATATTATACTTTCTCGTGCTTTCATCTAATTATCCAATTCAACAAGCACAGTTCTAACTTATTCACTTTGTAAGTTTTGAACATGAATATAAGACAACAATAAAAATAAACGTTGAGCGGAAATGCATTTTATTCAACTTGCAGTCTGTCTAAATCTTACGGTGCAGCACTCTTGAACAATGTCGTGATGAATAATTACGATGAGATGATGCAGCCGGAGTCAGGAACAATGGACCTTTATTAAGCGAACTAATTGCACCCCGAGACGAACCATTATTATTTTAAAAGGGTGCGGCTTACGGCCATATTGTTCTGCGTTTTGTCAATTGCACAGGCATTGCAGTTCATGTATAAAGAATTTTATTCAAATAAAAAAAAGCAAATAGAATACATTTGGCTAGGTAAATTTACATTGATATTTATGATTAGAAAGCGTTTCACTATAATCTTATATCTATATTGATTTTCCATTCCAAACTTATGTATTCTAGATTGGAAAAGCAAATAAATATTGATAAAACAGTATGCTTTTAGATACAGTTATTTACAGACTCGTAATGCAGAAAAACATATTTTTTTCGAGATTAATAAACTTTACCACATGCTACTTGACGAGCTTGACATCAATTGGCGACAGTGAAGCACAACCCGCGGCCCGCGTTTCAACTTTTTAAAGTTTGTGGTGGCCCTCAAATATTTTTCTCAAAATTAAACCTAATACATATTTTTTTTACGTGAAACATTTATTTAATAAAAGTATGCAAGCTTTATCTTTAATCAATGAAAATAAATCGGTTCATAGAAACAGGCTTACTGATGAAAATTTGGATTTGATTGTACGATTTAAATACTAAACATATTAAGTCAAATTATAAAAATAATATAAGACCAAGATCGCATTAGCTTTTGAATAACATATAAATAAACTTTTCCGTTTCTAAGCTCAAGAAATGCGACCCCAATACCAACATTTTCTTAAATATCTATATTAATATGGGTGATACAATGTTTATAATTAAGGTATTCTTATATCATAGTTTTTTGGACCTTTTGTAGTTTATATAAATACGCGATAACGCTTATCAGGTGATTAGCGCCCGCGATAACGATTGTTCGTAAGGTAACTTAGAACGCTCAGAACACTCGTCAGTAGTCATTTCATATGTGTGCTGGGATAACGTCTTTTTTACGCGCAACTTAAAATATGATTATTTATTAAAAAACCACAGATTTTTATAAAAAAATGTATGAGGAATGATGCAAAGAGATATTTTTAAGCCCTTGGACTATTTTTTTTTTTTGAAATTCATAAGAATAAGGCCAATAATGAGGAAACCACTGGGGTCAAAAAAGACCCCCATCGGCTGACAAGTATTTTTCTAGTCTCCGAGCCGCAAGAGTAAACCACGTATACCTAAATATGTACTTCACAATAAAAACATTTTTTATAAACAAGTACGCATAATCCTCTTTTCGGATTGCTTATTTTTTCACGTTTTAGAAATAACAATGACAAAATAATGTAATGGAACCTACCAATCATGTATCTAAATTAACTTAATCTTTTTACACAGTGTTTTGCACGTCTGTTTTACTTGGAACGTGTTATCTGTATAAAAGAGGATTGAGCTTACCTTAAAATTATTTTTTCTTTGCGGCACGAACCCATGATAATTTAAATTAGAATTGTTTGAATTTTGTACTTTTCCATAAGTTTTGTCGCTAACGACCCGGGTTTCGCCTTTCGGCGAAACATTTGATTTGTTACATACTAACAGGGGCGAGTTTAAATTATTTTACCAAGAAATCTTAGAGATTAATCGAGCTCAGCTCAACAGTTTGCCAATTTTAAACGGGCAATATTATCTACCAAATTCTCCATTGTTGTACCCCTTTTAAATAATTGTCATTTTATTAATAATTCAAGCACTTGCTATCATTAAATATTAATTCAAAGGCTTAAAAACAAATCAACTCATTAATAATAGGTCGGATAAAACCCTAGATTTATTTTAAACATTCCTCTGGTCATTAATATTTTCAAAAATCCCCATAGTTATAACAAACCCACTTAATCCATTGAAAATTGTATACATTCAATTTTCGCTAATTTACATTTTAATAACCTTTTAACTTAGTGATCTACTTATATTTTTGTTTATAAACGATACAAACTGTTTACTACGCGTCAGTTCAAGTACATCCGTGCACTTGAAATGCCTGAAGATGCCGAAAGGCGAAACCCGGGTCGTTAGCGACAAAACTCATGGAAAAGTACAAAATTCAAACAATTCTAATTTGATATTGAAATTCCATCAAGCACCCTCAGTCGAAATACTTAATTACTTAACCATGATAATTTGTTTTTATGCGGCCCGCGAGAAGATAAAGGTTGTGCATGTTTGCTCTATGATAACAACATTTAACAGATCGAGTGTCACAACAGTGAACATACTCGCAATCATTAAATTTATTTTATATTTTAGCGACCGTAAAAACTAAATACAAATAATATATTGAGTTTAATTATATCTACATCTTAATGTTATACTTAAGAATAACTTCACTAGTGTTTTTTTGTGCTTGTAAAATCGGATGAGTGTGGAAATTTCCAGCTGGCTACGATGTTCCGTTACCAAGTTATGAATCTTACAAGTTAAAATTTTGGATAATTTATAGTAGTGAAGCTAGTAGTATAACAACGCGACACTCCATTCTTCCATTGCTGGTAAAAAATAACTAACAGCATAATACATTTTCCTCATGTCTTTCATTCTAACATCATACAATTTTGACGTTCCTACTTATTGTATGAATTCTATGACTTGGGTGATAATACTTACCTACTGGCAGCTCAAAACAGCTCGAGTTACAAGTATTATTTCCATCACACCAAAGTCAACTTTCTACATCTCCTATAATAATATTATGCATATTGTTAGTTTTCAAAGGACCGACGAAGAGTAAATATCTAGCTTAGACCGGAATCTATGTCACTCCCTTACCAACTGAAGCTTCCGGCCGCCATTTTTCCAAAGGCAACAAACCATCCCGTAGTTCCTAATTCTTTAAGGTAATTGCTTATTGGTAATAGCGGAATATTCGTTATTGATATATGGAGTACTTAATACTTTCACTGCGACAAGAACATTGTAATCATACGCAGCATCATAACGAATCACAATTTAAACGCGTGGAATCGATTAATATTAAATCGTATTTGTTAACTCGACGGAAACACATTACATATACGGCAAAGGTAATTCTAATTACAAAAAAATGTGTGAAAGATTACAACAAACAGTGTCTGAAGTTGTAATCTAATTTTTAATTATGAGATAAGTAAAAATAGGAACAAATGAAATTAAGAAAACTTTATAATAAATAAATCACAAATCATGAATTATACTTTTTGCCTTATAATATCCAATCGAATATTCAAATATTCATCACTTTTAAGGTGCTCATTGTCTTGGTGGAAATAAAATCAAGTTTATTTATTACTTTATTACTCTTTGATGATCTTTGTAATAACATGTTAGAGATGTTGGACATTTTAATTTGAGTTGGTTTAGAGTCACTTATTTATAATTTCTACTGTACTAAGTTTGTGAATTATTTTTAATGCCAATTGCTTATTACACATTTTTATTCCAATTTGTTAAATGTTTAAATTCTATTTCTTATCAGTTGTTAATGCTCGCCATGAGTGAAAACGGTCCTGATCTTGGTAAAAAAAAATGGGAATAAGTACAAAGGAATATTATGTTTTTCTTAATAATAATTAATAATGACGGTCAGTTAATAAATATTTTTCTTGTGATTTTTTTAAAATAATTTACAAGTTTATTTATTTCCCCATGCTAAATTATATAACTTATAATAAAAGTGGTTTCAATTAATTCAACAACATCTTCCAAAATTATGGTTTACTTGAATGTATCAACATTTAGCTGAGTAATAAAAAAAAATAATCGAAAATAATCATCTATCGATACTTTTGTTATGTTCCTTCACCTTCTCATGATCTTGTGGTTATGACACGTAGCTCGCACCATACTTTTATTATTTTTCATGAATTATTTATTATGATAAATTGTAGTACATTCTCATACTCTTGTCGAGAGGCACTGTGATAATGCATACATATTTTCTTGGCGGTTAATACACGTATACAATATAAGTAGTCGTCCATCAAAGGCATCTTTTGTGATTCAATTAAGCCCCTATTGTGAGTGGAATAAATAAATAACCCCACGCATTTTTGTCATCCAAAACTTGACTGTACAGTTGGTCGTGTCTTGGATGTTGTTTAAGAAATACTTATTCAGATGATGAAATAACGTATCTTCCGCAACGATTTCACAAGCATTTATGAAAGTAAGATTGTCTGAGAATGCCTCTGAAATAGGCGAAACACGTGTCACAGTTTGTAGCACATTACGTGGAATAATCTAAGTTATTTTATATTATAATGAATTATAACAAAGCTACCGCCGAATCCATCGAAAATATTTTAACAAACTATTTTTTAAAAAGATCTAAATTAAAATTAAGGAAAAAAAATAAAATACAATAAGTATATCGACTGTGTAAAGGAAAAAGGACGTAACCCACACATATCAAATTTTACAGGAGGCGCTAAAAACGTGTTTTGATGATTTTGTGACATATGCAAATTATGAATTATACACAACCCTGAAGTGCACGGAGACTTCTTAACTGGTGTTTAATTGACATAATCTTATATTAATTAAAGAAATGGTCTAGGAAAAACCTTTATTTCAGTCTTTTTTCTTGGTTTTAGTTTTTTACAAGGTCATTTTTTCAAACTTTAAAGCTAAATTTAGATACTAATTCGGCATTTGCAGCTTGCATCCTTTTGATAGAACGTGTATCAAGTTTGATACATTGTGATTATCGAAAAAAACCTGTTTTGAAGAAACTGTGGGTTAAGTCCTTTTTCCTTTCCACAGTCGATATGGTAATACTTGCTGTGTCATATAGCAATATCATTCAAAAGAGTGAAGTAACTGTGAGTGTTCATTCAATTCATAATAGTTTTTTGCATGACTGGATAAAAACGCAATTTATTGTTAATTTCTCTGCCCGGCGAGTCCTCTTGACCAATGATTCCAAACCGTGAGGCCGCGGTCTACCATTGATCTTGAAAGATTTAGATTTTTTTTTCAGTTACCTCTGATTGGTTTAACTATGGTTATTATCCCCACTACTTTATTTCATATTATGTATAATATTCTGACTTCACCACGACAACTCCTTATCTTTCAGTGGTTGTAGAGATAATGTTTTTTTTCGCTGGGTTACTAACCGTAATTATTTCAATAGAATAAATAGTATAAAAACATATAACTTTATTTGTGTTACTGCAGATTACTTTTTTAATACCTGGAACGATTACGGTCATCGCGTGTAAAAAAGTATTACTGCATTCTTTTCAATATATTTTTTAAATCTATGTCCGCTCCCAATGTTGAGAATAAGGCTTCCTAATAGAGGTATTTTAAAAGAACTTCTTTTACGAGAACTGTTCGTTGCTCAGTCACTCGACCTCCTTTTTTCCAAAGAGAGTAAGTAGTAAGGACAGAAGGATAAAGCAAGGATAAGACTAGTGGCTAACTAATCGCTCTTGCTATGCCCAGTTATTAAATGATCGGATGAGTGGGAGGGAACTTTTAGACATCACAAACACTCATGCATTCAAACAGAAGTCGATAAATCGACCGAAGAAATATTGTTCGAACCCGTGAGATCCTGCACGGAAACCGAAAACGCTAACCGCTGTGCCATAGAACCCGGCATTCTTTAATACATGTTTATTGATTAGTTAAGATTAAATAACTGTCAAAATAATTTCGATTAAACAAAATGTTGCAATGTATGTGTTTGGTTAAAAAAATATGTTTTTATTTAAAAAAAATCTTATATCATGCAATTAATGGTTACGACTTTACTGTCAGCTGAGGGCCCTTTGATTGAAAATATTTCAGAATATTTAAGACTTCTTAATGTTTAACCACTTTAATACCAAGCGGACACGGGTGTCCGGAACACATGCAAGCGAACACGGATATCCAAGACATTTCAAAAATCAAATACTTGATATTCTAATAGAATACAAGCAATATTTTGATGAATATGTGTAGTTCCATCTATACTGAGTCAATATAGGTTTTTAAAATATCGAATTCGAATGTATATTAGGCAAAATTATTTTTTTCAAAACACGCAGTATCTCTGGGACATATTAATGATTTATTTGCGCGGTATTCAAACGGTTAAGATTCACTGCCGTAGACTTGTGAGAACTGAGCCATGTATATATACATAAAACTACACAGCTGAGTTCAACAACTGCACGTCCTATCGCAAATATTTTGCTTAATATAATCTTGCCATTGAAGTACGAATTGAAGTTCGCGCGTTCAAATAGTTTTGAGTAGGTTGTTGGATATTATATTATTACATACAAAGTTGTCATGTTGAATGGTATCAGCGTTGCGGGAATCGAGCCAATGTCTAATACAGACATACACCAATACCGTACCCTTGATCCCTGACCGCAAAATACGAGTTACTGCACTGGCCAGATGTAGGGTTTGCAACACTGGTATTAATGGCGTGTTTCCGAATACCGGGATACCAATTCTTAAAAAGAAAAAACACCGGTATATCAGTATTGAAAATTAACCAAAACCAAATTTTTAATGTATAGAAAAAATAACGTATTTCGATAAAATTGTTTAGTCTGCTAAGAGTTTTATCAATCAGTATTGAAAGGATCGAGAATTGGTGAATTGCCCGTTTATGATTTTTTAATCACTTGGATACCAAGCGGACACGGGTGTCCGGAAAATATTCAAGCGAACAAAGATGTCCAAGACATTTAAAAAATCAAATACTTGGTATTCTTATAGAATATAAGCAATATTTTGATGAATATGTGTAATTCCACCTATACTGAGTCAATATAGGTTTTTAAAATATCGAATTCGAGTGTATATTAGGCAAAACTATTTTTCTCAAAAACACGCAGTATCTCTGGGACATAATGATTTATTTACGCGGTATTCAAACGGTTATTAGCGGTATTTTATACGAAATATCATTTTTTTACCATGTCCGCTCACAACGTGGAGCATATTGACTCCTAACGGAGTCTATCTCAACAAGAGTGTTTCTACGAGAACTGATTGTTACTCAGTTGCTCAACCTCTCTTTTTCCAAAGAGAGTAAGAATAGCGGGATAGTGCAAGTGGTTAGATATTCGCTCTTGATACGCCCCGTTTATAGGATGAGATCGGTGGTAGGGGGGGGGGGGGTATTCGAGACATCACACACATCCATGCCTTCGAACATAAATTCATAAACCGATTGAAAAATCAATTTATAAAACTGTCCGTACTGGGATTCGAGACTGTGATCTCCGTAACTGAAGCCAACGACGTTGACTACTCGACCACACAGGCGGTTATATCAAAATACATCTTTTTTAAGTTTACTCGTTCGGTATTGATATTTGGTCGTATTTTTTTACTTATTGAAACATTTTTCCAATACATTTTCAAACCCGGTATTTGATATAAAATACCGGTACTGATATATTCGTCCGGTATTGCAATCCCTAGTCGGATTCGCAGACAGAGCTTACTTAGAAGTTTGTTGTATTCGCAACGACATTCAGTGCTAGCCGAGCTGATAATGTTATAGTATTATGTTTCAAGCATATCAAATTCCACTATTTCATTGAATTAACCATAGATTTTTTTATCTATAGTACGACCGTATCATTTGAAATGCTTCGATTCATACGTTACATATAATACTCTCCACCCCGTCCAAACTAAATTTTACGATGCCGTGAAGGCAAAATAATCATGAACCTAATACATCGCTTGTTGAAATAAATACTTTGTTTTTTTGACATTAATATAATAGAGTTCTGCTAAGTAAATGTCAATTCAAACAATATTTTGCTAGCGTTAAAAGGCACATAAAGAGGGTTTTTAAATGGAATGGCTTAGAATTTCTAATAAAGGTGCTTGGTAGAATTTCAATACACAATTTGAATCGTTCAAATTGTGTACATTTTTATATGTTTTTTCATTCACGACTCGGGTTTTCATGCGTGCAAGTGCACAGATGAATTTGAATTAACGCTTGGTAAATAAGTGTATTATGTATACATATCGACTGTGGAAAGGAAAAAGGACTTAACCCACACATATCAAATTTTACAGGAGGCGCTAAAAACGTGTTTTGATGATTTTGTGACATATGCAAATTATGAATTATACACAACCCTGAAGTGCACGGAGACTTCTAAACTGGTGTTTAATTGACATAATCTAATATTAATTAAAGAAATTCTCTAGGAAAAAGTTTTATTTCAGTCTTTTTTCTTGGTTTTAGTTTTTTACAAGGTCATTTTTTCAAACTTAAAAGCTAAATTTAGATACTAATTCGGCATTTGCAGCTTGCATCCTTTTGAGAGAACGTGTATCAAGTTTGATACATTGTGATTATCGAAAAAAACCTGTTTTGAAGAAACTGTGGGTTAAGTCCTTTTTCCTTTCCAGAGTCGATATGAATTCAAAAAATATAAAAAAATCCTTTGTAATAACTCCACTTTTTAATATACGATCTGGACTGGATTCGCTCATGACAAGCATTATCAACTGAAAATAAAATATTATAGTGTTATTTATTCGAAACAAAATATAATTATTGGGGTGTAACAAACAATTGGTAATGGTTTCCTCTTTGACATAATTTTAAAACTCACCAAAAAACAATTAAGATTAAGTGGAGTCAAACGATTAATTAGAATGTAATTGTTATCTGAGAATAGGAAATAAATTTATTTATCACTAAAAACTATTGATACCAGTATGGGTTAATTTTAATAATTATTTGATTTTAATAACGATCAATTAGTTGGGTTATTAATCACGTAAACTACTACAATATCAGTAGGTCTTTGCAATTTATTTAATGAAGTAAATGATGACCGTAGATATAGATTACATTTTAAAATCTTTCTGAGAAGTACACAGATGAAAATAATTATAAATAATATGTTTATGTATATTTGAAACGATGTTGTAATATTTTCTTCTATGTATGTAACAAATCGTTTGATTATAGGTTAAGTTCAAACTTGTTCGACGTCTTAACCGATAATTTTGTTTCACCATAATTCATAAATCTCTGCACATATAAACGCAATTGTATACCGCCTTCTTTATACAGTATTTTTTATTATATATTCAACTATTTAAATACGTGCATTTTGCTGCCTTGAATGCTGTATTTACATCCCGGACTGTTCCTTCATTCATTGTAAGCAATGTACTTACAATTTAAAAAAATGATGTAAACAATTGCTACAATTAAATAAAAATTCTCGATTAAGCCCCAAATTAATGAAAATCTATCCAAGTAAAATTAGATATAAATAAATATCTCGCGTAGCTTATTATTCATGAAGATTAATCTCAAAATTCGATGTAAACATTTGCAATAAGTTTCGATTTAAATAATATAAATTTCATATTCATGAATCAAAATTTCATGTGAAAATTTGCCACAAATTCTCGTGAATTATCCATTCAAACTCCTAGTCACAAGTAAGGTCTCCAAGCCCGGGATCCCGACCAGTTCTGTGATCACGAAATCTCGGGATTGTGACAGTACTAATCTCAGGATTGAGAAAATAAGAGAAAGTTGAGCGAGATGTAAACAATGTAGGTGTATTTTTGGGATTCCGTTAATTCCTAGGTTTTATAATTTACGAATCCTGGAAGAGCAAAAGCAAAGCTCTCAAGCTCTTCATTTTAGGAAATCCGCAAATTCATGGGTAATTGACAAAAAGTCCTAGAATTTAAAAATCGGCAAGCTAAAATCTTCTCTTTGATTTTATTTTAAATGTTCAATCTCGGGATTGAAAAAATTGTCAATCAAGAAATCCCGGGATCACAAAAAGGGTCTGGTATTAGATGCCCTAGTCACAAGTCAACCAAATCGATGACAACTTTTCCGGGTAAAGTTAGATAAAATATAAAAAAAATTCTTAGTTAATTTCTCTAAAATTCTCGATTATTCCATCTAAAAAAAGTCAAGTCAATTAATTGATATAATTTAAGATTTCGACTGAAGGTGCTTGGTGGAATTTCAATATTAAATTTGAATCGTTCAAACTATGTACATTCTCACAAATTTTGTCACTAACGACCCGGGTTTCGCCTTTCGGCATCTTCAGGCATTCAAGTGCACGGATGAACTTGAACTGACGCTTAGCAAATGAAAGTTTCGTGTTTATATAAGATATAAATGCATCACTGAGTCCAATGCCATTGCTGGCGAAAAGGATGAGCCCATGGGAATGCCAACAGATTTGAGTAGTGAGCAGTTTCAAGAATTATAAATTGTATCTTCTAAATAGTTCATATATTGGCATTCCCATGGGCTCATCCTTTTCGCCAGCAATGGCTTTGGACTCAGTGATGCATTTATATCTTATATAAACACGAAACTTTCATTCGCTAAGCGTCAGTTCAAGTTCATCCGTGCACTTGAATGCCTGAAGATGCCGAAAGGCGAAACCCGGGTTGTTAGTGACAAAATTTGTGAGAATGTACATAGTTTGAACGATTCAAATTCAATTAATTGATGACAGTTTATTCAAGTAAACTTAGACGAAATTAAAATAACTTGCGTAGTTCATTTGTTTATTTTTTTGTTGTTCGTTAGCCGGACAGGTAAACTCTTTGACCTGTAAGCCAGGGAGGCTGTATAAAGAAGATAAATAAGGATATATTTCGTTTTGAATAAAGCGTGGGTGCGGGCAAGTATTTTGTATGCTAGTTGTATTGAATAACAGAGCAGGAATGGTTTGCCTGTCCAATTTATCGTAATATATAGCGCCGCGGACAAGGCGGGAGAAGCGAAGCCATTCTGAATGCTATAATAAATATAAATAAAGAAGTATGCTATCGTCTCACGCCAGGGGAACGCAACGACGATGTTGAAATCAATCCATTCAGTGTGTCTCGATAAGAGAAGCAAGAAATTAATCAAGGCGTGCTAAAATTAATAAGTAAATTTTGCAAGTTCATACAGTGTGGGTGTTTAAATTCTGACACGAGCGTCTCTCAATCTTTTTAAGTCATTGACACCCTTAAAAATAGATTGTACTAAACGCAACACACTTAGATTGTGAAATGAAAAGGCTTTTATTTGAATAGCGACATATTTGCACTTGTAATTTATTTTGTATGAGCATTTTTATTTTATTTCATAATCCATTGACAGCACTGACGAACAGCATGAGTTTAAATATGCAAATATACCATCTGCTCATCAATACAACACATTCATTATTAGACTCCACATTTCTGATCTTTTTGTTATCTTGTTCATGCAGCGTTTTTAATTATCTTGCTTTTTTATAAATACAAAATGTAAAATATCGGGTCCAAACCGCAATGGTCAACGATGTTGGTTTCCGTGACGGATCTCACAGCTTTGAATCTCAGTAAAAACAGCATTTTTTCAATTAGTTAATTAGCATTAGTTGCTGCTCGAGAGCATGAATGATAGATTGTTTATGCTTAAAATTGTCTCCCATCCGTCTCGAATCTA
This sequence comes from Himalopsyche tibetana, assembly GCA_030503985.1. Taxonomy (NCBI): domain Eukaryota; kingdom Metazoa; phylum Arthropoda; class Insecta; order Trichoptera; family Rhyacophilidae; genus Himalopsyche; species Himalopsyche tibetana. The sequence goes on along the minus strand of JAPJYX010000015.1, from coordinate 16,325,422 downwards.
GTTCTATTTGAATTCTATCCTTTCTATCTCAACTCTCTTAAAACCCACAGTTCTCCAGAGCAGAGATACCATCACTGTGATGCCATATAATCCACATTGGGAGCGGATATGGATTTATAAAATATATAAATTAAATACTTTCAATTTTTAACTGATCTAATTTTTAATACAATGTTCGTATTTTTAATACAAATCACGACCGATTTCACGCACAACGAGCAGTAAGTAATTACTCATAAGCGAAAACGGTGTTGATATTTATTAAAAAGGTAAAATAAATACAAAAAAGTGTTTTTTTTTTTAATACAACTTCTTTCCGCTAGTATTAATTGACAGTGGACACATTAAAAGTTATCCAGCCAAGTATACAAATATTTTTATATAGGTAAAATTTAAATAAAAACTCGACACAGAGTTTGCGAATCACTGACATAAAATATAGTTTGAGTAAAAAAAATACAGAAAACGTCAAAAGATTCATTCTAAAAAAAGAATGATAGAAAACGTTTTTATTTCAATTTATAATATTCATAAAGCAATTACATACTTGACAGAACTTTATTATTTATTGTTTAAAATACTTTAAACTCCATAATAATATAAATATTATAATATCTTGAAATAAATGGAAAATATTTTACTACACCATAGTTCTATCAAACTAAATTGATCGCCATTTTATAAAATAATAAGAGTTCTTCAATTTTCTCCAAACTTTTAACAATAATTTAAATATGTGTATGATTGGTACTTCCTCCTGTACAACACATAATATAACAGGGACGGTTAATGTGTTGACTATTATATCGTATCCAGATGTAATTATTGAACATCCCTGCTTGGAAGAAAGCAAAGCCAATGACCGTGCACCATTTGAGTTTGATACTTCCTGTATTTTTGGGAATGTTTCTTTTTTTTTGTCAACGGAATGAGGAATGAAATATCTGAAAAGTAAGCCCATAGCATCCTACGGATAGTTCACCAGTAAGATTATAACACAACTCAAATGTTTTATGACTGTAATTATATGTTATGTCAGATTATCTTAATTTAACATCTTTCTTAGAATTTACTTATTCATTTGTTTCTCACATTAATTCAATTGAGTCAATTTGCCACCCGCTTTTGATAACATATAATTATTTAGGATTTCAACTAAATGTGTTAAATGATATTGGAATTGTTCAAAGTTGTGTACATTTCCATATGCTTTATCACTAACGACTCGGCTTTTGCCTTACGGCATTTTCTGGCATTCGAGCACTTTAATTGACGGTTTGTTAATGGTTTTTATCATTTTTACTACGTGGCAAGTAATAAAACTATGTTTTGATCAAAAATAAGTGATATTTTTGGGATGAACCAATATTGCAATGTACATATGAAGTATAATATAAACTGAGTTTTAATTAAATTTAAAGTTACCCCTTATTTTATTATAAGTAACAAAATTGGCAATAAACAAATTTTATATGATATTAGTTGCACGTTTTTCATTTACTACCGTCTTCATCATTCAACTCGAAAAATAAATATAGTTAACCTCTTCGAATTTTGTTGTATCATCATCATTGATTGGCGTCACTCTATTTTAAATGAAAAAGATAGCTTTAACATAGTATACCAAAAAATATATTTTGTCAGTTCTGTAATCCTATCAACGCTTTTCAAAAAAATACGCATAGATATGTACAAATATTTTTTGATCTTCTTTGCTTTCAGTTCATAAAGTTTCATCCACAATGATATGTTGTCCATTTTTAAGGATCATAACTATAGCAATCCGTGATATTTCCTGAATTTAAATGCATAAAACGCTGTTTATTTTCTGTTTATAAAACTCATACGATATGAAACTACGTAATTGTTGATATTAAGAACAAACTACTCTTATTATTAGAAACAGATAGATAAAAGAAAAGATTTTTTCTAAAAACAAGATCAAATAATCCTACAACACAAACAATCTTACACGAGTGCTTGTTGCTTAACAATCCGAAGAAAACTATCTCTATCTTCTATTCGCAGAAAAAAAAAACAGCATGAATAATACTGCGTATTCTGGTAAAATTATTTTTAGGAGAAATGGTGTTGTTTTCAGTTAGAGTTGATAGATTTGTTATTCTCATTTCTAAAAAAAAAAAAAAACACTTTATTTTACCAATTCCATATAATTATAGGTAAAGGCTAGTTTCGCGATTTACGCGCATTATCAAATTTCTGTAAGAAGAAATGTGGAATTAACACAAAAACGTTTTTATTCAATAGCTTGAACGTTCGAAGAGAAATATATCTGGCCATATATTTCTTTCGACTTATACGAGGCCAAAATGAGAATTCCACCATTCTTGAGAATGTGAATCTAAATGTTCCTGATTATTTTTTGAGAAATCGTGGACATGAATTGTTTGTTCTCCCAAGGTGTAGAACCAGCCTGCCAATGGGGATGCCACTGGGGAGAGCTTTAACGGTGTTCAATAATATTGCTTCGGATGTCGACATATTCCACGTAGACGTGGGTGAGTTCCGACGAATACTATTTTTTATGTATTAAAGTAGAGTTCGTCGGATCTTACTCAGTTGACTTCCTTGCCACTTTTTTTTTACTGCTTTTAATATTAAATTATACTATTTTTTTTCTCCATTGTAAAAGTTTTAAATTTATAATTTGTCAACCTTGTACAATGTTAATTGAATAAATAAATAAATAAATAAATAAATAAATAAAATTTCTTTGTAAATTATTTACGAAATTTATCGTAAAAAAATCTTTATTATATTCTTCTCATTTAAAAACGTCACTGTCATTGAATTTTTAACTTTTTTAGTACCCCTTTAAAGGGGAATGAAAAATCTTTCGAGACAGTAGCATACTATTATATTTATGAGAATAAAACCCGTGTAATTGATAAAAGAAAGCTGGCGAAAATTTAAAAAAAAACGTCTTTGTCAAGTGTCGCTTATTCATATTTTGTACTTTTAAGTAATTGTAATTTTTTTTCATTACCAATTGTTTATTACACCTTTTTCATTTTATTTTGATTTATAAATAACACGGTAACATTGCATTCTTTTATCAGTTGAACTAATAATGCTCGTCGTGATCGAAACCGGTCATAATATTTTCAAATTAAAGTGGGAATTAGTACAAATGTATATATATTTTTTTTAATACAATGCCTTCTTACCAAGAATTGACAGTGAACACACATACAGTGATATGTATACATATACCAATTTCATCACTTTGACAGTTGATATTGAGTGTATGTTGCATCAATAGAACACTTCTAGTGTGTTCAATGTCAATTCTCGGTGGAAAGGCATTATATTAAGAAAATTAAGTATAAATTTGAAATTGATTTTAAAATATAAATCATCATGACAAGTATTGATGATTTTTTAACTACATATTGTGTAATTATGAATTCGCTTCTACTGTAGTTTTTAAAATTCTTTTCAATGACAATTGTTGTTTACACCCTTTTATTTCAATTTGTTTCCGTATAAACAGCACTGTTTAATTATATTTCTTATCAGTTGACAATGCTCGCCATGATCGAAAGCAGTTTTGACCTTTATAAATAAAGTACAAAGGAATATTGTGTTTTTTCTTAATATTATCAATAGATATCACTGTCATCGAGTGTTCAACTTTTATTTTGCTCATAAGGCTCATTATAAATGTTTTAGAATCAGTTGAAATATAAGGTGATGCTTTGTTCTTGTACAATTAATGTTTAATAAGATTTAAGTGATACATATACGGAATACAAAATAATATGAGTGTGCGCTATTTGCATTTCATTCGATGGCTTAATGAAAATTCCTATCGGGATCTGAGGCCCAAATGGCGCAATCCTGAGCCGCTAATGAAATATTTCAGACGCTCGCTATCGGCGGCTATTTATTTAACAATCTCGTCAAATTTCCCGACGGCCTCTGTAATGTTGTAATTAAAGTTTACCGCTCCAATATCACCGCTCGATGTAGCGATATGTGAATTTATATACATTACACTCAGCCTTTGTAGTACACGTTCAAATCCATGGTATACGAGGTTCGAAGCTCAGGATGTTCTGTCTGATCCTTCTCAGAGACGTAAAACACATGTCATAATTTGTAACACAGCAAGTGGAATAACACAATTATCAAGCTAAAGTTAAACCTCCAGAGACAAGAGCTTTTTTCCGATAAAAAAAATATTTTCTAAGCCATATTGAAGTCACGGATAACTTGTATTTCTATCCAAAATTAAAAAAAAATTGTTGCATTTTTAAATAGTCAGAAAGGTTACTGGCGTGAAAAATAAATTGCAAACCTATTAAATGAATAAGCCAGAAAATCTAAACGTAAAAAATTCTCTAAAATAACTAAAATACACCGGGAGTGCAAAACAAAATATGCAAATAACGGATATAATAAAATGTATATTTATAAAAATCATAATTGAACTGCCCTGCTGAGCTGCTATATCCAATATCGACAGCCCTGCAGTATTAATACTAATATGCAATCGCGTCAATAAACAATAAAGTTAGAGTGGTCACTAACAGAAACTCTAACGTAATTCTAATTCTGGGACTTTTTACAGTATACTGAAATATCGATATCGTTTTCGACTAATTTCCTATGAACCTAAATATTATATTGTAGTCGACTTGTTGCACCATAATATCTACAAATAATACGTTATTCGTTGCATTTCTTACTATCTAAAATAATATACAAATGGGTATCACGTAAAAAAATTGCTTCCTCCTTTTTCATACGGAAATCCTTTAATGTTTACAATATGACGGTTGATAGAGTTGTTACGAATGCTCGTCGTGTTGCTACCGCTGATCCTTTCAAGTCAATGCACCTTTGTAAAGCCTTTTTATAAAATCGGAGCTATCTCACAATGTGTGAAAACATTATTTCGTTTGAAACTAGACTTATGTATTTCCAAGCTTTCAAGGTAAACACGTAAGGGTTGTTAATCAAAGTATAGGAGATGTTAAACAGATCGCTTCGAGGGTTTTAAACTCACAGGGGCATATACAAAATGCGTGTTTTGAGTTATATTCGGCTTTAGGAATGCAATAATCATAACTGTTTGTGACAAGCATATATATCTCGTATATATAACCGTTTACAAAATAGTGTTGGGTATATCTACTTATGAAGTTAAAAGGACTATGGTACATTACCTGATATTCTTTAGTAAACTTAAAACTAAGTTTTTGTAGATATATGTACACCTGTGATATTTATTTCCCTGGCTTTTATAACGTACAATTCGTAGTTTATATGCTAATTGTTAATTAAATAATTAATTAACGGTAAGTTCGTGTTAATTGCTAGTCTCATAGCCGATTGATAAACGTTGTTGAGTTGTCGCCTAAGTCAGCATCAAAGAAAAGCGTTCCTATTTCCAAACTCAAAGCTTTCACTGTTATTTAAATCGATTATGTTTTCGTCGCATCATTGATCGATTGTGAGCAAACGTATACATCGTGGAAGGACGTATACGATTCTTTATTGGTCCAAATACTCGAAATGCTCACTTTACGAGAGAATAAGGTCAGAAAGTTTTATCGTAACCCTTTTTTTTCTCTTCCTACTATAAAGTGACTGACAAACAGTTCTCGTATAACTTACCTGAGTTGAAATGAACCATTAGTTTTTTTTGATAATTGTGTATGATTATGCATCCAAAGAAGATTTAATATTTTATTAAGTACTTTGCAGAAAGCATATTCGAAACATAAATCTTTTCTTAAATCTTCTACAACGGTTTTGTCAACAGGAAGTCTTATGTTTACGCCGAAACAGTCTCATTACCTTCGACTTTCTTACTGATTCGATTCGTCATAAACATAATTAAGCTCATAAAATTATCGACATTACTGATATTATTGCCATTCCGAAAAATTAAGTACCGTCCAGACTTGCTTTAAAGATATTTTTTTATATTAAATATGAACTGTAATAATACATTACCATTATGTTTTGATATACTATAAGTAACGTTAACATTAAATGTGGTCTTCTATGAGAAAAATATTTCTTTTTGGTCCAATTACCACTTTTATACTACAATAAATTAAGTAAATTTAATTTTACTGTAAAAAATATACATGTAAATAAGATTTTAAGACACTGACATCTACTATAGTACATATAATAGTTTTTTTTAAACGTATACGTTGTAATACAATGTTTTAATATAACCTAAATAAATATTAATAATCATTTAAGTTTTATAAATCGCCTTCACTATAAATTTATTCTTGTAATTCCTGATTAAAATAAATAAATAAAAGATATTACTTAACAAGTCAAGACTTTGAAGCTTTAAGCTATGTCTGAGTCCTCGAGCCTTCTTACAGAATTATTAAAGCTTAATAAGTTATTTTCTGTATAATGAATAATGACAATATATAAAATACAGCTTTCGTTTGCTGATTAATTATGTTAAGTTAACTTAGAAGTAGTAAATTAACGTGTTTTTAGTGTAAATTTAGCATCGTTATATGTTTCGAGATTTTGGGTTCTAATTTACATTTTTCAATATATGAATAAATAATGTGGTGATAAGATGGAGATTATATTATATCGAGTTCTCTTATTACTTTATTTTTCTTCATTTATTCTGTCTAAAAGCTGATGTTGAATAACTGAATTAAAATCTAATCATTCAGGGAAAGATCGTTTAAAAACGCTCCTTGGCTGACTGAAGTGTTTTATTCAAAATTTACAATAATTGTCATTCGAGTGCTTTTTGTACAAAGTTAATATAATCTTATACAGATATTAACAGGCTCTAAAAATAAATGAAAAAAATACATCACCTTTTCAAAGTTCTGGTATAAAAGTCAACGTGCATGAGACTACTGCATCGCGCTATGCATTCACAAGTGAAATGCATGCCGCCGAATGCAATATGGATAAGAATAAACCCTGGTTATTGTGTGGTCTCTCGATCGGATGGACTGGAGGAAATCTTCAGCGATAGCCATGTGCGGCGACTGCGTCTGGCTTCTGTCCGATGCAATGTTTAGCTGCACGAAAATGCAAATGGCGAGCCTAAATGCATTTTTATGACTCGGCTATTTTAGGATTAAAATTATTCACAACCGAGCAACAGGGATGCTTTTATGGTAGAAGTTTGCCGTCTTTTTGATCATAAATTTACATGCTTTCGATTTAGTCTCAAATAACGTACCATGGCGTGATCGTAAACGAGAAATAACAGTTGTCAATATCAAAGTTTTCAAGAATTCACTCAATTCACTAAATGAATATACGAAGGTATTACTTGCAAACCCGACTATTGCCAAATTTCTTGAAACATAAACCATGAATGTAATTTAGTAGATAAAAATAAAATTTGAAAGTATTTTTAGAAATCAGTCTCAAACATGGTTTGACAACATCCAAAATATCATTCCAAAGTAATTTAAGACAAAAGATACTTTTAAAATTTACATTATTTTTCAAAATGAAATTCAAGTTTAATTTTTTAACCATTTTGGAATAAGCCGTGTTTGCAAAAAATACCCTCATATATATTCTTTTGTGTACTCATAGTTTGGTAAGTTTCACTATGAAAGTTTCTAATCTTAAAGACAAAGCAGAATTAACACTATTATTTATGCATCGGTATTGTTGATATTGATCAAATTCAAATTGCTTGAATTCTGTTAAAAAAATTTAAAACAATTTTTCTTTAGACATTACATCTGGACATGGTGTAAAAAACTTACTCACGTATGGTATATTGAACAAAAACACAAAACTTTATTTTGTATAATATGAATAAAACGAAGCCTAATCAATACTTACTTACTTTTTCTTAGATTAAAAAAAGCTGCATTAAAACACTTTTGACAATAATTTGTCTAGAAGCTTTCAGTTAAATTACAGAAGAGTGATATGTTATTGTACCGATATTGTTTGCATAGCACACTCTGCATAACTTATTAATTACAGATATATCCACTAAGTTATATCGGTTGTTGAATTGATGTATTTGACGGAAATGATTTTCTTTATCGAATCGTCTTGGCGTAACTATTTCTCCCATGGCTAGTAGTATAGAAGCGCGATTAAGTTTTCGTGCTCAAATAATAATGAATGGCAAGAAAAATTCAATCTTTACGCTAAACGTGGCAGTATGTTAATAACACGAGGCGTTTCGCACGCAACATTTTATGCAATGAACGTCAAACATCTGGCTTGCGTGCTATAACTGATATGTAATGAATTTGATCACGTCTATGTTTCATAATGCTATACAGTGGAACCTCTCATAACGGGCAAAACAGATTGTGAAATAAATGCTCCCTTAACGAGCGACGCAGAGTTTTGGAAAGATCACTTTCACATCGTTACTTGCCTCAAAATGATTGACAAGGCGTAGGAAGGGGTTACTAAGACGACCCTCACTTGTGCTTAGAAAAAGCTCTATCCAGAGAGCGTTTTGAAATGTGATTTTGAGGGATTTCGAACAGTACCTGTGGAGTATACAGTCAACGAGGTTGTATCTTTGGTCAATATCATGGGACTGGAGGTTGATAACAATGATATTGATGAGTTTGTGAAAGAGCACAGTCAAGGGCTTACCTCCGAAGAGCTTATGGAGTTGCATTGTTTTTTACAGCAAGAAGTTATGTAAGAGAGTTTGTTAGTCGAGGAGGAAGAAGTATTAGAGCAATAATCTTCTGGCGCAATAAGAGAAATGCTGAAAGCATGGGAAACTGTTGCATTGTACATTGAGAAGCATCACTCTAGTAAGGAGGTGGCTATGCGTTTTACAAATTTATTCAATGATAATGCTGTCACATTTTCACCAAATTTTGAAGCGTTGGCATAAACAAATGTCTCTAGACAGCTTTGAAGTAAAAAATAATTATTTATTTTTCATTAATAATAAACTGGTCGATTTTTTTTTATTGTAACGCTCCTTAAAAATTTACATGCATGTAATTTTATTTGAATAACATACGTTAAAAATATAAAAAAATATTTTTTTTCGGCATGGAACGCATTATTGTATTTTAAATTGTTTTATATGGGAAAAATTGTTTCGCTTAACAAGTGTTTCACATAACGAGTAAGATTCTGGAACGAATTTAACTCTTTATGAGAGGTTCCACTGTATCTTTCTCTTCTGGCAGAAGTTGGTAACAAATTTGAGTAATATTAGTAACAAATTGACAGTTCTGAGTAAAGAGCCAATGAAATTTTTCAGCTTTTAGAATAAAGCCTGTATCATCGATATTTTATATTAAATATATTTATTTTTTTACGTCGGCTCCCAATGTGGAGCATATGGCCTCCTAATGGAGGTATCTTAGCAGAAGTTTTTCTACGAGAACTGTAAGTTACTAATGCTCATTTTTCCATCGTCGCATTGGTTCTTTGAGATCTATTAAGTATTTTATAAAGTTTAAAAGACATTAATATAGAAAGTAATATTAATATAGATTTCAGGGTTTCCCAAACTATGTACCGTGGAGCCAGAGTAAGTGTTCCGTTATATTTTCCGGACTTGCGAAGTGTTCCATTCCAGAAAAAAATTGGGAAACCCTTATCTAGAACAAAGATTTAAATATCTAAGCATAACTTATCAAAAATGTCGTATTTTTACTTATCAAATATAGAAAGAGCTTATCAATAAATTCAACTGGTCAATAGTGATTATTAATATTAAATTAATTTATTAAAAATAATTTACAGTGACACATGTGTTGCTCCGTCGAGAATTGAAATATATTCTAACTTAAAAACGTAATATTTTTTTTGTTGAAGTATTAATGTCCGCTTCTTATGTAGAGCATATGTCTTCCTAATGGAGGTGTCATGACAGTATTTTTTTCTACGAGAACTGTTTGTTACTCAGTCGCTGAACCTCACTTTTTTCAAAGTGAGTAGTAGGGAAAGAAGGAAAAGGCTAGAATAGGCTTAGTGGTTGACTAATCGCTATTGCTACACCCAGTTATTAAAGAATCAGAAGAATGGGAGGAGAGGAAAAAATGTGAATTGACATCACAAACACCCATTCTTCGATCACAACTTTTAATTGAATAATTCTCAAATTCACTGTGATCTTACCGGCAATCGAACCTAGACCTGCATGATCGATAGAGTAAGCTCTAACCAACCCCCGCAGCTCACATCCGTTAATTTAATTAACAGTTAATTAATAAAATTAAAAATAAAACAAACTTATAAAGATATTTACATTGCCCAAAAATTGAGCCCAAACCCGCCTGATCGCTATGTTAACCCTCCAGAGACGAGAGCTTTTTTCCGATAAAAAAAATATTTTCTAAGCCATATTGAAGTCACGGATAACTTTTATTCCTATCCAAAATTAAAAAAAAAAAAACGCAAAGTCGTTGTATAGAAACCCCGCATGACTATATGGTCATGCTCATCCTTTTATTACCGTGTAATATTGAGTACGGACAGTAGTAAGGACAAAAGTGACCGTATGGGCTTGCAAACATTCGGGGTTGAAATATAGCTAAACGTGATTTTTTTTAAAATATTTACAATTTGACCTCTTTAGATCAACATAATTTCAAAACAAATATATTAGCAAAATAACTGTAGATAATTTTATGTTTTTATAAAAAAATATCTAACAGTTTCAAAAAGTAAATTTAAAAAAACGGAAATTCAAAAAATCACATGTGCTTTTGGAGACCGTTCCTGTTCCTACGGCTGATGACTTACTGTAGTCCGTACCCTTCTTAACCAAATATGAGCAAAAGCAACGATATTCAGGTAGAAAAAGTATGAATAGTGGGATCAATAGACAACGGTGTTTTGTGTGACCATATGGTGACGCTCGTCCTTGGAGGGTTAAAACTGTTACGGCCGACGACTGAATTTTGTGCCGTCGTTGGTCCACGCAGAATGTTTTTTACAACTGAATTCAGATGATAAACTACCCTCTAGCAAATAGAAGAAACATGAAATCCCTTTATATGATAATACGGTGAAAGCCCTCGTGCATACAACAGTCCCCGTATGTGTTATAGAAGAACACAGCTAGGTAACGGAGCGTGAACATGTTTTTTTTTAAATGCGTTTTTTTAGCTTTGATTACATCCGCTGCACGTCTCACCCCGTTTTCCCCCGATTGTTGTTTTAATTTAGATTAGGGTATGATTATGATTTATCTTTTTCCTTGAGTTTTTCAACCCTGATTAATGTAGCCATTTTTAATGATGCTTTTTTACGAGCTCGCTGGCGCCTTTTATTTACGACAAGGCGCAATTTTTACGCTGTAATTTTATACTGCCAAATTAGTACTTTAAAATGGCAATATTTTCACTTGTTTAATGTACGCATTTTAAATTCAGATTGTTAATTTTATTGATTGGCATTTAACGACCGTATTTATTAACATAATAATACTTCCAACGTGCTCGGTATCGCATTGCAGGATATCAATTCGTATTTTGTTAATCACATTTAAGCTGGGAACTATTACCAACATAACTGGTCTATCAGGTGACTAGAAAATAATCCATATTAAGGAAACCACGACAAGCATCATCTAGTTTATAAAACATGGACCCTTATTTCAGCGGCACATACACGTACTAAATGTAATAAATTTGTGATAACGTCATAGAAACTCAGACTAATATCAAGTCTCTAAGGAACGAAAAATATCAATACTAAAAATTAGGGTATTATTTGAAAACACGACTCATTACTTTCGTAAAAAATGAATCTTGGATTTAATTTTGTAATCAAATATACATTTTAAAAGTATTTTTATTTTTACATTACTTTGGAATGATATTTTGTATCTTATCAAATCACGTTTGAGTATGGTTTCTAAAACATTCAAAATTTATTTTTATTTACTAAATTACATTCACGGTTTATGTTTCAATTTTTTTAGAATAAGCCGGATTGCCAATATTAGCCTCAAATATTTGTTTTAGTTTACTCGTAAAACTTTTAATGTTTATGTCTGATGCTTATTATTTTTATTATTATGATGCTGATTATTTTCTAATGCTTCTCAGAGAAACAAAACACGTGCGACATTTTGTAGCACTGCAAGTGGACTTACAAAGTAACCAAATTCAATTGTATATTAGATATGAACTACAGCAATCCATCGAAAATATTTTGTAATAAGTTTAAAATTTTAATTCACTTTGTCCACTCACATGAAATAAAAAAATAATTTTATATTTTACGGCTTGAAAACCGATAAAATCTGTTTCAAGTTAACTGTGAAACGAATTACTTTAAATTATTTGAAATCATCACACAAAGAAATAGCTACAGGTAATTGAAAATGCCTCGCGTTAAACTCAATAAGAAAATACAGTTCACCTTGTCTCTTACCGTTCCGTAGTTAATTCTGGAACTATAAATAACAAAGAGAAAGCTCCCCGCTTGAGAACGCCTGTCACAGTGGAATGTAATTCAAAGTTAGCCCTGCAGTTGTGAGACGCAGACAAATCGAACCGAAATTTGTATTTAAGCAATGTGAATATTTATATCGAATGACAGATTGTTTTTAACCATATTTTTTATTGTATGAAATGTTTATTCGACCTATATATAATACTAAGGATAATTACAGGATACTGATTTTGGGCCAAAGGCAAATTATGAAGTAAACACAACCTTGACGTGCATGGAGACTGATAAACTGGTTTTTTATTGACTGTATCTGTCTTTATTTATTAAAAAAACCCTTTTTATGTATTTTTGCTAAAACAATAACAATTTCCACAGACTCTTTTTTAAAAAAACTCAAAAGCTAAATTTAGAAACTAATTCGGCATTTTCAGCTTACTTACTTCTGATATAACGTGTATCAAGTTGTGTACATTGTGATTATAGAAAAAAAATGTTTTCAAAAAACTGTGGGTTGCGTCCTTTTTCCTTTCCAAAATAAAAAATATACTATATTAAAATATGGGACGTTTAGTCATTCACCAAAAGTTAATTTAATATAACGCAATGATTATTTATGTATTATTTTCATAAATTTATAAAATAATTGAGCGATTTTGAGTATTAAATAAGTGAATATTTTTCACGGTCCCGTTTATATCTGGTTAACTTAAGAATCAGTCCATTTTTCATCGTCTCTTCTTCAGTTCATTTAAAAATTCAACCGATAGTCATAATCGAATAACACTGGAGCTTCCTTCAACTGTTTTACGTGGATACTTTCAGTGATTGATATTTCTACAGACTGCTGAGTAGTTTTCGTCACTAACTAAGCACTCTTTTCGTCATGATAACAAGGCGCAGAAGTAACGCTTAGCTTATTCATTGAATTACTGTGATAATGTTATTGTTTGAACGTTGCCGAATTGTGTTGCAGTCACGATTTTACAACAGAAGAACAACTCGACGAAAAGCCCCGTCCAAAATTTATACCACCGACGACTCTACGAGCTTTCGGAATTTTCTTTCTCGAATTTGTTTCCCGTGAACATTTCTGTCGGCCATGTTCTTGCCACATTACACAGTGTAGAAAGTGAACGTTTCACACTAACGTCTTACTGTTGTATCAATTAGAAGCTGAATGAAGACCTCTGTAAACTTTATTAAATTTCGCCACGAAAGAAACTATTATTATATATACATTTATTTTCATTTTGCTCATTAGTAACATTGCCTGCGATGAAGCATTTGGTTCCAATCAACACCGTAAATAGGTGAATTGGTATGAAAAATGTTTTACAAAAAACCATCTCAACATGTATTAGCAGTGAACACCCTCAAAGTAATGTTTTGTTTTACAATAACTTCTAATTATTAAGTAGTCAAACCTCTCGTGTTTTAAGTAAATAAGAATATAAGTTTGAGCTGAAAACATGATAAGCTATAAGCTAATTGATCCTGCTAAAATCCATTTTTAAGACCATTTGTAAAGGAGAAAATTTTCAAATATTACAAGCATTCATTCTTTTGGACACAACATAAATCGATCGAAAAATCAGTATATAAAAAACCATCGAAGAGCGTGACGAACAACTGTCTACAAAACTGACAAGGATATTATAAGTTACTAAAAGCTCTTTTTCAGGATCGTATAGAAAGTTTGTGGGGCAGCATGAAAACATCACAACCATTCTTCCTTTTGGAAGCAAGTCCTCCGAAATACTTGTATATTTTTTTCGTAATATAATGCCGTCCTTCCAATTTTATTAATGAAATTTAGCCGACAAAAGGAATTAAAATGAATACAATCCAAATATACAAATGTTTGTCATATACACGTACATTAACTTTATGTTGTTATACCACGAACGTCTCTTAAGATACACACATTTCAACAACGATTCTTTTGAATTCTTTTTGATTTGATTGTCGATATAAAGTTATTGATAATCTCTTGTAGTGGCTGTGTTAGTCTGTGTGACACGTGTTGTGCCTATTTGAGAAGCATATTCGGACAATTGAACACTACTTGCTTAGTCAATTCAACCAAATTGTTTTAACTAAAGAATTTGCAAAAGCAAAATGATCTGCAATTATTATGCCGACCTGCGATACACAAAAGCTCTGTTCTTTTTAAAAAGACGATTTTCAAACTATTTTCGAATTAGAATCGAATTGAAAGCTTTTAGATTATAATTCAAAAACAGTTTGCATGTTGTCAGAAGTACGCAAAGATAATTTGATAGTTATCAAAGCCTGCTTGCTTTTAGTTTTGATTATTATATTATTCTTCCACTCTGAAAAAGGTATACTTTAATTTACAACTTGTTCAATTTTAGATATTTTGCTTAAGGATGATTGAAAGTTCGTTTCATTTAAACAACGGAAACAAGGTTTTGAAAGATGAAATTTAAAAAATACATCCTTAAATAAAAAGATTTCCTTTTTGAAATATTACGATTAGAAAATGTCTGCGTTGAAAATAATATCTATTTAAGAATTTCGTTTGATTTTACGTTTTTTTTTTTCGCTGTAAATCGCTGCGTTTTTTTTTCATGTTCCATTGTCGCGTTGTTCATTGTGTTGTGAAGTGTCGTCTTGCGCGTAATTTTTCATCTTTTTTCTTCATTTCACTTCTCGCTGAAATAATAATAAAAAAATATTCAAGGAGATAAATATATTCGTATTGTCAAAAAAATCTGCGCCGAAGATACAGCTAAACAAAGAAAAAAATCCTTGATAATTTAACAGGACTTTAAAGAACTGGGCACATATAAATAGAGTCCTGGATTTACACTACAAAATTTAAATATCTGTGCGTTAGCGAAATTAATTAATTTTACGATTTGATTTTTATTTTCCTGGATGACGCGTAAAATTATATATTTTTACATATATATATTATATACACTCAAATACGGACAGTCGTAAGCTCTTTTTCGAGTGAATTTTGGAAATAAATAGAGCACAGTTGCATAGTCTTGCGATTTTAAATGAAATATTAAGCCTACCGGGATCTCCACGATTATATTCTATATAAATATAATCATAAAACCTTTGCCGATAAACAAATAAATATGATTCTTGAAACTACTTACTACTCAAATCTGTGGGCATTCCTATGAGCTTATCCTTTTCGCTAGCAATGGCTTTAAGCTTAATAATACATGTATTTCTTATATAAACACGAAACATTCATTTACTAAGCGTCAGTTCAAGTTCATCCGTGCACTTGAACGCCTGAAGATGCCGAAAGGCGAAACCCGGGTCGTTAGTGACAAAATCTGTGAGAATGTACATAGTTTGAACGATTCAAATTTTATATATTTTTTCAATTGTAGATTTTCTTTTTTGATGCCTTATCTAGTAATATGTTATGAAATCCATTAAAACGGTATGCTGCAAAGATTAGACAATAATATTTATTATGAAACATAAAATTGGTATTTTTTATTACTATATGTTTTAATGTATCCAAGGATTATGAGTATTAGCAATATTTAATATTTGTTAATTTCTCACAGTGAAACGTAAGTTCATAAACCACTGACATCTTGAATACAATATTGAATATATTTACATATAGAAAAATATACGTTCTTAAATATGAAGAGATATACAGCTTGGAGATGATATATTGAGTATTGTAATCCAATGCAAGTATTTAACTAATAAATAGTGTGCACAAAATACTAAATTTCTCACTTGTTTCAAATTTCTTATCGTTAATTTTAATTAATAACACCCGCATCGAAAGAAGACTTTGGAAATCCAGTTCCGACAATTTACATCTCTTATTTCACGCTCTGCCTTAGAATTAAACAAATTGACCCCGTAATCCGAGTCCGGCCCTTACGAGACAAAGGCTGTAGGACTTTGTCGGGCAGGCAAAAACAACCTGACAAATGGCGTCCAGGCTGTCATTATCTGCGCGTCCGGTGACTGAAAAAAGCACCCGACATGACAGGCTGTGTATCTCGCACGAGAGCTTTTTTCGACCCCCTGAAAAGCTCTGAAGGGGTTGTTGTAACACTAGCAAAGTTTCGTGGATAGTGATTTAGTTGTATAGATTTATGAAAGGTTTCTGGAAGTCTTAAGTGCTTTGGCCAATTTTATAGATATACCAGTCACCTTTTTGCGAAGCCTTTCACCTATGTAACATATTTTATATTTTTAGGCAAATTTCACTTAAAGAGAAACTATTTTTAGCTATCAAAAAAACTGTATTTTTTATTACTTTGTATTCAAACGTTTCAACTTTGAATTTTATCCAGTGGTGTGTTAATATTGTATAATTTTCGTATATAAAAAAAAAGTATTTTATATTAAAATAATATATTTAGTAAAATTTAGCAAAGGAATATCGTTTTTTGCTTAATGCTAAGCGTTGCCATAATATGTTACAACTATATTAAACGCAATGAATTAAAAATCCACAGACGCACGCAATAAAACGCTGTGGAAAAGTTATCATAAGAAAATGTCGGCAACGAAAATAACATATTGAATAATGTGTTCATTATAAATTATTGGAGTGTTATTATACAACTTTATTGAATGTTACATATTGAGATTACAATTATAAAATATAAATAGAGAGCAAATTGATTTTACGATTTATACATTCTTCAAAATTACTTCATAAGAAGAATAGCCAATTTCATAATTTTTAGGGTGTTTACTGTAAATACTACGAAGAAAAGTATTATATTCAAAACAAAAAATAATCATTTCTACTAATAATGATTGCTAAAGCTCATCATGAGTCACGATCTTTAAATAAAAGAGGTAATTAATACAAATAAGTATTTTAGTTTTTCGTAAGTCAATTTGATAATTATAGCAGGATAAATATTCAAAAGGAAGTAATCTGAGCGTAAGGCCAATACTTAATTAACAGTAATTTGGATTATTGCTTTATGTAAACAAATAAATGGTTTGAAAAATGTAAAGAGTTGTGGAAGTTATTTTATATATAATAAGTATATCAAAATACCTTCATAATTTGACTCTTCAGAGAGCCGTATCACTGAAGTCGACAAGGAGCGGTGTCGAGTTATCGTCCATCTCGGTTTTACGATTAAGCGATAATTTCTCCGAACGGGTGTTTCATGTATTGGTTTGTAAATTAATTCATCATTGTATCCAAATGCATAAAAGTTTGTCGGTAATTCAACACCTGTTCTATTCGTTTCTAAAAGCAGGAATACGACAGAGCGATAATATAAATATTAATTCGTCTCTCGCACCTTCATTTATCAACTGAATTTTACTGAAATTGATCCAAATGGAATATATATTATGCACTACAATAAAAGCGAACAGCTTAAATAAATAATTACTCTTTCAAGACCGATAAGTCTTCATAAAAAAAAGGTATTTATCCTTTTCAACATGTTGCTAGTTTTATATCTGAAAATTTACTTATTGTCATTGATAACAGTGTAACTTCAAGGTTAATGTTAATACAAAAAGATAAACACTAAATTACCATACATGAAAATCAGAGAAAATGAAAATTTACGCATAATGCAAATATAATATCAGTCAACAAAACATGTCAAACGGAATTTTTTAAAGGAAACCATAGAAAAAAATAAAGATATGACAATGAATTATTGGTTTCCTTGATTTTAACAATTTTTTTTGATATCCACAGAATTGCAGTGTTATTTGCGGAATCAAGTCATTTTTTTGTAGAGTAAAAGAGTTATAATGTATATTTACCGAAAATAAAAACAATAATAAATAAAAACCCTAAAGTTAACATAAGCAATAGTATTCACTGAACTCAGTTTCAATGTTTTTTTCCTATCTCATCATTAATCATACTTCACGTAGATTAAAAAAATACTCAGAAATGTTGCCTGGTTTAAAGTGATTAGTCTTTGTCACTTTGTCGGGTTGCCAGATGCAATTAAAATGAGTTTAAACTTCAAGCGATTCCAATATGGGATTTTTAAAAAAATGTTTTCTGCTACCCTATTTTAACCCCTCTTTACTCCTGCACACAAATTCTTTGACTCCGTTGCAAAAGTCTACAGTATGAATATTTTAAAAGAAATCTAAAAAAGATTACTTATAATATCACGCTCCACTTATCTCGGATGATTGACATTTTTTGCCTTTTGAATATTTTGTTGTATACATTATTGTCAGAGACTTACTATCGGTGTATAAGCTTACATTTCTAAATGAATAACATAATCAATCAGCGATCAGTATTTTTCATGGCGTTGTAGCAAAGATAGTACTTTTTTTCAATTTATTTTGTATAATTACGAAAAATTGTGCTCCTGTGATTTTATTAAAACTCGATTATTGGATAATGTGAGTTATGATACTAGGCACCTCACATAACACCCACCTCACTTAAAATCATAAAGTCAAAACTCAGTTTGGATATTTCGTTCAATTGTGCTCCAGTGATTTCTCCTTCGACTGACTACTTCTCAGCGAGGAAGACCGCCCCACAGTTTATTTTTAATTCAATTCCCCGAACGTTATACCATCTGGTCGCGATGATAATAATTTTGAATTTCGGATCGCAATGTGTTGAAGTTATTGCCGTCGTTAGGGTTTTTTAAAAATGGCATCCCTTCGTTTTAAAAAAAGGGGTTCCGGTAATCAAATATAAAATCGTTTACCGAAGTGACGCATGGTCCCCGCGCACGCGAGCTCAGTAGAATAACATTGCCGGTACTTTGCGAACGGTGTGTTGCAAGTTCATTAAACGTGATATATATTAAAATTTATTATCTTGCATCAAATAAATAACAAAACTTTAAAACAGCTACGTGACTGCTTTGTATTAACTAAACGAAATTTAATATTGTTTTCAAGAAGCGCTTTATACGCCAATCTCACGACCAGAGAAGCGTCTATTGGTCGCCGTAGTAGATCGCATGTACGAAAGTTATCTTTCGATGAACGCATTAAATTTCGGATACAATTTTAAACGTAAAATAGTTATAAAGTAAATACATACAGATATTACCATTTAAAACACACATATAGTAAAGGGTGAGTGTAGCGGTCTACAACGGACATCTATAAATAAAACAAATTAATAAGTTACAAACAGTCAACTTAAGTCAAATTAAGAAATTATTATTATTAAATCTCAAAAAAAAAAATAATCTAAAGAGGTCAGATTGTAAATATTTAAAAAAAAACATGTTTAGCCATTTTTTTAGAATTTTTATGTGCCCATACGGTCAAAGTCCTTACCTTTGTCCGTACACAATCTTAAACGGTTATATAAGGATAAGCATAACCGTATAATCAAGCGGGGTTTCTATACAACAACTTGGTGTTTTTTTTTTTAAATTTTGTTAGACATAAAAAATATCAGAGAATTTTTTTTATTGAATGTTGAACGTATTTGTAAATGCATTTTTCCAGTTTCACACAGATATTTCAGCTATTTTTTTTTTTAAATCGTAACCGATTTTGCTCAGTAAATTTGTATTTTCAATTGCAATTAGATTCACTTATTGTTTTAAATAAAAGTTAAATGATATGCACCCTCGAGAGGTGAAGTGAGCCAACTAATAAAATAGTAAAACTTTTTCTTGGACTTTTATTTGATGTTTTGGTGGATTGCATATTTTTATTTTACGGATATAACCACTATTGCAATATTTATTCACTGAGGTTACTTCACTTTTAGAATACTTTAACAGCCTAACGACCGCACGTTTTTTATAGAATTTCACCTGGAAACCGGGCAATTTTGCAAAAATTTCGCAAAAAATGTAATTCTAAATTCACCATAATTAGTAAACCAATTGAGATATCTTTACCAAAAGAAATTATAGACATATTGGTTACTTAGTTATATAAAAACAATAAATCAGCTTAACGACCGCACGTTTTTTTAAATAAAATTTCACCTGGCGAAATAAAATTTTACTAAATTCACTATAATTAGTAAACCAATTGAGATATCTTTACCAAAAAATAATTTTCTTAGCTAACAGATACTTCGGCTATACGCATAAATGAGTCCGCCGGCCAGCAACCTTTGTCTTTCAAAGACTCAAATACGCGTCCGCGGTCGTTAAGCTGTTAAGACGTGTAGAATATTACAACGCATCTCACTTGTTTTTTTTAAATACCACTTAGCTCACTTAACCTCTAATTGGCCCATATAATATAAGTACGTTCAATATATTTTATACATACATATTTTTATTTTTACGTTATGAGAACGTTAAATATTTTTTTATTGCCGCTCGTTTTCCACTATTGCTTCCTGCTTAGTAATAATTTATCTTGAATCGATATACGTTTGTACAAAAAATACTTCATGGATAACACAACATTATTAATTTATCAAATCGGCCATTCGGAAGTTGAAACTTTCTAAGGGGACATATTCTGTGACCCATTTACATGACAAAACTGAGTGTGTTATTATTGCGTGTACTCCAAGGCGAACTGTCGTGTTTTTAGAACTGTAATTTGTCTTTTTTTCATGAATATTAAAATTTATTCATGTGGATAATACGTCCGCCGGATGTGAAAACAACATTTTTTATGCAAAGTTTGATTTAGGTTGACTCCCACAAAAAAGGCAAGCACAAATTTATAGAATACATTTTCTACAAAAAAAAGAAGATATGTAGAATTTAAAAGGGTACCCAAAACAAATCCCGATATTAAAAATACCGGCAGTTGAAGATCCCGGTGAATAATTTTGCATATAATGTTGCACGTAACTTTTAAAGTGTTAACTTACTGTCGATTTTTGGTGTAATAGCTTTCAATTAATGTAAATAAAACGTTCGTGGCGCAGTGGTCAATGTCCCAATACGAACAGATTTTTTCACTTACCTATACATCGATATGTCAATTTAAAATCTTCTCACAAAGGTCGTGAAGATATCAATATTTTAAGCTCAAACAACTTTCATGCATACGTACATTTGAAGATTGCTGTAATTTCCTTTGCAAAGCCACTTTTCTTGGTTTTCTCCTCTTCACGGCTACGTATTATTGGTCTCTTAGTTTTTTTCTAGCTCATGTGTGGTCAGTATATCACATAAATATCCTACAGGCAACATTTTATGAAGCTGCAATCCACGTTCCAAAAATGTGCCTTTTGTCTTCCTTTTTGAAAAAATACTAAAGTTATGTTATGTCATTTACAATGCTGAAACACTTTAACGACTGATTTACAATGTAGTTATCTGTATAAAAGTCAATATGATTCGTTATACTATTCTCAAGAATAAGTGTTTGTAAAAAAAGACACAAATATATTCATATTATATAAAAAAAATCCATGAAAAATGCACGGCATATTTTCCTTTGTGATAAATAAGTTTTTACGGCTTTGTTATCAATCAAACTTCAAAAATATCATTTGATCTCTAGTTAAAAGCGATAATAAATAAGTTTTCACTACTTTTACTAGTATAACAATAACTAAAAATATATCATTTATCTAACATGTTTAAAATTTTGACATATTCCCCACGTTCCTTTGTTTTCTTCACTATTATATTTTATGGCTACATTTTCGAACATTATTTAAAGAAATGTGTTAAATTTTTTTATCGTATATAAATTGCTATTTATTTAGTTCGTGGCTTGTATTTTTAAATTTATAATTTGCACAAATACACGGTGAATTTTGTCGTTTTACGATATTATTTAAAATGAAATGCGTACATGGTTATCTTAAAAATTTCCGTATATAACATAATACATCTATTGTTGACTTGTTCTTTTATTAGAAATTATGTTATTTCAACATAGAAAATAATATAATAGTTGTTGTTCATTTCATTTCATGTCAAATGAAATCCACTGTATTATAAAATGCCTTGAGTTGTTCGTATTATAATTGTATAAGATATCTTAGAAATTGTTATTTTACCCTCAATAAACATGAAAATCTATTATTTCGGTGGAATATAAAGCTGATATGTTGTATATTTTTTTACGCTGTCTTGTTTTCTGACTTCATTTGGTAGGAATTATTTTCCGAGAAAAGCTATTAATCACTATAACTTTTTCGTTCGTTGAATGATAAAAGGAAAAAGAATATTTATGGCCGAATGAAATATCAACTAAAATCTTACATTATGAAAAAAGTCTTTTTAGATAGCCCACAAATATTTTTTCTAAGTATTATTTTATTATCTCGTGAATATATTTGTTGAGCATTGGTTTAAATTAAAATTCAAAGCTCAGCATTTTTATTATAGAAATTTGTGCAGTATATTTTTAAAACAGGTTGAATTAATGTAAGTTAAATTTAATCGGTTATGTGCTTGAAGCTATTTTACACACACAAAATTTCCGAGCACGTCTGACTGATCTTAACAAATGAGGATGTTTCAACGCTCTATAATACATATGTACATTTAATAAAGTAATTCATAATAAAATATTCAATTCACAATTTTATCTCTTCGGAAACTGAGAGACATCATTGAATTACAATAATGTAAACAATAAACTGTGGCACTTAAATTCATGTCCCTATATAATTGCAGTGTACCAGGTTTATAAATATACACCTTTCGGCATCTTAAAGGTTAAAAGTTGTAAATATGTATGGAACTCTTTTGTGCTAATTTCATATTAATTTTAAATGATCAGAACTGGTTTTGATCATGACGTGCATTTTCAACTGTCAATTTATTCGTTGAAAATGAGGGGTATTTAATAAATATGAAATTAATACAAAATAGTGTTTTTTTTCATTTTAAGTAATGTCTTTTCACCAAGTATTGACAGTGAAAACCCTAAAAGTGAGTTGAAAAAATTGAAGAGTAAACATTCAAAAAGTGATTTGTCACATAAGTTGAAAAATTACATTCAGTATCAGTTCTGATAGCCATAATAAAATCTATAAATGGAGATCACAATTAGTGTTCAAACAAGGTTTCAAGCAAACACTCAAATCATCGTTTCCCTCGTTCTTTATTTGTGTGACAAATCACTTTTTTAATGTTTGCTTTTCAGTTTTATACCAGTACAGAACGATATTATGTATAATTATATATTTTTCTTTAACACATTGGTTACGGATGACTCGTATACGAGTCTTTTCGCCGGTCTGACTTACGCGTTGAAATATATACATCCAATGCGACAAATGTTTTAGATTCTGTATGCAGATGGCGTAACAAATGATTGATGCATCATTTAAAAAATAAAATATTAAAATATATGCACAAATATTTTTTTTATTCGGTGATTTCGGCGATGAAAAATCAGCAGACAGTTAAAATAAAACTTTAAAAAATAGGCCACCAAAATATAAGCAATTGTAGGCTAAAAATAGGCTTTTATGTTTTCTAATTTTGTTTTGAAATAAAATAAACAGGAGTAAATGTTTATTTGACTTGTTATTTATTACGTTTTCGATGAAATATATAATTCTATGTCAAATACCCGATTTTCTATATTAAAAAATACAAAAGATGAGTATCGCTAATAAAAGCAGGCTAAAATATATAAAGTATTATGCAACAAAGTGTTGCACAACTGGTGTCCAAATTTTTTTTGTTGAATGTCAAATAGTTTTAAAGTTATTTTTTTTTTTCAAAAGTACCTAATTTTTTGCAAAATTTCGCAAAAATGCCCCGATGCGAATATATATAATATAACGTTTAAAAATTGTATCTTATATATTACTAAGATTAAGTTCGCAGAAAAATTAGGAAAAATAATTCAACATGAGTTCGAGAAAAAAAATCATAATACCCAGATAATTTGGTTAAATTTTGATATAGAGCAATTTGAGCGAGTGTGGTGGAAAGGCCCCAAGAGTCGAGACCGCTCGCACAGAAGACCAACTTGAAAGTAGTCTTAACGCGCGGTTGAATCTAATTTCAGTAATATTCAGTAGCATCCGCGGCGAGGGGGGTCAACATAAACATTATATCCGGACACAGATATAGACTAGACGTGGTAAATGAGTCACTAAGGCGCAAATCAAACACTTCAAACCGATTGCCTTTTCCGATTTATCCATTCGAATCCCATCACTGCGTTACGTAAACAAAAAATACGGTTTATTTATTTTTTGGATTCTGTGCTATTCATGAATTTTGGTTGCTATAATAAAACTGTGTTAATGTAGAAAATGAAATGTCTTACGGGTTTTCAATTCTTTTTGAATTCTACGTAATTTATTTATTTTGCGACCTAGACAAAAAAAGCTGGCCTTAATCTTAGTGATATTATAAAATGTGTTTGTTGCTTATTATGAATATATTTTAATTGATATCTCCCTTTAAATGTATATCAAATAATTTAATTTCCGCCTAAATTAAATGTCAAGAAAACAATTCTTCATACTGTCGTTCATACAGACAATCACTGATGCAAGAATTTTAAGCAACGTGTGCGTGAAATAAGCTATTATGAACCCGCTTTATAACAAACCCAAGCACGTCAATGGGTTAATCTCGAGGGAAGTGGTTTGATTCCGGCAAGGACATAACCCGGGGCAGCCTCGGGACGTCCATTAGTGATCCTCTTCAATCGGAGCTGTCCCATGAGGACCAGGAAATTAGTTACAGCCGTGTCGTGTGCCGGGATGTCCCGTTTTGCAAACCGTAAACAAACTTTAACAAATATGTAAGATGCGTGATAGCCGTGGAATGATTATCGGAAAAGAAATCATCCCTCTTGAATCGATGTTTTTTTTTTCCAATAAAAATGCCCTTGAAAGGCGAAAAGCCTAGAAATATTTGTAATGAAAAAATACGAATGCTGAAGAAAATATTCTTTATTGAGAGGGGTTGCTGGAAAATAAATTTAGCCAACCGTTCTGCTTAAATACAATATAAAAATTCCAAAGCATCGTTTAGCGAAAAATAATTATATTTTAAAGCAATTAAGTGAACATATGACAGCAATAAACTTTTTAAACTGAACTTCAAGCTAAACAGAAAACAATTTTTATTTAAAGATATTTATTGTCAGAATACTTTCAAGCAATATTTGAAGCCGGAAATGGATGAAAGTAATATTATTATATAAATGAGTTTTTGTATGTTTCATAATTTTTGGTGTCTATAGATTTGAAAACCACTAGTATATTATAAAATTAAAGTTTGTAGTTGAATACATTTTTTAGTGTATTTTTTCTCTTTTTTTATGTGTCCGTTCATATGATGGTGACTGAGGATCATAAAAAATGTTCCTAGAACCTAATCAAGGATAACTGTGTTTCCTACCACATTTTTTTGTTTGTTTTAGGCTTGATACCTAATTTAAATCATCGGCGTTGGTTTTTTGAATTACATGGCAAACAACAATAACTCGGTTTTGATTTTTTATGCGTTCGAGCCTTTATTCAATTCAACGCATTACTTTTAAAAAGACCGATAGAGTTGTGTAAAAACTATATTGATTTTAAGAATTAGTGTGGTTTGCAATGCGCGACGCGCGAGCAATCATAACGCAAATTAGGTCTTGGTTGTTAGTTTACAATATCGAATCAAATTGAGATCTGTGTCTCATTGACGTATCTATTAACCACTCTGAAGGTTTTCACTTTCAATTTTATTCTAGTTCAAAAGGTATGATAGTAAAAAATAAAATACTTGAGAATTTATTTCACATTATTTATTGTAGATTAACCGATAATCCTCGCGACGAGCAAAAAAGTTTCTGGTATACCTATAATAACATATTAAGAATAAGTACAAAGTATGTTATATTTATTGATTTAATTAACACTTAATGAATTCAACGTCGTTGGTTCGGCTACGAAGGTCACGGGTTCAAATTCCACTGCGGACAGTTTTATAAATTGATTTTTCAATCGATTTATGAATTTCTTTTCGAAGGCATGGATGTATGTGATGTAACTGAGTAACAAGCAGTTCTCGTAGAAACAATTCTGTTGAGATAAACTCCACAAGGAGTCCGTATACTCCACTTTGGTAGCGGACATGGTCAAAAAAATGAATTTAATAATAGTAAGCCGCTTTAATAATAGTAAGTTCTGAAAGCTTTTGCTTGGTCACAAAGAAATCAAAACATATTTGCAAAATACAACAACTTATTAAACATTTGTTTTTTTTTTGTTTTATTTTTCATTATCGTGATTTCTAACAATACTTTGATCAGCACCTTTCGGTCAAAATTTTTTTACAGTTTACTGTACAAAATAAGCTTTATGGCTAATTAACAAAAATAAGCCAACCGAAGCTAAATACTAAAATTTCGCTATATTATTATTTGATGAAGGTTTACAAGAACAGTAAAATTTAAGCACTGTCTGCATTGGGCGGTGGGCCAAATTTTGATACCCCTGCGTAATATGATACCCGCCGACAGATAATAAAACATCGTTGCTCCATGAAAACTTTTTTATGGGATAACCTGTAATTGAAGGATCAATTTTACGGCCCTGCCATTTAATACACATGCAGCGCTCCCCGCTACCGGCATGTCGTCAATTTTTTTACCGATAAAAATTTCATTCAATTTGTTCAACTTTAAGCCCTTTTTTCAATGAGGGGGTGAGTTACTGGTTAGGTGGGTGATTATTTCAAACACGTAAATTAATATAATACATTAATTATAAAGTTATACAGTATTATTGTGAGCACTTTCCCATTGTCTTCTTAATAGCATTCGGTATACATTGTAATACGGTGGAGAGTGTGGGTTAAATACTGAACCGAATAGAAAAAAAGGTTTATCTGGCCAGTATTTAAACTAACCTTTTGTCAGTCCATATTTAATATTACATATTCAGTATTAAATATCAGTTTTATGTTGTCAACCAAACATTACCTAACCACATATTACAATCACGGCTATTGACCAAATTTAAAAGGAATTCCAACATTTTATGTTTATCGTCACCATATATTATAATGGCTCATAATATATCGTCCAGTTTAAATTGTCATAATTTAAATTAAATTAAAAAAAAACCTAACCTAACCTAACCAAAATGGTTATAAAATATCGTATAATATTTTTATTCTGACCAAAAATTGATTTAAATTCTGACCATTCAATTTGTTCCCTTTATAATATTTACACTGATCATTTGCTTGATTAAATATTAAACTATTATACCAAATAGTGATATGTTAGATATAAGTTAAAAAGAAGAGAGAATTTAGTATCAAATCTTTGAAACAAACCATTGTTGCTTACGGATTAAAATCCCATAATGGGCTCTTTCGTTATTTTATTTTTCAATCGATTTATGTATTTGTCTTCAATGGAATTCAAAGTCTGTGATGTTGTCAATCCTGCTCACAAATCCAATTTTAAAAAATGAATTCTAAAGTTTGTCCTTTTTCAATTCCATCGTTACATCTTTAACTGTCTCTGAAAAAGATAGTTGAGCGAATTAAAAACAAAATACAAAACACCTTTTGTTGAGATGTTGATCCATATGATCAAAATATACAGCGGGCATGATTGAAATGAAAATTTAAAACAGAACAAAGCAATATTGTCAAATTGGAACCATATCTCAATTAAATAGTGTCGACTGTCGATACTACATCGTAGTAAATTTATGGATGTTTTTTTTAAGTATTATGTACAACAAAACATATCACATTGTCAGTTCAAGTTCATCCGCGCGCTTGAGAATGCATGAAGTTGCCGAAAAGCGAAACCTAGATCGTTAGTGACAAAACGTGTGATAATGTACACAAATTAAGCGATTCGAACTATATACATATTTCACCGTATTCTTTGATTTTAATTTTCAAGTTTCTACATGTTTGTCCGACCTACCGAAATGGGCAGTTTTCACTACTCTTAAGAAAGATTTTACTTTATCATTGGTATTAAATTAAATTCTTCCTAAACGAACAGGCTGTATTTGCATCATCACCTTTGTTATATTCTTTTCATTAATCTAATTCTAACCTATGTTAACTGCTCTTCCATATTATTTATATGTTTTTTAAAATTTATTTCTTTTGTAAGAATTGATATGGTTTTTAAAAATGTCTTTTTCAGAATCTTCATTACTGCTGATTTTGTTGAAGTACATCATTACTTGGAAGCGGGAAAAACACCAAATCATCATTAGGATATTTACTTTAGTAATGTAGAGTTTCACTTTGTTTAAAAATTTCCCAAATTTTAATTGTGTTTATAATTGACATCGTTTGCCACTTAGATTATTTGATGAAGATTTTTTAATTGTTATGGGTGTTAAGCATTTTAATTTTGTGTAATTATAATGTAATTTGTTAATCCTTTAAATTGTTAATAGTTGCTTACATCTTTTTATTTCAATTTAAATTTGTATAAATATCACTGTTTATATATTTTTCTTATTAGTTGATAATGCTCGCGATGAGCGAAACCGGTCCTGATCTAATAAATTTTACGTGGAAAAAGTACTGAAAATCTTTTATTATTTTTATTATAATGCCTTTCCACCAAGTATTGACAGTGAACACCTTAAAAGTGATTAAATTCTTTCTTTCAAAGTTGTGCTATAAAAATGATTTTAAGATTTCGTTATGTAATTAAAAACTATAAAATTACCGTAAGTTTTTATTTATTTAGTTAAGCTTGTTAAATAAAATCGTTGCACAAATGCATATTACCGCATGTAAAACTGCCGCACCAAAATGAAGAAAAAGAACTCTCAACCACATATCCGGTTTTGCAAGTGCCTAATCGAATGCACCATGTGTCATTATTTTATCAAGAAACTGTAAGATGAGAACCTTTTAAAAGTCAAAGGGTAAACGAAGGCGAAAGCCAACAGGAAAGCATTACCTGCGCTCCTTGCCAAGTTAGTGACTCAACGTATAGACGCGCAAACTAAAAGTGGCATGTGTTGTTTATGTTTGTATTTTAACTGTCATTGACTAGCTATACAAAAGATGATGGTATATTTTGATATAAAAAATGTCAGTAAACGTTTTATTATCTTCACCAGATCATTTATTTTTTTAATATACCTACCGATAATCAAAAATAAAGTATTTTCTTCAGCTGTTTGTTATATTACATTATAGTGTCATAGAATGGTCGTTAATATTTAGAATGTGTTCCACTGCATAAATGGCAATTGGATCAGCAAATAACTAAGTTATACGGTACAATATATTGGAAGGTGGAAATATAATATATTTCTATCAACGTTATAATAGAAAAGTAGTTTTATAAGAATTATAGTAATTAGTTGATAAATTTTTTGGTTTCGAATCATCGTCTAACCTAGTGATTTTTATAAAATAACTAACAATCAACTAATATAATTCTAGTAAAACGCAACACATTTTTATATTGACTTTATTATAATGTAGTGATTGGCAAAACTTATGCTTACTCGATCAACAATATTGTCATATTAAAGTAAGAAACATTATCATTTCTCCATGTTACTTAAGCATGCTTTTTACGTATAGATGCGTTTGTAGATAACTTGAATTGCAATGTATTTTTTACAAATGCATTAATTAACCAAAACGATTACAGCTCAAAAACGTTTAGTCATATAATCGTCTTTGGGTAGCTGTAGAAATCTGTAAGACTAAAAATCATTAAATTGTGAGTAAGTTTCTAGGTAGCTAGCAATAACTGTCAACGAAATTTACTTAGTTTTTACTTCCTTAAATACAGTGCAGTTAAATCTATCAATCTGCATTCATAAAGCAAGACACCTTATTTTTGACTTAACCTTTTCTGGCAGTATACTGACATATTATCACGACCACAGCTTGTCAGCAGCACTATACAATTGCGGTATCCAGTCGTACGTTAATACTTGGGTATATCCTGTCTAAGGGCTTTGCATCTCCTGCTGTTTGAACTAGAAGGCAAACGACGCTTATTCCAACCAATGTTATTGGTCGTGTGGTTATCAAGTTTACGATTAAGTCCCCAAATTCAATTCGCAAAGCTACCGCTGTTCATTTATTGCGGAAGTTTTGCGAACGCATAAATGTTAATTTATTGTTATTGTATCAAAATAATGTACAACTCTAAAATTTATTGGAATGATTTTGAGGTCTATGGCAAACGTTTTCGATGGCATGCCTAAAAGGTATAAACGAAAACAAATTCCCACAATATCGTCATAATAAATAATATAATATTCGTAGCTATATTCTGAAACCTGTTTTAAGGGAAGAAATAAGAGTATTCTTAGTGTTATATTAAAATTGATTGATCTTTCAAAAAAAATATTAAAATAAGCCATTATACCAAAAATGTTGGAAAACAAAAATGTTGTTTACGTTACCATACAAGTATAGTAACATAAAAATGTTTAGTAAGTATATTTACGATAAAAATGAGCAGATATCAAGAGTTGATGACAATAATAGGCGTTATCTCATCATAATATTACAATTTGCACAAGTATGACAGTAAGTTATGTTATTGATTGAATTAGTAATTACTATATGCCAATAAATATCAATAACTAATTTAAGATCTTATTCCCTTTTTATATATTATTGTTGATAGTTATAACAACATAAACTTAACTTTATATACTGGCTTGGAAAACATACACAATACTTCTCAAATATTTAAAATTTCTAAATTATTTACTACTAATACAGTTTTAAATTATGAAATGAATTGAATTACTGTTTCCCCTATTTGACACATATGGGAATGTTAAGTTACCCTTTAAGCAAATCAGTTAGTTAAAATATTTTCTTAGCTTGTCAGTATTTTTAATTAAGTTAGTGTAAGCTTATACATAGTTCTGTACGAGAGTGTAAAGCTGAAATAGCTATAATATATTTTTACAAAATAAATAATTGTAAAACTAAAATACACTTTTTTATCTAATTTTTAGGATTTAGAATTTCATTAAAATGGAGTCAAAATAACATTGTATTTTAGTTCATCATTTTTTAAAGTTGATAACTATTTTGAATTTACTCCCTACTCAGAAATAGAGACCGTAAATACAAAACAGCTATCAACCCAACAAAAATTGAGACGGGTTTTGCCTTACTTTAATTTAAGTATAGGTTTTTGATAGTAATATAACATATCTGAAATTTTTATTTCGCGCAACCTTGCATTACATTATCAAATTTCTACAGTCTTGCAATTGCGTTCCGTTCGCGCTCTACCTTGTCATTAGAGATTGGCGTATCGTAAATGTGCATTGCCGATGGATGCAATTCGTGCATTATCTTACTGCATCTTAAAGTACACCGAAACCGCGACTCTGCCTTACCAAACGCTGGAGAGTTTTCCTTGAGATACTGTTCTCATAAACGCGTTGAAGAAGCACTACAATTTATTGAAGCAACCGCCATTTGATAAATACCATTGAATTATTTACATACTTGATGGTATTTTGATTAAACATAAAAATAATCATCTCTTATATGTTTTATCACGTAATGTTGTATATAAATTGCCTTATTTGAAATTATAGAGTGATTTTACTATAGTTTACGACTATTTTAAAATTATGTTGCAATAAATAATACAAAAAATGACACTGATTAATATTATACAGATTGTTTACCAATATGTGATAAATGATGGACTTATTTGAAAAGTATCTTCAGACAAACGAATATACCAAACGTCTATTTTAATTATTTTCTTAAAAAAATAGAAATTGCGAGTTGGAGCTAATTTTTCCTTTCTCCTGGACGCAGATAAAGTGTAAGATACAAAGGATAGAAGGCAGTATTTTTTTTAAACCAAATGTGCCGGAACTCATTTCTTGTCTAAAATCTTTTTAATTCATGCCTGATCCTTATATGGTGCATATGGATTCCCAATGGAGTTATTTCATCTGTGTTTTTTTAACCTTTTGGCTGAAAACGCTTCCACGAAAACGCAAATCGGCTAACAGCAACTGCAACACATTCGTTAAAGGGTTAAAATAATGTATCCTCTCTTCAAAAACTAGTGCATTTATTTTTTTGATTTGTAATATATAAGTTCACATCGACATCACAGTTTAGATCTTGTAGATCTAAACTTAATTCTGACAGTTCTCCGAAAGCGTAACACATCGAGTCAAGATCCAAAAATCTATTTTTTTAAAGCAGAATAAAAATGTTTTTTTTTTGCTAATATTGATATGAAACATTAAAAATGCCGTGAAAAAAGGTGCTGGATAGAAACAATGGAATAAGAAATCAGAACACAACTAGTTGTTCTTTCTGGTGCTTGTTATATGCACAAGAAATCAAATGAGATTCAATTGCTTTAGAAAAAAAATTGAAGCATTGCAAACGCATCTGAGTACGATAAAAACTTAATCTGTACTTTGTATAACAAAATCTATGGATATATCTATTTATCCAAAGTATTCTTTAACCATACGTTATTTAAAGACAATTAAATATGAAAGCTAATAAGAAGCCCGCGATGTTTTATCAAAGGCAATCTTTAATGACGTATTAATAATAAAATTACATTAAAAGGCTTCTTTTAAAAATACGTATACCCTTGATGTATAAACTATTTATCTATGTAAATTTTATTGGGAGTAAAATGCGCTAATGCACGGTGGGTAAGGCTAATGTGCAATTTTCACACTAGATGCATTCGCTGGTGGCCCCTGGCCCGGTGCATTAGTGCAGTTTAAGTGCAGCGGTACCGCAATTTACCTGCTTAAGTACATACGTTGGCGATACGTCGCTTGGCAGTTCGTGTCACACTTATTTTATCTCTCCGAAATGCCAATATAAAAGTAACGTATTTATTATACAACAGAACTTCTTGCTCTCAGTCGTTACTTGTAACTTTTTAATATACATCGAAGAAGTTTTGAAATACAGTAATGTAAAAAAAATATCACAATATTCTATACTATACCAGAAAGAAGTTTGAAACTAAACTATAAATCCAAAAGTATTTTTTGGTTTTGTAGCAATCAGAATCTTTCATGAGCAAATCCACTGGAAGTTTCATGTGTTCTATTCAATATTTTTGATTTCCTTTCATCATGGCTCGGTCTTGATTGACATTTTTTTTATACACAAATTTATCTCAACTGATTTATCTCGATTTTCAAAATATCTTCAATATATTATTTTTAATATATTTTACAGCAATCTGTAAGAAATCAAAATTATTTATATAGATTAACATTGAATAAACGAATATTTTGCTTGTTGCAAGCTTGAAGTAGAATAATGTGTTAATAAAAAGGGATACTATTTTTATCGGACTAACCACCTGTCAAGAAAATGGCTGCACAACAGTTCTCAGAAAACAAATTTGAAATCTGAAAACTACAACCAAATAACTTGATTTTTAATCTTACCGATATATCTATTATATAATTTCGCACTTTCTTCAAAAAAATTCAAATGAACATTATTGAATTGTTCTCAAATGAGCCAAACACCATATTTAAACAATAATGATATCGTAGGTGTATGATAGTAAAATAAAGTTCTTTAGAAATCTTTTTACCTTTCAGAAACAAAGACTAGATAAAACCATTAGTTGTGTTCTAACTTCCTAACTTATTACTTCAATCAGTTCTATCCTTAACATGCAGCTGCATGATCACGTTTCCAATTGGGCTTTCTGATTTTTTGATCCAAAGATATTTTAAACCATGTCCGCTCCCAATGTGGAGCATATGGACTCCTAATGGAGTTTATCTCAACAGAAGAGTTTCTACGAGAACTGCTTGTTACTCAGTTGCTCAACCTCTCTTTTTCCAAAGAGAGTAGGGATAGAAGGATTGGGCTAGGACAGGATTAGTGGTAAGCTAATCGCTGTCGATACGCCCCGTTCATAGGATAGGAAAGGTGAGAGGGGGGAATTCAAGACATCACATACATCCATGCCTTTGAACAGAAATTCATAAATCGATTGAAAAATCAATTTATAAAACTGTCCGTACCGGGATTTGAACCCGGGCCCTCTGTAGCCGAAGCCAACAACGTTGACCACTCGACCACACAGGCTGTCCAAAGATATAGATGTCTTTAATGTTTTCATTTATTCCCATTTAATTTATTGTTTAGTTAACGATAAGTTTTCTACCATATTACTTCTATCCTTATAACCTACCATATCTGGGAAGAAACATGAATCGACTGAGCACCTTCTAGTGTCAATCAAAACAGAGATATAGCCTAGAAGTTGTATAATCGAGATATAGAATTTATTTGCGTGTTTCTTTGAGTGAATGACTTAAAATAATCAATGCCATCTGTGACCCAATTTCTTGAATATCGTTTCTATATAAGCGATAGTGCAGCACAGCATTTTGGGCCAGTGTTCAGATGCATTAAATGAGGCTAACTGTTTAATGTTTGCTAGCTCGTCAATCAATGGGTTGCTTAATATATGCAAAAAAAACCAACTGCAGTTACACCACTGAGATCGCGCAAATCAAAAAATCTTACGAGAAATATAATTTGAGTGAATCCATTAATTATCCGCACGAAGTAAAAGCGCATAGGACCAATGCTTACTCGAAGGTATTGTTTGTAAACACGGCTTATTCCAAAATGATTAAAAAATGAAAATTGAATTTCATTTTACAAAACAGTATACATTTTAAAAGTACTTTAAGTTTTATGTTACTTTGGAATGATATTTTGTGTATTATCAAGCCATATTTGAAACTGATTTTTAAAAATACATTCAAATTTTATTTTTAGCTGCTAAATTACATGAATGGTTCATGTTTCAATAATTTTGTTAAAAGCCGGGCTTGCAAATATTACCCTCATATATGTAAATAGATGCGCATGGTGACTATTTAAAGTTAAGCACAAAACAAAAAAAAAAAATATGTTGTGGAAAAAGTCTTAATTTTCACAAAACACTGTGTAAAAACACTAGCGCTTATAGCCAGTAAGAACTAATAAATACTTGATTTAGAGGAGTGTCTCATGAGCATTTAGCCAAGACTTGGTTGCTATGCACATTTAAAGATAGTTTGAATTTGAAGCTCCTTTGAGTTAAGATATTGTCGCTCTCCGCACGACGATACATCACAGGCCGATATTTGATTAAGTCTT
Organism: Himalopsyche tibetana; assembly: GCA_030503985.1. Lineage (NCBI taxonomy): Eukaryota > Metazoa > Arthropoda > Insecta > Trichoptera > Rhyacophilidae > Himalopsyche > Himalopsyche tibetana. The sequence continues at coordinate 16,290,053 of JAPJYX010000015.1, read as the reverse complement.
CTATTATCATACAATGGCGAACAATCATTTAGAATATATATTTAAATCAGTTTCAGTCCTCTGACATCAGATCAGACACTATGAAAATTATTTATTCTGATTGTGTTTATTAAAGAGAACGATTAGTTGATAAAAAAAAATAACAGCCCATCCGTCTACTTCAGCCATACTTAACCTTAGCTCTTATGTGCGGCCCAAAATAATTATAGTCACCAATTATTTTGTCTCTTTTGACTCAATATCAAGATTTATTCATGTTTAAGTAAACGATTTAAATTTTGGATATTATTGGTATTTTGTGTACTTTTTACGTATTTTTTATTTGTTTCATTGTTATTTTTTAATTTGAAAAATACATAAATATGTTGCGGCCCACGTGGAGAAGCAACAATTGAAATGCGGCCCGGAGAAAAAAAAGGTTGAGTATGGCTGGTCTACTTTGACTCATCGAAAACGAGTTTCTGAATAACAAGCATTTCTTATAGAACAAGTTCTCTTGAGATTCATTAGTTCTCGAGTCCGTTAGTTCTACATTCTAACTGAAATGGAATGAAAAAAATAGTATTTAACCCTTAACCTGGCTAGGGGTAACAATATTCCCATGCGAATTTCGCTTGGCTTTATCGAGTAAGGGAAAATTTACACTAAAAGTCATTTCGAAAATACAATTCAATTAATACTTGTTCTATGTTTTGTTTCTTAGCCCTTTATAAATAAAAATCATTACTGGGAATATATTTTATACTTAAACGCAAACTGTAGGGTTATTCCTGCATGCATAACACTTACTTTGTTACACTTTCAATACAATCACGTTTTCAGTATTTCATACCGTCCAAAATAAGTGTTATGCACGTGAAAATAGCACTACTATATAGTTTAAAGTTAAATTTTATAAATAAAAATTCGTTCTCATAACAAAATGTATACAAATATCCAGGCAATTCCCGTCTTTCAATCATACAAATTCATATTTGAAAGAAGCTTTAAGTCGACTGTTGTCACATTAATTTCACTATCATATGCAGGATTATAATAATCCTTCCACGAATGTGATAATAAAACGAGATCCTATTCGTTTGTTGTTCACGTATCGTACTGGCCACACTTGTTTCTATGTATAATAATTCTATGCGGAGAGCGGCATTCGTTTACCACCCCTATCCAATTACAAGGCACGCTGTTACTCTCAGTTCATACACCCTTCCTGCTATATGTGCTCCTAATACCAGCTACGGACGTATACCATCTCGAGGGTTGAATATTTTACTTTTGGATAAGCGAAAAGAAACTGTCTGACGCTTTAAACTATTTTGAGTTATGGATGAGTCAAAAAAATAAAAAATTTTATAAAGAGGTCAAACTGAAATTCGTCTAGTTTGCATTTTTTGTTTTTGCTAAGCGAAAAAAATATTTAAAAATCAGATATTTTGTTATGAAAAGGGATGATGAAAATAAAATTTAGTGAATATAATATAGGATGATGAAAATAAATTTTAGTGAGTACACCTATCCCTCGATTTACACGGTAGATAGGTTCCTGAGAAAAACGTGTACATCGAAATTGTATATTTTTTAATTTAAAACCGTGTAAATCGTAAAGTACACGAAAAACGCATAATTTGGGTGTTTTCTAAATTACATAAAAAACAAAATTATTAAAAAGTATAAACATACGTATTCTGTTATTAATTAAATACAGGTAAAGCTTATAGAGTAACAAAAAAATGAAATTCAAAAGATTCATTAAAAAAATATTGCAACGGTTGGTGGAGTTTTTATCATTCATCACTATCACAAATCACTGTGACTTGACTTGTTGACTTGCTGTGAAAATATGCTTCTTTCCAGGTGAAGAAGAGGATAGTATCTTCTATTTAATTTTTTCATAAATCCGCAATGCTTTATTTGTAATAGCATTGGTATCAATTGGCATCCGTTTTTTTGTTTGGTCCTCTATCCAAATCATTAATGCCTTCTCCATGTTTTCCATTCAATATCTCTGATATATGAGTTGTGCTCGTACTCGTAGTGCCAGCTGCTACACTCTTTCATATTGAGTTTTCATTTTTTCTAATGGTTCTTATTGTAGCTTCATTCATGCTATATAATCTAGTAAACTCTTTCTCCTTTTTGTAGAAGATCCAATATTTTATTTTGTTTGCTAACGAAATAACTTTTCTTTTTACTTCTTTCGACATAATAAGGCAACAAATATTATTCAAGATATAAAACACGTAATTGAAAATTATGTACTCGTTTTTTACTTACGAAAATGAAGAATTAAAATGTTCAAGTTAACTTTTTTAAGCCGTGGAAAAGTGAAAATGCGTAAAAAAAAAGTGCCGTGTAAATCGAGGGATGGTTGTATAATATCAGAAGATGAAAATAAAATTTATGAAGTACAAATCATCCGGCATGCTTATTTTACTTGTTACCCAAGGATAGATAAAATTTAAAAAGCACCTTGCCTATTCACAAAATTAACATAAAGTATCTAAAACGATGTCAAAATTTTTAAGCTCCTTAGACGCGTAATACAGCTGGCCTAGATTTATTTCTCATATCAATTTAACAAAGATAGCTTACGTGTTTGGTGCTACTTCTATCGAATCGTCCAAACTGTCAAATGCGAGTGTATTCAGTATCTGAATATAACTTGTCGAGAAATTACATTTATTTATTTACATCCTATTGAAAATACTCGTATATAAAAAAGTGTTTGAGAAATTGAATTTCAAACTGGACTATGAAATGATTGAACATTTAAGAATATCGACAGCTTATTATTATAAAAATAAAGTATTCTTATAAATTTCTCGGCTTGGTTACACAATTAACTACTTTAAAACTCCAATAAAAAAGAAACAACCAATTACAGTAATTTTTCGGACATTCCGTTATGATATATTATTACTCCTGAATACTTAATCATTTATAAATCCACCCCTGCCACTTACATAATGCTGCTAGTGCCCCGGCCCACCCCTCGTTACTACCCTAGGCCCGCCACCACCCAACGCGCTAAAGCACGTGAACACTCACGCATCCCTTATATAACATTGGTTGGAAACATTTAATCATGTTTTATTCTTATTTAGTAAAACAAAAATCTTCTACGGAAGCTGTCTAAAATAAATATAAGAATAATTACTATCTAATCTTTTTGGAGTATTAAAACAATGTAAAGAAATCCAAACGTGTGGGTTTCTATTCGAATGTAGTCAAAGTTTCTTTTCAGATAAGGTAAATTTAGACGGATAGTGCTAGAAATGAACTAGTAGCTAACTAACCATTCCTTATATGCGTCGGTAATATGAATAGTATTTAAATTTGGTGGCCAAGTGTAAAAAAAAAACGGAAATTCAAGCCTGTAATATGTGAAAACTCTCTGAAAAATAATGCGAGAAAGATCATTTGTGGGTTTGACCTCGTGAACGTGTAACGGATTACGATGAAATTCCAAGATCATTACATTTACATTCAAAGAAACAAGAAAATATTTTTTATATAATATTTTATTTTTGTTGTCCTCTTTGTGAATATTGCTGTAAAAATATTACACATTTTTGTTATTTATTGGAACATAATTATTTAAATTAGTCTCTTCATGATTAAAAATCTTAGTAAATATCAAATGCTTACTAGCAATATAGCAACAAATAGAATAATGATACCCACTTTCGGAGAATTCATGTCAATAATATACTTTATTAATATAATGAGATAAATAAAACAAATTAGTTAAACAAATATAATGTGGGAAAAGTACCAATTATTAAGGAATCAAAATTGTATGCAGAGCGATTGAAAATTACGAAATTTATAGGCAATATACAATATTATTATTTAATATTTTCTGTTAAAGAATTTAAATTAATTTGCATGACAGCTTATTACGCGACTACTCTAACACTAATCTTTTATAATTGTGAACGGAAATTTTACTATCTACCTTATCTACTTAGTATTCCGTGTTAAAATCTTCAGTTTTTTTATTTTAATTTACTATTATGTTAGAAAAAGGTTTAAGCTGTTTTTACTGTCAGTGCAATGTTCTTTGGATTAATTAGTTAAGATGTTGCATGCAAGCAACATTCATTAATCACTCAAAAACATGTCAGATTAATTTTATATTGCAATTATAAATTAAACAAGTTATGTACCTTAACCTTTCTGTTAACATTCACATACTGTATATTTTAAAATCTTGCCTAAAGCTTGATCACTATTACATCTTTAAACTGCTTTGCTTTTTGATTTCCAAATTAAGAGTTTTTTTTTCCAAAACATGATAATAAAAAAGCCGTCATTATCTTTTAAGCAACGGTTAATAGTAATTTAATTCAGTTATGGAAACATAAATAATATACCACAAGCACTCATTTTGAAAATACTAGATAGCAAATTTCAATTAGCAAACTGTCAAGATTAAAAAACAAATGCACAATCATTATGTGATTCAAATGTGTTCTATTCCATCGCTGCGTTCTGTTGTAGATTAATTGAATACAAATGAAGATTATTTAGTACCAGTTCCTTCAGTATGCAGTATTCTGCAGTATGTCCACAGCGAGATAACGGAGCGTATGTGACCCAATTGAAAATGTTTACCGGCCCAACATCTGTTCAATTAAAAATCTGCAAACAAAACTTAAGTTTTATTAAAATCAATAACTTGCAAATAATGTTAATCATATCCAATTAATTACAATTACATTAAGACTGTAAATTTTTTCAAAATATACACAATGCGTTTTTTACATAGTATAACGTTTCACAAATAAACCGTGTATAAAAAGTGCTATAATTCACAGAGAAATTGAAGATTGGTTAAGTAAATTACACAAACTATTATTAATAATGTGTAGTTTAATTAATAAAAACTATTCATCGTTTCTTGAATATATATGGGACTTTTATGAGGGATTTAACATAAATTGTTTTCATCGCTAGAAATGTCTGACACGTCTAATGTGTTATGGTCTAATGAAGTCTTATGTTTTGAAGTATTGTTGAATTACTTGTTATTAGAAAATTCGCTGTCGGTTTTTGTGTTCTTTATGTCTAGGAATTGTGTTAGAGCAAACAATTCGTGTAATTATAGTATTTGTTCTTTTAAGTGTACCGTGTTATTTCAAAATAATGTAAAAACAATGTGTAAAAAGGAGTTAAGTGTCTTAGGAAGCAGAGCCACAAAATTTAGTTAAGCACCCAACGACGAAATCTGATACCATGTGTTAGGATAAAGAAATATGAACACAATTTTTATTTCATTAAACGAGGATTTGCGACCAACGCCGTCATCTTAAAAAAAACTGTCTACAAATCTGTATTTTTGCTACAGATTTTAAAAATCTAATATTACATCACGATTGGTGAAAGACAATTTGAAGGCACCCATGCCGTCGAGTAAAAACCTAATAATCAATTTATGAACATATCTGTAATGAGATTCGAACCCGTGGACATGGCTGCCAAAGTCAAATAAGTTGACCGACGGAATATTTGATTAGATTTTTAAACTTAATCTAAGTCTTTCAGGTCCTGATTTACCCCCCACGAATTCTTGAAATATTTAGAAGCTTCCGGTTAACAAACGCTATTGAGGCCAAACACATGTATTTGTTTTCACATTTCTTCATTAAAATAATAATTATATACATCATATAAGCTATTGAATAATTCAAGTAACATTGAATTGTACGAGATACTGTATCCCACGGGTAAAATTCGATGATATTTTTATTTTTATTAGAATCTTTCAACAGTCAGTAACTATTTCTACTGCAAACATCTGTTAATAATCATTATACGATGAATGTATTTATAAATATTTCATTTCAAAGAGTTAATAATTAATGTTTTATGTTTAAAAGTGCGTCAAGTAAAAACAAACAACGAATTCTGTGTTGCCACATGTGATTTAAATTATTTATGAACTAAAACGTTAAGAGGGGGACTCCGGAAGAGATTTCACTGACTCAAATAATAATGTTGCATATTGTGTTTATTTGTATTAAAACATCGGTGCTACTCAAATATATTATGGTCTAGACATGAGTTAAGAAGAGTGACTAATACTCAATTTAATATGTATTTGATTTTTACGTTTGGTATAATACACGGGTTCCCAACCTGAGGGACGCGAAGGGTTTTCTGGGGGGTCGTCAACTTTTTTCAATTTTGGATTTGAACAACAAAAGAAGTTATGGTGCTGGGGAAAAAGTATAGCAAATCGAGGATTTCAAATTCCTTGGGGGGGGGGGTCGCCTAGTCACATGGCTTTTATAAAAAGGGGTTTCCGCCCGAAAAGGTTGGGAACCTATTGTATAATATAAATACAATATTTTCGGCTATGTTCACTGCTGTTACAGTTGATCTTTACTGTGGTGATTAAAAAAATAATTTGTCATATTATAATGATGAAGTCGTGAAGGAGTCACTGTTGGACTATTCTCAAAATTGATCATATTTAGAAAATAATTAAGGTGTGTCTCAAATAATCAAAACATTTTTGATATTGTATTTCTACGGTTGGCATAATTTAAATGTAAAATGTATAAATATATTTTATCGTCAAGTAGTATGTTGTAAGGAATATTTTTTTTACTGAAATCTCTCTAATACGTACAGCGAGTTGACACGATTAATCAAATATAATAAAATTAGAAATAATAATAAAAAAATCTTTTAATCGTTAACGTTTTATAGATCAACTATTTATTATATCAACAGTAAATATGCCCTCAATTATTTTATTTAAGTTATACCAATCGTTAAAACCAAATACAAAAACCTTGTCAGGTATAAGAGATTCTTCTTTATAAGTGCCTAGTATTATATATAAATGAAAAAATCGTTAAAGCTAAAGATTTCGACTGAAGGCGCTTGGTGGAATTTCAATATAAAATTTGAATCGCTTAAATTATGTTCATTCACAGAAGTCACTAACGACCCGGCTTTAGAGAACTGAGTCAGCTCATGTTTATCCATGCACTTGAACGCTTGAAGATGCTGAAAGACGAAACGCGGGTTGTTAGTGACAAAACTTCTGTGAATGTACATAATTTGAACGATTCTAATCTAAATTCAATAACATTGTTATTCCATTTGTTGTGTTAAAATATCTGACATGGCTTCTTTTCTTAAAGAAGTATCATCACTTAACACTGTCAGATTTTCAAATAATCACAGCGAGTGAAATATTTTTTTTATTAAAAATGAATTTCTACAAAATTACCGCTGAATCCATTGAAGAAACTAATTTATATAGAGAAATATTAGATATACATAATTATGAACTTTACCCATTTAATAACAAAAGTCGGTTTGCTTTAGAAAATTTAGCTTTAGGAATAAGCTGTAAAAATGATCTTCAATAGCACCCACCACCCACTCAATAAAATATTCAAAATATTTTGAAAACGAAATAATAATGATGGGTGATTAAGATTTTCATACACCATGGCTTGGTCACAGCCAGAGTTTACTTGTGAAAAGAATTTTCTTTTAAAAAACGTGTTAAGCAATGTAAATTCCAGGAAGCTTATAAAATTTGCACAGTTTATTCCAGTACCAATAAGAAAAATATCACGTGACAGAAACTTTCAAAGAAAAATGAACGACAAGAGAATCAAGAGGATATTTGTAAAAGTTGGCCGTTACTAAGGTAGCTCAAAAAACAAAACACCAATAACTTTTCCCGTGTATATATTAAATAATATAAAAGCTTAAAGTTTTAATTGCTTGTGTTTATTTTGATTAAAAAAACTCGCGTTGAAAAGTTTACTGACTTACCTACTTTTCAAAAAAGGTTTGAAATATTATGTTTGCATTAAACCCACGATTGATAAAATTTATTTTTATATTCGCGGAGTATAACAAATACTTGCATATAAAATTTCGATAAAAGAGATTTAAGTACAAAGTTATTATTGTTTTGTTTGTACTTTAATCAAACGCATTAAACTACGTCAAAGTAATTCTTTCTGCAGTATATTCGTTTGATAAAAGAATAATGATGATTGTGGTATCCATTTTTTCTTCTATCATTACAATATTGCTGAATATTTGGCGACCAAATTCAGCATTTAAACTCTCTAGTGTTAATTCCATCATTTCCATCCCATATTACGTATTATTGGCCCACAGTACTAATGATTCTGCTACCTATCAACATGGATATTAATTTGAAAAGCTAATAATCTATCTTGTTTACTACATGCTATGATTTTTTACTGCAGCTTAGAAGTGAGTTGAGTAAAGATACAGCTTTTTTGAAAAATATTATATATTGAGTCTTAAAAATTATATCATGAAGCTTTCTAGGGATATATATTATATACAACAAACTAATTTGCTAATGTATCGTTGTAAAATTTACTATATTTATAATACAAAGCGTTGTAGCTTTTTTATATAATGATAATCAATCAATGATACTATAACTTTAACAAACCGAAACTGAACCTTAAGATAAGATTATATTTTGAGCGTCTTTGGTTTATAATGCAACGTTTATTGTATTGTATGTATACCATAACTTTATAAGAAAGCTTAACTCAATGACTGCCACAGACGAGATATCTCGTAAAAAAAATCGTGCTCAGCACGCCAGAGACGAGTTATCTCGTCGATAACTAATTAAATTAATAGTTGCAAATTATAGCCGGCGTGCTAGGTAATTACTATTGATTATCTACGGCAGCTAAAAGGCTAAATATATCTTATGTTTAGGATCAATCACAAACATATAATTAAATATTGATCTATATATAATAGAGTTCACTTTTGACCCTTCTTATAAAGAAAATCATTTACGATAGTCGTCAATATATATACAAAATTATATCTGAATAATAAATGGATTCAAAAATCCATAACATCACGCATGTGCATAAAATATATCATTTTGCTTTTGTTCTATGATTCATATAATACAACACTTTACTATTTTATTGTTCATATACAAAAAATGACGGATAAATAAAGTCTTCTGTTTATATGGCAAATGTATAAAAAAATGTATTAAGTGTTCAATAAAAATTCCAGATAACATGTTAGAAAAATGAGTTTCAAGTATGATTTCAGTAGTTTAAATTAAAAGAACATTTCCTTAGAATAACTGTGCTTGAGATGAACGAACAGAATCCTGTGACTGCACGCAAATGGCCGCCATATGGGAATTTTGCATACCGAAACGGGAGTCGCTTGCCGGTTCTATTTCATTTGCTTGCCTTTGGATATTGCAGCAATTTAAGTTGTACAAATGTGCATTTACACGATCTTGAAATATAATTCGGAAACCCGCTGGTGAATTTTCTTCCGTATAAACTGGGTAGCCACAAGTTCTAAACATTTGATATACGTGTCAAAGATTTCTTTTTCGTATGAATAGCACTGTTAAATTATATGTCTTATCAGGTGACAACGCTTGCCATGAGTGAAACCGGAATTATGAATAAAGTGGAAATAAAGTACAAAGGAATCTTCTCTTTTCTTAATATAATGCCTTTCAATAGGGTAAAAATATCAACGTATTTTGGTTCTACAGTTTTTAATATTTTTTATGCGTTGATAGCTATTTCGGCTTTCGCCACCGTCAGAACTGACCATCGATAGTTCTGACAATGGCGAAGTAGCTATCAACTCATACATATAAAAAAACTGTACAACTAAAACACGTTGATATTTTTACCCTATTATAATGGAGTTCTACCAAGTAAATTCCAAATCAATATATAATTCCTTTCCGCCAAGTATTGACAGTGAACACCCTGAAAGTGATCAATAAATGAGGAGCAAACATTCAAAAAGTGTTTTGTCACACAAAAATACAATGCTTGGAAAATGATGATTTAAGTGTTGCAAAAGTGACGGTTTGTATGAATGTGCCAACTTTATGATTTCATTTTAATATGAAAAAAAACCTTTTTGGACACTAATTTTTATTTCCATTCATAGGTTTTATTATGGGCTATCAGAATTGATATAAAACGCCATTTTTCAAAATTTGTGACAAAACACTTTTTGAATGTTTGCTCCTCAAATACGTTATTGATAAATAATAATAAGTATATTACGTCCCTTGAACGAAAGAATTGAATAGTTATTACAGTATAAAAACAGAAGAATCGACGTGAATCACTTGATTTCTCACTCTATCACTACTTTGACAATTGCTGATAAAGTGAGAAAACATGTCCCGCGTAGTATCTGAAAACAGTATTTAAAACAACCGAAGCGATGACTGATGATATATATGGATTATACACCAAAAATCAGGCTCAGATTCGAGCTTCTTTTAAACCAATCCCCTGACATTACCCACTCGTTTTGTGTACAACAGTAATCATAAATATTCTATACATTGAATCAAAATGTTGAGTATTTCTTTCCAAAGGGCTATATAAAAATGTGAGTATATTTCTTATCCTATTGCTAAAATCTACATTCTCTTCACCTATTGAGGCGGAATATTGCTCTTTTTATGGTAAATCTTTAAAACATGCATTCCTAACTTTGCATTTTTATATGCGTATATTCAGAGTTTGTAGTAAGATCGCTTTCATATTTATATCAGGAATTCATAATATCACGAGGAATGCACTGCAAGAAAGCTCACCTGTCGAGTCTCCCTTGCACTTTTCCACCACGTTTGGGCAAAGCTTGTTATGTTGACTGCTGTAGGGGCGAGATATTTAAAGCTGATTTAACAAAAGCTCACAGATAACATGTAATATAACTCTGAACACCAAGCGTGTATTTTTTTGTAATCGATTATATTCCATTCTTATTCTGTAGTAAACATATTTACGAAAGTCGCGTTTTAAATCACTAATACGAAATTGTTTCACTGTAACATTGTCGGATGATTTATTTGAAATGAAATAAAAACTATTTTCGGATAGTTATAAATAAATAACTAGATTCAATATCGTCAGTTTTTTCTTAGTTTGATATTTTTAAAATACACCACACTCATCATTTTTTTACGCGATTTTTTTGTACGCGTAAGTGTTTCTAACAATAAAAGCTTTTTATATCCAGCCCTTTATAAAATTTTCCCGTATATAATCAATTAGCGATGATTCATATATTTTTTTAAGAAAAAATTTCATCCTTTTTTAAAGGATTTTCTATATCACAATGTTATATTTTTCGAATTTTGGTAACCAATTTTTATTTTTTTATGAATTCTATTAATTTTTTACACGTTTTTTTGTTGAACGTATCTGCCGTGTAAAAAATAGTTAAATGTACACTTTTAAATTGAGAGCAACTGAAACATAAATATTAAAAAAAGTATTTTTCACATAATTTTACGTTATAATAGAAATTAATTATCATTTATTACGTCCTTCATAAAACAGAACTATTGATTGAATTGCATGAATTCGATGAACAATAGATACTTTTCTTTTTAAATTTTACTGTTTGAATATTTATATGGAAGTGATAGCAGCTTTACCTTAAAGAATCTTATATATAATACAATACTTAGATACAATGTATTTTTTATTGTTCTAAGTAAAGGAAAGTAAATCATAAGGGTATAAAAAGATGTCAGAGTTGTTCGATTTTTTCCGACTCTTAAAACTTCGTTTACACATACGTTTTAAGTATCATCGATGCATATTTAATTAAAAGTCATACTCGATATATGACATGTATCCATGTTATGCTTTACAGCTGGTACAATAATCTTAAACCATATTAAATTTCTACACAAACAGATGCATCCGCCCTTTGTCCACACAATCAGGGACGCGTTTTTTATGGCCGTGTTTTTTGCGTGATTTTGCCATGCCGGCAAGAATCGCACGTCGCACACCTGCCGATCTCTATCGCCTTTATTGAAACATCTTGAACGTGTGCCGATTTGAATTTTTATGATCGCCTATACATATTTTTCCTACTTTATTTGTATCATGTAGTTCGCTTCTCGATAGTTGAACGGGGTAATGTTTTAAGAATTGATTCCCTGTCTTTCCTACACACTTACTGAAGTTTCATGGTGATTGTATTTAAAGGTTGGATACAAGGGTAAAAAAAATTATCTCTCTCTTGCGATATTATCTACTAAAAATGTTTTATTTCAAAACAATAAATAGGCCATCTAGAGGCGAATTAAGCCAGCTAGTAAAATGGTAAAACGTTTTCTTAGACTTTTAATTATTTACTATACAATCAAGTTTTTATTTGGTGTTTTGGTGGATTGCATATTTTTATTTTACGGAGATAAAATACTATTGAAACTGAGGTCACTTCACTTTTACGATACTTTAAGATGTGTAGAATGTTGCAACGCATCAAACGATTTTTTTTACAAATACCACTTGGCTCACTTCACCTTTAATGCGTCCATTTATTTATTGGAATTTTGTCAATAACATATGCAGAAAACTTTTCACTAGTTGAATTTTGTATTTTTTTAAAAAACATACCAGTATGGAGTTTGGTGGATTCAATTGGTTTTATCTTGAGATCTTCTTTTTGTTTATCATTCAATACTAATAGAATCGAAAAGATTAGCAATCAAAATCGGAAATCATTTATTTTTATAAACGTACTTTGTACATGAAATTTATAAAAAAAACACGGTATATGATAGTCTTCTCTAAATCATCCCCCATTGCTTATTCAGGGTGCATTGCATTTCGAATTGGGACCCTGTGCGCTTACTAAAATAACATATCGTGTCGACTGCTGAATGCAGACCTCGTTTGATGCATCAACAACATTGCTACAACGAAAAAAAGCTCGTACCTGCATGATTTGACATAACAAAAGAGCAGTGACTGTAAACTATTTTTACGAGTTGTGACGATTTTTACTTTTTTTAAATCCATGTCAGCTCCCAATGTCAAGCATATGGCCTCCTAATAAAGGTATCTCAACATTTTTTTTTCTACGAGAACTGTTTGTTACTCAGTTGCTCAATCTCTCTATTTCAAAGAGATAGGGATAGAAGTATAAGACTAGGACAGGACTTGTAGTAAGATTATCACTCTAGTTGCACCTGTTATTTTTCATATGATGGGGCTTAAGTTATCCAGTTTGGGTACCTTTTGAATAAGCTTACTAAACATAACTAACATAATTTACAATATTGGGAATCATCAGGGGTGACTGTTCATTAAACGTAGGCATAAAAAATAAAATAACTAATATTTCATTCAACTTCAATTCCATTAAAAAATCAATGATATCGACTGTGGAAAGGAAAAAGGACGTAACCCACACATACCAAATTTTACAGGAGGCGCTAAAAACGTGTTTTGATAATTTTGTGACATATGCAGATTACGAATTAAACACAACCTTGAAGTGCACGGAGACTTCTAAACTGGTGTTTAATTGACATAATCTAATATTAATTCAAGAATTTCTTCATGTAAAACCTTTATTTCAGTCTTTTTTCTTAGTTTTAATTTTTTACTGTGTCATCTTTTTCAAACTTAAAAGCTAAATTTAGATACTGATTCGGCATTTTTAGCTTCCATCTTTTTGATAGAATGTGTGTCAACTTATATAAATTGTGATTATCGAAAAAAAGCTGTTTTGGAAAATTTAGGGTTACGTCCTTTTTCCTTTCCACAGTCGATATTATTAATTGAACACTGAGAAAACATAGACAACCAACTGACGGCTGACGATATTCCACAATATTGTCAATATGATGCATTATAATTGATATTTTTACCTCCGAAAATAATACCATTGTGTAGCCAAAACAAAATATAAGTGGCAATGGTATGACGATAAGATTATAACGGCATAATTTGAAACATTTTTTCTTGTAGTGGTCCCAATGTTAGACCGATTGTCAAACTAATCCGTATTGGCTGTACCCGTAATAATTAATATCTGTAATATAATATATTCGTCTGGTGTTGCAATCCTTAGCTGTAACAGCTAGAAATTTTTGTCACCGAAATGGTTTGTGTAATAATTAAAATATTCTACTAAGGAAACGAACACCTTTTTTTGTGTGTTTGAAAAGTATCGTTTGTTTTATTTGCCTAGCAAGACCCTACTTCCAGCTCGTGGGAACCACGATACTATGATGTTTGCTTTGTTTACTTATGATGGTAAAAACAAATTTCGCGTTGGCATTGTCAATAATAGGGAATCGCTTTATTATTATACACCAGGGATGCACAACGAATGCGGCCCGTTTTTATGTGGCCTTCCAATGCTTCATTTGAAAAGAAAAGTAAATCATTGAATTTAAAAAAGTAATCATTTATACTTATTCCAGTTTTATTTTAAATGGTCAGGACTGGTTTCGTTCATGACGCTTTGTAAAGACCCTTATTGTGATAAATAATTGGATTTATAGATATATCATAGCTTATTCATAGAAATAAGCGTTTGAATAAAAACTTTAATTCGATGTTGAAGCTTAATTAATACTACAAATATTAAGTCTAACTTTAAAGAAATAATTAATAGTTTACAAAGAAAAATAACGCATAAACTTTTGAATTAAAAATACAACAATAATAAGAACAATTCACAGTAAGAACATTCTTTTATATCAAGTATGTCTTATTTTCTTATGCACGACTTACAAAAAAAACACGGTCAAATTTAATGGAATATATATTTTATTTATCTGCCTTCACTGCATTTTTTTTACGCAGCTGTTTTTACATAAAACGTATCCCTGGGTAAAAATCAGATTGAGCTAATTTCAAATTTATTTTTTACAGCCATCTTAATTTGTTTATTGCTACCCGCTAGAAGAATAATGTAAGCCTTGCCCTAGAGCAGTACAACATAATATTATATACGAAAATAACAGACAGGAATTAACGATTATAGTAGATCTCTTCTAAGATTATAGTAGATATTTCAAAACTGGACCAAGCCGTCCAATGGCGGATTAAGCACTTTGGAGGCCCCAGGTGCAATAAATTTTGGAAGCCCTGATTTTCGAATAACATAAAAGTGCTGCAAACCCTCTTTGTAAAATAAAAATGAATATTGAAAACTGAAATAAAAATGTAAGGGTTTATATAATAGATGCTATATTTGAGGCCCCCAAGATTCGGAGGCCCCAAGCGTGTGCCTCTTGCGCTTATGGGGTAATCCGCCACTGAAGCTGTCATTATCTTAATTCTAAAATTTTCATATTGTCTTACGATTGCACTGATGTAGTGATACGTCACCGACCAACAGTGACAAATGCTGATCATTTTTGTTTGAAATATCTATAATAAGATTTAGAAGACATTTCAAAGCATGACTTTACTTTTGTCTCTGTTAAAATCAGATCGAACATGTACTGTCAAAATAAAATTTCTTGATATCTTATATTATCAAATAATATGTGACCTTGATATCCTTGATTAATATCCATCCATTAGTATTTTGTTTTTACTTGAATCGAAGAAAAAAAGATATTTTACTTTACTTATACTTTTTTTTTTACTTCATTCAAGATTTTTTTGTTGCTTTTTACTTTCAAATGTAATAATCCTATTCTAAAATGCCTCAAATTAATATTTATACCCCACCCCAGCCTTAGATGTTTTTGACGTCTATTTTTTTTATTTTAACCGAAAATAATACTACTTTAAAGGTGAAGTTATTATTGTTCTGAAAATAGCTTTTACATCTTCAATAATGAAGATCCTTTTGAACTTTAGATTATTTTTTTTTGTAAAAGTTTTGATTAATTTTGACTCATATCAGCTTAGTTATTCATAAAGCGATCTCTGTTAAAATAAATTTCCAGGAAAAGACTTTTAAAGATTTAACATTCTCTCTTCCCGATGTTATCATTTGTACGTGATCTTAGAAACCACATTGAGAATTATTATTATTTCGTGATCCAGGAACATGATGTAAATGGTGATTCAGATGAAAAGTTGTGAAGTTTACATGTTAAGAAAGGGGAGAAGATAAATAATATTAATTGAGTTGATTCGATCAAATGTGAATTGCATAAAAATAAAAGTATATTATTAAATTATATCATGATTTCTTACGAATAAATTGGCCCACTATAGGAGAAGTGAAACAAGTGGTATTTTAGAAAAGAATAATTAAGATGCGTTGTAGTATTTTACACGTCTTAAAGTATCATAGAAATGAAGTAACCTCAGTTTGAAAAAAACATCGCAATAGTGTCTCCGTAAAATAAAAATATGTAATCCACCAAAATACCAAATAAATACGTGACTGTACTTAAAATCTAAGATTTTTTTTACCATTTTATAATGAGATAGTAGAGGATTCATTAATAATGTATTCCTAATATTAATTATGACATTTGTTATAGATTAGCGATAAATTCAATACAAATCAAAGTGATCTGAAAGCACAGGCAGCTTATAAAATGTTTGATTTTGTTTCGTTAATAGTTTGACAGGGATAAAAAGTATGTATTATTGATATGTATAAAAATAGTTAAATCTTTTGAATCATTTAAAAAAATCGTTGTATTATTTACCTAATTTAAAGCATGGCTTAATTTTTTGTGACAAATTAAAAAAAAATCAGTTTGTCTGTTTCCATAGTGGAGCACATGGTCTCATATGTATGTATTCCAGCATAATTATTTCTACAAGAACTGTTTGCTGTTCAATTTTTTCAATTTATATACTTTTGGAAAAATCCATAACCAATGTACGATTGTTTCAATTCGGATAATTGAACCACAAACTGTAAAACTGTGGATAACGAAATACTTTTACCACTTGGCTATCAGACCGACTATAATAAAAAAAAACACAAATATATTCTTTATTTTACCATTGAATATTGATCCCTACAAATTTTATGACAGATCCATAATGCAAACATTTTTTTCAATATTCATAAACTCTCCCAAAGTTCTCAGAAGCTCGCGCCGCACATTTCATCCACTGCAATGCAAGATCAAATGAAATGTATTTTTTTACCTCACGGGTTTCCCGTTATTACCTACATAAGGGTGTTTGTTATTTCCGTGGCTTTACATTCGACAACTCTCGAAGTGCGGTGGTCTGCAACACCCCTGCCTGCTACATACTTTCATCCCTTAACCCACCGTATTCAAACAATTCGTAATATTAGTTATTACAATTCAAGTTGTTTTTGAATTGAAAAACAATTAAGTATTAAAGATATCATGGTACTGTGTTTTTAAATGTGAACTCTTAATTTGGTAGATATCTACTAATCTTTGTGAAATTTCAGTAGAAATATTAAACGATGGAATTATTATTTATAATAAACACATTTTTTATCATAAGTGAAGCCCATCCTGATCATTTATTAACCATTTCTAAAAAAGTATCTACAGAAAATATGTTTAATTGCTTTACACTTCGTGCTTTTTCACTAAGAATGACCAATTATCACAATTATAGTGCTGAACGGTAATCTTAATCAACACTTAATACCGAATTATTTTTCCGTGTACTTACATAGTTTTGTTTTGTGACTTTAAGTGATTTTTTGTGATTTTATTTTGTAGTCCATGACTTAAATCCTTGAAGAACAATGAAAATTTTTGAATAAAACTGTATTTTCTATCATCTTCGAGGTGTATACCGAATGAACATAAAGTTTTGTTTTTAAAAGTTTCGTTTTGCGGAGCGTTGCGTTCAGCGTGCATATCAAACACGTGTTAACCCATACAAGTGTTCTAAGTGGTCAAATAGTATTAAACTTGTACGCACATGCACGTTATACGTGAAGCCACGCAAACGCTGCCCACTGATGTTCATCATACCAGCTCCATTTCATTTGCACTTATGTTATATACAGTGGTGTAGTGGTAAATAAATAGATACCATGTCGGTCATTGACTTCTTCCCTTTTTTTGTTTTTTTTTTATATCCGTCCGACGTTTAAAAACCATAAGTTTTAACAATTAAATCAATAAAAAAACAATTTTAAATATATGTATGTATATTACTTGAAAATTAAGTTACAAGTCAAAAAGGCGGCAGGGCGCCTTCTTAATTTTCAGGTGCCAGGTCGCCGACCTGGGCCCACTACACAACTGGTTATATATCACCCACTTATAGACTTAATTGATAAACAAGTAACTAATGTGTAAAGCTTAGCTTTAGATGTGGATCCATTAGAGGTAAAGTGAGCCAACTAGTAAGATGGTAAAACTTTTTTCTTGGACTTTTAAGTACTATCACGTCTTTACTTGATGCTTTGGTATATTTTTGAAATTAAAGAGATAACACTATTGCAATGGGTAACTTCACCTTTACGATGATTTCAGACGTATTTTTTTCTAAAATACCACATTGATCACTTCACTTCTAATGGGTCCATATATAATGAGATTAACAACTCTTACGCTTAGAATATAAAACATCCTCATAAGGTAATTATTTATAGTAACATGAAGGTTTTGTCTTTTTATAAAATTGCTGTCCAAATTGTTGCGCGCCGGTACATAAGGGTGGGTCGGAGCGATAACGAAAACGGCGAGTATTGTGTTGAATAAATTGAAATTTTAATTTGGTATTCGTCGCGCGGTCTGCTGCAACTATGCTCGCGGGCCGTGTATGAGGGTCGGCGGAAGTCGAGGGGTTAACGCAGGGAGAGATTCATTCGGCATAATTTTTAAAAACCTTTGTCTAGTGCATTATCGATCCTAAATAATGCCCTAAACAGTGAAGATAGTGTAATATAAAATATTGCGGAATAATTAGGTACTTCCGTAACCATTTTTTAAATTTTATTCTCACTAGTTATAGCTTGAAATAGTAAACACTCTTTAACGGTTGATTTTGTTTTACTCACATTGTATTTGATAAGCAACTATACAGTTTATTTAATCCATGCTCAAGCCCAATGTAGAGCATATGGACTTCTAATGCAAGTATCAAAATATTGGTTTATTTATGACAACTGTTTTTTTATCTTGTTGCTCAAGCTCTCTTTTTCAACAAGAGAATTATTGGATAGGGTATCCAATCCCGTGATTCTGGATTGTGGAAATGAAACACGGAGGATCTAAAAGAAAAAAAAAGATGTTGCGCTTTTATTTTTGGGAAATACGCAAATGTTTGTTGGGTTTTTTCAATTTTCAATGAAATTGTTTGAAAAATCACAAGATTTCAATCGCTGACCAAAAATTGTTTTAACCCCGAATTCCAATTTTATACGTTTTTATGTTGAGTGTGAAGATAATTCCGGGATCCTAGATTGGATACTCTAGTATCGAATGAAGGATGAGAATAAGTCAGGAATAGTGGTTAAATAACCCATTATTCAATCATTGGAAAAGTGGAGTGGAACATAAAGAATAAACATCACGAACACTTCTGTCCTGAAAAAAATTGAGTCTCAAACTCGTGAGATCCGTCACAGAAACTAACTTCGTTGACCGTTGTGCCTTAGGCCCTACGTGGATATTAGTTGATTTTAAGTATTCTCTTTTACCACTTTTAAAGTATCACTTTTTATTTCATTATTACACGAATTCTCTCGCTTTAACCAAACATAGTTTAGTCTTTTAAGCATACAAATAAAACGTTGAAAAATTGACTCCCCGCAATCAATGGGTTAAATAAACCTAACGTTATAAGTAAAAAATATCCATATTTGATGACACAAAAATTAGTTGGAATGGTCTCGTTTACATTCAAAACTTTTGGTTTCTGTTGATATTAGTCGGCATTTCTAATTATCATATTGATGCCATTTTAATTAAAACAAAAATATTTATGGTTTCCTTGTATCAAATTTCAACAATTTCCCATGGACATTTTGAGTGAAACCTATCAAATTTAAATGTATCGATTCGTTAAATATTTTAGTGGAAAATTAAAAATACCATGATCGGTGAAATTTCGTTTGATAATATCAATGTTTGAATATTCAAAGTGCGTCCTTCATAATGAATTTACATGTTTCGTATTGCTCTTTTTAATTAAACTGGAACAGGAATGCGTGAAACATGCTTTGCGCTGAAATTTTTCAAACATTTTAGCTTCAACATGTTTTTAAATAATAATGGCAATCATAAAACAGGGTGAGTTTTATTCACGACGTAAAGGGGTGGATGGTTTTGACGAATTTTGTTTTAAGATTAAGCACTTTGACGTTTTATATATTAATATTTGGTAGCATGTCTAAAGTAACGTAAAAGTAATTCAAAACAAATATTCAGCATTGATGAGTACATTTATTTTATCTCGTCTTATGACATCATTATCTTACTAAAGGATTTCTTGGTTACAATCAGACATGTCTGGATTCAATCCTCGACAAGATATATCCAAACTATCGATAAGCTTTTTCATATGTAAAATTGTCGATTTAAATTAATGAAAATAAAACTATAACGTAAGAAGCCTCAATAAATTCCCTCCGTTTCATTTGGTGCTCCGACTTTCCAAGCCAGTCACTGACTTCCATAACTCGTAAATGTTGGGCTACTTCATCCATCCAGCAATGCTGCGGTCATTCAACGGTCTATCTTTCCTCAGGGATAGGAGCTGTATGACGTTTTGTAGATTTTCACTCATCCATTTGTGATGTACGACCCATCGTAAACGTTGAATTTGAACTAATCTGACTCATTGTTTTGGTCAAACATTAGATCTAGTATTAAAAAGAATTGTAGAGGCAAACAATTACAATTCGTGATAAATGGGAATTTTCGAATTGTTTATTCATTCCATAAAAGCATTTATTCCTGCTTAAAATAATTCATCTTTTAATTTCACCGCATAAATTTTTCTGGACGGATCTAGCGATACAAGATTCACGATTTTATCGACTGTTTCAATGGCTTAGCTATCGAGAATAAGGTAAATAGTTTGTGACTGATATCTTTTTAGTTTTTCTTTATATTGAATTTTAATACAATGTCATTTGCCACTTGTTGCCTTGATACCATAAAAGCTTTTAAAATATCCATTTTTGAACAGCCAATGATCTTTAATGTAGATTTTACACGAACATTGATTCCTATAGATTTAGTTTTATGTCTCGTTAAATGATTAAAATATTTTTTAATACGAAAGTAAGCTACTATCTTATAATAATTGACGTTTAAGTGGACATTTATAATAACACGATGAAGAATATAACAAACATAGCATGTTCAAATATTTCTTTATATATAATTGATAACGCACCGTATTCTACGTAACTAAATGATTATTTTCCTGATAACTAAACAGTTATCAGGAAAATAATCATTTGGTTACCTAGATAGAATACGATGAGTTATCAATATTCATTAAGTTTCATTCAACATGGGATGCTATATAAATTTGGTGCTTCAAGCAATAGCACTTCATCGGCAAATTAATAATTCATACACAATAATAAAAAAGGCTATCCTCCTGTATTATACGCGGTGTATACAATACATATTTGATTTGTGGCGTAGAGGTGTAGAGCTATTCATGTCAATAACACTCTTGTTACTGGCCACTTCTACGAACCGTAGCAAGCAAATATTCTAAATTACAGATACATGTTTTTCTCGCATGGTATCTATGAAAAAAATATTTCCGGTAGATTGTTTTGGAACTTCTATTAAAATACGTTTCCTGTGGGCTAGAACAGGCGTGTTGTAACTTTTTGGTCAAAGCTACAACTCACATCGAATGTTCTATACATTTGGGTGCAAATCTTCTTTGTACGCATGTTAAGCAGTGTTTTTGTAATGAAACAAAAACGTCACAACGAAACAATTAAAAATAATAAATTTATAATTGAGGTTTTTTTTAAATATATACCAAATATATTTATCGTTGGAATTATTTGAGGTTCATCCACTGATAATATTTGATTTATTAAACAAATTAATGTGCTCCTAATGTTTTTCTGCGTTTGAAACTATTTTGAACATGTCTGTAAGAAAACAGTTTGTTTTATTTTAAAAGAGTAAATATATATTATCCATGTCCGCACCTTATATGGAGCTTATGGTCTCCTGAAGAAGGCATCTTAACAGATTTATTTCTACGAGCTCAACCTTTCCTTTTCAAAAAGAGTAGTAGGGATAGAAGAATAAGGACTAAGACAGGACTAGTGGTCAACTAATCGCACTCGCTACGCCCAGTTATTAAAGGATCGGAAAGAGTGGGAGGGAATTTTTTAGACATCACATGCACCCATGCCTTCAAACAGAAATCCATAAATCGATCGAAAAAACGCTGTTTGTACTAGCACTCAAGCCTGTGATATCCGGCACGGAAGCCCCCAACGCTAACCGCTGCACCATAGGAAAAATTATAAAAACATATTTTTTATGTGCAGTGTAGTAAATATAATAAAAAATCTCTAAAAAACAATGTTTTGAATTTTAAGAAATAACACCTTAAAAAATGCATTCTCTTCGATCAAGATACAATAAGTCAAAATCATTACCGTATGAAATCGCATTAGACATGTATTTTTAACATTCACAGAAGCAATAATTCTGTTTCTTATTATTGATTAATGAAAAAAAAACGGCACAAAAATGAGCTTGACAACTAGTCCTTGTTGTTGAAATACCGCTGATATATTCAGCTTGTAACGAAAATGTGGTAAAAAGCTTATTGTCCCCCGAAAATGATTCAATTATCGGGCAAACTTATGTAACAAAATAATAAAAACAATTGAAAAAGTTTCTTTGTGACTGCTTGGGTAGTAAAACGTTATGTGATATTCCGAAATGAAATACGTTCGGAAATAAATAATCGGCGGGTAAACATAATTTTTCCAATCGATTCGCCTCCGGCTAAGGGTAGTAACGTCAAACAATAATACCTGAACAAACAAGAAAAACATGTTTGGATAGATTTTTATTTCGGTTCCTGCTCAAAGGATTTGATTATTGTTATATTCAGTTTTTTTTTATGAAAATTGAAACATAAAGATTGACCTTTTGGGATGAATATCCATCCGTGTCTTTTTGTCGTTTACAAATATTGTAAAAGGATTCGTCGTTTAAGGGTTTAAGGAATTTTGCAACTTTTAATTTTGTTTCCCGTTTGAGTAAATATTGGCTTATTTTATTGCTTTTTTTCTTCATTGCAGTATCTACAATATATATGCTTAAGACAAATTCAATTTTCATAACTTCTTAATCTCCATGTTATGTATATGTCATCAACGGTGGGCTGCCAATACATTAACAAGGGGCTAGCTTAATCTAAAATCAATTCTCAGTATTCTGGGGGAGGCTTGATTTATTTCATCACTTCTTTGCAATTATATTAAATAATTAATTAATTAAATTTGAATCGTTCAAACTATGTACATTCTCATAGTTCTCATGTTTCTTCAATTCTCATGTTTGAACGATTCAAATTTAATATTGAAATTCCACCAAGCACCTTCAGTCGAAATCTTAAATTAAAGCAATTAATTGTTACTAAATACACTTATTATATGTAAAAATGTGCAATTTACCCTATACTTATCAATGTAAATGACTAAAAATGTACTACTGTTTATATTGAAGCTTTTTTAGATAATATATGAGTTAAAAATTGCAGTTATATACTCATTTGATCTGAGAATATTGTTTTCTCGTAAATTAACAAGGAGCTCGCCGACCTTAGTCAAATTTAACAAGGAGCTCGCGCGAGCCCCTCCGAGCCCCCTCCAGCCCACCCCTGTATGTCATCTCGTAGAGCTGGAAATTCTGCATTTAGCAGTTGGTTAATTTAAAAAAACATGTAAATTTTTCAAGAATTTAAACCGAGTTTGTAACAAAAACAGCAGTTTACAATATCTTGTGGTAGTAAATACGACAGTAATTAAACGAACTTTGCAATACAATAAAAATATTATAAAATTTTAAGATGGTATTAATCAAAATATTTAACATTACTTTTTCTTGAGACGTTTTATGTAAAAAAAAACCTGTTGGTTTTCCCCTTTTCTTTTCAAGCCCTCATTTGATTTTTGGGGTTATGCAAGGCCGAAATGAGATATAAGTCATTCTTAACGATGGCAAATCAATTAAATTAAAGATAACAAAACAATCTGCACAAAATATTAAATTTTTTAAGCAAATAAAGTCAAAGATTTGTTGAATAAATTCACCATAAATTCAAAATACAAAATTATATGTAATCGTACATAAGTTTTCAAATATCCGTTTAATCAATAAACTTCTCACTGTTAAACCTCATATGATGGATGTTTTTTTAAATATTTCTTTATAACATAGGAAAGTCAGCTTGCTAATAGTGATGCCATACATAATATGGTTGTGTGTGTATGATATTAAAATACATTTTGTCAAACTAGCTCGCAAGACTTTGATGTAAAAGTTAAATTTATTATTCTAACTGATGTAAATATGTCTTGGTGCAAAAGAAATACCGAAAAATGTGTTTTTTTTAATATAAGAAATTCATTTTAAGGTTATATTTTGATAACTTTTTATAGATACGATATGTTTATATTATTAATTCTGAAATGTGTTGCGCGTTAAATAAATGATTCAAACACTTATAGCTATTCTTTTAAAGTATGCATTTACATCAATGTAGTTGTTTATTTACCTAGTTTAGGCACAATGCACAGTGGATAAAATGCGCGCCCATTTGCTTGTTTGGCGGGTTTAGTCAACCGTTTCAATTCATCGCATTGTCCATTGGCTGTCGGTGGGGGTTGAATTTTGTGGTGTGGGTCGGATTAAAAGGGGCTGTCCAGGGTAAAAGTCGAATACTTTACCCCCTTTCAAACCACAGTGATGCTATCTACCAATGTAAGGTCGTTTGATTTTGTATTAAAATTTGAAATATTGTTTACACTCTCAATAAATAAACCATACATGAATATTTTATATTGATATTTTTTGAATTGTGACCGTTGGTAACTTTAACCACGAACGAAGAAAAACTCGGAAAAAATAGTTCGACTGACCTCATTTACCATATGTTGTGAAAGTTTTTTTTTAATAATACTTCTAATGTAAATAATAAATCTTCAAATAATCAATTGGTTAAGGTTTTGTCGAGTGAACCATAATATTTCGTTTGCGGTTTTAGTGAAAAATGTATCGAATCCGCAAATATTTTAAATTCTCACAAATTACGGTAATGCAAACCAAAAATATTTATTTTTACAATAAAGTAATCAAGTAATATTAATGTAAATACAAAAAAATAACAACACATGGAGTAAGTATAGTTCAGCTTTTAACAAAATTTAGATAAAAGCTAGCAAACTGTATAGAATGGAGCTTTTTTCGGAATCCCGTTGTAAATCAATGCTACACTGGTTTTTCCTCATTTTCCCTGTTTTTTCGGTGCATTCTGCAGGAATTTTGCAGGTTTTAGCTCATGCACGGCTCAAAGCCATTCAAAGTTATGGAAGTGAAAACTTTCAGGACGTTAAGCTTTCGTTTTGTACTCATTTGGCAGTTGCAACCTCCAAACTAGGTTTATTACATAACGGAAAAAAACCCAAATGGTTTTAAACATTCTTTTGTGAATTTTACAAAAATGTGCTGTCTGTATCTATCTATGCATATATTTTTGGTTTAAGTATTTGTTTTTTGGTCTAAAAGAAAAATTAATCACTTAGATTTATTTACTCTACGCTTTAAAACTCAATCAATTATGTCTACCAACATCGGTTAGATTATTTATGCAATTTATTTTATATCTGAAAATCTTAACAAATATAAATGGGGCGTACGCCCCACGTTGGAAAACAATGTTCTAAAGAGTATGAAGATGCTTTTAAAAATTCTGTATCCCGTACCACATCTTCTTACACAACTTGCAGGATTGAAGATAAATAATGTTATCGATGAAATGATGGTTTAAAAATTAATAGAAAATTTAAATTAACTTTGATTATTCCACGTATTGTGTAACTAACTGTGACACGTGTTTCGCCTCTTTCAGAGGCATCTTCAGACTTACTATCGCAAAGTTTGCTTAAGTAATGAAGCAAGATTGATTCTAACATTTTAAAATTATAAAATTACAAAATGGATTGGGTTTTTTTTTTTCCTTTTAAGAGGAGCAAGGAGGGGGGTGTAGAATCGAAATAAAGCAAACAGATAATGATACTAATTTTACTAATGAGTTGTAAACAATCAGAATGGGATTTTTCCTTTTTAATGGAAGCAAAGAGGGGATTATAAAATGCAAACAAATTTAATCATACTACTAATGACGTTAAACATTACAAACTATTAAAACTAATGAGCTACAATCAATCATCTAGGTTTGTGATTACTCTATTAATTGGAAACAATTTTAGTAATGGGGAACCACCTGTGCTATTAAGAATATTATTTAATAATATTTCATATCATATAATAATCAAAGTTAATTTAAATTTTCTATTAAAATGAACTTCCACAAAGTTACCGCCGAAACCATCGAAAGTGTTTAAAAATTAATTTATGCAAAGAAATCAACGAATCCAGTTCAACTTAAAAAAGCGACTTACATATTAAATGTATTGGCTATCCTTGATAAAACTCCATTATAATATAATATTTAATTGCACGAGAATTATACAATATGTATGGTCGATAACTAACTGTTATTGGTTTTTTATTTTTTACGTTGTAAAGTTAAGTTTTTATTCCAATGAGATAAAGAAAGCAAACCGAAATTTAATACACAATTGCAAGTAATAGTTTAAGTAATATAGGTATAATATAATGATTTAATAAAGGTTCTTAAAAAAATCATTTTTTGTCTCTGAAAAATGACATTACACACTAAACTTATAACTTGGCGTATAATACAGAACTAGTTATTTTAGTTAGTGAAGTTGTGAATCTCATGAAAAAAATACATACTACTAATATATACTAATTTGTACTAATTTCGTGTTTATTTAGTATGGACTGGGGCCGATAATAATAAAAGTGGAATTAGCAGTACAAAAGAGTGTTTTAATTATTGAATAAATGTCTTTCAATCAAGTGTTGACAGCGAACACTTTAGTATTATATGTTAGGACAAACTCATACCAATAAAATGTTGAAAGGGCAAAGTGGTAAAACTACACTTTAATAAATACACTATTTTGATAATATTTTCGTTACTCCTGTACGTTGATTGATCAGGAGAATGATAAAAGTTTTAATAAAATAATAACATATAAATTAATACAAGAAAAGAGGCACAATCAAAAATATCGTAAACAACGATTCCGACAACACACTCCTGATTATATATATATACATATAGATGACAACTGAACGGCGTCCGTCACCAGCAATAACGGCTGTTCTTTCATAATGTTTTTATATTCTCAATAATGCGTTTTTCTTTTTCCTCTAAATGAAACAGACAATAAAACTCAGCACTAAAGTGAGTGAATAATAAAACTAAGAACATTTCTCCATACTTAATTAAATTATGTCTTAGACATTTCTCTCTGTAAAAGAAGCGAGAAGTAGGTCATGCAAGATCCAATCTGAAGTGAGTTGAGAGCTCTCAGGAAGCTAGAGATGCTAAAAAATGATACGGATTTTTTGATGCTCGGGTCGTCGAGTAGAATACTCGGTATACTTTTTAAACATACAAGGGTTGTTTTAAAATATGGTAAAAAGAAAATTATTTTAGAAAATTAGTTTTTGTTAATAACGTCTCCATTATGGACACTTCTTCAGCTTTTAATAAAAATAATAAAACATTTTTAGTACTTTTTCCACATAAAATTTATTAGATCAGGATCGGTTTCGCTCATGATGAGGATTGTCAACTGATAAGAAATACAATGAAACAGTGATATTTATACAAAAGTTAAGTGAGAAAAACAAGGTATGACAAACAATTGGCCAAACTCAATTTTGGTTGACAGACATTAAGATTTATTTATTATATACACTAATTGTTGGTTTTTACTTTGTTAATGATAATTCATACTTAATTGGTTTTTGTTGTAATAGTTTTCATTGCCAAATGGTCTTCAACTTTTTATTTATAGTTTATTTTCCTTGTATTTTGCTTCAATTCTTTTGCTTGGTTGTAATACCAATTGTTTGTCATACCTTGTCATACCATACTTTACGTAGCATAGTATGCATTTAATGGTGAAGATATTTTTTTATAGTCTAGAATTTTCTGTATGCGGAAGTTTCTGTGTACAGAAGATCTTGTTTGTGAAATTCGGTGTACGGGAAATTCGTATTTGAAAGAATCCGTTCACCCTGAATTTTTCATGATTGTCATTGAGCACAATTCGTGCAATCGATGAATTATTATTAATTTTTGAAAACTTATTTTTCTGAATTATACGAGTACCTGGATACTCGTTACTCAGTTTGACATCCTTAATGGCAGTTTTCTAAATCTGACATGTTATCCTCGAAACAATAAAAAGGAATGAGTCTATAAAATACGTTTGGGCCCTTAAATAAACAGAATGCCTTACACGACTCCCACATTTCTTTCTTCGTTTGATTTAGTGTTCTTTGTACGTGTACCCAACGTCGTATGCAAACTTTACAATCGTGTCACATTTTCTTTAAGATAAATAAAGAATGATAAGAGACAAAAAATGGAAAGATATCTGTTTCTATCATTCCTTACTGCCGACGTAATATTTTCGGAGTAACATACGGCAAAAGTTGATAAAACAGTGCGTAGAAACACTGCGAGTTAAACGTTGCTTTATTAAGATTATGGCAATACATTAACAAAAACACAATATATTCCTTTGTACTTATTTACAATTTTATTTATCAAGATCAGGACCGGTTTCACTCACGGCGAGCACTATGCAACTCTCTCCACCACGCGCCACGGCCATACAAACGTTACGCGTTGCTCAGTTTTGTCTCATGGTTGTCTCGGGAACAATTGAACAAGGCTTGCACTTTAGTTTGCGAAAAATTGCCCTATGAAAATGTTCGAAGGTACTATGAGTATAAATCTACTCACTCTCCACAAATTTACTGAATGATAAGTAATTTGCCTTGGTTTTGGCCGAATTGGCCGGCTTGATTAACTGTCATTGTTCACTGTCAATACTTGACGGAAAGTCATCGTATAAAAAATATGCTTATTTATTTATTAAGTTCAAATAATGTTCATGATGATCGAAACCGGTTTTGATGCTAATGAATAAATTAAAAATTATAACAAAAGGTAGTTTTATTTTTTGAATATTACATTAATAGTATAGGTCAATGTGATTCTAACGTTATTTATTTAAGTAGAGAATAAAGCTGTCTCTTTTGTGCTTCATTCTTATGGAACGCACTTTACACTGACAAGGAGAATATAATAAGTAAACATTGATAAGGAAATTGAAATCTGAGAAACCCTTTTAGCTTACAGAAGCATTCTTTATAAGGCTCACGATAGCAAAACAATATTGCTGATACACGCTTCTTCTTCAATATAAAAACATCTGTTATTGTGTTTATTTATTTAGATATTTTATTTCTTTGTATTCGAAGGTTATTTTGTGAACTTTTTATTTCATCGGTTATGTCACCCGAAATAACGTAACCAGTGGATGTATTTCAATTTTATGTATGAAATACTATAATGATATATCAGATTTTGATAATTATCATTAAAAAGTAGCTGAAATATTTATATGATGAAACAATAAAAGTAATAAGAATATCGTTCCAAGATACAAATCTACTCACTTATAACGTATTTTTAGTACTCTAAAATGCTTAGTGGAAAACCTTTGATGAGTATCAACTTAAATGTACATATGTCCAAGTATCGTGTCATCATTATTATCTATCTCCGTTCTCATAGTTTTTTGTTGAATTTTTGTTGTTTCTTCAGATATGGATACAAGACAAATGCATCAGTGATTTTTGGTCGAAAAAAATATCTTTATTATGTGCAAATAAATAAAAGGTTAAAATTTGTAAATAAATCGGGAGCCATATAATATTGAGCGTAAAAATCCATTTCTGATCGACCCCTTCCAAGAATCATCGTTTGTAGAGCGTCACATGTGTACGAATGACAGCAAAAAAAGATCTACAGGCAAAATTGAAGTAAAATCTTCTAGAAAAATATTTGAAAGTAATGTTGAGTTAGTGTGAATCTTATACAATTTATTCTGTCATATATTATGTATACAAATTACTCTTCAATTGAATCTAATATATTTTTTTTTTATTATTTTTAGGTAAGCTTCTGACCCTATACATACGTCACTGCACTTATTGAAGTCGCGGAATTCCTCAGAATGGTTTGTAATATTTGACAATAAACAATTGTTTGATGATCTAAATGCAATCAATAAAAACTCTGATTGACTAAAATTTTCAGTGTTGACAATGACATAGAAGTTGTTAAAAGTAATCGAATTTTAACGACATGAACATGATCATCCTCAGCTAGCTTCTTTATGAATTGTGTGTTTGTTGATCTATTTTCATAGTATATAAAATATACTATATATAACTTAGTCCACGTGAACTGGTTTCTTTGTGGATTGTTAATCTTAAATAAGTAATTAAATAAAGTAATTAAGCCCTTCTGTTGGCGATGACAGAAATATAATACAGATAACCAATAACATCACCGATGATGGAAACTCATAGAACGTTGACACTTACTCACCATAAGATTTAAATCTCCACTAATTCATAATTTGAATTACAAAAAAATACAATACGAAAAAAATTGCATAATTCTATGGACGACACTTGATTTTAAGCCTCATTGTGTCCATTATATGATCCGGAGATACATCGAAATTATAGTAACATTTTTATTTAAACGATTATTTCAATGTTGTTATAAAATTTATATCCAATTCTGTTTATATCTGTAACGTTTTAATTTTTAACACCCTTCCTGATCGTAAGCTTACCATATTTTTTTCTATATAATATTTAAAAAAAATGATAGTGTGATTCATAAAATAATCTTTGAACTATGTATTATTCTAGCCACTGTGGTTTTACAGTGTTGTAATATAATATGTTAGCATCCATGAATATCGTAATAAATTAAATGTGGGCTTAAAGAAAAGGTCAGAAAAAAAGAATTTAGTACACTGTTAAATACGATTTTGTTTTTTCTAGAGTAAAATATTATAAACGGCAAAAACTCCACTGGTAAACATTATTTTGATAGCCTTAAATTCTCATTTGAAATGACGTGTACTTACTTAAAATAAAACGTAGACTTGTACAGAATATAATATGTATTGCAAATTTACTAAAGTATTCGTGATAAAGGATAAGCCTTTGATTTAAATAAAGATAACTTCATAAAGAAAAGCTTTTTACGAAATGAATTATTATTATTTGAAAACGTCTGGGCTTTTATAAGGCCGTCAATCAAGAAAATTAGAGTTAAGCCCTGAAGATTATGAGTTGAAAGATTAAATAGGTTATATTTTTACGATGGTTAATAATTTAAAGGATTACTGATTGATAATCCTTTAATTTGCAATTTCGTCTAAAGTGATTATAAAAGTCAATTAAAATTATGTTCGAATTTAAAATTAATACAGATCAAAAACTGAGAAGAATTACCTTTTATATCAGACTCTCGGCAAAATTATTATACTTTTAATAATGTAATAATTATAACTTTAGAAGTTACTCTAGTTATTCTAGGAAATGTAAAAGTTAATATAGTAATAATGTATGTTTCGTAATTAAAAACATTGAAGTTTTTATTTGTTTTAATTTTAACATATTGTTTATTATAATATAACGTAGCAATAAAACCACCCTTTAATTATAAAGATGGGTAAAGTTATTATCTGTACGACATGGAAAACCAAACATCTCTGTGAATAAACATCATTTATGTATCACACCGTGGTTAGTGCAAATGATGTAGTTTTGAAACAATAAAGCTTAAATCTTAGATTTTTAAAGTTAAAGCTAAAGTTGTTGTATTAACTTATTAACTATACCTAATTCGGTGTCGAACATTTTTCTCCGCAAAAATATTTATAGATGTTAACGTTATTATTAACCACTTGAATACCAAGCGGACACAGGTGTCAGAACATTTGCAAGCGAACACGGATGTCCAAGACATTTATATAATCAAATACTTGGTATTCTAATAGAAAATAAGCAATATTTTGATGAATATGAGTAGTTTTATCTGTACTGAGTCAATATAGGTTCTTAAAATATCGAATTCGAGTGTACATATATTAGGCAAAAATATTTTTCTACACGCAGTATCTCTGGGACATATTGATGATTTATTTGCGCGGTATTCAAACGGTTAAGAAAATCTTAATGTGGATTTGTTTTTTTCAATAATACACACATAAAGAAAACTGATAATATATAATATGCAAAAAACGAAATGTAATTTTAGTATAATAAACTAGCCATCGTGTGCCAGGGGATGTGTGACTACATCGATATTAAAAGAATATTATTAACTAAACGTACTATCGTCGCCATTACATAAATATTTTGAAAATTTTAATGTATAGAGATTTAAAAAATACTATTTCATCAACCTTCTAATCAATTAAGATTGTGTGAATATAACAATATGTGAATTGTCAATAAATCAGACAAAAATTATAGATCTTACAGATGAAAGTGAATAAGTGTAAATTAGTAAATTATTCAAGATAATCATTTGAACACAATAACTCGTCAGTTCTGGTTTAGTTTTTTGGCATTTGTGAATATGTATATGCATGATAAAAGCTATTATATTTGTATAACACCAAATAAATATTAAATCAGTTCTTGTAAACAATTTACTATTCTTGTAATACGATATTCTGTTTAATCCACATTTCTTGTTAACAAATATACAATATAAATATAGAGTTTTTTGAAAAATTTTCCAACCTACGATGCGGTCCCGACGTCTGATAAAAGAGGGTACAGTCTCTACACTGGAAACTTATGAATATTGGAAGAAAAACTCTTTTGGCTCTACCAACAAACAGTGGCGGACTAATGTTAATAAGAAGTAGACACGTAATCAATAGCGGTGTAAATAAAATTTCTTTTAACAAATTTTAAACCGAGTACAGTAGATCTTCTACTTACGCGACTTTGTAATTACGTGGTTGTGAATTAAAAAGTACAATAACTTCGGCTTGTTAAATATTAAATATTGATTTCTATGGATTTTGGTGTGCAATTTATCATAGTAGAATACGTTTGAAATAATTCACATGGTATTGAAAAAAAAAGCATTCAAATTTTTGGATACTTGTAAAATATGTATGTATTTGTGTTCAAATTAAAATATCTTTAATACTTATAAATAATTATTTTATGATTAGAACTATCAATGATTGTATCTTACTTCTACCTCCCTGCGTCCAGTTGAAAAGAATTAAGAACCCGAGTTTAATTTCAATTTTTAGTTTAGCTTTACGATGTTCCCATAGAAGCAAAACACGTGTCAAATTTCGTAACACAGCAATTGGAATAACTAAGTTATCAAATTCAATTTTATGTTAAAAGATATCTTCCACAAAGTTATCATTTGGTCCATCGCAAATTTTTGAATAGATTAATATCGTATGGTTAATGCTTTGTCAACTGCTGCTTTTATTAAAACTCAATTTTAATTCTTCAAAAATTTCTATGCTAGAGCCTTATTTATAAATAAAAAAACTCATTTTTCTATGCGGAATTGTCAGCTTTATACAATTGCATGATTTAAATCATTTTTGATAATACACTGAGATTGCTGTCTTTATTTCCAGATGAATCATGCATATTTTTGTCCATGAAAACTATTCTCTGCAATTATCAATATGTTTTTCAAAAAATAGCCAGTTTTGATGAAATTTATTCACAATCACTTTTTAAGTTTTTGCTTTGAAAAATTCTATGGACAATAAACGATTTTTATCGTTTTATTTGCGTTATAATGTATTCTTCACGAGTTAATTCACCAGAAGCACGCCACAGACCACGAACAAGTAAATCTATTGATTTTCCCATTCTCGTTACGTCCCGCTGTTAGCTTTTGAATTTTTGACAGAACTCCCCTTCTCATAAAAATAGTCAAATAATGAGTTAATTCAATTTCATATTTGCTTTCCTTTATCGTAAATTCATATCAGTCCAAATATTAATTAATAATGTTCTCGTGTTGTTACAAAGGAAAAGGCCAGTATAGTAGCAATAATTACTTCAACTCCAATTCAAATACTGTTTTACAGTTTTGGAACAAGATAAATATTTTTAAATTTTGTTCAAAATGTTCCAAGCTTAAATTTGTAACTCAAAATATATTTTTGAATCATATGGTCAGAATTTAAATCAATTTTTAGTCAGAATAAAAATATTATAGTGTCAATATATTTTATAACCATTTTGGTAAGGTTTTTTTTAAATTCATTTAATATAAATTCTGACAAATGTAATATAAATTCCAACCGAAAATATACTAGCCTTTTTAAATTTTGTACAAAATGTTCTAAGTTCAAACTTTTAACACAAAAAAACATTTTTGAATCTTGTGCAATAATAACAGTTATGAAAACTATTGAAGCTTGTATCTTTTAAAATTTGAATCGTTCAAATTATGTACATTCACACAGATTTTGTCCGTCGGTTCAAGTTCATCCGTGCACTTGAACGCCTGAAGATGCCGAAAGGCGAAAGCCGGGTAGTTGGTGTCAAAATCTGTGTGAATGTACATAATTTGAACGATTCAAATTTAATATTGAAATTCCACCAAACACCTTCAGTCGAAATCTTAAATTGTATCTTCCAATCGAATGTTAATTTGAATATTGAAAAAAACAGCATTAATTGTGTGAGAGTTTTTACGTGATCTTAAGATTATATTAGCTCAATATAAAACACGTTTATTGTAACAATTCACTGCGTTGTATTTTATTGTTTTTTACCTGATATATAATTCATTTTCACGGCGGAATCTGACACGTGTATTTTGAATGAATATTCCCGCGTCTCCAAGCGCTCTCTCGCCTTTTTGTAAGATAATGGTTCATTTTTTTCCCTCTATAAAAGGTTTCTTTTCGTACTTTATAAAATTTACGCCCTAGTTTTGCGTGGATGTTTCCGTGAGATATTGTTATTTTATAAACAAACCTAATATCTCGTACGGGGAAACTGTGCGAATTTCTCATGCTCGCTATTCCACATAAACGTTCAACTCATATTATAAAGTCTAGCGTATTTCGAAATCTCACGATAAAGCATGAAGAACTCGCATAAAATGTATTATGCCTTTATGATGTATTACTTTATACACAAATCGTTCACATTTAAATTACGCTTGAATATTGATAAAATAAATATGAATTTTCATTTTAAAAGAATTCATTATTAATTCTGGGCAAAAGAGCATCGTATTAAAAAACAACATAACATACTCTTTTTATATTCATTCACGTATACGAAAATATAAATCGATACACGGTTATTTATACACTACTAATTTAATATTCCAACTGTTTATCAGATCTTTCTTAAAATCTTAATTTATTTTACAATTAAGACTAATAAAAAGTTAATTTAATAGTAGAATAAGCCTTGAATAGTTTTATAGTAATATAACTTGATATGGCTTGCAAATAAAATAATCAAAACTGGTATTTTTTTACAATAAATAATGAAGAACTATAATACTACAAAAAGTGTTTTATATTATAATATAAGTATTTGATATAGTACTTGACGTGTTTTAAGTTGTTAATCACCTATTTAATCTGTCTTTTTATTGATGTATATGTAAGGTTCTTGGTCAAGTGTTCGATACGGTGCTCACGGGTTCGAATGCCAATTTGAGCAGTGTCAGAGGCATTTAGGCCTGCCACGTCTTAAATTACTTTCCACATATGTGAAACCCTATAACGTTTCATACTGTTATTATTGTTTTCGGAAGAGAGATGTTGAGCAACTGAGACACAAGTAGTTCTCGTTCTCGAAGAAAAAGTCAAATGTTCTACATTGTGAGTAAATACGGTGGTAGAAAAAAGGATAATAAAATAATAATAAGCTAATATTTTTATTTATGAGCTGAATGATAATTATACTATTTATAAACAAATTCATGATTTGAAAAAATGTGTAAACGGGCGATTTTTAGAACAGTAAATCATACCGCAAAAACTTTGCTTTTCAGTACAGTGAGAGAAGAACTCTATATTTATTAAACGTAACTCTTGGCATTGTTGAGATATTAAAAATACAATACATGAGCACTTTAAATGTTTATTGTCAATACTTGCTAAAAAGGCATTCTATTTAGAAATAAAACTCTCTTTTGTACTTATTCTACAATTATTTACTAGGATTATACTAAGTTCAGGTTGAAAGGTTTTATCAGTTGAAAATGAATATAAACAGTCCTGTTTCGGTAATAATTAAATGTTGAATTAGTATAAAAGATTGTTTTATTAAGAGAGTTTTTTGAGTAAGATTGTAATTAAAAATGCTAAGTTTATTTTGGATTATATGTGTAAACAAATATGATGAAACTTTTCTATTTGAGGAGCAAACATTCAAAAAGTGTTTTGTCACAAATTTTGAAAAATGGCGTTTTATATCAATTCTGATAGCCCATAATAAACCCTATGAATGGAAATCAAAATTAGTGTTCAAAAAGGTTTTTTTTATATTAAAATGAAATCATAAAGTTGTCACATTCATACAAACCGTCACTTTTGCAACACTTAAATCATCATTTTCCAAGCTTTGTATTTGTGTGACAAAACACTTTTTGAATGTTTGCTCCTCATTTGTGTCCAGTTGAATAATCGTTTTCTGTTAATGTGTATTATTTTGAATTTACATTTTAAAATACAATGTCAATCAAAGTTATAAACTTTCATCTGATTTAACTAATTTTGAACGAGTATCGTTGTTATCGTATAGAAAGCTCTTGATAAGCATAACGCCACTGCGTCCCGCAGGCATCAGATATTTACAAAACTAATCAAATTTCTCTAACAATAGCTTTTAATAAAGGCCGCAATAGCATTGACGTGGCAACAATGAAACGCAGGGTGGGGTCTACTGCACCCGGGTTCCTGCGGGAAGGGGCGCAGAACCCACTCTTTATGAAATACCTAATGTCAGCATGAGCCCAAAGGTTTATAGCACAACATTTTCTCCCTTTTTGGTATCTCGGCCAAATCTAGACTGTTTTCTACTTCGTTTCTACAAGGAATTTTCTCACAAAAAATAAATAAAAACAGACTTGTAAAGGGTGTTTAGGTTTATTTTATTGTGGTGGCGGTGTCACGGTAAAAACTTGCTTTGTATGAATAAAGAAGAAAAACGTTTTTTTTTTTATTTTGTTCTTTGAACTTTTCGACGAAAAAAATACTGTTTTTTTATTCACTTTATCACAGGTAAAAAGTAAAGATTTTCTGTTTGAAATTACTTCTAGGAACTCTAAACGTGATAAGACATTCATAAATATTTACATTTCAACATTCCCGCAGACATACTACTAAACGTTTCTTTTTGAGCATTTGAAGTTGTTTTACTAGAAAATTTATGTTATGTAAAAAAAGAAACATACTTTAAGACGAAATTGATATAATATTAACACCACTCTATTATCAGAACAAATAGTTCGGGCTATACAAATATTATATATACATATAAACTGAATATAAAATTAAAATTGATTATTTTGTTACTCTACAAGATTTAAAAACTGTGACACGCATAAGAAGCATCATAAGACAGAATATTACAAGGTTTATGAATAAACTAAGTATTGAATATAATTCTTGAGTTATCAATTATAAAATGAAGATCAGGTTTTTTTCTTTTTCACTGAAAACGAGGAAGGAGAGTAAGATAAAAAGTTGATATTACTAATTACAGATTGATTATTTATATTAGAGCCAAAAAAATCTAATGGAAATATGTTCAACCATGGAAAACCGTCTGTTTTATTTCTTGTAATATTTTGATGAATTTAAAACAATTGCAAGATGTTAATTATTAACCTTTTATTAATTATTCGATAGATAATTTCAAAATCTTAATTTTTATTTATATTGTGATCATTTTCTAATTAATTTTATTCTCACATTAAAGTTCTGACCTGTTTGCCAAAAAGTCTAATGACGCGTGTTTAAAAATAATCAACGTTAGATTTCCACTTATTTCATTTAAAAAGAAGTCTAAAAAGTCGAGCTAGCCCTCGTCCGATGTTACGTAAAATCCGTTAGAAATAATAATATCGCTTTTCTAATATATTTTGTTGTGACTAGTTGATTTGGTTAAAAGCCGCAAGCACTTTTTGGATACACAATACATAAAAGATATGCCAATGTTTATTTGATATAAGAGCATTAACTGTGGCAAAATTTTGTAAGGAAACTAGAATTTTTGACTATCTCCAAACAAGATAACCGAAAAAACAACTTCTCGGCGGAATAATACGCAAGCGAAATTTCCGTATTTATTCAACATATATCCGATCGTAATATTTTCTTCGGGCTTAAAACTGCCTTCGCTCCCAAAAAGAAAGTAGGGCATAATAATAATATTTCCCAGAAAGTTTTGCAGCGGAGCCTTAGGGTAGAAATTTGTCAAAATAATATTTGTTCCAAACGAGAGCTTTATCGATTGTCCAACCCCTTCCACATATACCATGACGCGAACGAAAAGAGCCCTTTTTTCTCCCTAAATCATTTAAATGTACATTTTAATTTTATTCACCGTCTCAAGTGGCTATAATAGAAGAATTGAGTAATTTGAAACAGCCAAACCCGTTTTTTTATATTCGTATAAGATTTTATTCTTACATTTTTATTAATGTAATGTTTTTTTGCTTTAAAATGCGTAAATTACATTACAATACCTATTGTACGATATTTATACCCACGAAATCCCATGTTACTTTTGATACGTTCTCATAAGTTCTTCGGGAGTGATTTTTTTTTCTTCGCCAATGCCCACTCCTTTTTCGGAATATGTAGGAACCGCACCTGGCCTCAATGATTCTTAGCTTCCTTACAATTGCAAACCATATTATCAAGTATGTATCTTCTTTATTCGTTTGCATAATATAATATACATTTTGCAAAATGCTATTTTCATCATTATTTGCTTTTCTTTTTCACTTTTCTTCGACCATTAAAGTCCTATGCAATGCCTTTTCAATCATATTCACAGATACAAATATACATTTCAATTTTGACATCCAAATAACGTTACAGATCAAAAGTTTTATCCATTATAACTAACACAGAATAAAAAAATATTTCATTTTGTTTATTATTGTACATCGTATACTTAAAAATATATACTATAGCTACCCTTACTTTGTGTCGGATCGGTTACGTATTCGAGTAGCCATCCTCGTTGGCTTCGGTTACGGAGGTTCGAATCCCAGTAAAGGCAATATTTACCATATATTTATGGACTTCTGTTTCACAGCGTGGATGTTTGTGATGTTTAAATGTACCTCCTATCACTTGTTCAATGCTATAAACTAGTGTTGTGAGATTGATTAGTTAACCACAAATTATGTTCTTACCTTATTATTCCATATCTACTCTCTTCGAAGAAGAGTAATTAGACAACTGAGCAGCATTTGTTAAGATAAACTCCATTAATAATCTATACGCTCCACATCAGGAGTGAGCAGTTTAATAATAATACTTATACACATTAAATGAATTTTATGGAATTTTTGGAAGTCGTTACATCAATTAAGCCCACATTGAAAGTCTTAATTTAATATTGAGTAAATTTGTCGGGATATGATTCTATACCATTTTATTTGAATATGTACTAGACAACAAAAACCTATGGTTAGATAATTCAGGCGCAAAAATAGTACACATTAAAGAGAAAATTGAATACAGTTAGTTGCTTATGAATTCGTTGAGAATTTATTTATTATAGCACGAGTCAATCATCTGTATACCAACCGGTTCATTACGGTACAATTTATAATTTTCAGATAGCATTTTCTAATGTAAAATTGAACGCAAATTTCCATGGTTATAACAGCCTTACGTCCAATTATAATGAGCTTAACTGCCCATATACGTTTTAAACATTAATGATGAACATATTCCAGCTTGAATATATCCGAAGCGTAAAATATCAAGTTACATGGGAAGTTTTGCGATCGGGAAAATGGTTTCGAAAATATATAATATTATTTTCTTGCGACGCGTGGAATGATACACAAGTAATATTTTGACATACTTTCTAGAAAATATTATTCCTTCTAGATAAAATATTCAGTATTCGTGCCGTAGTCTGTTTTATCCTACTTTTCGTGTTATATCTATAACGTTTTTGAAAATACTATAAGTACATACTACATATATCGTTTTGAATGTTTTATTTTATAAGTTGGCGTTTAAATGTAGTTTAATGTTATAAAAGAAATATCAGCGATTCAATTACTTTTTTAAATTAAGTGAACTGTAAAAAAATTGTAGTTACTTAGTTCTGCTACAGATACAGGAATGGGCTGCCATTAAGTTAATACGATATGGAGAAATGATGGATATTTATATTACCCTTAAACAATTGAAATTGGTTCTTTTCTTTCGGCTACGATTCCATGTTTCAAACGTTATAACATACTTGAGCCGTTTTACATAAAATATGTGTCAGGCGCGCAAAATAAATGTTCATCGCTGCGTTTTTAAATTTAATTAGAATGCATTTTTACAAATTATATAACGCATAGATCTGAGAGTATTAATTTTCTTAATTTAACAAGGGGCTCGCTGGCACCTAAATTTTATTCTAAATTTAAATGTAAATTCATCGCGGGTGGTGGTAGGAATAACAATTGTTTATGATCAGAATTAATTGTTGTAAGACATCACTAACTATTTATTCTTGGTGTTGGGGCATTATATTTATGAAAAATAGACACAATGCTTTATATTATTTACACAACTTTATCGAAATATCAAAACTTGTATTACTGATTTAAAAAACGTATACAAGAGATATAATATTTAAATGAAGAATTTAAAGAAGATTTATTTGATAATCATTCACTACAAACTATTTCAGGATAATATTAGGAATGGAAGAAAATATCAGCCACTTCTTTTGGTTACAAAAAAAATATTGAAAAATTAATGTTACCAAACGACCTAGAAGCTACTAGACCATCTATGAATTTAGTTCTAAAGTTTTCTATGAAAATTAAAAACGAATTACAATGAAAATGTGAACTAATTATAAGTTAACTATAAAACGCTTGAAGCAATAATTACTTTCACTATATAGCAACATTTTGTTTCTTTAGCATATATTTTCCACGCTGTGAAATGTTTGATGAAAATAATAGAATCATTAGTGAAGTAATATTTGACATAAAGATTAATGTACGGTCTATTGATTTCCATTGTCTTCCGAATCTTTTGTATAAACTAATAAATTATCGTTCTGTTTTACGTTTTGTCAGTAGAGGCATGGCTTATTTTGAATACAAGGATGTATACTTTGAGGACATCGAAAAGGTTGGTCGTTAGGATGAGGGGATTTTAAGGATTCAGAATTTAGAATATTTTGTTTGATGCTTTTTATTGGGTCTCGAGCTATATATACTGTTTGATGTTTTTTTTTTGAATAAGA
Source organism: Himalopsyche tibetana (assembly GCA_030503985.1). Classification (NCBI taxonomy): domain Eukaryota; kingdom Metazoa; phylum Arthropoda; class Insecta; order Trichoptera; family Rhyacophilidae; genus Himalopsyche; species Himalopsyche tibetana. The sequence goes on along the minus strand of JAPJYX010000015.1, from coordinate 16,248,613 downwards.
AATGAGTGCTTCATATAATATTACTGGAGATTCATTCACTCGGGAAATCCGAATTTTATCATCGTTGTCGATTTCTATGGAATCTTATTGACTTAAATATCATTTCAAATGGATTAACAATAATCACTTTTAAGGTGTTCACTGTCAATACTTGGTGGAATGGCATTATAATAAAAATAATAAAACATTTTTAGTACTTTTTCCACATAAAATTTATTAGATCAGGACCGGTTTCGCTCATCGCGAGCATTATCAACTGATAAGAAAAATATATAAACAGTGATATTTATACAAACAACTGCATGTCAACAATAAATCGTTAAAACTTGATAAACAAGAGATCTTAGAAATAAATAGACATAAATTTTTACCTAACTCTAATTTATTAAACGAACAGGTTGTATTTGCATCATCACCTTTGTTATATCCGTTTAATTAATCTAATTCTAACCTATGTTAACTGCTCTTCTATATTATTTATATGTTTTTCAAAATTTATTCCTTTTGTAAGAATTGATATGGTTTTTAAAAATGTCTTTTTCAGAATCTTCATTACTGCTGATTTTGTTGAAGTACATCATTGCTTGGAAACGGGAAAAACACCAAATCATCATTAGGATATTTACTTTAGTAATGTAGTGTTTCACTTTGTGTAAAAATTTCCCAAATTTTAATTGTGTTTATAATTGATATCGTTTGCCACTTAGATTTATTATTCTTTGATGATGATTTTTTAATTGTTATGGGTGTTAAGCATTTTAATTTTGTGTAATTATAATGTAATTTGCTATTCCTTTAAATTGTTAATAGTTGCGTACACCTTTTTATTTCAATTTAAATTTGTATAAATATCACTGTTTATATATTTTTCTTATCAGTTGATAATGCTCGCGATGAGCGAAACCGGTCCTGATCTAATAAATTTTATGTGGAAAAAGTACTAAAAATGTTTTATTATTTTTATTTGATTAACAATAAGTTAAAACTCGGATTACGGTATGTAATTTGTATACAAAGTCAAAAACAAATGTTTACATTATGGTTTGCACTGTTAGTTTTCTTTTCAACAAAAAAATCTTCATATAATATTGCTAGAATTTCATTCAACCGGAAAATCCGTATTTCATTGTCGTCATCATTGAAGAATATTAATGAAATCAGGTGGGAATTGGAAGTGTTTTGTTCGACAAATATTATTTTATGTATGGTTGATGTATGGTATGCTTTTTCAGTTAATGCCTCTTTTACCACAATTATTAGCATAAGCTAAAATAGCCATATATAAAACAATATTTCCAGAACTAAATATTTTGATATTTTTTCACTTTATTACAACTCTTATTCTGCTAAGTAATCAATACATATTATTGACTTAAATGTGAGCACGGTTTATGGTATTAAATTATATTTAAAAAGATAAAACAGCTGCTTTACATATTGATTTACGCTTTTGTGTCTATTTTTTTAATGAAGCTTTTTTTAAACACCTGCTTTCAAAGTATTACTCAGTACTATTTTGTCGTGTTAAATAAAAAAACCCACTCTGAATAAATTTGCATAAAAAATCCCGTTTAATTAACATATCTGTACACTTAAGTTTTTTGACTGAAGGTGCTTGATGGAATTTCAATATAAAATTTGAATTTTGTACTTTTCCATGAGTTTTGTTGCTAACGACCTCAATTCTACATTCAATTTTCGCTAATTTACATTTTAATAGCCTTTTAACTCTGTGATCTACTTATATTTTTGTATATAAACGATACAAACTGTTTACTACGCGTCAGTTCAAGTACATCCGTGCACTTGGAATGCCTGAATATGCTGAAAGGCGAAACCTGGGTCGTTAGCGACAAAAATCATGTAAAAGTACAAAATTCAAACAATTCAAATTTGATATCTGTACACCATTAGATCATTCTAGTAACTAAAATAATTCTAGTAGATTTCACCAAATAAATGTGATCAATAAAGAAATAACTTTTCAATATCTTTAAATTATTTTTCTCCGCTTTTTTCGACCCCCGACTCCGACCCCACCTCCGGAAAAACACCCGACTCCACGATTCCCAACTCCAATCCACTGCCTTAATTATACATACATAATTAATTAATAACGTCGCATGGTTTTAATTTGGGAATTTTAAATTAACATCTATCTATGTATACGTTAATTTATTAAAATTAAATCATGTTTTTTTCTCTTATGTAAGGTTATGAATTAGTAATAAGGTAAAAATGGCAATGTATTTAGTTTTACGGTTCTACAGACAGTATAACTAAATACGTTGCTATTTTAATCCTATAATAATGGAGTTCTACCAAGTAAATGCCAAGTCAATAAATAAGTAACCGTAGTTTACAAACGTGAACTTTTGGTATGACAATCGGCATAGCAGTCTTAAGTTCCAAGCAGTGTCGTAGAAAAAACAGCAAAAAAGACCGGGCCGTTGAATCCCAGCCTCTCCTAACAAATTGTATGGCGGTTATGTGGTAAAATAAATAAAATTTAACTTCCCACTATTAAATATCACAGTTATATAAAATATTAATTATAAATTACATAAAACAACAGTAACAAGCGGAATTCATATTATATTATATACGATTTTGACGCCTATTGTGATATTATGAAATAAATGCTGCGTCTTATCATATAATAATGGCAATATACCAAGTAACTGATAATAATATTTAAAAAATAATGAAGTGAAATGTGCTACCCGCTTATCTGAAAAAAGTACCTGTTGTCAACTCTATAGCATGGCTTTAACTATAGGGGGCTTTGCAATCGGTCAACCCCTCTTGTTGGAGATACGCATGTATTGACGTTGACGTTAAATTATCAGTCGCTACAACGAATCTGATAGTGTGTTCCATCCATGCCTGTAATGCAAATAAATATAGGTGAAAAAATATTCGTTTATGGTCTGTCTTAAAGATATTTCCGGAATCACTATTTACTGTGTATCATAGTTCGAATGGAACTAAATAAATTTGAATCGTTCAAACTATGTACATTCTCACAGATTTTGTCACTAACGACCCGGGTTTCGCCTTTCGGCATCTTCAGGCGTTCAAGTGCACGGATGAACTTGAACTGACTTGAATTGAACGATTCAAATTTAATATTGAAATTCCAGCAAGCACCATCAGTTGAAATCTTAAAATGGAACTAAATACTTTGTGCTGTTGTATAACATTTTATTATGATACACACACAACCTTTATTAGATAATAGAAACATACCTCTAACGTATACCATAACAATATATTTATCTGAACCATCGTAATTTTAAGGTCGATGCCTTCGAGATCTCAATACACAATTGGGGTTTTTAGGGGTATGAATTGGCAAAAGGATCAGCATCTCAGACATATTCGGGTGTGAAATAAAGAAAAGAGACGGATCGCACGTAGTCCTTTGCAAATTGGTATCCTGCTACCCCCGGTAAGGGTCGACTCTGCTTAAAATGCGCGCCGAGACGCCGATGTGGGGGGCGCGTATTCGTTACCGACGCCGCCGACGCCCGAAAGCGAGCGGATGCCGGCCGGGAGACACCCCGCTCGGAGAGATGCCTCAGAAATGCGTTATTTATCTTTTATCAGATGAAGATGAAAGTGTTATCTTGTTTCGCAGCTATAATTTTAACGACTACTTAATGTTGCACTAAGCGCAATGGTGTTATCTACGTTTAAGATATTTGGAAGAATATTTATACACTTTGCCTTGTTTACCGCATTTTAACTTCCTACGTGTTGTTCATGCTATTATATTGTCGGTTTTATTGTAAAAAAACAGTCAAAGCACCCTTAAAGTTCTTTACATTAACATACTATTGTTAAATCAAATTGTGTACTGTATACAGTGAAACCCTGATCTACCGTTCTCGCATTGTTCGTTTTCCCGCATAGATCGTTAATTTTTTATAGTCCCGGCCAAACACCCATAAGAATCATGTAAAAGAATCCCGCATTAATCGTTCCTTGATTTACCGTTTTCCTCGATCTATCGTTTAAATATTTTGGTCCCGTCACGAATATTATTTATATTGACCGTTTTCATTAAATATTTTTCATCAATAGTTTTGCCTCGCATTTCGTTTTGCGTTTTTTCAGTGGTACCCCGATCTACCGTTCTCGCTATCTTCGTTTTTTTGCATGTATCGTTTATTTTTTACTCGACCAAGGCCCCACCATAACAATATTTAATAATTCCACGTTTATCATTCCCCGGATACTGATTTCCTCGATCTATCATCTAAATATTACCGTCCCGTCCTAATTTTTATCCCGATTGACCGTATATGTAATTTTTTTTTTCTCAAATAGTTTTACATCGCATTTAGTTACATAAATAAATTATTTATTTGGTATTATTTGAAGATTTCCTGCATTATCGGTTCCCCGCATTATTTCGTTCATTTATTACGGTGCCCAGAAGAACGAAGAATCGAGGTTCCACTGTTATCACACCATATATTTGACTATAATGTAGTTGTCTCTTTATCTGTAACGCACAGCAGAGCACTACGCTTAAGCACTATACACGATACTCATGTTACTGTCATCAGTAGAGGCATTCAATACCGGACCCTCTTTGTGATCCTGGGATTTCGGTATTGACAATTTTACCTGGGATCGGACATTTATCATAAAATCGTGTATAAATTGGGATTCGGGATTGAGAAATTTTTGCTCAGCAATTTTGTAATCCTGGGTTTTTAAAAGAAAATTGTGTCGATTTCAAAAACCCAAGAATTTGCGGATATCCCAAAACGAAAAGAATTGAGAGCTTTTTTTTTATCTTTTTAACTCTCGCTGAACTTTCTCTAATTTTTACAATCTCAAAATTCCGGGATTAATACTGTAACAATTCCGGGATTGGATACCCCAGTCACAGTGTTTATACTTATTTACTTCTCGCGTTAGTTAAGTTAAAATTAGAATACTAGAAATCTTTCCGACCATTGTCTTGTACTTATATGATGGCATTACATTAGCGACTAAAAGTTGCTAGGAATGAACTACCGACATCTGCCATTTTTTTGTCGCATTAAAAAATGTATTTATTATTAAAAGTTCCTCTCGGTAACATGTTCGACCTAATTTCAAAAGCGATCGATTTCCGCGTACAACCCACTTAACAATCTCATTTCCCACATGGCACATGAAGAAAATACGTTTAATATTTTAATTTAAAAAGATCACAAAGCTCGGGCGAGGTGTATCTATGGTAGCGACCCTCTGTTAACATATCATTTACGTAATGGATGTTCGAGAATAATCATTATATTTTCATTTGCCGAGGCAAATTCTGAAATACGGTCTGTTAAAAACTCCAAAAATTCTACCGACGCGAAAGGGGAGAGAATATTTTGGATGAAGGCAGCTAAAGGGGTTGTAATTCTAGTTACGTAAAAAGTGCGTAACTTATACTTTACAATCGAAACATTGAGCGATTTAAACATTTAAAATCTTTGTTTTTAATTCAATCAGAAAAAACTCAAGCGGAGCTATTCATTTTATCAAATGAACATAAAAAGATATTGATTAAATTATGTTAGCTTAAAAGTATGGATAAACGAATTGTACCCTTGTGTGTTCTGTATGTTATAAAGAATACAGATAAATAAATACAATTATGTAAGTAATATTGTTCTAGTTGAAAGCTATTTAGTCGTCATGCCGCAGTTATGAAGATAGCCTACGCCAAAATAGCTTTGAATTTTGATAATAATTATGTAAAACTAAATACTTTGCTAGCTTATCTTAACCCTTTGCCCGCGTCACCAAATTAAGCGAGCATGGCCTGTACGCGGCTGTTTTTTTTGTGGATTTTGTTATCGCGTTTTGACTATAAATGTAGATTGTAATATTTTTTCAACTAATCAAATATGTTAATTGCCACCCAAAGTAACCTTTTCAATAATAAAATACAAAATATTTATTGTATTTTCGGTTTAATACAAAAATATTCATTCTTCATACAATTGCGGCGTGACGTCACCATATTGCAAAATACCGCCACGCGCGACCGAGAACACTGCGCCACCACCATATCATACGCTTATAATATTAAATTCTCAGAACAATATCAATTTCACCCGCACTCGATCGCTTATTAACACTATCCAAAATCTTGCATTGGTGACGTTTTTTCACGGCGTGTTCCGGAAATAAATTATTTTTCTATGAATCTTTTTTGACTAATGCCATCTATTGAATTTGGTAAAATATACATTTAGTAATATTTTCAACCAAGTTATACAATTTTAACACAATAGAGTTTGAAATTTCCATGACATCTATACGTGTCACGTGCGCTGAGGGCATGTTCGCTAGGACATGCATAGCGGTCATACGCGGTGAGAAGGTTAAAGCTGGAGGAGATTTAATTTAAAATACCCATGACGTTTTGTTGTAAGAATTAATAAGCTGTAATCAGAACACAAATAATTTCCAAATCGTCAAGTTGTGAGAATCAATGCCTTAATCATTGATATAATTATTTTTTTGAATAAGTTCACTGTCTAAACTAGGCAGAAAAGCATTATATTAAAAAATAAAACAATTTTTTGAGTAGTTCCACTTTTATTTGACTTAACTGATAATCAGTTGATAATACTCGTTATGAGAAAAACCGATCCTGGTCATATTAAATTAAAATTTAAATAAGTATTAACAGGTGTTTTGTTACTTTCGATGGATTCGGCGGTAACTTTGTGGGACGGTGACGGTGTTTTATTCTATGAATTCATATAGCATTACTCTATGTTACATTTTATTTGTTGTTGACAAACGGCTGATCAAATTATTTGTTTTCGAAATATGTACATATTTTTGTGGTGCTTAAAACTATCTCCTACCAATCCACTTCTTAAAATGGGATGTGGCGAAAGCAATTAGTTAATAGACAGTTATGTGTTTGTTTTATCCCTCTATCTTACCTCACAAGTATTCGAAATCCCTAGCGAATCTTGAATACTTGTGAGCAGTGGCGGATTACCCCATAAGCGCAAGAGGCGCGCGCTTGGGGCCTCCAAATATAAGGGACCTCAAAAATAGCGTAAATTATATAAATCCTTATATTTTAATTTCAGTTTTTAATATTCATTATTGTTCTACAAAGATTTTTGCAGCACTTTTATGTCATTCGAAAAACAGGGCCTTTAAAATCTATTGCGCCCGGGGCCTCCAAAGTGCTTTAAAGATCCGCCACTGCTTGTGAGGAAATATTCCAAAGATGTAGTTAAAGTTTCTGATTGGCAGAATTTAGTCCTTTTAGCATCAGTTTTTTTGGATACAATTTGCTCCATCAAATCGGCGTTGTGAGACGTACATTTTTTATTATCCATCTGCAAATTGAAAAATATGTATAATACGATAAAAGTGTCTTGTAATATTTAGTATTAAATTGTATTCATTATTCACCTTTACGTGACTAAGCTACACCAATTGTAATGTAAAAAGTGCGTTACTTAGTTGTATTACTATTAACATATATTTTACGCTTCAAAATTATTGGTTGGATGTAGACTTAAGGGGTGAGTTTAAAAAGGAAATGTTTTATTTGATCAAACACTGTCTATCAAAATTTGTTAAATTATATTACTTACTCTATAAAGAGACGGGCACCTTTTTTGTTTGTTTGATTACAGTACTTAAGATTATTTGAAAAGAATTATTACGATTTAAAAATGGTGAGTTGAACTTTATAAGCGTTAAAATGAAGATCAAAATAACACTTATTTTATTTATACTATTTTTTTTATTGACAGAATTGTTCTGACGAGAGCGGAAAGTTGAAATAACTATCAACATATAGAAATTTTAATTAACTTTGATTATTCCACGTATTGTGTTACTAATTGTGACACGTGTTTCGCCTCTTTCAGAGGCATCTTCAGACTTACTATTGCAAAGTTTGCTTAAGTAATGAAGCAAGATTGATTCTAACATTTTAAATTATAAAATTACAAAATGGAGGTTTGGGTTTTTTCCTTTTAAAAAGGAGCAAGGAGGGGGTGTAGAATCGAAATAAAACAAACAGATAATGATACTAATAATACTAATGAGTTTTAGTCAATCAGATTGGGATTTTTCCTTTTTAAGGGAAGCAAAGAGGGGATTATAAAATTGAAACAGTGCAAAAAAATTTAATCATACTACTAATGACGTTAAACATTATAAACTATTAAACTAATGAGCTACAATCAATCAGCTAGGTTTGTGATTACTCTATTAATTGGAAACAATTTGAGTAACGGGGAACCACCTGTGCTATTAAGAATATTTCTTTTTTGTTAAGAGTTTTGATGATGCCTCTGAAAAAGGCGAAACACGTGTCACAATTAGTAACACAATACGTGGAATAATCAAAGTTAATTAAAATTTCTATTAAAATGAACTTCCACAAAGTTACCGCCGAAACCATCGAAAGTATTAACTATCAACATAATAAAAAAAAACTATATCTAAAACAGTGTTATTTTGGCTTAATTGTAATGAAGTTCCTGGCTAGACTGGCTCCGAAGCTAAAACCCTTAATCGAATTAATAATAAATATCAGTTTAATTTATCATAATTAATCTTAAAAAATTCCGTATTGCTTATCGTTCTTCGAAGTACTGAAGTCATATTTAATAAACATACTTTATACTAAGTATTGTAATATGAATAAGGATGTTAGGGTAAATAACAAGATGTATTGTGTATCTCTTCAAAGCTAGTATACATAGCTGAGAAAATGTATGTTTAAACATAGTTTTTACGATGGTGAAAGCCGAAATAGCTATATAATATTATAAAAACTGTAGAACTAAATACGTCACTATCTTTACCGTATTGTAATAGAGTTCTACCAAGTTAATGCCAATTCAATCAATCGCAAATATACATACTCATCCCATGTTTTCAAATAGAAATTAATAGATCGGTTGAGAAAATGCTGTCCGTACTGGGACTCAAATCCGTGAGATCCGTTACGGAAGACAACGATTTCGATCGCTGCGTCACAGACCCGACAGTCAATTACAACTGAATGGTGGTTAAATAGAAAGTGTTGAGGAACAATGTACTATCTGGTAATACGCTATAACACTTTTAGGGTGGTCACTGTCAATAATACTTTGTGGAAAGGCATTTTATTAAAAAAATTAAACGTACATTTGTAATATTTCCCATTTTTAATTTCGTCATGACCGAAACCAGTCCTGATTTTATTAAATAAATTTGGGAATTAGTACAAATGAGTATTTTATTTTTTTAATTCAGTACGATATAAAATTATTGTTTTTACATGTCTGCATGTTTTGACGTCGAATTATGTACATTCACACAAGTTATGTCACTAACGACCCGGACTAACTGACAGTTCAAGTTCATTCGTGCACTTAAACGCATGAAGATGCCGAAAGGCGAAACTCTGGTCGTTAGTGACAAAGCTTGTGTGATTGTACATAATTTTAACTATTAAAACTTAATATTGAAATTTCAACAAGCACTTTTATTTGTATTCGAATTTATATATTTTTTTCGTTCGTGTTTCAAAGTAGGAACAAGTTGGTTAACAGTTTTCTTTCCTCTACTGCAAACATATAAACTTCGTACTTCAAATGACTGTACTAATCCGTAGATATCTTTTTTTTGTGACAAAGAAGACAAGATCCCTCTGATCGATAGTTCTTTTGTATATAAAAGCAAACGCATCGAGTATCTCCAATGCGCGCATCAATCACTCGGATCCTGTCACTGGCACTCTCTAAGGAGGTTCTGAGAAGACATAAACTTTAAAGCGATAATGATCCTTACTTCCGCTCCTTCCGGAAAATGAAAGCTTTTTACTCTGTATACTTAGATAGAAGTGTCAACAAAGCGTATTTGAGGATTTTTATATCTATTTTTTGATACGGTAGGTAGGCTGTCATTAGATGGAAAATCGAAGTATTACTGTACGTTAGGAAAATAATAAAAAAAAAACTGAATCAAATAACTTTTGTAATATATATTCATCATTGCTTAAACTCTCAGATAAAAAATCTAGATTGTTATACGACAGTATTATAATATAATATCGACCTGTAAAAGGCAGAAAATCGTAACCAAAAAATTATTCATTTTACAGGAGGTTTTTTTTTAAATTAAATATGGTTAGTGTATATTAATACATTTTTAGTCGATGCCTTTCTTGATATAATAAAATTGTTTCACTACTTTCAGTTCTTTTGATCATTTTTTCTCAACCGGAGTCTACGTGGAACAATAGATAAACACTAAAATGAACAGGCCCTAAAAAAGATCAAGCGAATGAGATAACGCTCTAAAATATTTGTCACTGACGCTTTAGGCAATATTGAACAATTATTGACTTAAAACGCAATTTACCGAATTGTGTCGCATAAGTTCTTTTGCCGATTATGGTTTGATATGTAAGCGCTTCAAATTTATTTACTTATCATGATTGTTTTTACTTCATTACTCTAGTAAAACATTAACTGATAAAAACAGACGTAGATTTTTTAATTAAATATTTATTGCATTTAATTATTTGAAATGTTTGGAAAGCTGTTGCTAGCGGCAAGGGTTCTTAGAAGCACCACGAAATAAAGAGTGAACATTGATGAACATACAAGAGGTTATTTATGGACAAGTTCTCTGTAGATCGTGAAAACTTTAGACGTTGAAATTTTAATATATAAACAACACGCACTGCTGACGATGATAGCGTCGTAATATGTAGACAAATTTTCTTAAACTACGATTTCCCTTACCCCATAATTCCTCCAGGTTAACCTTTCCGGGAATTTCCTCTTTCACTCCTCCCTCTTGTACATTTTATAATTTTTACTCCGCTCGGAAACTTTTTTAATTGTTTGTTACTTACCGGTCTGGGTTTGCCTAAAGCGCTCTCGAAATTTTGCACATTTTTTATAAAAAAAAACTTTTACAACTTTATAAGTATTTGTATATAATTCTACGTCTTGTTTCGCAAGTAAATATGCAAGAGACTTTTTTTATTAAAAAGTGGATTGCGCAATGGGAGAAAGCTCTGCAACCAATTAAATTTTCCAGGAAAATCTTTACACAACTGTCAGTACATGATATCATATAAAAACGATAAACATTTTTTCATTTTTTACAAGAATTATTCAACATTATTAACATCGATTTAGGGCTAAAGACGGTGTCTTCTCATCGTTGTTATTGTTTTATAATTTAACAATTCAACCAATGTTCTTATTTTAAGCTTATAGTTTATACATAGTTTTAATTTCCAGCGTTGCTTTTCCCGCATTCATAAAACTTATTTAGAATTATCTTTAAAACACTCTTACACACTTTTTTTTCCATATAAAGCCATATAAAGCCGTAAAGAAAATTACACAAAATATTATTTATAATACGTATTTTAATTTAAATATATATATATATATAGACTGTAGAAAGGAAAATGAACGTAACCCACACATATAAAATTTTACAGAAGACACAAAAAACGTTTTTTGATAATTTTAGGCTAAAAGCAAATTATGAAATATACACAACCCTGAAATGCACGGTAACTGATAAACTGTTTTTTTTGACTTAGCCTAATATTAATTTTATAAATTTTTCAAGAAAAATCTTTTTTTAAGTCAATTTTCGCAAGCCTTTCTTTTTATAACCTTAAAAGCTTTATTTAGATTCGGCATTTTCAGCTTCCATTCTTTTGATAAAACGTGTGTCAAGTTGTATAAATTGTGATTATCGATACAAAGTTGTTTTGGAAAAACTGAGGGTTACGTCCTTTTTCTTCTCCACAGTCGATATATTATTAATCGCTATTTGATTGTATGGGATGCTTTTATGAAAGACTGGGCATAAATCCCCAAAAATGTAACGTGCAATGCTTTAAAATTAAATGAAGCCGTTTGTTATGTGTTGTTGAATTTCTTGTTATTAAGAAATACGCCTCTGTTTTTTTTTGTCTGGGAATTGTGTAAAAAATAATATTTTGTTCTTTTTAGAGAACCTTTTTATTTCAAAATCGTGTAAAAAGAGTAGCGTGTACTACAGTCACGGTTTGAGTATACTTGAATATTTCAGACCGTTTAAAATAAGTATACGCGCGCTGGAATAGCACCGCAAGACTAAAAATCAATTTCTAATGATACGTTTTTATTACAAAAAATAGTTCTAACGTAAGGATTTTGTTATTGATTTAAACATACCATTTTATACTTTAATTTTTAACGAACTATCTTTTGTAATGATTGATTAATTCGAATAACTAGACACGCTTACTTACTACATGAAAATTTGCTTTGAAATAGTTAGTAAAATATGTATAGATCAATTTCACAGTCTGGTGATGTTTATTATAGAACTTTTGACATTTAGTAACAATAACCAGTGGGCTTACAAAGTTATCAATTTTAATTTTGTAATGGCGCTATTACACTAAAAAAGCTGACGCAACTTTAAGGTAACGTTTTATTGAAAGGTTGCATAACCGAATCTCATCTTTGTCATATTGTGGATGTAGCAAGACTCGTTATAATAAAGCTCTAAACTGGGTCGGCGGTTAGTAATTACTTTTAAAGCTTTTGTGCTTTTGCCTCTCAGCCTTTTGCCGTGTCTGGAGAACTTAGCAAAGTTATCTTAAAAAATAACTGCGTGAACAGTATTTAAAATAAACTCGAATATTACGAGCAATAACTTTCTTAACTTGTCTTCATTTTGATCTAAGTAAGTTTTTACTACATACCGTATTTTTTAGAGACATTGCTTTATTTAAGTGTTATCTTCTTCATTTTGAGCACAGTATTTTAGGACTTAAATTGGCGATAGGGTGACAGCGAATGAACAATCATCGTTCATAAATTATTTATGTAGTTTTTACGATATTGTCATGCTAAATTTGCTGAAGAAATAATACAAAAAAGCCTCAAAATACGAAAGAATTGTTAAACTTTCACTACTTTTTAAAATATGTTTATTATAAATACTATGAAGATAATCTTATAACTTCTGTAACAATTTACTTATTTTTTTATTACGAAATTTGTAGCTGTTCACTGAACTTTTCTGAACCTGCAACTTTATACCGGAGACTTATTTAAGCAAATATTTTTCTTAATTATTTTTTTTAAATACTTTATGATGACTTAATTGTTTATACATTTTTTAAAGCCATTTCTACTCCTATTCTAGACTCAATTTTATAATTTGTCACGGCCCGCAGAGAGGAAAAATTTTGAAAAATAATGGTCAATATTACACGAGACGAGATATACATTTTGTCACTCGTTTTAAAAGTGCACAAACACTATCAAACTTGTGTTTTATTTACGTAATTTAATTAATTGTTTATGGAAAATCTTTTTTCCTGGTTAGAATTTTCATAGGCCCTTATTTTTTATAAATTATTATGATTATAGAAAAAATGCTGTGTTAAGTCTTTTTTCATTTACGCAGTCGATATCACTCATAGCTTCTTTTATAGAGTATAGAATATTTAAAATAGTGTGTATTTTTTTTTGCTTAAAAAGTAAACCTAGGTATAAATTAAATAATATATAATGCACACCCGTATTAACTTTTGATGTTTTGACTGCAGTATTTGCTTAATGAGTGTATTTGTACAGCATTGACGAAGAAAATTATTGATAATCTTTGCACGCGCCCCCTTCATGAAAAGATACATACATACGCCAACCCTTTGAAGATTACTTTGTTTTTTGTTGGTGCAACATGGCTGGTAATTTATATAATTGGGACGGTGTATTCAAAAGTTTAAGATTTGGAATTTGTTTGTGGTTTCACCATTATACGTAAGTTGTGTTCTAGTACTTTATGACGATGTGAATCTTCAGAGTTTTGTCTATTTAATCCTTCTGAGTGCTTGCTTGTTATAAAGGTATCATGCATACATCCTTCACTTGAGGTAATGTAGGTTTATTTTAGTTGAATTTAATACAACCATTTCATTCTTCAAGTCAACAATATCAACTGAAACAGGCACAGTAGTAAAGTGGTTGATAGCCTTTGACTGTTTTGTTCTAATCGGCTAAGTTTTAATCTCAAACAAGGTTCTTTTATTCTTCGATTTATGCAAAAGTATTTTAAATTAAAATTATGGTACTTTCATCCCTTTTCAGACACAATAATTCTATCATATTTAAGGCATAGTTTCTTACTACCAGTTCCCTCACCATGTTGTATTTATTATCTTCTTTGAGAAGAGAAGTTAAGAATCTAAATTAAAACCAAATATGAAATTTGGATCGTTTAAATTTTGTAAGCTTTCAAACACTCAGTGACTTACATCGCGGGTTTCGTATTTTGGTATTTTCAGGCATTCAAGTGCTCGTATAAACTTGAATTGACACATGGTAAAACGTTTTATCGTGTATGTACAATATGAGAGGCTCAAGATAAAAAACAACCCCGAGAGCATAGTTTTCAGTAAATTCAATTTTAAGTAGGACATTTTTTTGTACTGCAATAAAACGAATTCGTTTCTCTATTAACAAAAGTATATAATCATGTATGTACTAAAGATTTTTCATTTTAACTCCTTCAAATCGCAAGGTTTTGAAAAATCAATCTCGTCAATCATACATAATTTACGAAAACCTCAAACGTCATCTATTAAACAACACACAAACAGCCATATGCTTGCTCATATGATGGCAATTATTGCCATCATTCACCTCTTATAATTTATTAGTCTTTGATGATTTTTTAATTGTATGTTATAGGTGTTCAGCATTTTAATTTTGTGTAATTGTAGAGTCACTTATAGTGTTATTAGTAAATTCTTTTCGTTGTTAATTGTTGCTTACACCTTTTATTTCAATATAATTTTGTATAAATAGCACTGTTAATATATTTTTCTTATTAGTTAGCAATGCTCGCAATGAGAGAAACCGGTCCTGACCTATTAAATAAAGTGAAATGAAGTACAAAGGAACATTGTGCTTTTATTAATTTAAATATCAGTTTAAAAAAATCGTGTTAAATATTAGAAACTCCTCTTAATGTGTTTGTCTTAATGAATTTGAGAATAGTCCCGCTGGTGTGCTATTAATTGGTCATATCTATCATGATACTTATAGTAATATAATAATTTGTGTCATAAAACAGATTCGTGACTAAAAAACGTTGGGAACCCGTGGCGTTACTTGATCATTCATAAAGAAATTATGTTTTTTTTTTAAACATTTATTTTTTATTGTTAGAATTTTTTACACATGTCTTTAATACCTCAGAATATAAGACGATATCAGACTTTAACTTTCAGCATGAAAAAAATAACAAATTCATTCTTGATACAGCATTAAAGCTCGTAAAACGATGCCTCAGTTTACATCACCGTAACATTTACACAAAACTTTGCATATTTGAATTTTATTATATAGTCCTTAAGCCTTTCTTTTCTCAGTTAAGGGTTGGGGAAAAATCGTTTTATCGTGATGAGTTAGCTTCATCCTGGAACTTACTTTTTATTTAAAGTCTTTGTGACAATTTTTGACGTAAAATTTACAAAATTTTACAAAAGGGAAAATAATACGTATATAATAGTTTTACAAAAGCTTGGATTAATGAACAAAGTGTCCACTCCCGATGGCCTCCAAATGAAGGTATCTCAACGGAAGTTTTTCTACGAAAACTGTGTGTTACTTAGTCGCCCAACCTTACTTATCTAAAGAGGGTAGTAGGGATAGAAGGGTAAGGCTAGCACAAGACTAGTGGTCAACTAATCGCTTTCGCTGCGAATTCGTTTTACTTCAATTATTACAATGATATTCTCACCTTGTTACCTACAATCGGTTTTCTTGTAATTTCTAAAGTGTCTCCTCTAGTAGAAATTTGCAGTATAAGCGCTTATTGTTATCTGTTATAGTTAATATAGAATGAATAGTTGATTTGCGAGATAAGCTTATTCTATAATTAACTCCTCGAGAAGACAAGTGAGTCAAGTAGTAAAATGGTAAAACATTTCAATTGGACTTTTAAGCATAATCGCGTCTTTAATTGTGTTCTGGTGGATTGAATATTTTTATTTTATTGAGATAACACTATTGCAGTGTGTATTCACTGAGCTCATTTATCTTTAATGATACTTGAAATCCATCTCAATTAATCCTAAAAAATGACATAGTTCACTTCACCTATCTGGTGCTCAATTTTTGTTTGTTCCACATGTCAACGCTTGCTTGACTTGACTTCGTTTTAATCGTTAGATTTTTTTGGAGGAAATTGTAGAATAATAAAAAGTTATGATTATTGGGCGCAATCGTTCCACAAATTTAATGTAAATGTTGCCATAATTCAATTTCGGTTTCCTGTTTTTAGTTTAAGTTGTATTTTTACTTTTTTATACCCGTTTAAAAAGTCGCGTGAACTTTTCATTAGGATCTGAATATCACGCGATGTGTGCATTAATACGTCTCGGTTTGCGGTAAATGAATGCTATGAATGTTTTATGAAACTATTTTCGGTCTAGCGCCGTTGTCGAATAAAAAAAGGCTTTTTATTTTCATTAAAAAAAATCGAATAAATGTAAATTTTGATCTGATACGAGCGAAAATCAATTTTAGTTTTATGGTTTATATAAATTCAAATATTTGTTGTCTACTGTAAAAATTAAATTAATCTTCAAATGCACCGACATACGATCTAAAGACTACCGTGCAAAAAATATATGGTGTTCATATAAAAACAGTAGATAGGTTCCAATCAATAAAAAAACGTTAATTTTTCATAATATATAAAATAATTGTATAGTAATAAATAAACACCAATAGATAATAAACATGCCCGTTTTCTATTGTTTCTGAAGCGAAAAATTACTCTCGTCACTGGAACCAACAATGAATATTAAAAGCCAACAACTGAAGCCAACAATCCAAACTAGTTTTGATTATACTATTATTATAATGGAGGAATCTAAACCATTTTTGAAAAGATGCATACAAAATAATTTGGTCTTCTTACGTATTATATATAATTACAGTTAGAACGGCGAAATTAATTTACCTTGGCTATAGCAGAACATTTTCTCTATCTAAGGAGGTATTTTGAGTAATTGTCTTCCCTGGTTTTTTATTTTATTCGTCTTGCAATAAAAAATAACAGTAAAATAATGTTTAAGCCATGACTGTTTGAAATTTATTCACTTACCAGATTTCCATTTTTCGCTCACGACATGCAGCACTCAGCCGCAGAGAATCTTCACTGCAACACATTTCCCTACTAATTTCATGCCGTGTTCGTAAATTATATTTCTGCTGAAGCCATCCCCTAGCGTGTAAAAAATACTATTAACTATATGACCATTGACTAAGTACATTATATCTAATTGAATTTGGTACGCTTATTTGCAAATGTATAATCATTTTAATCTGTATCATTACCAAACTCGTACATCACTTAAAAAAATATTTTACTGATAATATTTAAGATGTTATGTCTGCACGTAAACCCTCTTCAATTATTGATTTAAATATAAAAAGTAGACACTAGAATACATACCTACTCTTTTCGAGTATTATGGATTCTGTGTCGACATAACCCGAAACAAATTCACTGAAAATCGACTATTTTACCATTCTCGGTTTCCGGTTCATTTTAATTAAACAGCACAACAAAAATGATTTTTTGAAGAAGTACTTTGATGAAGTAAATTTTATTTTGGAATGCAATAAAAATAGATTAAGACCATACATTTCCCATTTATTTAATAACATCAAATATAACTATTTACTTTCAGAATTTATTATGTAAAAATCAAACGAATACCTGGAATTATGTGTAACAAACAATAATTTTAATATGTGTTTAAAATACAATTTTGTGATCGTTTTCAGTATTCAACGTTAAAAATAGCTTTGCACGAGTTTTGAGTTATTGACAGTGTACATGCGTATAAATATTTTTTCATAAAAATACTATAATACTACTTGTCTAGGGATGCGAGAATTTTATTTCAAGTGTCCCGGGACATGAAAAAAACTGAGACTTTGAATTCTTTACTGATTATTAATTTAAGTTTAACTTTTTGGTGACCGATATAATTCAAGAAAAAACATTAAATATGTCCAGTCGCGCTAAATCAATGTTGCTTAACATCATCAAAGCATTTGTCTTTCTTCATTCAACGCATCCCTCGAATTACAATCGAAACCACGCCACAAGCATAAACAATTGTTTGATGTATTTTTTTTTAATATCATCAAGTTTGAATGCAGAAGAAATTGGATACACTGACGCAATGAAATAAACGAGTTCGTCTTACAAAAAATACAGAAATTATCACTGTTATCATGCAGTCGCCCACATGGACTTCAGCGCATTTGAAAGGCTAAAATCATAACTCACTGTGTTAGATCGTCAAAACCTAAAGTGTTGAACCATTTGTGGTTAATTTTCAATTTAATACTCTATTGCGATTTCCTATTTTTCCACACACCAATTCCAATATAAATACATGTCACGTAATGAAATAGCGTAGTTATTCAATAAACCAATAAAAATCACGAAAAAAATCCACGTGAAAATATTCAAATGATTTTTAAGCTCTTTCACAATAAAGAGCCGACTTTACACATAAACAACAGGCATTATTAATATAAATAAAATACATTACCTTTTGCACCACGCGCTGTGCTGGCTTTTCTACTCCCTCACGCGATGTGTACATTACGACACGTGTTTTACTGAAGGTAATTAACGCCCCTGGTTGACTGCATTGTGCCCAGCGCACCGAGCCGCCTCTGGTCAATTGACAAGTTTTCACATTCAAGTCAAAATAATTTAATTTCACTTGTCATGCAGTTAATTGATAGACTTGAACTGCACAACCCTGCAGCTCTTCTTTATACCAAGATTTATTATGATATGTTTTTTTATTAAATAACCAACTCGGTTCGGCAGGCAGTGAATAAAAACTTTTAATGTTTCCAGAAATTCAATATTAAAAAATCAATGTTAATTTACAATCCTCACTACATTGGACAGAAATTAATCCCAATGTAGAGCATATGGCCTCCTAATGGAGGCATCTCAACAGAAGTTTTTATACGAGAACTGTTTGTTACTCAGTCGCTCAATATCTCTTATTCAATGAAAGTATGAGGGATAGAAGGATAAGGCTAGAACAAGAGTAGTGGTTAGCTACTCGCTTTCGCTACGCTCAGTTATTAAAGGATCAGAAAGGGTGGGAAGGATTCAGACATCACAAACACCCATGCCTTCGAAAAAATGTTGTTCGAACTGGGATTCGAACCCGTGAAGTTCGTGAAAAGTTGAAAAACTGGGTATATAACAGTTCTCTTAGAAAACTTTCGTTCAGATACTTCCAATGCTCGCAATGAGCGAAACCGATCTTGATCTTTTAAATAAAGTGGAATAAAGTAAAAAGGAATATTTTGTTTTTTAATATAATGCCTTTTCACCAAGTATTGACAGTGAACACCCTAAAAGTGATGAATCTCTTTGTATACCTACTTAACTAATTTTTGGCAGTTTTTTAAGCTTCCATTTTTTCCCAGAAAGTTAACGATATAATCCACATGGATTTTTAAAAAATGTCACGAAGAATTGACAACGAACACTTTTTAATTGTGCTTATTTAATAAAAACTAAAAAAAAAACACTCAAAGATAAAAATAAAATATATTTAAGTAGGCATTGTGTATTTATGCGTAAACAAAAAAAAAACATATATATCTTTACATTTCCTTTTGACTAAGAGTCTTCACAATAATTCTATATGGCAGAAGCCGTTCAACTCTCAAAGTCGAGCCTTTACAAAAATATTCACAAAGAAAACGAAGTCATTTGTAAGTTGCTAGGGAAAATTCTATTATTTGACCTATATATAATAGTATAATAAACAGCTCATACAATGGTGAAATGCATACTTATGTTATTTGAAAAGAATTTCGTCTTTTTATCATTAGTTTTCACTGAAAAAGCTCAAGTTAATGTGATTATAAGAGGTTTGATGCCCACAATCTTTTATTTAAAAATGTAACTTTGCTGAATTAATTATTACTGAATTGAATAAGCTTCAAAACTTCAATCTTTTAAAGCTGATTTATTTTTAATCCATGACCGCTACTAATGTATTAATGCTTTTGAATTTAAAGTTGTGGATACCGTTACACTTATAAATTAATGTCATAATAAAAATAAAACCAGGTCCATAGACTTACTCTGTGACCAGAAATAGGGGTATAATGCTTGATATTTTGTTTTTTTTAAGGTAGGTTGAGAAACTGAATAACGAGCAATTATCATAAACTTCTGGTAAGATACCTTCATTAAAAAGCATATACTTGACATCGGGAACAGACATGGATTAAAAAAAAATACAAGAAGTGAGTTTCGGCACCTTATTTTTAAAAATAAAAGCACTATGTATACTAAAGCTTGCCTGCGAGAACTGCATGTTACTCAGTTACTTAACTTATCTGACGAATAAAGTAGGAATAGAAGAATAAGGCTAGATCTGGACTAGTGGTTAGCTCATCGCTCTTGCTATAGCCTATCGTTTTATGATTGGACGAGTGGAAAGAAATTTAAAGAAAAGATAAACACTCGTAAACGTTTTTCGTAATGTGATTTGAACCCGTGAGATCCTCCACGAAAGTCAACAACGTTGACCACTGTACAGTGTACAACAAACACAACAGAATTTAGTAGTCGTACAGGCGTCATCGAAATTAAATTAGATCTGATGATACAGAAGCCATAAAAAATAAAAAGATGTTTTTTCATATCGTCAATGTTTATTAAACATGACACATAATATTTTTCATGACGTAAAATAAATTTGTGTTATTATACATTAAAACATATCCTAACAAATCGTCTTGAAAAATGTTTCACGTTGTTGCGTTCGAGATGCATACAGATAAACCATCAACAAGTCTTGTTAATGATTTTATCTCAATTGAAGAGCAGTGACAATAGTCTCGGCCGAAGTAATTTTGAATTTAACAACATTAAGGTGCATTTTAAACTTTTAACTTTGAAATTAACATAATACTGCCTTTTATGCGTGCTATTAGCTTTTGAAATAAAATTCGGTCCTTTTCTAATGGTCTTTCTTGCCATGGCGTAATAATGAAATGCTTAAGTTGCACAACTGTCGGCAAAAGGTGAGCGATTCCTATCAGCTTCGTATTATTAGATTATTAGTAGATGTAATTAGTTGCTTACACGGAAAATAAACAGAAGAAAATACGACTATGAATCGGATCTTTCTAGCTAGGCAGTGGCGGATTACCCCATAACTGCACGAGCCGCGCGCGCTTGTATATATTTATATATTTTATCAAAGCCACATATCTTTAATTCAATTTTAAGTATCCATTATTATTATATATAAAAAATCGAAAAGCCTTTTATATTATTAATTGATTTAGCATTTACTTGGTAGAACTCCATTATCAGAGGGTAAAAATATCAAAGTATTTTAGTTCTACAGTTTTTAATAATTTTTATGCGTTGATAGCTATTTCGACTTTCGCCACCGTCAGAATTATGTTTAAACTTATATTGTGCTCAGCTATATAGACTGGCTCTGAATAGATACACAATGCATCAAGTTATTCACTCTGACATTCTAATTATTTTTACAATATTACACTTATTAAATGTGATTCTAGTGTTTCAAAGAACGATTAACAATCTGGGGTTATTTCTCAAAACATTAAGTAGGATAAAATTTAACTGATATTTATTATTAATTACATTACATTAAATTTATTAACTATGGCTTTATTGTTTCGAAAAACATATTGCTTATTGCCAGATTGTTAATCGTTCTTTGATACGCTAGAATCACATTTAATAAGTGTAATATTGTAATTATAATTAGGATGTTAGAGTGAATAACTTGATGCATTGTGTATCTCTTCAGAGACAGTATATATAGCTGAGCACAATATAAGTTTAAACATAGCTTTTCATATTATTCGAAGAACAGTGCCTTCAAATTTTATTACGCTGGCTGATAAGGAATAGTTGTTCTCATATAGGGACTGAATCAAAAGTAGTCTTATAGAAATAAATGTACATAATCAAACCAAAAAACTCCTTAGGTACCAGAAAAATATCGATCCCTCGCCACTACTAAGACAGTTACAAGAAGCTAATGTTATTTTTAAATATAATCACTTCAAATAAAAAAAAACTATATATAATTTGCTTTGAATAATCCTATAGTTATTATCGTTCCAGGCACCACTTTAGTTAATCTATTACATTCAATATTATTATTTTCAATACAAGTTAAGATAATAAAAATAATAAAACATTTTTAGTACTTTTTCCACATAAAATTTATTAGATCAGGACCGGTTTCGCTCATGATGAGCATTGTCAACTGATAAGAAAAACAATAAAACAGTGATATTTATACAAAAGTTAAGTGATAAAAACAAGGTATGAAAAACAATTGGTATTACAACCTAGCAAAAGAATTGAAGTAAAATACAAAGAAAATAAACTATAAATAAAAAGTTGAAGACCACTTAGCAATGAAACTATTATGACAAAAACTAATAATAAACTTAAATAAACTGATAATAAACTTAAAAACAGTGAACACCTTAAAAGTGATAAGTTAAGATGTTAGAATTAATAAGAAACTATATATTGCATATTTTTTCTATGCCAGTATTTATAGGTAAATTAATTTAAATACGTTTAAACATAGGTGTGATGAGGCCATAAGCCGACATAGATATTAGCCATGTATAAAATAATACTTTTAAATCAAAAACACTTTTTCAAATTATTACAATAGAGTTCTATCAAGTAAGTTTCAATTCAATCAATTATTAGTCGTGTTTAATAATGCACAGTAATTAAATGAAGAAGTTTTGATTATTGATAAATTGTGTAGGACAGAGGTTAAAATATTTTACTTTCTAATATTTTTAAAGTAACAGAGATTTTTATCTGAATTTCAAAGTGACAATAATTCCATGTTGTATTTATTTAGTGGTATGACAGTATTTACTATTATTATCGTTCATATTCCGTGAAAAGCTCTTTACATACAGAATGACTGTAAATTTATTGTACGCGTGGGGGTTGGTTTGATTAAGGGGTTGAAAACCATTGTGGTACTTTTTATAAATAGCCTAAGAAAAAATAATATTGTCGGAGGGCCAGCTTAAAAAAGCCTTATCAAAAGAAACTTAGTTACTCTATTTTTTTTATTTACACAAACCCGGCGGCTGAACTATATAAAAGAAAAACTAACTTTTTTACAACGTGAATTTACAAGCTGTTTTTATAATAAAGTAGATGTCGTTTACTTAGACCATTTTTACGCATTTTTTAAAAAGAAATTCACTGTTTTCACAGTCAATAACGGTTTTTGCCAGCATTTTCTAAGAACTCTATAATCTAATGGCTACTGAGTAAAGTCTTATAAAAAATATTCATTCCACAATTTCCCATATTTTTAACACAATATAACCTAGCCTATTAAAATCTTTTCAAGTCCAATTAGAAGTCAAAGTCGACAAAATAGCCCATCTAAATTGAGGTAATCGAATCTGCTGTCTTGTAAATCAGGTTAAAAAGTTTTGAAATTCATTTGTCATAAACTTTAAACGTTGCTCACTTCATTGATCGAATTGGCCTTTTCTTGGTAGAGAGAGCTCTTTTGTAATTAAAAAAAAGGCAATTGAAATGACCAAAAGTATAACAATCAATCACCGTTGCTAAAACCTCTACAAAACGTTAATGTAATTAATTATATTTATTTTTACTGTTGAGGATTTATTGTGTTGATAATATATATATCTAAGTGTGAATAAATTAAAAAATAGTTCTGATAGCTCTCAACCATATTACATAAAATTATATTTGTTGAACTAAAATACTTTGATTGTTTTCGCCATATTATTACTAATCATATCTTCGATGGATTCAGCTGTAACTTTGTAGAAGTTTACTATAATATCAAATTCAATTATGTATTATTTATTACTCATCACTAATTTCTTTATTAAACAAGTGCTAAAAGATAATGATGGAGAAATAATTTTAAAAAATAAATAATTTAAAGGCTTACTTATTACAGCACTGTTTTATGGATAGTTGATTAGTATTTATTTATAAAATTATCGTTACTTGTATTAAAATAATTATCTTTTATATTATAATACACACTTTCGATAGATTTGATGGATCGTCTGAGGATGCCTCTGAAATATGCGAAATACGTGTCAAAGTTTGTAGCACAATACGTGGAACAATCTAAGTTATTTTATAATAATACATTATGTTACAAAAATATGGATTCTCTAACTAACTGCCTTTCAATTAATTTCCATGTAACTTGTCAGTCACAAATCAATTTAGAATCATATTAAAAAAGTACAAATTAAATACATAAACTAAGGTAAATATAATATATTCAAATGTAACGTTAAGAGCACTCGTTGCCCACACCTGATTCTCAATCTCTAAAACAATGCGGAAAAAGCCTTTCACACATTCCTGAGCTTTGCGTGGACTGCGGTAATAAGGGGCGGTATTTTAAAAGGACGAGAAAGTCAAAAGTTCGTCCCAGCCACGGTGCCACTGACCTTTATTGTTTGACACGAGGAACTCGAGATGCCCATCGTAACCTCAAATTAAAATGAAACCTTATCGATTCTCATTTGTAAACTTGTTGAATTTGTTATTATTGGACACCCTTATTATTATAGTACATTCAAAGTACCTGCTCGTACAATTTTTGGTTTAGTAACTAAAATTATTAGGAATTTATATGTTTTTTTTTTGTATCCACGTTCGCACACAATGTGGAGTGTATGGACTCGTAATGGACTAGCTTAGGACAGGATTAGTGGTTAACCAATCGCTCTTGCTATGCCCTGTTATATTAAAATCGGAAGAGTGGGCGGGACTATTTAGATATCACAAACACCCATGACTTCGAAAAATCGATTGAAGAATGTTGTTCGTAGTGGGACATGACCCCGTGAGATCTGACACAGAAGCCAACGACGTTGACTGATGCGTCACGGATCCTACACCAGTATTAAAAGAAATGAATTTCTAAGACATTACAAACACAAGTTAAGTTTAAATCAGGGTTTCTGAAACTATGTTCTGTGGAACATTGGTGTTCCGTGGGTCTTAAATAGGTATTCTGCGAAAATTTTAAATTGTAATAACGCTGCAACACATTTAAGCATTTTCTACTTCATATTAAAAA
Organism: Himalopsyche tibetana; assembly: GCA_030503985.1. NCBI lineage: Eukaryota > Metazoa > Arthropoda > Insecta > Trichoptera > Rhyacophilidae > Himalopsyche > Himalopsyche tibetana. The sequence goes on along the minus strand of JAPJYX010000015.1, from coordinate 16,223,376 downwards.
TTGAGTGATTAAAAATCTCCACTAATGTTTAAAAAGTCAAACATCTAGGTACAGATTTTTAATCAGTGAGAGGTTTGTGCACTCATATTTCTATGTAACGTGTTTAAAAAAAATCAATTAATAATTAGTGATTTAATGACATAGATTTTATTCAATATTTTTACTGTTATGAATTGATCGACATACATAACTATCTGTGTTCCGGTAACATTTCCAGAAGTGTTTCATTGTGCACATGGGTTTGGAAAACTTTAAATTATATACATTCATACAAGTTTTGTCACTAATGACCGGGTTTCGCCTTAAGGCATCTTCAAGCGTTTAAGTGCATAGATTTACTCAAACTGACGTTTAGTAAATAATTTTAAACACTTATGCCTTCGAACATAAATAAAAAAGTCACGGAAGACAACGACGTTGACCAATATGCCACAGAGCCGACTAATAAGTATTTGTGTATGTATCTGCTATTTTTTGCATTCATAAAGTTTATTGATACCTTTAATCTGGGTTCAAACCCAAGTATGGACTCTTTTATATAAAGGTAATTAAAAAGTTTTTCAACGATATGAATATATTTGATATTTACAATCCTGAAAATAGGACCTAGCAAGAATGGTAAGTAAACAAGTAGTCTCGTTTCCTATTCTCGCCTTTACACAATTTTCCTTGTCGAAAAAGAGAGTTTGGACTCATGAATAATGGCTAGTTCTAGCAAAACATGTTTTTTGATAAATACAATTGAGAACTTTTTTTATTTAATTCTACGTTCAGGTTTAAGTCGATAAGTTGCCCAAGAGTAAAGCCTGGCGTTGTGTCAAAATTTCTGCCCCTAAACAAACGTAAATATTTATATCGTCGTATGTTCTAAAACTGTCCTGAACAAACATCAAAATCGTAACCCTAAAAGAATTGGACACATTGAAAACCATATGTACTGACATACGCGCGCTTACGGCGTGGTGTTTTTTTTTCTGGAAATATTTATAGTTTTATCAACCCGCCCTCGATAAAGTGATTTGGAACCATTGGCATTTAATATCTGTCATTCGATTACTCGCGTAAAATTAAGTAAACGTTTTTCATACTTACGCGTAAATTTTTCGTTTCTAAATTATTTATTTAATAATATTTTTAAATAACAATAATTCCAACTGATTTGACTTAATTAAATTTTATAAGTCGGTATTTAACTACAAGATAGATAGATTCGATCAAATAAAAAAATATCGCCACTGTTCTGGCAGAAGTTTGTAAGTAGCAGATTGATAGTTGAATAAACAGAAAATGAAAATTTTCAGCCTTTGGGATAAAGTCTCTGACGTCGATATTTATATTTTACACAGATATGCCAGCAAAATATAAATGCATCAATGCTGACGTGAAATAAATACTAATAAAAAATGAATAGACAGAGACAATTGCCTATAAAAATACGTGTTTTTTTTGGTAAACCGGTATAATCAATGCACCATTAAGTTATGTTTCTGTAAATGAATGCCTCTTTGTCGAAACATGTTTGAAGATATAATTAGTCTTTTATTAGATAAACATGTCCAATCTTTATCTATCTACCACCTGCGTGGTCGAGTGGGCAACGTAATTGGCTTCGGTTACATAGATTACGAGTTCGATTCCCAATAGGAACAGTTTTATAAATTCATTTTTCAAACGATCTCAGAATTTCTGTTTGAAGGCATGCATGCATACATGTCACGTCTTGAATTCCCTCTCCTACCCATTCAACCAGGGCTGTGGAGTCGTTGAAAAAAAAACACGACTCCGACTCTGACATTTACCAACAACACGACTCCGACTCCGACTACGACTTGACTAAAAAAAAGTTTAATGTTGTCAAGTTTTATACCTACCTTTCCTATTTATGTGTATTAAGTTACAGATCAACCAGTTAATCCGGCAAATAGCCAAATTTTTCATACTATACATGTTGCAGGCATAAATAAAACATAATTAAATATAAGTTTGAACTTTATTGGTTTGAATTTATTCTTAAAAATAACATTGCTTCTATCAAATCTGCATTTGTAGAAGCTCTTAAATCAGTTTTAAGTATTTTAAGAACAGAAAATAACCGTTCTACGGATACTTGGGTCGGCGGCAATGCTGTAACGGTCAATGCTGAATCTTTTATGATAATTAAAAAAAATGCATTTTTTTTTAAAAGTAGTCGGAGTCGCTCGTTTTTCACGACTCCGACTCCGACTCCACAGCCCTGCATTCAACGCTTAAAACGGGGCGTTGCGAGAGTGATTATCCAACAACTAGTCTTTTACTAGCACTATCATTATATTCCTATTTTCTTGGAGAAAAAAAGAATACCTTAGCAACTAAGTAACAAGCAATTACCATCAGTCACCATTTTGAATTTATTCATCTTTGATGATTTTTTAATTATACATATGTTAGAGGTGTAATCATAGAATCACTTCTACTGTAATTCGTAAATTCTTTTCAATGTAAATTGTTTGTATAATTTTGTATAAATAGCTCTGTTGAATTATATTTTTTATTACTTGACAATGTTCGCCATGAGCGAAAACGGTCCTTACCTTTTTAAATAAAGTTGAGATAAAGTACAAATAAATGTTGTGTTTTTATTAAAATAAGTGACAAGCAGTTCTCGCAAAAACACTTATGTTGAGATAAACGCAATTAAGACTCCATATGCTCCACATTGGGAACGGAATTGGTGACAAAAAAATATAGACTGAATGGCACTACGACGAGCTTGCGTTGTATCAGACACAAACAATGCTGTTGAAATACGTCAAATTCTATAATAGAATAAAATTGATCAAATTATAAAAAAGGTGCATTGGCTCTGGGGCAAAGTATTGGCGAATTTTCCCAGTTGTAAGTTTTTACGAGGCTTCCCGCGCGCCCCTGGCTCGGGGGACATGCCTCATAAATAACTATAGACAACGGGTCTTTCCGAAGACGTTTTTTATGATATTTGTTTTTTTTTTTTTTGGATTTTATGGCCTCTCAATACCCGCTGACAATTTTCGGGGGATTCCGGCGAAGAGTTGAGATGTCCGCTTCGGTGCGCAACGAGAGGGTGCTTTTAATGCCTTACTTCATATAAATACATACATCATCAGCTTAAAAATATCATATCGATAATTGACATGTCGTTAAATTTATTCAGTGCAACTTGGCCTTTTTGTTAGTAAAATTTGATAACAATCTGAATGATATTTGAATTGTTCAAATTATGAACATTTACACAGATTTTGTCACTAACGACCCGGGTTTCGCCTTTCGGCATATTCAGGCGTTCAAGTGCACAGATGAACTTGAACTGACATCCAGTGACATCCATCTGACTTGAACCTTCCGGGATCTCCACTTCTATAACCTATATAATCATAAAATCATACAATCATAAAACCTTTGCCGACAAACAAATAATATAATTCTTGGAACTACTTACTACTCAAATCTGTTGGCATTCCCATGAGCTTATCCTTTTCGCCAGCGATGGCTTTGGACTCAGTGATGCATTTATTTCTTATATAAACACGAAACTTTCATTTACTAAGCGTCAGTTCAAGTTCATCCGTGCACTTGAACGCCTGAAGATGCCGAAAGACGAAACCCGGGTCGTTAGTGACAACATCTGTGTGAATGTACACAGTTTGAAAGATTTATATTTAATATTTAAATTCCACCAAGCTCCTTCAGAAGAAATCTTAAATTAAAAAATGAAATAATATTATTACGAATGTCTTCAATTTTAAAGAGACTTGAGCGTACCAGTTAAAGTATGCATTTGGCCAACATATTAAGAAAAACACAATATTCTTCTAACGTTAGTTCCAGACCTGGAATCAAACATAAACCCACTTAGTATGATACTTCACTTCACTGACCACAGAATCAAAAGCATTCATCTAAATATTCAAATGCATTCGACTATCGTGGTCTTTGGTTATTATATGGTAATGCACGAACAGATTTTCTATCTGGGATAGGGTTTACAAAATCAGACGAATACATCAATAACGGTATTGATATATTCCCAGACACAGACCTCACGCAGAAATGTTGTAAAAAAAGTTTGATTTATCAAAGTAATACTAAATTTTAAATCATCTTTTTGCTGCCAAAACAAATAGATATTATATTATTTAAGATTTCGACTGAAGGTGCTTGGTAGAATATCAATATTAAATTTGAATCGTTTAAACTATGTACATTCTCACAGATTTTGTCACTAACGACCCGGGTTTCGCCTTTCGGCATCCTCAGGCGTTCAAGTGAACGGATGAACTTGAACTGACGCTTAGTAAATGAAAGTTTCGTGTTTATATAAGAAATAAATGCATCACTGAGTCTAAAGCCATTGCTGGCGAAAAGGATAAGCTCATGGGAATGCCAACAGATTTGAGTAGTAAGTAGTTTCAACAATTATATTATTTGTTTGTCGGCAAAGGTTTTATGATTATATGATTTTATGATTATATAGGGTATAGAAGTGGAGATCCCGGAAGGTTTAATATTTCATTTAAAATCTGTGAGAATGTACATAGTTTGAACGATTCAAATTTAAATAGATATTAGGTTGAGTGCTGTGTTCTAAAGAAATATGCAAATAATGGGTTGACTAACTGTACTCAAATGAGATTAAGCACCAAGATTTCCAAGATTTTGGTTTGTTTCATTTTAAAAACCGGTCCATATATATAAAAAAAACAACCGGAATTACGAGATCTCGGTTTTGATAATACCGATGTTGCAATCCCTAATCCTGGACTGTACTGCGATACTAGACAGTTGTATGTCGGATGTGTTTCAAGGATTAAGCAGTATCCGACGATGGTGAGTAGCACACTATGCACTTGGATGTGTATTGCATGTGAAATTGTACATAACAGGGCTTCCCAAACTATGTCACGCGAAACACTGATGTTTCATGGGACCTGAATAAGTTTTCCGCGAAAATTTGGAATACGGTGCAACACATTTAAGCATTAATTGATTTGGCATTTACTTGGTAGAACTCCATTATAACAGATTAAAAATATCAAAACTAATTTAATCACACAAAAATATCAAGGAAAACTGTAGAACTAAAATACTTTGATATTTTTAATCTGAAATTTAAGCATCTTTTCTTCATATTAAAATACGAGTGATGGTCAATCTTCACTGTTGTGTAAGACGTCAAGTGTTTAGGTACATGCGGATATTTTGATTCATTGTTTTTATGATGTATTTTATAAAAATAATCACTTAATTATAGGTGTTAATATATCATTTTTTATAAAATAATTTAATGATTACACGATCATAAAAATAAGCTAAATGTTCCGTTTAAATTTCCGGATTTGCGAAGTTTTCATTGGAGAAAATTTTAGAAACCCCTGGTATAAACATGGCTAGTATTTTTTCGCTTGCTTGCATTCGTTATAACAAGCCACTAGTGGTTAAACAGTGTAATTTTGAGATAATATTAAATCATATGAATCATACATAATATTCACTAAGGAAGCGTGATAAACTTCAATTTAAATTAGTATCTATATCTGTAGTGCAATAGTCAATATTGTTGGCATCGAATCTCAATGCAAACAGCATTTTTTTCAGTTGATTTATCGATGTCTTTTCGAGGGCATGGATTTTTGTGATATCTAAAAATTTCCTCGTACCTTTCCAATCATGAAATAACAAAGCGTATTGAAAGTGATTAGTTTATCACTAGTACTATTCTAGTCATATCTTTTTTTATATACACTCTCATCGAGCGGTTGAGCAAACTGAATAATAAGCAGTTATTGTATGAAAAAAACTTCTGCGTAAAGTCTCCACATTGGGAGCAATTATAGATTCAAAACAATGACTCAGGTTTTTCTTTTCAGCATCTTCAGACACTTAAGTACATGAATAAGCTCAAATTGACGTCGGTCAATAAGTTATCGAAGTGATATTGTGACAAGATTAGTAAAGTTAAGACATCCACTTTAATTTATTTTTTTAAATGTGCTGCAGTTGACAAAACGCGACTAAATATTGTTAGTTCGTTTTCGGTGTTTCCTAGTTTAAAGTTTTTTTTATTATATTTTATATATTTTTTTAGAAACATAATGTACCATAAAATAGGTTATATTATGATAGTGAATCAATAGCTTAACCATTTTAAATTGTCTTCATCACATTGACAAAAAAAAGTAATACAGATTGTATTACATTATTGTTATTATACCTAACGCAATATTCCTTTGTACTTATTTCCACTTTTATTAACCAAGATCAGGGCCGGTTTTGCCCATGGCGAGCATTATCAACTGATAAGAATTAAATTAAAATGTTTGTGTTAGCTTAAAGTCACTTATTCATAATTTGTACTGTATTTTATAATTTCTTTTCAATAGCAATTGTTTTTTTACACCTCTTTCATTTCAATTTGTTTTGTATAGATAACACTGTAAAAAATATATTTCTTATCAGTTGATAATGCTCGCCTTCAGCAAAACCGGTCCTGATATTGGTAAATTAAAGCGGAAATAAGTACAAAGGAATATAGTGTTTTTCTTAATACAATGTCTTTCCAACAAGTATTGAGAGTGACAACTTAACACCCTACAAGTGTTAACTTTTAAACTTTGTGTTTTAACGTATGAGAGACCAATATAAAAATTCTAGACCGGTATATAAAATATCAGATTGTTATCTTTAATGTATAAAACCTATAATCGAATCCAATTTACTTTAGCCGGTTCATCAATATACCCTCACTTGACAAATTAAGCTGTGAAGATGGATATTTTAAAGTTAGCAATGGTTTGCGTTGTTTTCGAATAGGGGATGAATATCAGACCCTTTTGTCATGACGACCGAACCTCAACGCTTTAGAAGGAGTCCCGTTTATTTTGCATCCTGGAATGAATGCAGTGGTGTTCTAGTTATTTTGTATTGTTTATTATCTGTATGATGATGACAAGTGAAATAAATTCTATTTGTTCTAACATTTCTATGAACGGCGATATTGTAACGCTGTCAATAGTATTCAGCATGATGAAAATGATCAAATATTAGTAACGAATACATTTTAGTATTGATATAGTTTCTAGAATATTTAGTCAGCCTTCCCGCAAAATTTGACTATATTATTATCGTATTTATACATATCTACATTACTATGTACGCTTCTAATGTGGAGCATATGCACTCCTAATGGAGTTTATATCAACATAAGTGATTCTACGGATACTATTTATTACTCAGTTGCTCAACCTTTTTTTTTAAGTAGAAATATAAGGATAAGGCTAGGAGAGGGGTAGTGGTTAGCTAATTACTCAAGCTACGTCTCATTTTTAGGACAGAATGAGTGGTAAGTCCATAACATCCATGCCTTTAAACGAAAATTCACAAATCGATTGGAAAATCAATTTATAAAACTGTCGGTACTAGCATTGGAACCTGAGAACTCCGTAACCGAAACCAACGACGTTGACAACTCGACCACGCCGGCGGCTAAATATAAACATATAAATTTATTTCAATTTATTTGAGGTGAGTATTTACATAATATTTTATTAATTACACTTTCAAAGAACACATAAATATAAGTTTGTCAATTCACGTTTTCGTGTTCTCAAACCTGAAATTGTATTAATAAATGTAAATTGAATAAAATTGCAAACATAAAAAAGTAACTTGAGAATCGTTCAAACTATGTACATTCTCACAGATTTTGTCTCTAACGACCCGGGTTTCGCCTTTCGGCATCTTCAGGCGTTCAGGTGTACGGATGAATTTAAACTGACATCCAGTGACATCCATCCGTCAGTTCAAGTTCATCCGTGCACTTGAACGTCTGAAGATGCCGAAAGGCGAAACCCGGGTCGTTAGTGACAAAATCATTGAGAATGTACATAGTTTGAGCGATTCAAATTTGATATTGAAATTCCACCAAGCTCCTTCAGAAGAAATCTTAAATTTTAAAAAAGTAATTGAATCAAATTGCAAAATTAAAAATGTAAGTTAACATGAAAGCATAATAAATATTTTTTTCAAAAATATCAATGTACTTAGTATGTTTCAATAAATAAACACAAAGTGTTCAAATTGTTTTTACTGTATGTTTACTTACCATGAGAGTAGTGCGCCACTGCTAAAATAGGCTTAGCATACACCCAAATCTCCGGTCATTATCTCCTTTTGTCCTATCACACTCCTTAGCAATGCAGAGATAAGTGGATTGATTGAATCTACCACTTTGTTTTATGAATTACTATGATACTGTGGATGTAAGTGATAGATGGATTGAAGTTCTCGTCTCAACTCTAAACTGGGCTCCACTCCAAATTTATTGGACCAAATTTATTTATTCGGCTTTTCCTGGTGCGCAGTACAAACTCACAGAGTAAATAAATTTGGTGAATGAACACATTGTATGAACTCTGCAGCAATCTTCTGTAACTCGTTACTGGATTGAGACCATTCATACATTGTTCAGTATCTTCAATTGGTTCGTTACATTTTTTTTGAGTGTTCCGCATGACATTACACGACGAAGACAAATAATAAATTTACTGTCGATGTTTAAGATTCTTACTTTCGGATTAAACATCATTATGAAGTTTTGTATTTTCACATCATGCCATCTTCTACTAGCATAATACTTTAGAGTTATTGAATATTATGTATTTTCTTCTATTGTAGAGCACGTAGACTTCTAGTGGAACTTATTTCAACATAAGTTGTTCTACGATAATTGCTTGTTACTCAGTAGCTCAACCTTGCACTTGGAGAGTGTAAGAAAATGAAAAAATAGTGGTCAGATAATTGTTCTCGCTACGTCTTGTTTTTAGGATCACATAGGTGGACAGCAAATTCACACATTGTAAGAATACGTCAATAAACAATTGATAATAAAAAGAACTGACAAGTAAAACCACAATATATAAATTAGTCACGCTTAATTGAGTATTATTAAAATGTTTATTACTTCTTAAACATTATTACAAAAGTTATCAAATAATAAATTATGTTAAAGAAGAGACTAACGAAAAATTCAAGCGTAAATATAATATAGGATACTTTTACAAAATAATTCAAATTGTTACATTAATATTGTTAAATTAATATGATCTATAATTTATTAAAGATTTGACTTTTCTGGCAACACAGTCGAGTAGAAGACATTTTCAAAACTAACAGCCATGAGGATTCTTAAAAAGAATTGAACAAACCATATAAAAATGATTTGACTTATCTTCTGTTTCCTTAATTCATAATGTATTATCATTATAGCATATACCACTAATTTTTTAAGTGCTTAGACTCGTTTTTCCTTTTTCCCAAAGATACATTATATGTATTACAATATTTACTATTAAGCATGTATCTCTAGCGGCTTGAGAGTTGTTTCTAACACTAATTAGATCACAGGAATTGAGCACTGAAATGCAGGGCCGGCGCCACCATACAGGCGAAATATGCAACCGCCTAGGGCGCATAAATAGAGTATTTAAATTTTTATTTTAACTTTTCAATTTGTTCGTTGTAATTCCATATAGATTTTAATGTAATTCTAGTCGCCTGCTGTGGCCCAGTTGGTTAGAGCTTGTTCTACCGATCACGCAGGTCTGGGTTCGATTCCCGCTAAGATCACAACGAATTTGTAAATTATTCAAATCAAAGTTGTCATCTAAGACTGGGTGTTTGTGATGTCAATTCACATTATTTCCTCTCCTCCCATCCTTCTGATCCTTTAATAACTGGGTGTAGCAATAGCGATTAGTTTACCTGTTCTGTTCTAGCCTGACACTTCTTTCCCTACAACTCACTTTGAAAAAAAGTGAGGTTGAGTGACTGAGTAACAGTTATCGTAGAAAAACTTCTGTTGAGATACCTTCATTAGGAGGTCATATGCTCCACATTGGGAGCGGACATGGGTTTAAAAAGAATCTTTATAACTCGAAAAAGAGAAGTTATGCATTGTTAAGTAAGAAACAATGCACGTAGAAAAACTTCTGTTGAGATACCTCCATTAAGAAACCATATGCTTCACATTGGGAGCGGAAATGGATATATAAAAAAAAAACCATCAAATATGGGACGATTTGTGAAAAGGGAGGCGTGCCAATAATCGTTGCCTAGGGCGCCAAATAATCTCGCGCCGGAACTGCTGAAATGTACACCGGCCAAAGTTATAGGAACTTGTATCAGGCTGGCAGAAGTGTACACGGATAGGTCTTTGCATAAGCAATCACAAGGGCATTATCTTAATGGATAGGGGTCGTGGACCACTTACGGCCTGCACTGGCGGCGCCCCCAGTTGGCTGTAATTAACGAATGGGCAATACTGGTAGCAGTGGGTGATTGTAAGCTCCTTGGGGCAGCTTACTGTATGCCTCCTTTCTTGGCCGCTTCCCTAATACACGAATAAGCACTGACCGCATATTAAATAAATGGTATAATGGGTGCAATTTGTTTAATTGTGGAGACTGTAGGATTAGGTAATTTAAATGGCGCTACTAAGTACAGTCAATGCATCAGTGAAAAATTATTTTACGCCTTTACGCGTGTTTATATATTTCTTAAATTTTTATTTCTTAAGATAATTTGTTATCGTGTCAGCAATTGTAAAATTTTAAAATGAGCATACGGTAAAAAGATATCAAATTATAGTTTTACAAATTTTCAGTTTTTTGCTATTCCGGTGTATTACAATGGAGCTAAACCTAATAATGCCATTTCAATCTATAGAAATGAACAAATAAATTGAACGATCATTTAGTGACCATTAAACACAAAATAGCTTTAAACTTCTATCGCATTTTGCTTAATAATAAATATGAATTATTTAAACGTAAAAATAGAAGGTATAAAATGTAACATAATTGTTTATCTTGTCAAATATTTTTTTGACTACAAGTTTAATGTAAGAGACAAGAAACATATATATGTCCGGGACATTGAAGATATTATACAACTGCATACAAATAGAAACTCAAACTAAAAGTTCATCAAAGTTTTTTTTTCTTCAAATTACGTTTCAACAAAATGTCTTTTTGTTTAAGTTATAATTTAGTAGATAATACTTGAACGAAGCCGATCCTGATCTAAAATAAGTAGTGTAAATAATTTTGACACGTTAATGTTGTTCACTCTCCATTCTCAATAGAAAGACATACGTTTAACGGTGTTCAACAATATTGCTTCGGATGTCGACATATTCCACGTAGACGTGGGTGAGTTCCGACGAATACTATTTTTTATGTATTAAAGTTGAGTAAAGAGCTTACTCAGTTCACTTCCTTGCCAATTTTTTTCTAGTGCTTTTAATATTAAATTGTACTATTTTTTTTTCTCCATTGTAAAAGTGTAACCTTGTGCAATGTTAATTAAATAAATAAATAAACACTGCAAATTATTTGTAATAGCTTAGTATTAAGAATAATAGCTTAATTTTAAGGCTATGAGTTGATAATGAGCCAGACCGGTCGTGATCTTTCGTAGTGTATTTTTTGTAAGTAGTGGAAGTACCGAAAAAAACGATTTATCAAAAATATATATATCTATTTTTATTATTTCATTTTTTTTTATAAACAACCTTGGCTGGGTTGTTTTCAGTAGTGGTAGACACTTTGGGGTGTATTGATTTTACGGTCGGAAAAGTGTGTTTTTTTTTCTTGCTCAGTGTTTGCGATGCGACGCCAAAATGTCACATTTGTTGACGGAGGGAATTGAAAGAAATTCCGACAGAGAAACACATCTACAAGAAAAGTGGAAATCGTGGTTTTGGATTGCCTGTTAGGGCACGGGTGAAAGAACATTGAATATACGGCATGGTTTGTCAACATAGTGTAGTAGAAGCGATCAATAATAGCAAAGGAATATAAAACAAAAATACATTTTTAGTTTTCTTCAGATCAATTTTTATCTGACAGTAAAACACATCTAACAGAGGCAAAAAATATGGTGTTAGATAAAATTTGCTAGCCTTCAAAAGTATACAGTACTTCGTAGATACAACCATGTGCTCTCTCAATGTAGATAAATTATATTTCTAACAAAGTATTTAAGAGAACTATTTGTCATTCAATCGCTCAACTTTTAAGATAATACAATAAATCAATTGCCAGCATTATGCTCCGAACATCGTAATCGTTAGCAAAAGTAAATGTGAGATTAAATATTTTTTTTTTGTAGTAATTCCAAATTGATTTAATATGATCAGCAACAGGTTTTGCTTACAACGAACGTTTTCAACTGATGAAAATGAAAGTTTTTTACTTTTTTAATATAATGCCTTTTTTGAATGTTAAGTGTTGGAAAATAAACACCCCACAAATGACATTAAATAAATAAATTATTTCCAAAAAATAACATACTAATTTGTGCTATTTAACAAAAGTAGAATTAGAACAAATGAGTTTTTTATTATAAAGTCTTTTCACCAAGTATTGACAGTAAACACCCTAATGTGAAACACATTAAGTATTATATGAAAAGAATTTATAAATAAATTTACAACTTTTCAATGAATGAAAAAAAAAAATGTATATAATTAAATCCTTAATCGTCTTGATTTTTTATATGAAAAACTAAAAAAAAGTATGCGTTATATGGGTCCGTTAGAGGTGAAGTGAGTAAAGAGGTATTTTAGAAAAAAACTAAGTTAGATGCTTTGTAATATTCTACACATCTTAAAGCATCGTAAAACAGAAATAACCTCAGTTGAAACACATTGCAATAGTGTTATCTCCGTAAATAAAAATATTCAATCCACCAAAACACCAAATAAAGACGTGATTGTACTTAAAAGTTCAAGAAAATTCTCACGTCAGCTCTAGGGGGCTTATATTATACACGTCATTTTACTGAAAAAACTGACTCATTTTTTATTATTATCTTATTTACATGATTATTATATTCTGAACACCTGAATCTGAATCTGAATCTTGTTAAATTAAATCTATTGTATGTAATCCGCCACTAGTGGTGAAGTAGTTATCCATGAAGATATATTTTCGATGTGATACCAGTAATAAAACCGTCGGTAAATTTTTTCTCAGCCGAAATAAATCATTCGCAGCTAACCTATAACGACAGTTTTTTTTCCCAATTGGGTTGTCGAATGTTTTTGTTTTTCAGCGACAGGACTACGTATGGTTTTGTTTTTGTGCTCTTCTTGAAATTTATAGTTCAGTATTGTCGCTATAAATACGCGTTGGCCTCTTTTCCTGTTCCTACTTCACCTATAACACACGTACACAGGCAGGCTGCGTCGTATCTCGATATCTATCGAGGCTTTCACGGAAAACCTTTTGCTACTTATATATTTATACAACAAATTTGAACTGATTTTGGTACGATAACAGCTTCCAACTTCTTGAATTGGCATTCTTCCAAGTTCACAAACTTATTTGCTTTTAATGTGAAAAGAAAATTCGCTAAACACAAACTTCAATACATTTATAAGAAAACACGATTCAAAAAATAAACATTTATTGCTTTTGGAATTTAATAATGGATATATGGACCCTCGAGAGGTTAAGTGAGCCTACTAGTAAAGTGGTAACACTTTTTCTTGGACGTTTAATTAATTACAATCACGTCTTTATTTGGTGTTTTGGTGGATTGCATATTTTTATTTTACGGAGGTAACACTATTGCAATGTGTTTTAACTGAGGTTTCTTCAGTTTAACGATACTTTAATATGTGAGAGTTCTTACTTCGAGTTTATCTCAACGAGGTGTAGCGAGAGCAACTAACCAACCACTAGTCCTGTCTAAGCCTTATATTTATTATATATATATTATATTTTACAATCTTTGGTAACAAAGAGAGGTTGACCAATTAAGTAACATGCAGTTCTCGTAGATTTTTTTCTTGAATTGTTGATGATTGAAGTGGCATTTACTTGATAGAACTCCATTGTAAATTCTTAAGTATTAAGTTCTACGTTTAAAAAAATAAGTTTATAGCTTTTTCGGTGTGCGTCATCGTCATTTATTTTATTATATTTAATTAACATTGCACAAGGTTGACAAATTTTAAATTTAAAACTTTTACAATGGAGAAAAAAAATAGTATAATTTAATATTAAACACAGTAAAAAAAATGGCAAGGAAGTCAACTGAGTAAGCTCCGACGAACTCTACTTTAATACATACAAAATAGTATTCGTCGGAACTCACCCACGTCTACGTGGAATATGTCAACATCCGAAGCAATATTGTTGAACATCGTCAAAGCTCTCCCCAGTGGCATCCCCATTGGCAGGTTGGTTCTACACCTTGGGAGAACAAACAATTCATGTCCACGATTTCTCGAAAAATAATCAGAAACATTTAGATTCACATTCTCAAGAATGGTGGAACTCTCATTTTGGCCTTGTATAAGTCGAAAGAAATATATGGCCAGATACATTTCTCTTCGAACGTTCAAGCTATTGAAGTTAAGCATGCCTAAGAGAAAGTCAGTTGGATAAAGCCATGGGTAATATCCATACACCCTCATATAGAGAAGTCTCAAAAATTTCTTCTGAATCTTCTCCACCATAAGGGTATATTTCGAGCATTTTGGGGCCCAAAAAATTGACCCACTCTTAAGTCTGCTTCGAACCAAAGCGTTGTACATTAATATTAGAATTTTAACTCCCGAAAAGGCTCTGGTGGTACGGATGACAAAGCCCAACATTTGTAATGCTTTTTGCAAGTAATCTTAGTGTGATTATTGAATGTTAGTTTGCTCTCAAATTGTACACCAAGATCTTTGACTGACTATGTCATAACTATGTGTAAGTCTGCATTTGCTCATCTATGTATACAGCCTTAGAAGAGATACACAATACGTATTGTTTCTACGAGAACTGCTTGTTACTTAGTTGGTCAACCTCTCTTTGTTACCAAAGACAGTAGAATAGAAATTTAAGGCTTAGACAAAACTAGCAAAGTTAGCCAGTCCCTCTTACTACGCCCCGTATTAAGCATAGGGTATGTGGGAGGTAGGAAATCCAATACATCATAAGCATCCATGCCTTCGAAAATAAATTTACAAATTGATCACAACGACCATGATTACTCGAACACGCAGCCGGCCAATTATATTCATTACAATTAAAGAAATAAAGTTAATTAAATCATTACAAATTTGAGCTCAAGAGAATCTAATAGTTTTGAGGATGTGTGAAAGTATGGAAGGATAAAAATACTTTTTGCAGTTTTTCAATTCATACGGTATTTTGCCACGCAAATGAACATTGATTGGATCTTATCGCGAATGAAAAATATAAATACATTTATACTTAACCACGTTAAGGTTTTAATTATATTATACAATTAACATTTTTAATACGGTTATAAAATTAAATAATTAATACGGACAAAAAAGTTCATTGCTTGAACTTTGCGAGTTGTGTCTGAAAATTTATCAGTGCCAGATGAAATATTTCGTCGTATTCAATTCCTCCGTGCCCTAAAGCTATTCGTTTTATTTTCGCGAGCATCAACTTCTGAGCAAATTGTGTCATAAATATTATATTTTGAAATCTGCTCGCTTGATGGGCCTTTTAAGTACTAAACCGGGGCGACTATACCAACTTGCGCATTGCGGATAACTTCACGTTTGCACGTTCACTCACTGCCAAGACGGAAAGTTTCAATACGGCAATAACGTATTCCAATTAAAAACGACAGGAAATTAATTTAAATCTACAGACTCGTTTGGTTTAACTAAAAAAATAATTGAAACACTCGCCGTGGCTGTGCGGTAATATCATATGGCTTGTATCGCTACTGGGATATCCAATCCTGAGATCCCGTCCAATTCTGTCATCCCAAAACCCCGTAATTCCAACAGTTTTAATCCTAGAGCTAAAATAAAAATAAAGCTGTCGCGCTATTATGTTTGGTAAATCCGCAAAATGCTTGGATTTTGGAATCAAAAAGTTTGGGAAAAGCTTTAAAAAAAGCTCTCGCGCTTTAGAAATTTTGCTAGATCCGCAAGATTTTGGGTTTTTGAAATTGACGTGAAATTGTTTGAAAAATTCCAGGATTTCAAAATTGCCGACCAAAAATTTTCTCAATCTCGAATCCTAAATTATACACGATTTTATGTTGAGTGTTCAATCCCGAAATTCCGGGATTAAATAATTGTCAATTCCGAAATCCCGGGATCACAAAAAGGGTCCTAGATTGGATGTGGGATACAGTGGGATAAGTCTAAAATACTAGTTTTGAGATAATTGAGTATTATATGAAATATAATAGTATGTAGAAAAAGGAATCTATTGATTGAATTGGAATTAAATTGCTAGAACTTCATTATAATAAACAAATATCATTAATCACTATTGTTGACACCTCTACAACACGTAGAGGTAGAGACCTCTACAAACTAATTATTAATAATCACTTAAATTTAAACTAATTTGTTTTGAATAATTCCATATCTGTTATCGTTCCAAGAAACACTAAAGGCAAACTATTAAATATGAAAATATGATATGCAATATAAATTACGATAGGACACATTGTCTATATCTTTTAAACCACAATATAAAACTGAGAACAATGTAAATTTCAACATATTTCTGATTAAGGCATAAGCTATCAATTATGTATAAATTAATATTTGTAAAACTAAAATACTTTATAAAGAATCTTTCAGATGTCCCAGTACAATTTACATGAGAGGGATCGTAGGTATATGACAATTTTACTTTATTGTAGTGTATTTCTTCTTAATAAATCCCAACTTGATCGATAATCAGTTAAAGATAGCCAGTGTAAATTAAAATACCACTTAATCCTGCGAGATTATTAGTCGAACGAATTGAAATCAAATTTACCGGGATAGGTCGGTGAAATTTTAGCATATTTCAAGCTGTCTAGGGATAGGGATAAAACCTCAAATCCGCCATGTGACCATGGACAAAAAAATGGCTTACTTATAAATTGCGACGGGTTTTCACGTCACAGCCGGTAGGGATGTCTACCCGAGTAACCGATACTCGTTACTTCATATTGTGTCTGACAAGTATTTAGTAACACGAAAATATTCTACTATATAATCATAATAAAAAGAATATTTCGATACGACGAGCTCAAAAGTGTAACAACTCAAAAGGTATAATTTTGAGATAATTAAGTAACAAGATTTTGAACTGGCTAAATCTTTCTTTTGTAGATTTTAATAAATTTATAGGATTATATTTTAAATTGATATACATCCATAATTAAATTTATGTCAACAAATAAAACACTATTTGAGTTGATAATGCTCGTGATGAGCTAAACCGACCGCCATCTAAAATAAATTATGTGAAATAAGTACAAAAAAAAGTGTCGCCTGTGTGGTCGAGTGGTCAACGGTGTTGGCTTCGGCTACAGAGGGCCCGGGTTCAAATCCCGGTACGGACAGTTTTATAAATTGATTTTTCAATCGATTTATGAATTTCTGTTCAAAGGCATGGATGTATGTGATGTCTTGAATTCCCCCCTCTCACCTTTCCTATCCTATGAACAGGGCGTATAGACAGCGATTAGCTTACCACTAATCCTGTCCTAACCCTATCCTTCTATCCCTACTCTCTTTGGGAAAAAGAGAGGTTGAGCAACTGAGTAACAAGCAGTTCTCGTAGAAACACTTCTGTTGAGATAAACTCCATTAGGAGTCCATATGCTTCACATTGGGAGCGGACATGGTTAAAAAAAAAAGTACAAAAGTTATTTTATTTTTTATTATAGAACAATGTATTGCTTTCGGGTACATGGAACAGTGGTCAACGTCGCTGGTTTCCATGCCGGATTCTTTTCCTGTTTATTCCTACTTAATTCATTTTTTTTTTAAATTTAGTTGATAGCTATTTTGGCGTGTGCTGTCATCATAACTGTGTTTAAACCGACATATATCTGATGAAGGCATACGCCAAAATTGCTATGAAGTGAATTTAAAAAAATGTAGAACTAAATGATTTGCCATTTTTTACCGTATTCCAATGAATTTCTACCAAGTGAATGCCAATTCATAATATTTGAAAAATTCGAATATCTCAAAACTAGGTTTTTATTAAACATTGTCATTTTTTTCAATTTTAAAGTGATTGATTTGAAGACATTTGTGGGAATCATTTGAAAGCGAACAGGCACATTTGTAACAGGTTATGTCCAGTTAACCTTCGCGTTCCGGAGCGGGGTGCAATTGTGCCCCTAAATTCTTATTTTACCAACCATTTGTTAAATATCGGTAATATCTAGCTGATATTTTTTGTAATCTACAAACATATCCTACTGAATACAATGCAAAAAAAATCTGAAAAATTGTAGAAAATAAAATAGATATTCACGTTTTTCGTTAACAAATGGTATTTGGGTCACATATACACGTTGCGTTTGAGTGTGTGCGTGTGCCGAGCGCAAACTCCACACACCTGATGTCATCGTACCCTGCGCCCGCGCCGGGAGAACGACGTCGCTTTACGATTAGTTCAGTCTGCTCTCGCCGCTTCTATTGACATGATGGATTTCTACCGCTTCTATACGCCTGACGTATCGTCAACGCAATATGATATGGATGATTCAAAAAGACAAATTGTCTCTTAATTTTGATAGGGCATGCTCAAAATCAACATTCGAACTGCTGACATTTATTATTTTAATTTTTACTTCGTTAAATGAGAAAAATTCTGGGGGGTACAATTGTACCCCGCTCCGGAACCCGTGTGATTTTTCAAGATATAGGTACTCGAAGGTTAAGGTTGTAAATCTAACTGGTAGTGGAGATATAAACCCAGCTAGTATTCGACCATCAAAATAATTCGGTAAAAAATTATAGAGCAGGTTACTAGCGAGCATTTAACAAACTGTAATAATTTTCCATCCCTATTACGAGGTCCATGCTAGCTCGGATGCCCGTCACTGTGGTGGACCCTTATGCAAATTCGTATAGGGAAAAAATCCGACCCTTCTCCGTCGCTTGGACATCTTGACATCCTCGCCATACATTAATCATCGTCATTCAGATTCTGCTGACCCTTGTAAGGTAATAGATTTTTAAGTACTCGGCCACCGTACAAAGGAACCTAAGGGTTGATTTCTTTTTTAAATATTCACCGACACCTTTTAAATTTAGTATGAATGGGCAAACAATGTAATTGATTGTAGAATATGTTAACCCTGTTTTTTCGACGTTGTTTATAAATCCACGTCAGTTTATTTGTATACAATCTTAAAAAAAAATAGCACTGTAATTGAACGAAGTAACTCATTTGCTTACATCAGTGGTCTCCAACTTTTATGTTCCTACGCCCCCATTCGAAGAAAAAAATATCCTCGCGCCTCCTCATCCTTTATTTAATATAGTAATAAAGACACTTTTTAAAGGGTAAATATTAAATATTTTGGACTGTTCGCGCCTCCCTTGGCAATAGTCCACGCCTCCCAGGTTGGAAATCGCTGGCATACATTATGATTGCTTAACGTACAAAATACGTATCCAGCTGTGCTATTCTCGCACACAACTTATTTTGGACATTATTAAATACTGAGCACGTGATTGTGTTGAGTATTTCAGACTGTTTAAAATAAGTGTTATGCACGTGGGAATAACACTGTAGAGATACAATGTACGAATTCACAGTTAATATATTTTTGAAAAAATAAAGTTAGCGCCACCTGTGTGGTCGAGTGGTAAACGCCGTTGGCTTCGGTTACGGAGGTCACGGATTCGAATCCAAGAACGGACAGTTTTCAATCGATTTATGAATTTCTGTTCGAAGGCATGGATGTATGTGATGTCTTGAATTCCCACCTCTCATCCTATCCTATGAACGAGGCGTATGGAAAGCGACTAGCTAACCACTAGTCCTGTCCTAGCCCTATCCTTCTATTCCTACTCTCTTTGGAAAAAGAGAGGTTGAGCAACTGAGTAACAAGCAGTTCTCGCAGAAATACTTCTGTTGAGATAAACTTCATTAGGAGTCCATATGCTCCACATTGGGAGCGGACATGGTTAAAAAAAAAAGTTATTGAATATCATAATAACATAATTTGCATTATAAATTAGGATATTAGAGTGGATGGAGAGATAGAACTATTTGTAGAACTAAAATATTTTGATACTTTTTCAGCTTACTTCAATGGAGTTCTACCAAGTAAATGCCAATTTAATCAAAACATCAAAATTGCTTAAGATATGATAAATTTAAATGGTTTTCATTTCCTTCCTAAAAAATATCGTGGTAGTAGATATGTCAACATTATTGTAAATTTGGACAAAATATTTTCTTTATATTATTATGCTAGGGGTAGAAACGGTTCGATTCAAAATGTGATTAAATATTTTTAAAGTATCAGGATGACAGAAGATGACAAGATGTAAACAAATTACGATTCGAAATGTGTTTTGTTTGCGTACAGTATTTTAAACATTGAAAATTTGTTCGAAAAAATATCAGGCTAACAAGAAGTAAGGTAAGGACACCATCTACCGCCACATTAGTAGCTCGATTTAAGAAATTGTGTGTATTTCTTATATTTCTTAACGAAAACATAAACTTCTTGTTTAATTCTATACTGTTATATATCGCCTATTTAAGTATAAAGCAATAGTGAGGATGAGCTTTATATTTAATTAATTAACTAAAGTTTTTTCATTGAAGAATGGTTCCCTATTACCGCCACCCATTTTTTTTTTGTATCCTATTACCGCCAATGCAGGGACCAACTACCGCCATATGAATTTAAAGCCATTTTAAACACATTTAAAGATGTTTGTTTGAATTAAATTCATTTTATTTATGTACCTATGTTTAAATGTTTCCTATTATACCTAGGTATGCACTTAAATTATTTATTTAAAAAAAATCACATTCCTAATACAAAAAAAAATCAAAATCACATTCTTGTAAATAAAAAATTGCACCTTCATTGGCATTCATATAAATAATAGCTACTTATATAAGTACATACTATGATGAAATTAGGCAAGTAGATTAAGTATTACTTCTTTTTTAAAGATACCACTTCTGGGACGTAATAAAAGCCCCTAGTATTAGTCAACGTCGGCGTAGAAATTTTTACAATATCTGCAACAGGGTAATTTAAAATATCGTCGATCGCAGGCCACTTCCAGTTTGACCCTGCCATTGTCATGGTCTTAACTTGCACTGCACTGATACCTAGAAAAATACCAGGAAACAATTTGCCTTCATAGGTCACAACAACATAATCGCCAGTATCAAATGATGCCATAATTTCTTTGTGTACTTTAGCCACTTTTGCAGAATTCTGTTGTTTCGCTGCCTTTTCGTCGAATCTTAATTTTCTTTTCAGCCGTCTCTCAGCTATATCCTTTTCTTTAATGTCTTTGTCCGATTTTTGATTTCGAAGGTTCTGTGAAACTCTTTGCACCAATTACGGGTGTCTTTTTAAAAAACAGCTAATCCATTTCTTTCCAGGTCTTCCACCAGTAAATGGATTTTCTCTGCTTAGAGTTTTGGTGAGTTCTGCGACAGAGTCCTGTAACTGAGGCTTCGTTATTGGAAATCCCAAACTTGCCAACTTTTGTGTCCACTTCACAAGCAGCGCTTCTTCTTGGCATGACAAAATTTTGGAAGGTCCTGGCTTAGCTCCTTCCCTATACTTACCACTTATCTTATCACGCAATGTGGTACGTGGTATACTATATTTTTTACTTATTGCTAGTACGGAACTCCCCTTTTTTAATTCTTTCAGTGCAGTATCCAATGTTTCAGCTGAGTATAAACATTTTTTTATGCCAACCATATTTCATAATTTTTTAATATCTGAAAATTAAGGAAAAATAATGACCCAATCACCGATTATTGTTCCTTTTACCGCCACTTAAATTAAAGCTGTATTTTATCAATTACATTATTACGGCATTGGTATTTTTGAAACAAATTATGCTTATTTAATCATTTTTTTTATAAATTATATGAAAAATATTGCAATATTTAAGTTTATTTAGCCTAAATTTGCATTTTCATATATGTTTATGTGGAGCCTATCACCGCCATGGCCAATGCCCTATTACCGCCACTAGATCTTTGCTGATGCTTTTACGGGATCAGAAATGTAAAGTAGAAGTGACGGTGATTGGACCAACACAAATATGAATTGGGTTATTCACTTTAATATTTGAAAAATTTATTAAATACTTATAATTTACATTAAAAAATTCAATATTTTCAAACTCTATTACCGCCAGGGGTGGCGGTATTTGGTTCCCATATAATAATTAATGGGTCCAATCACCGCCACGCAATATTTTCTATTTTTATCACTTAATTTATATTAATTATGGATTTATACTTACTTTAGAGTGTTCTAAATATGTTATTTATTATAAACTAAACTTAACTTTCATATATATTTAATGAATTTTGTTTTAAATCGAGAAATAAAAATTAGCTATTTCTTAACAAAGTGTTTAACGAAAGGCCAAATTACAATCGTACCTCCGAGCTCATCCAGAAAACTGATATTTCCGATAGAATAAATACAGTTAGCTATAAAACAACAAATGACACGTGATCACTATGCATTCGTGTTTACTGTTCAATATATTTTGTTGAGAAGATTTTAACGGTTTTCTTGTTATTTCGAGAACATTCTTACGGTGGCGGTAGTTGGTGTAGTGGCGGTGATGGGTGCTCTTACCTTATATAAAATTTGAAATTTTTACAATGTCATGACAAAGAAATATAATAAAATATTTGTGTAATGTGTGTCGATTTGAAAGCTATAAATAAAGCAATTTAACTATTGACAAAATATACATTGCTACTGACCGACAACACTTTTCGGTGTTTTAACTTAGTGAAAATATCTTCTGTCTGCTGGAATACTTTCTGTTTCAAGCACAATGGAAGGTCTTTTTTGAGGGTCACTTTGACGCTTAGAGCTTTGTTCTCCACAATCGATGTATGTATTATTGTCATTCATATATATATATATATACGATAGACAACTAAATATATTTTAATTAATATCTAGTGATGCGGTTTACTAGAGAGGCCTTCACTTAGCACTAAATAGCACCAGACCACGCTAATATTAAATATTCACACATAAACAAAATAGTTGTTTAAATTTTGACCAAGTATTAGGCTACCAGAAAATTAACCAGGTTGAAAGTTTTGTTATGTTTTCATAGCAAAATATAGGCGATGAGATTATTTTGATTTTCAAATGCTTTACATTTAATTAATTTAACTTCAAACAATTTATCAATTATCGGCTTTTATTAAAATTTGGTTGTTAGTTTGAAAACAAATTCTTCATAGTCAACGTAGCAATTAACTTTTACAGTAAATTTATCTATTTTCGTTGGTCGGCCGGAATGTAGATATTATTATGAAAATTTCGCAGTAAATTAAATTGCCGAATAATTCTTGGAAGCCCGCAAATTACTTCATAGGTCCTTAATAAGTTAAAATAACACAAAGTTTAATTAAATGATCGCCGTTGAAAGCACTTTACAGTCTTTTTGAATTGAATTTTGGTATACTAAAAATTTTGTAACTTTCATAGAACAATAAATTATACACGAATGCTATTACAACGCAATTTAAAATCAAACAGAGATAAAAACAATTATAAAATTGTATTTTTTTAGTTGTCTATCATCAAAAATAAGTTATACAAAAATCAAATAAAATGAAAATACTTGAGCAATTTAAATTACCATTTGAGTTTATTGCTCCCGAATGGAATAAAATCGTCTTTTTCATAAATAATGACAATTCTTATAAAACAAAATAAAAAGTAATCTTAAAATATTGATTTCCAATAAGCGATGCTTATCGCCAGGTTACCGGCAATTAATATTAGCTTCAAATTAATATAACTTTTTGTACTCCACTTGTTTTGTTATAAAATCGTGACACGTGTTTCATTTATACTCAAAAATAAATTTTGAATTTTATGTGTTAAATTACAAAATAAAGGTCGGGTTTTTTTCCTTTTCTACTTGACACAGGTAGGAGGTAATTTGCCAAAATTAGTATTAATCACAAATTACTTACTCATATTAGGTACGGTAAATTCCAATGGAATCAACTCAACAACGGTGAGTAGCATGTTTTATTTAAAATTTTATTCACAAATATTTAATTTCTATAATATACCATCAAAAATTTCGGCTTAATTTGAAAAGGAATAAGACCCAAGTTTTGTTAAACAATTTAAATTTATCAATACGAATATTTTTCAATACTTTAAAGATGTTCTCTCTCAATTATTGGTGGAAAATACATTATATTGAAAAATAAATCGTATTTTTGTACTAATTCTACATTACTTAATTCGAACAAGACCGGTTAATAATACCTATGGTGAGAGAAACCCGTCATGGTCTCATTAAACTATGTCCAATATAATATGTTATAGATACAAAAAAAGGATTTTATATTTTACTACGAATGTAAACATTGTATTTTAAAGTATATCTATTCTTTAAAAATGATCAGCGTGTGTAGATTAAAATATCTTTTCATTATTCCTTTAGATGACTGTTCAACGTCATTTGCTTCACTTGTGCTATACAAAAGTTTTATAAATTGCTCTATCAAGCAATTTATTTATTATTTTCCAAATATTAAGATGTTTATGATGTCTAAATTCCAAACCTTGCCCATTCGGCACTCCTTAACATTTATTTGCCTTGTCTTATTCTCCTTTCCATCCTTTTGCAGTAAAAACCAATGTTTAATGGGTGAGTAGCAATCAGGTCTTGTATACGACTTCTGTTAAGATCAATTGAATTCTGTGGGCCTATCGCACCAGCAGCGGATAAAGTAACAAATAAAACTCAACAAATAATATCCACACGTTAAAAGTTGAGGAGCCACTGCGTTAGTGCGACGCAGGCAGCGTTCGTTTGAGTAAAACTCGGAAAATAGATTAATTATCGAGTGCAGGACCCAAATAGTGCACCGCAACATGTCCCGGGGGTCGCCATGAATATTAATGTTTGTAACCCTGGGTGTTATCTAACAGTTACCTATAGTATAGCTATTAAAGTACAACCACCTGCCGTGAAGCGTGTGCTATTGACCATAGAGAACTGTAATTTAGTTTAACGCATTTCATGTGTTTGTAAATATGTTACAAAAAATATAAAATGGAAAGCGATTGATAATAATAATTATCATAATGTAAAAAAAATAATTACAAATTAACACATTCAATGCGGGAAAGGTATTAATACCCGTTATCTCAACTGATGGTTAAATGCGGGAAGGGTATTTTTACCTTTTATGTTATCTGATGTTTAAAGTCGGGTAGGGTATTTATACTCATTCTTTTCTACAAGCATTTGACTTTGTCTTGCTTTTGAGGTTCGATTGAACAATTTTACAAAAGTAAACACATATTTAAGAAACAGAGTTACCACAAACTACCTTCATTTTTTAGAATAAATAATGTTTATTTATTTTGCGAAATCCACATAAATTTGCAATTATATTGCATATTCGCTAGCATATAAGGTTTGATATGACCTAGATTTATAAAAATGAACACATTCAAGAAACAGGAAAATTTTTAATTTAAATAACGTATGTGTAATTGTTTTAATGTGTATTTTTAAGTGTTAGACATAATTAAAAATTAGTGTAAGAAGTTCTAAAACTTTTCGATGATTTTACTGGTGGTGCTATACTTGGTTAGTACCATATCGAAAAATATATATATATATATGTTGGATATTTTAAAAGTTATGCCATTTTATGTAAATACGTGTTTTTTACGCGCGACCTCGATTTTTTGCCCGCATTAGGGTATCAGCGGTGCGCGAATCTCGCCCGAAATTAATGTGTTAATATTTTAACGAAATATAATAATGCAACGTGACATGTGTGGTAGATAATGCGTTACCATTATTCAGTACTCTCAAACTTATAAAATAAATCCATTGAAAGCTTAAAATAAATCGTTTCATGTTCTCCTGAACAGCATCGTTGGACTCGTTACAGTTTACCGTGAACAGATCTTTATTTTCACCGTCTGATTAGAAGTATTAAATGAACTGTTAATATCAATGTTATTTGTAGTTTGTCACCAGGTTAGTAGTAACCCCACCGACAGACGTCGCGACGTCCGAGTTTATACGTCGCGTCAGACATTTTTGCAATAATAATTAATCTGTATTATCCCGCGACATTGGTCAGTGTCCGCTGTGGCAGACATCATTAATTTGCGACAGAGCACAGTTTCCGGTTACTGCGTGCGGAACCTACCAATAGATGGCGCTAGTCCATGACATATATCTAACCATAGACAACTGCGTAAATATCCGGTGACATTGTCTCTTTTTGGAGCGCAATTTATTTTCTTTCTTTTTATTTTATGAGACTGAGCTTGCGAGATAAAACAACACAATAAGAGCACAACACGACTATTTCATGATTTTATACCGACATAGTTTTCAAAATCGTTCAATTTCACGTTACTAAAATAGGCAGTGCGGTAAATGCTTCTGTTCTGTAATTGAAATATGCTTAATCTACACTTTTCATTAATTCAGCCTTACCACATACTCACGAAAAACAGAACATAGCCAGCTCTCACTAGCTTTCTCTTTATCAAAATATTTTATTTATCGTATTTTTGAAAAAAATATGTTGAGTTGAAAGACTAGCACTAAATCACTAGTGTGCAATGCATCTTTGATTGTGAGTCGTTAGTGTAAAATAAGTTATTCCAATTGGCATTTTTGTTCGAAACTTTAACCGGCATTTTTTACGATTACACTAGTGTTTCAATAAATTTAAGATTTTAAATTGCTTACAACCATTACAAAAATGTAAAAAATGACATGGATTCTATAATGTATCTTAAATAGAGACACCTTCAGACAATTATTAATGACGAGCTGTAAGCAGCGGTGGACTGCCAATGCGGGAACAAGGAACTCGCTGAATCTTATAGCTATTCGTGATGTTCTGAGGAAGGTGTAATTTTTTTATCACTCATATGCAATTATATGCAATAATTATTGAAGCTTTCGAATGTTAATTTACACACTTATATTTTGTAACAGTACGCAGCATGTCGTAATTTGATCAATATCAATAGCTGAAAAATGTACGTCGGAAATCCCAAATGTAAATTACAACTGTCTTAATTTAAATATATTGCATACTTATAGATTATATAAGATTTTAGAATAATGTTTTTCTTAATTTTACAAGGGGCTCGACGGCCTGAGTAATATTTAACAATGGGCTCCCGCAACCCCCCGCGAGCCCCCTATAGCCTATCCTTGGCTGTAAGCATGTATCTGTAATCTTAACTCAATATTTTTTGATGACATTAATTTAATCTGATTTTGATTAAAAAATAAGGATAGCATGTTTTTGTTAAGGGTTTAAGGGGATTAATAAATTATGACATTGTAAGCTGTTATGCACAAAAGGTTGATAATACTTATGTTAGCTGATACAATCTGGCAATAATGCCACGATTTATGTGACGGGAAATTTATTATTTTCCAGTGCAGTATTTTGCTTTTTTCGTTTTTCCCGTACCGGAACGGAGCGCGGGAAGTTGTATAATTTTACGCCAATAAACAAGTGCACATTTAAAACGTTTCGCGCTATTTATCAAAATAATAAAAATGTAGCAAGTGTTGCGATAAAAATGCTTTTCAACAAATAACTAAAACAAGAACAGTGCATGTCTAAAAAATATTAGCGAAGAATTTTTCTCTATGGCCGTTCCGTATACATTGCCGAGCAAAACGTTCTCAGTTTAAAAATTGTATTGAATTTTTCTGTGTTGTCATATGTGAATAAAAAGTGGCATTTTATGTTTACAATTACTTCTTAAAACTAATACAAAATTAAAACAATCGCTTAAATTAGCTGAAACAAACACAAAAAATACAGTAACTAAAACACCGTCTGTATTTTCTTACTTAAATTTAATAATGACATGAATGTTTATGTTTTGACATTTACCTTTGGCAAGTAACTTTCCTCTTGACGATATTACACAAAACAAACTGTGCAAAACTTATTATATAATTCAGTATGTAAACAATTTCATCTGATTAAATTTACTAAGAATCAAAAACAACTTAAGCTCACTCGATACGTGGTGAAAAGGTATTGCATTAATAAATAAAATACTTTTTTCACCAAATCCACATTATTTATTTTATATTTTTATTTATAAAAATCTTGATCTAAGAACAAAAAAGATTTTTACTGTCTAATAAAATTATGAGACATAATCGTGTTTCGAAATGAAGCGAAGACTTTCAAAAAACGGATAAATCTTAGAAATATCACGTAGTAATGGATATCATAAAAATGACTATTGGTAATGGAAATATAAAAAGAATTTAAAGATGATATAAACTATAATTAATTAATTAACCGTTTGAATACCGCGCAAATAGATCATTAACATGTCCCAGAGATACTGCGTGTTTTTGAGAACAATAATTTTGCCTAATATACACTCGAATTCGATATTTTGAAAACCTATATTGACTAAGTATAGATAGCACTACACATATGTATCCAAATATTGCTTATATTATATTAGAATACCAAGTATTTGATTTTTTAAATGTCTTGGACATCCGTGTTTGCTTGCATATGTTCCGGACACCTGCATCCGCTTGGTATTCAAGTGGCTAAGAGAATTACTATTGCAAAGTTTGCTTAAGTAATGAAACAAGATTGATTCTAACATTTTTAAATTATGAAATTACAAAATGAATGAATGAATGTTTGGGTTTTTTTTCCTTTTAAGGGAAGCAAGGAAGGGGTGATAGAATTGAAATAAAGCAAACAAATAATGATACTAATGAGCTGCAATCAATTGTAAGAATCAATCTTGCTTCATTACTTAAGCAAACTTCGCGATAGTAAGTCTGAAGATGCCTCTGAAAGAGGCGAAACACGTGTCACAGTTAGTAACACAATACGTGGAATAATCAAAGTTATTTTAAATTTTATATAAATCTAAAACGATCACGAATAAATATCATTTGTCCTGCTTCGTCTAAAACAGTCATTACAATAATCTAATTAACTAATTCACCTTAAATAATCTCATATTTGTTATCGTTTTAAGAAAAATTAAAGTCATGTTTCATAAATGTGATACAATATTTTTTTTTATAAATCAGAATGATAGAGTAAATGACAAAATGTTTTGTGAATCTCTTCTTAGCCAGTATGGAAATTTTAGGAAATGCAGGTTTAAATATACATTAGAGCCTCTCATAACGAGTTTAACTCGTTCCAGAATTTTACTCGTTATGTCAATCACTTGTTAAGAGAAACAATTTTTCCCATATAAAACAATGTAAAATACAACAATGCGTTGCAAGCTGGAAAAAAAACAATTTTTATATCTTTAACGTATATTAAAGTAAAAGTATAAACTTACAAATTGTTAAGGAGCGTAACAACCTGGAATGCGATTTCGATTTGCAAAAAAACGATAAAAAATCGACTAATTTATTATTTATGACAAATAATTAATTATTTTTACTAGTAGACATTTTTTTTGCCGTCGCTTCAAAATTTGGTGAAAATGTGACAGCATTATCATTGAATAAATTTTTAAAACGCATAGCCACCTCCTTATTAGGGTGATGATTGTCAATGTACGTTGTAACAGTTTCACATGCTTTCAGCTTTTCTCTTATTGCGCCAGAAGACTGTTGCTCGGCTACTTCCTCCTCCTCCACTAACAAACTTTCCTCCATAACCTCTTGCTGTGAAATCCAATGCAAGCTCTTCCGTGGTCAGCTCTAGGCTGTACTCTTTCACAAGCTCATCAATATCGTTGTCATCCATCCAGTCTCATGGTATTAGAGTGGACACTCACAGGTGAGTGACGTGAAGATGGGACTTTCTCTTTCTGCTTCACTCGTTATGCGAAATTTTGCTCGTTAAGGGAGCATTTTTTCACAATCTGTTTTGCTTGTTATGCTCGTTATGAAAGGTTCCACTGTAGTTCTGAGCTTAAAATTTTTGTATAACCAAATACTATTGTTTACCGTATAACAATAGAGGTCTACCAATGCCAATTTAGTCAATGAACTAACTTTGACGTCTCTTTATTATTCGTCGGATTACAATTTACTAAAGAAACAATTTTGTAATTTTATTTATTATTATTTGTAAAAGCAAACAGCAGTACCAACATTTGAATTATTCTAGTGTACGGTGGCATTTCGCGTCAAGTGGTTTCCCTAATGCATGCAAAAAAAACGTCATTAGAGTGACGAAATTCACATAAAGATGTTGATAATGGCAATTCAGCTCTGCACACATTGGTCGCTTTTTGTGCGACAGAATAGCTCCCCTGATGCTTTATCGACAAACTACAGGCAAGATAAAAAGTTAATACACACATTTTTTATCAATAACCGTATGCAATATTTGACGAATGAATTTGTTATATTAACTCTATTAGCTGACACTGAATTACTTTCGTTTTCTTTTACCATGTCCGCTCCCAACGTGAAGCACATGGACTCCTAATGGAGTTTATATAAACATTTTTTTTGTACGAGAACTGCTTTTTACTTAGTTGTTCAGCTTCTCTTTTCCAAAGAGTTGTTTCTAAATTAATTAAACACGGCGTAAATTGATAGTGTGTAAATTTTAGCGTGATAAAAACATAAATGAAAAATACGCGATTGCTGCAATGCCGTCGTTTATTGTTTTTATCACTTTTTAATCTTTCCTAAATGACCAATTTATAAAAGTTAAGCGAACGCTGAACAGCTTATACCCTGTATGAATTAAATTAAAGTTATCATATAAATATCTTTTGGCAATGATATAAGTAAGCAATTTCCAACCTGGGAGGCGTTGACTATTGTAATGTTCAAAATGTTTCTTAACTCTTTAAAGCGTGTCTTTATTACTATATGAAATAAATAATGGGGAGGCGCGAATATATTTTTTCTCCAAAGGGAGGCGCAGTAACATAAAGGTTGGAGACCACTGATTTAAGCTATAACTTTTCCCCACTTACCGTATCACCATTATCACTTACTTAACGAAAATTCTTCGAATAGAAATTACCAATAAAAATATGGCCAAAGGAGTCAGATACTTTTTAGTAAGCCTACCGCTGCCATTCGTGTTTTAAAAATTTACATGCGACAACATTTTCAGCACCCTATTTCAAGGCAGTATTAATTGGCTAGCGTGACAACACCGACGTTCAAATTCCCCGAAATAAATGTGGGCCGAGCCGTGACGTATTCGAATTTACGGCCCCCGAGTTCGCAAGCCGGCCCTGTCCACGGTGAAATAAATTTCCGGCGGATCCCGGGCGATTTGAATGCCTACATCCGGCGCTGTTAAATTTGAAAGTCACTTCCAGAGATTATTTTTTTTGAAACCAATTTTTCATGTTTATTTTTCGTTTGAATGTTTTTGCCAGCCCATGGAGATTTTTTTCATTAAAATTCTTCCAAAGTAAGCCTATAAGGTATTGTTTACCTTGTATTTTCTTTATGACGCAGTGATTTTTTCATTTTAATTTTTGAGTATTTCGTAGGCATTTATTTACCTAGTCTCAAAAGCATATTCTAGTAAAAAGACACAAATCCATTGTTGGATTGAAAACAATACGTTTGAGTGATTTGAACCCGTTATCCCGCCACTGAATGGACGTGGAAGTAAATTTTATATATTTAAAAAACTCTATTATTGTACGAAAAATAATTAAATTAATCATTTATTTTCATAAGACTAACTTAACAACTATTGTTGACTGTTGATTGACCTTCGTTATAGTTATGTTTAAACGAGTTTTGGATAATGTATGGGTATTGTTAGAGGCTTTAGATCTTTTCCCTGTATCCATACACTGTCTTATAAAAGTATTTGTCAGCTAAAGGCTTCACATAATAAAAACAGTTTCGGGTATCAAATAAAATAATAATAAAAATATGAATGTTGCTATATCAATATAAAAGTAGGACCATCGATCGTAACCGACAATTTATAAATTTAAAAAAAGAGGGTTTTTTTTTTAAATAAGTTCGAAAAAAAAAATCGGTCAGTAAATAGTTATAGTAAGTAAGTCAATGTCTATCCTGATATTAAAATAAAATTGTCTGACTTATTTCAGTTCTCTTAGTCAACTTTTCTCAACCGGAATCTACGTGAAAGAAACGAAAACAATTCAAAACACTAAAATGCACAGACAAGGCCCTAAAAAAGATCAGGCGGATGAGATAAAGATCTATTTTTTTTGTCACTTACGCTTAAAACGCAATCTGCCGAATTGTGTCGCTTAAGTTCTTTTGCTGATTATAGGTCGATGTGCCATATATATTTAAGAATCAAATTCAATGATAATATACATTGCATTACATCAACAGTGACACTAAGTAAAATATCAATATATAAACCATTAATGCAAGAGTAATACAAAACTGTATAATTGACATACAAATGTTATAACGTTTTTAATTTGATTTGTAAAGTACAGTGTTTTTTTCTTATTTTGGCACTACATATAATAAACAAAAATTCCAGTCAGAAGTTAGCTGTATAAGATTTTGCCAAACACTAAACTGTCATTATCTCTAAACTAACATTTTGATATGATCCTACTGTAGCATTGATATAGTGATTATATCGTTTAACCTTTAGAATAGTGAATAGATCTATACAGACCTTACTTTAATTTACTGCCTTTTCTTAACATGAAAATTTTGTGACTATTTCTCAATGAATATAAGTAATTCATACTTAGAGCATATATGAGGAGCAAACATTCAAAAAGTGTTTTGTCACACAAATACAAAGCTTGGAAAATGATGATTTAAGTGTTGCAAAAGTGACGGTTCGAATTGTGAATGTGTCAACTTTATGATTTAATTTTAATATGAAAAAATATCTTTTTAAACACTAATTTTGATTTCCATTCAGAGGTTTTATTATGGGCTATCATAATTGATGTAAAACGCCATTTTTCAACATTTGTGACAAAACACTTTTTGAATGTTTGCTCCTCATATATGCTTACAGACAGACACTCCTGTGTTGAGTTTAAAGTACTTTCATACTCATTTACAGAAAAATGGCGCCGACGTACATGTACGTCCATACTCCTCTAAAGGTTAACATACAAACAGAAAGTTGACTATGAATGTCGTGTGAAAAGACAGCAACCTCATTTACCTAATGCACGGCAGCCGAAACGTCAAATTGATCTGTTTGCATTCGGCCAACCGAAAACTTTCGACAAACCGAAACAGCCGCAGTTTGTTTGCCATTATTTAAACTTTGAAACATTAACAAATCGTCAATAGTTGATAAGTTTACCGAGGCTAAATTTGTCGCTCGTGGTTGGTTGGAATTATTTCTGCGGCGTCGTGTTGATATTGTGTGCTGGTCCGTGTCGTGCCTCCGCCGACATCTGTCGGATTATGAGTGAAAATTCAAATCAAAACCGGGGCTGATAAATTTCACGATGTCCCCGTCTGATTCTTCAGCCTATTTAAAATATTTAGCACAAATCACAGGTTAAAAAGCTACAAAGCTCTTCTGTTGCTATAAATAACTGTGTCCTCTGCAATTTTAATTTAATATAAAAACAATTAGATAAAAACAACCAGGGTTTTAGAGTCGTTAACTCTCGCGGCTCGGAGACTAGAAAAATACTTCTCTGCCGATGGGGATCGTTTAGGGACCCCAATGGTTTCCTCATTATTGGCCTTATTCTTATGAATTTCAAAAAAAAAATAGTCTAAGGGCTTTAAAATATCTCTCTGCATCATTCCTCATACATTTTTAAAAATAGAAATTCGTGGTTTTTCAATAAATAATCATATTTTAAGTTGCGCGTAAAAAAGACGTCATCCCAGCACACATATGAAATTGCAACTGACGACTTTAGTCCAGTTATCTTACTAACGATCGCTTATCGCGGGCGCTTATCACATTATCGCGTTATCGCGTTTTCGTGTATTTATATTAAGTACAAAGGGTCCAAAAAACTATGATATAAGAATACCTTAATTATAAGCATTGTATCATCCTTATTAAAATAGATATTTAAGAAAATGTGGGCATTGGCGTCGGATTTCTTGAGCTTAGAACCGGAAAAGTTAAGTAATAAGACGACTCCGACCTTTAATTATTTAACTAGACTTAGTAGCATGCAGTGATTTCACTTTTGTCATTAGCGAATTGAATATGCAATTATTTTTAAAAAGACTCGAAATTGTCAGTTTTTTCTATTACCCCTCTTGCTAAAACAATCCGACTCTAACCCCACAGCCCTAGAAAAACACATGATATAATATAATACATCGTATAGTTCAGTAAGTTCAGTTACTCAGATAGCAAAATAGGAGATATAAGCTGACAAAAATCAAGCTTCAGTTACATTCATTTACTTAAGCGTCAGTTTAAGTTAATCTGTGCACTTGAACGCCTGAAGATGCCAAAAGGCGAAACCCGCGTCGTTAGTGACAAAACTTGTGTGAATGTACATAATTTGAACGATTCAAATTTAATATTCATCATAATTTCTCAAAGAGGCAAAACACATGTCAAAACACAAATTGTAACACAACAAGTGTCCCGTCGGTCATTCCGACTTGTTTACATCTAAGGCAAATTGCAGGGCACTTAAAGAACGCATCTTTTGGAAAAAGAGTTGAGTTAAATAGATAAATTCTAATATTTTCAACTGCACTTAATTATTTATTAATTTTTAATTTCTACACACTGTAGTGCATGCAACCTTGAGGAATTTCTTCTCGGAACATGTCTGGTAAAATTTTTGAACACGACTAACGCTGTCACGCTACGGAATACGCCCCATAAGAAGAGTGTGAAGCCGTAGCTGGTGGTGGTGGTTACAACGTTTAATACCCTGGGGAATTAAAAAAAAAAAACAGATTTTTGTCCGCGTCTAGAACTGCAGTGTAAAAATAATGATAATATTTACGTAATACCATTTGTATTAAATTTGAATTGTTCAAACTATGTACATTCTCACAGATTTTGTCACTTACGACCCGGGTTTCGCCTTTCGGCATCTTCAGGCGTTCAAGTGCACGGATGAACTTGAACTGACGTTTAGTAAATGAATGTTTCGTGTTTATATAAGAAATAAATGTATCATTGAGTTCAAAGCCATTGCTGGCGAAAAGGATAAGCTCATGGGAATGCCCACAGATTTGAGAAGTAAGTAGTTTCAAGAACTATATTTTATTTGTTTGTCGGCAAAGGTTTTATGATTATATGATTTTATGATTATATAGGGTATAGAAGTGGAGATGTGGGAAAGTTTGATATTTCATTTAAAATCGGAAGACTTTGCAGCTGTGCTTTGTTGATTTCTAAATTTTTTTGGAAAAAGAGCTTATGACTGTCCGTATTTGGGTGTAACATTTTTATCCCTTGTTCCTGATTGAACACGTGTCCTTCCGAAATTAAGTGATTAGCAAAAGTGGACGTGTCTTTTTTCAATCTAAAGGCTGCCATATGCTCTAAAACCCTGATGTTCAGTGTCCTTTCTGTTTTGCCATTTTATACCATTTGTATATTTTTCAAGTGGGGCTTTAATTTAATACGCAAAATATTACAGCATGGCTTTTTAAATCGGAGATAATATCAAAATGCTTATTTATGACGATACTAAGGCGATTGTTTTGAAGTATCCATTTATATAATAAGCTGAGGATGAGAAAACATGTCTACGGGCTTCTTTGAATTATTAAATCAACCTTTATTTTCTGTTTTTTTCAGGTGAGGATTATTGTCAAGTCGAATTCCCGGAATAATATATTATTTATATCCCTACCGACCTCCAGCGTAATTGGATTGTGTATTTTCGGAATTTCAAGGTTTGTAATTCATTGGTCCTGTTAAATGCTCTGAAAATTACTACAGCTATAGTTGTAATTTTGAAACTACGATTTGTTGTTTTTTATTAGTTATAGTATTTAGACTTACAGCGCATATTGTATAACACAGGATTTCCCAAACTTTTTCTGATATGGAACACTTCGCAAATTCGGAATTTTCAACGAAACCATATGTTTATTTTTTAGTTTGGGCAATTAATAATAGTAAAAATATAATGTTATTAAAACTCTTACTATTTATTAATCAATTATTTTCACAATATATGAGTAAATAAAGCTATTAATTACTATGATGTTTTTGAGTTTTTTAATCGCAAATCTTCTGATATCATTAATACGTTATTGCTGATTTGAATTATTATGACTGATTGTCACTTCCATGATATATTTAAAACCTCCGCATGTACCTAGATACTTGAAGTCATAAACATTACTAGAGATTGGACATAACTAACCGTTCATTATGAAATAGAAGATGTTTAGATGTGTGGAACGTATAAAACCATTCCAAATTTTAGCGGAACTTAGTTTGGAAAACCCTGATAACATATGGAAGTATCTACAATAGATTTTTACAGTTATGAACTATTGCAGTTTTATTGAGATAAACATATAATACAAACATAACTTATAGTGTAGTTTTAAACGTAAATTTAATTACTGTTAATAATTGGTGGAAAGGTATTATATACAAAAAAATAAAATAAACATTTGTACTTATTCTTACTTTTTTAAGTAATAGCCGGACCGGTTTCGCTCATGATGAACATTATCAATTGATAAGAGAATACAACGTTACACATAATTGATGCCGGATCCGACCGGTTTCACTGGTGCCAATTAGGGTATCCAATCCCAATCACCGAGGAATTTGAAATCTTCAATTTACCAATTTCGTGTAAATTTCGAGAATTTGCCCAAAATTTCGCAATCCCGAAATCCCGGGATTGCGGCCATATCAATCCCGGAATTTCGGGATCAGAAAATTGAACGGGATCCCGGGATTGGATGCCCTTGTGCCAATCCAAGTATAGAAATCACTTTTTAATCGATGATGATTATCAATTTCTGTTTAAAAGCATTTATATTTGTAATGTTTATAAAAAGCTCTCCCGCCATTCTGATAAATAGTGGGGAATAGCGAGAGCGATTTCATAACCAGTAGCCTTGTCTCAACGCTACCCTATCACCCCTAATTTTAAAAAAGAGAAACTGAGTTATAAGTAGTTTTTGTAAAAAAAACATCTGTTGAGATATTCCATAAAGAGAACATAAATAAATACGAAACCGTAACCATCTGATCATTAAGTGGAGCTCATTTCGTCAAAGGAATGAAGTACATATGTGTAAAACAGAGTTGTGGAATCACGCCCTTTCCATCGAGGGTGGTGGCAGTTCAACAAACTTGTACATAAACTACGAGCGTGATCGTTATACTAATTGCTATGGAAAGAAAATATATTATGTATGTAGCTTCCATAAATCTCAATACAAAACTTCATAAAAAAATACAACCATAAATCTTCTAAATTATAATCTAAAGATTCTTTTGGGAGTTTATTTTCTTTTAAGTAAAGATTAACATATTAAATATCGTGAGTTGAATACGAAAAATACTGAAGTACGTACAGAGTGGAAAATTTCTTAAATTTATCATTTTCTCAAAGAAAACAAAAATTACTAAGGCGGGGGTGGACTTAAGTACATACTGCGTGCATAAATAATTTCTTTCCTCTTGCATATTCATATAAAAAACAGCTAATGCAAACTGTATACTTTATCATTAAAATGAACTTGTTAAATACACTAAAAGGCAGTTGATAATAAGGGAGCTTAACATACGAAAACATTCATATCAACTGTGGAAAGGAAAACGATCGTAAACCACAGTTTTTTTAAAAAATCACAATGTATCAAACTTGATACACGTTCTATCAAAAGGATGTAAGCTGCAAATGCCGAATTAGTATCTAAATTTAGCTTTTAAGTTTGAAAAAACGATGAGCTTTTAAAAATTGAAACCAAGAAAGAAGACTGAAGAAAAGGTTTTCCTACGACGATTTCTATAATTAATATTAGATTATTTCAATTAAACACCAGTTTAGAAGTCTCCGTGCACTTCAAGCTTGTGTATATTTCATAATTTGCATTTGGCCCAAAATCATCAAAGCATGTTTTTTGTGCCTCCTGTAAAATTTGATATGTGTGGGTTACGTCCTTTTTCCTTTCCACAGTCAATATAAAACATAGGTGTATTTTTTTTAATGTTGAAAAACTCCATTAAATTGGTTTCATCCTCATAAGGCAGTAGAAAAATTCAATTGGAATATATTTTGTGATAAAAATGTAATTGAAAAGAAATTTCTGTTTTGTACTTATTTCACATTATTTATTATGCTCGGGATCGCGAGAATTATCGACTGATTGCGATGAGCGAAGCCGGTCCCATTCTTAATAAATAATAATGTGAAGAATAAAAAAAAAAAAGTTTCAATAAAAGCACTCTTCTCCAAGAATTGACATTGCACACCTTAAAACTGATCTGGTCACTCGTTGGTCTTCTACACACTAAAATCAACGCCTCCCTTACTAACATTTAAGTTATTCACTGTCACAAGTATAAATACTTGGTAGAACGTACATTATATTCAACAAACACAAAACGATATTTTGTAATTATTACACTTTTATTTTATATGATCAAGATCAGTTGAGAATTTTTTGTCATGAAACCAGTCCTGATCATATAAAATAAAAGTGGGATCAGAAAAAAAGAGTGTTTTATTTTGTTCGGAGTAAAATTATTCAATGGCTCTCGGCGAGTAAAAATTAAATAATCTCTTTTATATTATTTATTAGTTTTAATGCAGAGTAACTCGTATACGGTAACACCAAAAAGTAAATATAAATTCTGTCTGACATGTGTCACAAAAAGAATAATTTCAAAATTTAATCCTTCTCTAATGCCTTAATGGTGAAAATAGTGCAATTATGAAAATATCGACATCAAAAAACATTGCTTCAAATTGTGTGTGTGACATTTACTGATTTGGTATATTTCAACATATAATTTGTATGATTTATGAAAATTGGTGCTTAGTAA
This sequence comes from Himalopsyche tibetana, assembly GCA_030503985.1. NCBI lineage: Eukaryota > Metazoa > Arthropoda > Insecta > Trichoptera > Rhyacophilidae > Himalopsyche > Himalopsyche tibetana. The sequence continues at coordinate 16,184,398 of JAPJYX010000015.1, read as the reverse complement.
AGGTATTATTGATGCAACTCTAAAGATTATTTTGACAGATTAAATGACGCCCATTGAGTTAGAAGGTGTTTTTAGTACCGCCATTAATGAAGAAATAAATCATTTCGAATTTTTTGAATGTACTGTAGAAATTTGCTATTCAGTGTGGAGCACTAAAAAAATAACATATCTGAAGGCAGTCAAATATTTTTATTCGCTGTTGTAGCACAACTACAAACTAGAATAATTTATTATTTTCATGTTGTCACAGTGATATATGACGGTCATTATCGTATTTACCGTTTGGGTGGCAGCACTGCTTGCTATATGAAACTGCGCTTGGCAAGCCCTTTTTTTTTGGAAAACCACTAAATTTCGGTATAATAAATATTATTTTTATATGCCTGCATATATTATATTATATAAAAGTATGTAAATCGAATGATTTGTCGTTTGCTAAGTATAGTTCGAATAATTTATGGTTTTTGGACAGTATAATTTTTCATGTCCAAATAGAAAATATTCCATAGAGATCAAATAGTCATTAAAATGCAATAATATATTCTAAGCTAATATAGCCGAAAAAATATTGAACATTAAATGTGAAACTATTTTATTGTGATTTATATTTTGATACAAATAGAAAACTTCAGTAAAAATTAATGAATAAAAAACATATCGCCACTATAATGACAGAAGGTGGTAAGTAACGTATTGATTTGTTAGTTCTTAGTAAATATATCAATTTCAGCTCTTATGATATACCCTACAACATCGCCATTTTGTGTTAATTAGATAAATATACATATAATCAAAATATTGATGAATAAATTAAAATCTAACACAAATCAGAGTTTTAATTAATAGACAGGGACGATTAATAATAAATGCCTTTGCAAATAAACGACTTTTTTGACAGAACGGTAAAATCAATGCACCATCAAAAGAATTCAAATTACATGATCTCTTTGTATATTTATCTTTTAACTCTTTTTTGTCAGCTTTGTTACTATAAAAATTTCTGCCAAAAGGTGACGAATTATGTTGCTGAAGAAAATGTTATCAGCAAGTTATCAATATAACTTTAAATTATTACAGTCAATTCTAACTGCTAAATACTGGTTCATACGGTGTTGTGAAACAATCCCATATACGTTATTGATATATAAGGATAGACAAGTGTGAACTGTTACATTTGAAACTGGACATTAGGATCACTGTCAGATAACTAGGCCAAAATTTGTGTTACCTTTTTTTTTTAAATTCCCTAGGGTACTCAACGTTGTACCCACCACCACCCGCTACGGCTTCACACTCTTCTTATATGGTGTATTCCGTAGCGTAACAACGTTAGTCGTGTTCAAAATTTTGCCAGAAATGTCCCGAGAATAAATTCTTCAAGATTTGGTTGCATGCACTACAGTGTGACCTTTATCAGTATCCCAGAACACAGGCCCTCAATTTACTTTACGTGACATCTATATTATCTTTATAACAACAAATACTTTTTTCAAGCCGCACTTGGTTATTGAAATAATAACAACCCATCGAATCGGAGGCATTAAATTGTATATTACCTTTTAATTGTTCAAACTATGTACATTCTCACAGATTTTGTCACTAATGACCCGGTAATTAAGAGTTCAGCCAATCTTGCTGTACTAGCAATATTGATATAATTTAAGATTTCGACTGAAGGTGCTTAGTGGAATTTCAATGGATGCTAGTACAGCAAGATTGGCTGAACTCTAAATTACCGGGTCGTTAGTGACAAAATCTGTGAGAATGTACATAGTTTGAACGATTCAAATTTAATATTGAAATTCCACCAAGCACCTTCAGTCGAAATCTTAAATTGTATATTACCTTTTAAAAATAATTTGAAAACTCGTTAAAGAACAGTTAAATTAAAGTGGATACTAACGATTAATTAAAATTAATAATCAAAGTATTTTCACAAAATAAATTATAATGGAAAATGCATCTTATTTATATTTTGTATCCTTATCTGTAACTTCCTTTCATTACCAACTGTTTTTTAACACCTTATTTTTTTTTTCTGTATAAATAGACGCCGCCTGTGTAGTCGAGTGGTCAACGTTGTTGGCTTCGGCTACGGAGGGCCCGGGTTCAAATCCCGGTACGTACGGTTTTTATAAATTGATTTTTCAATCGATTTATGAATTTCTGTTCAAAGGCGTGGGTGTATGTGATGTCTTGAATTCCCCCCTGTCACCCATCCTATCCTACGAACGGGGCTTATCGAGAGCGATTAGCTTACCACTAATCCTGTTCTAGCCCCTATCCTTCTATCCCTACTCTCTTTGGAAAAAGAGAGGTTGAGCAACTGAGTAACAAGCAGTTCTCGCAGAAACACTTCTGTTGAGATAAACTCCATTAGGAGTCCATATGATCCACACTGGGAGCGGATATGGTTTAAAAAAAAATAGCACTGTAGTATATTTATATTATTTATCAGTTGATAATTCTCGTCATGAGCGAAACCAGCCTTCATTGTAATAAATATGAGTGAAATTAGTACAAATGAGTATTTTTTTTTTTTAATTATATGTTTTTTAAATTTTGTTACTTTGTCATTCCGGAAATTCCCGTTTGCAAAAAGTTGAAAAAGTTGATGATGCCGCTTATCATCTTTGCTTATAATTTAATCCGTGAGTGGGATTTGGGGTAAAATGCCTCGTAAGCAAGAGGGAATGACTTTAAAATGACCCGGTCTTATCTGCGTCCCCGCGGTGTACCTACGCAGGACATAGGTGGTACCCGTCTGGATAAATATTATCCCCGTATGAATATTCAATGCCCGTAAATGTGTTTGTATAGTACATTCGCTGAATGGCACTGCGGTGGCCAACCTGTGGCATGTGCGGCTATATCCTGTGGCACTGCCATTGCGATTAACCCTCCAGAGACGAGAGCTTTTTTCCGATAAAAAAAATATTTTCTAGGCCATATTGAAGTCACGGATAACTTTTATTCCTATCCAAAATTTAAAAAAAAAAAAACGCAAAGTCGTTGTATAGAAACCCCGCATGACTATATGGTCATGCTCATCCTTTTATTACCGTGTAATATTGAGTACGGACAGTAGTAAGGACAAAAGTGACCGTATGGGCTTGCAAATATTCGGGGTTGAAATATAGCTAAACGTGATTTTTTTAAAAATATTTACAATTTGACCTCTTTAGATCAACATAATTTCAAAACAAATATATTAGCAAAATAACTGTAAATAATTTTATGTTTTTATAAAAAAATATCTAACAGTTTCAAAAAGTAAATTAAAAAAAACGGAAATTCAAAAAATCACATGTGCTTTGGGAGACCGTTCCTGTTCCCACGGCTGATGACTTACTGTAGTCCGTACCCTTTTTAACCAAATATGAGCAAAAGCAACGATATTCAGGTAGAAAAAGTATGAATAGTGGGATCAATAGACAACGGTGTTTTGTGTGACCATATGGTGACGCTCGTCCTTGGAGGGTTAAGACAATTATAGTTCAATTACCTGAGAAATTCCCTTTGAAAGTCTTCATTGAATTTGACATAAGAATATATCAATGAGAAGTTTTCTAAGTCAATCGAGAACCCAAAGAAATATAGCATCACAAACACCTTTGTCCTTTAATTTAAATTGAAAAAAAAAACTAAATTACTCTTTGTAATTCACCGTTAAATTTTAAAGCAATTCTTTTACGTGTTTTAGGTGTCAAATAACTAACCTGAAGTTCTTAAGAATATAAATAACGTAATCTTATTTATTTTTTGATGACCAATGCTTTGATCCTCCTGATCGTTGTAACTGCTGTCATATGAGACGACAGTTGCAACGGCTGTGTAGCTGAATCTTTTTCTAAAGGTACACATGTCGGGTTCTATGATGCAGCGGTTAGCGTTATTGGAGTGCATTACAGCATTATTTTGATCGATTTATCGTTTTCTGTTCAAATCATGGGTGTTTGTGATGTCTAAAAATCCCCTGCCATTCTTCCGATCCTTCAGTAACTGGGCGTAGCGAGAGCGATTAGTTAATCACTTGTCTTTTCCTTCTATACTTACTATTCTCTTTGGAAAAGTAAGATTGAGTGACTGAGTAACACACATTTCTTGTAGAAAAAACTTGGGAGCGGACATAGGTAAAAAAAACAATTTTTTTAGTATTAGTAATGATAATTATTGTCTAAATTAATTGATTTTTTGTTGTTTGACAGTTGTCCAATAAATGTCATTATGCAAACAATAAATACGAATAAAATGTTAACAATAACTGCCTCGTGGGAATTTTGCTGAACTTTTAATCTGGCAGCAAATTGTCGACCGGCAGAGCACCATCAGCGCTGAATAATTATCATTTCGGGTAGTGGAGAAGCGTCACCACCACCACAAACCCACTATTGCGCATGTATGCAGCAGATCCGTCGACTTATTATGTCACTAATGTACTTTTTAAAACGTATCCGTTACCAATGACAACGATATTAATGAAATCAATAAAATCCATACTTACGAAGATTAATTGTATTGTGAAATTGCATTAGAAAAATATTAGTGGATGGAAAATCATTCTTTTAACGTCGTTTGTATTAGAATTTAAGGTAGCTGATGATGTAGGAACAAATTACAAAACACAATTTCTTTGGATACGATTTCATTGAAAAATAAACATTAGCAGTACGGAACTTTAGTCGGATCCAAAATACTCGATATTCTAAATTGCTTACAAAATCGCTATATTATCGAGTTATGGATACCTTCATTTATGCTCTACTCGTAAAAATATAATTATTACGTTTGTTTCAATCATTCTTACTTTCTTACACTATAATAAGTTAGTATTAAAAATCATTTGAGAGTTTTACCATTCAATTTATAATAATCGAATAAATGAAAATGAATGTTTGTTTGTTCGTTCTTTTTGCACTGCCACACCGCTCATCCGATTGCAATAAAACTTTGACAAACTTTTTGCTTGCACTTGCGCAAAGGTTATAGGCATATTAAAATTAACTTACAGTAAGTCTTATATATAAAAATCAATGTTTGTATGTCTGCCATACCAACTTGCGCGATGGCGTTGTACAATTAAATTACAGTCGTACTATATAAAATCGGCAGCAAACGTCAAACAGGCAGAAAAAGAAAACATGCACTTCAATAAACACAATTAAACACAAACACTTTCTTTCTTTGTGTGGCATTGCAACGCTTGCCGGAAACCGGCTAGTATAAATATAAAAATAATAGATCAGAGGTTTTTAACTTTATTGCGGTATCGGGCGAATTTGAGACTTAGGATAATGATGATTGTCACACGCCGGATTATTATTAATCTGTAAACTATTATATATTTACATATTTATGCTTATGAGAGTGTTTACAAAATAATAATAAAAAAAATGTATTTGTAAAGAGTAAAAAAATAATATGGATCAATTCTTCCAATCGCTCACGAAGCATTTCACTAACTTATTTCTTGAATTTAGTGTGTAGGTTTAGGAATCTTAAACAAATGACATTTTTTTGTTATTGTTATTATATGATTTTTAAGGGCGCATGTGCGCCCGCCGGCGTAGGGTTAAGAAACCCTGGGATAGATAATTACGTCTCTCTTCTTGTGTACGTCACCGGCGCCCACAAACTAAAATAAGTTATTACGTCAATGTAGAATATTGCTCTAATGTAGTAATATACCAAACACATTATCGTAAAAAATGCTATCTTTACATTGTAAAGTTAAAAACTCATTATTATTTTTTTTTGAGAATATTTTAGGGAGAACAGACGACAAAAGTGTTAATGCAAGAATGAAAAAAGAAACAATTAAGGCGGAGAAATTTCAGATAAAAATGGCATAAAACGAAAGTCATTAAACAATTTTACAACCTTTTGTCTAAGTAGTATTTCTGACGGATTATCATGAAATTTCTGTGTTATGAACATAGTACAATACAATATAGCACAATAGTTATGAAATAGTTCATAAAGTTGGGTTTTGTCGTTTAAATTATACAATTCTTAAAGGTATTCTTTACTTGTTGGTATGCTGATAACATTTGATTGAGAAAAGTGTAATAAAAAACAAAAATTGATGGCATTATTAACCGTTTGAATACCGCGTAAAAAAATCATTAATATGTCCCAGAGATACTGTTTGTTTTTGAGAAAAATATTTTTGCCTAATATACACTCGAATTCGATATTTTAAAAACCTATATTGACTCAGTATAGATGGTACTACACATATTCATCAAAATATTGCTTATATTCTATTAGAATACCAAGTATTTGATTTTTTGAATGTCTTGGACGTCCGTGTTTGTTTGCATATGTTCCGAACACCTGTGTGCGTTTGGTATTCAAGTGGTTAAAGGAAATGCACGTGTGAGCAGTAAAATAACAAAGTTATCAATTTAATTTAAACATTAAAAATGAATTTCTACAAAGTAACGTCGAATCCATTAGGAGAATCTGATTTTATTTCGACTTGAACGTTAAAATAATACATTAACTAAACGTAAGGATTAAGTAAATTACTTTTTAAAATAATAATAAATAAGATAACATTTTTACTCAATTTGTAACACAACAGGTTGTGTTACAAATTGAGACACGTGTTTCACCTCTTTATAGTCTTTTTTTGAGCTAGTGACTTTTAGTATATCTCTGGTTACTGCTTCTGAGACGATCTCAGCGATAACAACTGAACACGAGCATAACGTTGATACGCCACGTCAACCGTCTTTTATTTCCATATCAACGGCTGCAGCGGGTGGTGGTTGGAATTGAAATATCTAAATTATAGTTAATTTGCTTTATAAATCGACTGTACACGTTTTAAAATTAGTTATGCCACTTATACTTGGTGAAGAGTAAAATTATCAATAATAATTGTGTACAATATTTTAAAAATATGAACACAAAATAATCGCATAATCAAAGGTTTGTTATATTTTTGTTAAGCCTGTAGAAATTTGAATCGCTCGAGTTTTGAAAACTTCCTCAAGTTTTGTCACTCACGACCCGACTAATTTCTGCATGTATCCGAACATCCAAACATAAATATATTATCGCACATACCTTTCGAAGGGTTGATTCTGTAAATATGTTAGTTATATTATTGTCAACAATTATCATTCAAAATTTCAAAATCTGTTGAGATACCTCTTTAAGGATACCATATTCTCCACATTGGGAGCGGGCATGGATTAAAAATAAATTAATATCAGAGTACACAATTAGGTCGATTCAAATTTAATATTGAATAATTACATCAAGCATCTTTGGTTAAAATCTTAACCCTTTTAATACCCTGTAATTTTTCACAGATTCTCCAAAAATACCCTGAGAAATATCTGTTTTTTAAATATTTGTGTAAATTCATAAAAAAAGTATTAAAAATAAAGATATTTTGGTATTTTTTTAAATATTTGATGGAGAAATAGCATAACAGACTTATTTACAGTCCCGACGTTTTGTATTTAGAAAACATACAGAGAGTTTGGGAAGGGACACTTCATCAAAGAAATCAAAAAATCCGTAATAACTTTTGCATTATATATATTATTATTCTGTAGTTACTATTTTACTGAGGAGAGGGGTAACAATAGTGTTTTTTTTTACTATATTTTTATATGCATCATTACAACTTGGAACAAAAATTACATTTTAAAAAATTTAAATAAAAAAATACATCAGATTTCAACTTGTTAAGCCTGTAAGTGGCTTGGATGTCGAAGGTTAAGTTCCATATCGACTGTGGAAAGGAAAAAGGACGTAACCCTCAATTTTCCAAAACAGCTTTTTTTCGATAATCACAATGTATACAACTTGACACACATTCTATCAAAAGGATGGAAACTGAAAATGCCGAATAAGTATCTAAATTTAGCTTTTAAATTTGAAAAATATGACCTTGTAAAAAATCAAAACCAAGAAAAAACACCGAAATAAAAGTTTTTCCGAGACAATTTCTTTAATTAATATTAGGTTATGTCAATTAAACACCAGTTTAGAAGTATCCGTGCACTTCAAGGTTGTGTATAATTCATAATTTGCATATGTCACAAAATCATCAAAACACGTATTTTGCGCCTCCTGTAAAATTTGATATGTGTGGGTTACGTCCTTTTTCCTTTCCACAGTCGATATGTTATGACACTTCTGATTTTAACTTAAATTATGTTACATACATAAAAATATATTTACCATTTAGAAAAGCCGATATATCGGCTCATGGTATTTTTGGCGATTATATGAAAGCCGATATATCGGCTCAAGGGTATTAAAAGGGTTAAATTACAAGTATAAATATTACTTCTAGTCGCCTGCTGTGGCTCAGTTGGTTAGAGTTTGCTCTACCGATCACGCAGGTCTGGGTTCGATAAGATCACAGCGATCCTGGTAAGAACATAGCGAATTTGAGAATTAACCAATTCAAAGTTGGGATAGAAGACTGGGTTTTTGTGATGTTAATTCATATTATTTCCTCTCCTCTTATCCTTCTGAACCTTTAATAACTGGGTGTAGCAATAGTGATTAGTCAACCACTAGTCCTGTTCTAGCTTTATCCTTCCTTCCCTACTACTCACTTTGAAAAAAGTGCGGTTGAGCGACTGAGTAACAAACAGTTCTATATATGTATATTCAGTGGTGTAGTGGAAAATAAATAGGTACCAGGTCAGTCATTGATTTCTTCCCTATTTTTTGTTTTCTTTTATATCCGTCCGAAGTTAAAAAACCACAAGCTTTAACTATCAAAACAATAAAAAAACCGATTTTAAATATATGTATGTACTTGAAAAACGTCAAAAAGGTGGCGGGGCGCCTTACTCATTTTCAGGTACCAGGTCGCCAATCTGGCCCGGCCTGGCCCCACTACACCACTGTGTATATTACTCATTCATTTAAAACAGTCTACTGTATAAATACGATATCATTTGAATATTTACTTCGTTATATCAAATTCTATTATAAAATCCACTTAAACGGATCTTTTCTACTTACTAAGTATTTTACTCGCGGGACGGTGGTTATAATAAAATTATGCACTGTTGGTGCATACTTGCTATGATTTAAGACTGTTAGCTTCTACGTCTCGGGACTAATGGAAAAGAAACCAGGTCGACTTAACTGCAAGTTGGTGCAATGATTTGCACCCCGTCGGCAACATGCATTAAGCTGCCTAACACCCTGACCCCCCAGCGTCAAAAGTCGTTAACTTGTTATGTTCCAGGGAGAATTAACGAGAAATGATATAAACTTTTTTCTGTCTATCGTGAAACGTTAAAAAGTCATAAAGCTTTTTTTAAAAATTGATGGATTTAATTATTTGTTTATTATTTTTTGTATTTCTGTTAATCGATTCGATTTCCCGTTTCACGTGAAATAAATGCTTTTGGTATGTCGATTTACACGGTTACAAATTTAATGGTTTAATTCCTTGAATGGGAACATTCATTTATTCAGTTTAAAATTGGTCCCATTACAGTTGAAGTGAGACAAGTGGTATTTTATATAAAAATAATTTAGATGCCTTGTAATAATTCTACACATCTTAAAGTATCGTAAAAGTGAAATAAACTCAGTTAAAACTCATTGAAATAGTGTTATCTCCATAAAATAAAAATATGCAAACTATCAAAACACCAAGACAACAAAGACATTTAAAAACCAAGTAACGACGTGATTGTACTTAAAACTAAAAGTCCAAAACATATGTTTTATTATGTTACTAGTTGGCTCACTTCGCCTTTTGAGGGCTTATATTATCTATGTCTTAATTGCGTAAAAAATATATTTGTTTTGGTTTTGAAACAAGACGCTTCGTATAGTGGACGTATCTAGATTTTTGCAGTACATTTCAGTTTTACTATAGTGTACTTCTATAGGGACAAGAATTTTTGAAAATAATGGTAATTTTTACGCACTTTTATTTCATTCTTAATAATCCTTTTCCCCAAAAATGAAAATTTCAGAATAACAGCGATATCTCATTATTGCAAAAATCTAGATACGTTTTGCTATTATTATTGTATACATTATGTTATTAACCACTTGAATACCAAGCGGACACAGGTGTACGTAACATATGCAAGCGAACACGGATGTCCAAGACATTTAAAAAATCAAATACTTGGTATTCTAATAGAATATAAGAAATATTTTGATGAATATGTGTAGAGCCTATCTATACTGAGTCAATATAGGTTTTTAAAATATCGAATTCGAGTGCATATTAGGCAAAATTATTTTTCTCAAAAACACGCGGTATCTCTGGGACATATTAATGATTTATTTGCGCGGTATTCAAACGGTTAAGCATTCGAAATGTACTACAAAAGAACTGGTATTTTCTAAAGAATTTTAATTAAACGGATTTGTTTAACATTATTTAGGCATACGCTGATAAATAATTAAAGCCGTCTCCTGAAAATTTACGATACAGAGTGGTCAAGCGAAACATGGAAAAATAAACAACATTCAACAAAAGTATATCGCCGCGAGTATAATCCCAAAGAAAAACATGCCAACAGTGGCCATGGAGCAAAATGAATTTCAGAAGAACGAATTTGCATGTCGCTGCTACAGAATTACCCTATCGCCGACGCGAAAAATCCCTCGTGGATGTATATTTAACCAGAAAAAGTGCAAAAGTAAACATTGAAATAAACAAAAAAGAAAATATTTAGGTGCAAGTGGGAGAATGCGGGGTGTTTTTACTTCGTTATTAGCTGAAAATTATACCCCGCCACTCGCGTGAGGATTCCATGAATATATTACTTTAAAAGGCTTCGGCGCTACAAGTGTGCAGTATAAACTAGAGCAGCGGTCGCAAAACTGTCGCTCGTGAGCGACAGGTAACACGCGGCAGAATTTTCAGTAAGAAAATATAGAAAAAAAACAAACAAACAAAATGTAATCGGTAGTCAATAATTGTGTCTGAAAATATAATGCATATACATATCGATTGTGGAAAGGAAAAAGGACGTCACCCACAGTTTTTTCAAAACAGCTTTTTTAGATAATCACAGTGCATGAAACTTGATACACGTTCTATTCAAAGGATGTAAGCTGCAAATGCCGAAGTATTATCTAAATTTAGCTTTTAAGTTTGAAAAAACATGAGCTTGTGAAAATTTAAATCAAGAAGAAAGACTGAAAAAAAATCCTAGGCAATTTCTTTAGTAAATATTAGATTATGTCAATTAAACACCAGCTTAGAAGTCTTCGTGAACTCCGAAGTTGTGTATATTTCATAATTTACATATGTCCCAAAATCATCAAAACACTTTTTTTGTGCCTCCTATAAAATTTGATATGTGAGGGTTACGTCCTCTTTTCTTTCCACAGTCGATATGTATATGCCGTCCACTGTGCTCTAGTTGGTTAGAGCTTGCTTTACCGACCAGGTGGGTCTGGGTTCAATTCCAAAAAAGGTCAATGTCAAATTTAGATTTTTCAATTTAAATTTGAGACCTAAGGCATGGGTATTTGTGATGTCGATTTACCTCGAGTTTATCTCGAGTGACTTACAAGTTACAATACAAAAATCTTACTGGCTCATTGGCATTAGCTGTAATGCCAAATATGTTTTTAAATTAAAATAAAAATATTTGAGCCCTCGAGAGGTGAAGTGGGCCAACTAGTAAAAAGGTAAAACTTTTTTCTTGGACTTTTATTTTAAGCGAAGTCGAGTCTTTATTTAGTGTTATGGTGGATTTCATATTTTTATTTTACGCAGATAAAACACAATTGCTATGTGTATTAACTGAGGTTACTTCACGTTTACTCTATTTGTTTTTTTCTTAAATACAGCTTGGTTCACTTCACCTCTAATGGGTCCATACATGTAATACTAACATGTAGATATGATTATCTTACTAATACAGTATTCGTACTTGACTCGTTAATTTTAAAGTTAATTGATTTATGAATGTCTTTGTACGTGAATCATGTGATATTATAAGCTAATCATTTTCAATCAAGAATTTTTAAACGTTACCTTTCCTCTCCTATAAAATTACCAAAAGTAGGTTATATCCAGGGATTGAAATACTGGTATAACAGAAACCAGTACCCCTGGCGTATTTGAAAACATGAAAAAACAACTTATACATGCAGATTTTGAAACCATTTTTTGAGCTCAAAACTTTCATTCTACATTACAAAACGTGTTCAAATTATTTTTTGTCAAAACATTTTATACTAAGAAACCAAATGTTTTCCTATGAGTCAATCTCTATACAAATGATTGAAATGACGGTTTGTTCCTGAACATAACTTGGTAGAAAACATAGATTTTTTTATTTTGTTTTGTACACTAAACAGTAATCTTGAAAAGTTGGAACCAAATGTAGCATTATCGATATTTATAATTTAAATATCTAAAAGAGTGTAGCAAAATTACTGATTTTTATGATACAAATGGTGTTGTTGACTCTATTTATAAATAGAAAAAAATAAGCTCTATAAAAATAACTACCTTAAATTAGTATTTGGGATTTTCCAAGAAATTTTAGAAATCAACAAAGCACAGCTGCAAAATCTTCCGATTTTAAACGAAATATCAAACTTTCCCACATCTCCACTTCTATACCCTATATAACCATAAAATCATATAATCATAAAACCTTTGCCGACAAACAAATTATATAATTCTTGAAACTGCTCACTACTCAAATCTGTTGGCATTCCCATGGGCTCTTCCTTTTCGCCAGCAATGGCTTTGGACTCAGTGATGCATTTATATCTTATATAAACACGAAACTTTCATTTGCTAAGCGTCAGTTCAAGTTCATCCGTGCACTTGAATGCCTGAAGATGCCGAAAGGCGAATCCCGGGTCGTTAGTGACAAAATTTGTGAGAATGTACATAGTTTGAACGATTCAAATTTAATATTGAAATTCCACCAAGCACCTTCAGTCGAAATCTTAAAATTATTTAGATTTAATAAAAAAATAAACTCTTAATAAGTATACAGACCACCTTACCACACAATTCTGCACGCTGTATGCAAACTATTTTAATCCTGAGTTTTTTCTTATTTTTCAGGACAATAGTTTTTTTCTGTAAGATAGTCATTAAACGATGATATTGTAGTGGAAATACTGGGAATGTACTAAATCCTTACTGTGACCAAAGCCCAATATGACAATAGCATTTTTAACATATTTATGCGGTGTGTATTTACTTTAATTTAATATTGATTGTACAGTTGAGCTTGGTTATTACGAAGAAGATGGGTCCGACTGAATTTGCTCGTGATATCAGAAAATACATATTTTTAAAGCTTACAAACAAACACATTACATAAAGACATGAAGTATCTGGAGCGGTCACATAACGCAACAAAGTCGCATTTCAAAACAAAAATACACAATTAGAATTTATTAAGACACCCGTTAAACACATATTATATTTTTCTGTAAATCCACTTTGATTATAAAATTAAAAATTGAAGGTTGTTTTATTATTTTCACTCTCATTGTTATTATATTTCCCCTCAATGGCAACTCATTAAAAGACTCTCGGGTGGTATTGGTGTTCCGTGCAATAAATTCGACTAGCTCATCCAATATATCCTGAAAACTGGAGATTGTCGTTACTTGTTTGGATTTTTGACGATATTTTTGCTCGGTATGCCTGAGAAGTAGCTCGTTATAAAAGTGAATAAATGTATGGAGAAAACCATAAAGTAAATGGTCAACGAATGTTTCTTTGTAACAACCGAGATCTTGCCATTTCCGTGACCGCTCTAACCGACTGTGTATGATATTAAAGATTTTATTTTATTTAAAAAAAACGATTTTTATTGCTATCATAGTCTAGGCCCATTGAGACTAACGACTAGACAATTTTAACCTGGATTAATATGCAAATGTTATTATGTAATAGGTCTACATTATTAAAAAGATTGCATTGGATGAATTTTAAGGCTTATATTTGCTTTGCGTTATTCAAACAGACCGCTTCAAAAACAAAATAATAGAGATAATGTTAAAACTCTGCCGCTGTGGTGGATTTTTCATTTGTTAAATACGTTAGGCCAGTGCTTTTAAAAATTTACAAAGGCTTTCGAACATTTGATATTCTATTAAAAGTTATTGAATATATTGATGACCCAGCTCCACAGAGCTACATTTAGGAAAAAAATAGTTTAAGAAAAAAGGCTTAATTTTTTTTTAACTGTTAGTGGTAAAAAATTGACAAATATTTTTTTTTTATAATGCACAAAATAATTTCTTCATTTTAAAATATAGATGTAATTAAAGTATCACCTTTTTTAGCACATTGAAATTATTTAACCCTCTTCTCACCCCAAGTAAAAAAAAAAATTTCATACGAAACGTTTGTTGAAATACCGGAAAATATGAAAAAAAAACTAATTTAAAACATGTGTAGAGATTCTTAAGTATTAACTTTTAGATTCCCGAGTTACGAGACATTATTCCCGGGAATTACCGGCAAATATTTCTCGAGTTGTCTCGAGTTTGTATACAGAATAGCTCATGTCAACTAAGCAAAATGGAAAGTGTTTAGTATTCTTAAAATGCTTATCATGCTTCGTTAAAATGAATTATATAATAGCAAATACTAGTGAGATTTAAAATCTTGCTGAAAGTAAATAATAATTAGTTTGAGACTCAAAACTCAAAAACGTACAACATTTTAAATATTTAATTGAAGCACTTTGCTGGCATCTTTTCAGTTTTTGAAACTGACTTCAAATTACCACAGCTCTTACTGCCTGCAAATGGACGCTTCAGGTTATGATGTAAGAGAAAATATAAAATAAATTCTGCAGGATACTTGGTGAAAGGTCAACGTAGTCGCTCTTGAGCTACTCTTGAAACTCAAATACGAACTGGGCAACTTTAAGTTTACACTTAAAAAATAAAACATGTTTTTTTGAACTGGTTGCATATTTTTCATAATTATCTGGAACGATTTCCATCACTTCGAGCATTTTCAATTTTAAAAAACGCATTTTTTCCGATAAATGATGGATAACATCGAACAAATGAAACACTCTTCAAGTAAAATAACATATTAAGAACGATTTCTGATAATAATTGAACAATTTTGATTAATAAACATTCACAATCAGTATTTGTAAGGGGTTGTATTTTTTTATTGTAAGCTGACAGAATCATTATAAACACATAACTTATTAAGAACAAATGCAGGAAATATACATTATAGAAATGCATCTAGTCTGATAACTGATAGCTCGCATTGTGTCAGTATGTAAATCAGTAAATAAACCGGCAGACTATAAAAGCCAATTTAGGATGAAAATAATAATATTCAACAAAACTGTATTGAATATGATTTATTTGAGTATCCCTGTACACTGCAATACTTATGATTTTCCTTTGAAGTAGCAGGTTTTGAAACCGGCTCCCGAACCGCACCCTTTGGCCAAAGGATTAAAGTCCCTCTGAGGGTTCCCCGAACGTCGTTACCGGCATAGCTTGTCCGTTTTTACGGTCTGGTTTTCTTTCCTTCGCGGGGATTTCCCGACGCTGCCGCTCGTATTTATACTGTGTTTTTTGGGCAGCTTTGAGGATACCAGTGCAAGCGTACTATCGCTATTTGTTATTATGTATACAGCCATAAAGAAACATATTTATGGTTTTTTTTTCTTAGATAATTTTAATCCTTCTTTAAATAAATTTTTAGTATATCCAACGTAAGGCATAACCAAAAAGCTATTTAAAATTAAACCATAAACTTTTTTTATTATTTCACACTTGAAGATCAGTTATGACTTTGCTGAGCGAGTGAGAACGTTAAACTTATGATAATGGTTTGAAACCTGATAGATTCTCTCTAGTATAAATTAATTGCACGGTTCGGTTTTAAGGTAAAATTGTCATACTTCACCGCACGGGCTATTGCGGTGGAATCGTCCAGGTATATATTTTATTGTTTGATTTGATTTGATTATTGAATTTCTGCTGTGAAGCACAATGCTTAAATATACACTACTAGGCTTGCAATAAAATCACTAACACCATCACATTGGACTTGCCAATTTCTAACCGGCCATGGCAAGTTCAATGCAAAACTATTCGCGCTGGGCAAGTTGGTTTTAAGGCCGGACTGCTCTTGTGGGTATGCCGAGCAGGACGTTAATCACGTTCTGTGGGACTGCCCTGAGATGGAGTCCGAACGAGCAGAATTGTTTGCTGTGGTCCGTCCTCACACGGGCCCAATAGGCCACGCTGACTTGATTGCAACCAAAGCTAACTTCACGGCATTTGAAAAGTTTGCCAATTTATATGGGGATCGTCACAATCTTGACTTCTCTCTAGAGTCATTAAACTCGTCTACATCGACGAGCTCTCAGTATACGGACTATACACAAAATACTTAATATCAACTTGATTAATGTGGCTGAGCTAGTCACACTTTTATTATTATTAGTATTATTATTATTTTAAGCACATTAGTGCATGGTTCAAAATCAGTCCCGTGCAGTTCTGCTCGGGCCATGAATGTGAGGGGTAAACTCCTTTTTTTCTGTCGATAGCGTTGTGGAAGGCGGCCATTAAACGTTGGCTGCATATACACAACGGGTGGTGGTGGGAAACCAACTTACTTATTCGAAATCAAATCAAACAAAAAAATATATACCTAACCTAACCTAACGCGATTCCTCAATGCTTCAAAAAATAATTTAAATCGTGGCGTTGTTTTTAGCTTAGTTTGTGAAGTTTTTCGCCGCAATAGTCCGTGCGGTGAAGTATGACAATTTTACCGGTTTTAAAACTAAAGTTCTGAGCCTGACTTGATCTATAAAAAAACTGAAATTCCCGTGGAACTAAATGATATGCTTACGGTTATATGGTACTAATTTATGAATTTTCGTTCTAACGTATAGATGTGTATGAAGCCTTCATTTCCTCCCACTCATCAGACCCCAATCACAGAGTGTAGCGAGAGCAATTAACTCACCACTAGCCACATTCTTATACTACTTTTAAGCAAGACAGTACTTATCTAGGATACACGAGGGAAAAGGGTGTTGGAACGTAGCTTGTAAAAACACTACAGATAAAAACAGGGACAAAATTGTAATCCTTTTTTGCAGGCTTCATACACTTTCAGTAGATACATAAAAGAATGTTTTTTTTTATCCAGCAGTTTTAATACACGCAACAATTTGTAGTGCTATTTTTTCCATGTAACGCGATGGAACGGCGTTCCGGCTCCTTTTTTCACACAATTTTAATGCTTTAAATCGATATTGGTTTTTTTTTCATTGACCATTTGTTCTTTTTTTATGTAATTTTTAACCAGGTGCATAGACTTACTCTGTGACCAGAACCAGGGGTCCAATACTTCATATTTTGTTTTTTTTTGCAAAATTCTCTTATTTACACCACTTTTTAGCAACAATTGGGTAGTCCATAGGGCAGTAGTCAATGTATTTGGCTTTCTTGGCAAATCTCACAGTTCGAAGCAAAGTGAGAGCGATCGTTCCTTCCATCCTCACTTTCTTCGGAAAAATAGAAATTGAGCAACTGATTAGTAATAAGTTCTCATAAAAACACTTCAGTTGAGATACCTCCATGAGGCAGCCACATGCTTCACATTGGGCACGGACACGGATTAGAAAAAAGTAACATTGTCACCTGTCACACAGTTTTGCGTTCCTGATCGACAGATATAATATAAACACAATTGTATATTGTTATATTCATTAGATTTGTAAAACCACGAACAGACTTCAGTTAAACGATCACCCTAAAACAATGAGTAATACATTAAAGTTACACATATTTTCATTACGCTGTACTGCCGCCCTTTTGTAATTGTAGTGTTACCAGCAGTGCGCACAATTTATTCCCTGGAATTTTCGGGGAACTGTTTAGTCTCAGCGGGGAAAGCCTCGCGTGTCTACTGGCATTACAGTCGCCGGGATAAAATGATAATTACTTATTATTTTTTTGCCCCACGTCATAAAAACAACATGGCGAATCGAGAACGCCCTTTATTTAATTTTGATATATTCCATGTCAAATAATTAATGGCCTGTTTCTGTGGCTTATGCGTTGTTAATTTATTTTTATTTTTGTTTGTTGACGTGTTTTCAATTGTGCTGCAGTTTTTGGGGAAGGGGAAACATAAACTTGTTTTGTTTATTATAATATAAACGGAAATCCATAAAAAAGAAGAAGAGGAATGTAATAACTATTCACCGCTACAAATAGCGATGGATACTTACATATATATTTCTTAAATTAAAATCAGTATTTATTTCCGAGTTAACGCGGTGGAACAACATTCCGGTACATTTTTTTCTTGACATTTTTAATGTTTCAAATCAATATTTGAATTATTTTCCCCTTTAAAAACTTTTATTTTATTACGCCGAAAGACGTTTAAAATATTTTTTTATGTATGAATATTTAGAACTAAGATTACATCTATAAGATAGATTTCTGTTTGAAGGCATTGGTATTTGTGATATTTTTTCCTTACCTATAAATCATAAAATTAACAAAACAAAGCGAGAGTGTTTAGTTAGCCACCAGTTCTTTACCAGCCATATCGTTATATCTTTACTCTCATTAAAAAAGGGAGACCGAGAAACTAACTAACCCTCACTAATTAACTAAAACTAACTAACTAACAAACCCTCCTTGCTCCTCTTAAAAGGAAAAAAACCCAAAACTCCATTTTATAATTTCATAATTTAAAAATGATAGAATCAATCTTGCTTCATTACTTAAGCAAACTTTGCGATAGTAAGTCTGAAGATGCCTCTGAAAGAGGCGAAACACGTGTCACAGTTAGTAACACAATACGTGGAATAATCAAAGTTAATTTAAATTTTCTATTAACTAACAAGCAGTTCCCATAAAAAATGTGTTGAACTCATATCCTCCACATTGAAAACAGACACGAACTAGAAAAAAATCACTGATTAAAATAATTATTATGAATAATATTCTGTGTTATTTACTTATTGATTTAAATAAGTATCTTTTTTAGTCAATTTTCTATGTCACCACTGTTCTTTTTTTTAATAACATGGTACTTTTCATATAAAATTAAAAATAGTTTAGACTTTTCCACGAATTGTGCAACAAACTGTGACACGTGTGTTCCCTCTTTCAGAGGCATTCTCAGACATGTTGGTTTCCCACCACCACCCGTTGTGTTTATGCAGCCAACGTTTAATGGCCGCCTTCCACGACAATCTTCCTTTCACAAATGCTTGTTTAAATAAAGTTATTTTTAATTTTATAAATGAACTACCACAGAGCTACCGCCGAATCCATTATTCTATCCAAAAGTATGGTATTTTTAATTTAACGAACCAATCACTTTTTTACACTTTTTTGTGGAACGTATTTAACGTGTAAAAAAAGAGTTAAACGGACTTTTTAAAACGAATTATAAAAAAGTTTAATGTTTCATACATTAACCACGCTTAGAAATTTTCAATTTAAACATAAATCACAACACTGTAGGGAAAATATGACTGTCTTAGTAAAAAAAAAAAGATAGTGAATTTAAGAACAAAGTAATTTATTAACAATTTTTTTGTGGTGTCGTTTTTCATTACGCCAGCACAAATTCACCGTCTCTCAGGGGCGTTACTTTTTCCAAGTTGCGAGGAGGGTCCTGTTAGAGAGGGGGGCAATGCTTATACTGATTGTGATTAAGTATCTTTTTACGTAAATACTTTCTAGGGTGTGGGAGACACTGATGACGTGCTTAGTAACTAAAATCTATGTAAAGCATTAATAACTACAAATTTAATGACCACCTTTTTTTGTGCCACGTCCGTTTTCGGCGGGACAGATTTTTTTAACGTTATGTATTATTTTAATTAAAGTAATTAGTCGGGACCTCAGTTGAGATGGATGCGTTCATTTAAATTAAAATGCGTTTTTTTTAAATTAATACTGTTTGGTTTTAAAAAAAATAATTTCACAAATTACTTTATACTAGGCGATTCTTTGATTTCATAAATGAAATGTAACCGACATCATACCACTGTCAATTAAAAAAAACCAAAATGCTTCAATTCATCTTCTTTCTCGTATTTAAAAGTATTCATCAAGTCATTCAAATCAGTGCTCCACAACCGGTGTACCTTGAGCCGATACAGGTGTGACCCCGTCGAATAAAACAATATTATAAACTAAATATTTTTTCAACAGTCGTTTCAAACTTTTGTGTTCTTTGATACAAGCGCAGGTATCACATTAATTAGTCATTATTTTATAATGATTATTATGATTGCATAAAATTAAATATATCATAGTTTTTATGTATTATAAAATTCCCTAGGGTACTCAACGTTGTACCCACCACCACCCGCTACGGCTTCACACTCTTTTTATAGGGTGTATTCCGTAGCGTAACAACGTTAGTCGTGTTCAAAATTTTGCCAGAAATGTCCCGAGAAGAAATTCTTCAAGACTTGGTTGCATGCACTACAGTGTGCAGAAATTAAAAGTAAATTAATAATTAAGTGCAGTTGAAAATATGAGATTTTATCTATTTAACTCAACTTTTTTTCCAAATGACGCGGAGAATTCTTTAAATGCCCTATAATTTGCCTTCGATGCAACCAAGTCGGCATGACCGACGGGGCCGACAGATCCTTTTTCGACAGATCCGGGGCCGACAGAGTTTTTATGTATGCATACTTATCAAATAAAATATGAAAATTTATTACAAAATTTGTGTATCAAATTAATATCTATATATTGTAGCATTTGATGTGCCGCGGAATTCTAGGACGATCTTTGGTGTGTCGTAGATGACAAAAGGTTGCGGAGCACTGATTTAAATGAGTGTGTTTTGAGTTATCGTTTAGCCCCTTATTTTATGCCAATAATCAAATGAGTAATCCTCATACATATGTTACTAAATCTTTGAACTATTATAATATCATCGGTATACTGCCACAAAACGTTAAGTCGAAAAAGCCTTATTTTGAAATAATCGATTTTTCTAATATAGCGTGGCAGTAGTCAATAAAACAAATGAATAAACATCAATTTTCCAAAATGTTAACAGCTCAAAAAATTTAATCGTCTTATCGTGTTTAGATAATTGTACAAATAGGAAATCAATACAGCTTAAAAGCGTTAAGTTGTTTATAGGTTTCTGCCAATAATAACTGCTAACGAAATTTACTTAGCTCGTATTATTACTTAATAAGTGTAATACAAATGTTTCCTCAAACGTTAAAGCGTGTTTAAATCGATCGATCTGCAACCTCGTTAACTAATGCAGCATTTTGAATTTTATTATTTCACTTTTAATCAAAGTACCTGTTCTTGTTTAAAAATAACATATTGAAGGGAAATTACCTCTCGTCGATAATGGTTAAATGTCTAATGGTTAAATTTGGTAAGATGATGTATTAATGACCAACTATATACGAATATCTTAACATTAATAGCCGATAAGGTCCGTCTGTAAGGACGTCCGCAGTAAGGTACAGACCAATGATTTCGATTTATTCTGAACAGCACATTTTTGAAATGTTGTTCTATCCAATGGGAGCGGCTTATTTTAAGCCGGGCGTGAATGTTCTGATATCGCCACGTTTGAAAATTTGATATTTCTTGGTGTAGAGCTAAAGTATTGTATCACCATACATCATAATATTCGAATAATCAAAGACTTTAATTCGACTATTGCAAACTATGATTATAGGGCTATCGAAATGAATCGTTTGATCGTGTGAGTCGATGTGAGACTAATATTTTTTGGAGCGGATTTGATCAATTGAATCATAATGATGAATCTTTTCACGTCTGACCTTGAAAATCTGTTAGAATTCTTTAATACATTAAGAATATTCAAATTATGATATGGATATATCATAGAATAATATTTTGCTTTTTTCATACACTTGGACAAAATGTGCAACTGATTTTTTATTGAAAAATTGGATTTGATCTTTTGATTTTTATTGGAAATAATTGTTAAATAATTTAAAATCCGAAAAATGGTTGTTAGCAAACTTGAACATTATTCCAATAATTCAATAATTTACGAAATTTCTGCTACTACGAAAAATGGTTGTTAGCAAACTTCAACATTATTCCAAAAATTAAATAATTTACGAAATTTCTGCTACTACGAAAAATGGTTGTTAGCAAACTTGGACATTATTCCAAAAATTCAATAATTTACGAAATTTCTGCTCCTACGAAAAATGGTTGTTAGCAAACTTGGACATTATTCCAAAAATTCAATAATTTACGAAATTTCTGCTCCTACGAAAAATGGTTGTTAGCAAACATGGACATTATTCCAAAAATTCAATAATTTACGAAATTTCTGCTCCTACGAAAAATGGTTGTTAGCAAACTTGAACATTATTCCAAAAATTCAATAATTTACGAAATTTCTGCTACTACGAAAAATGGTTGTTAGCAAACTTAAACTTTATTCCAAAAATTGAATATTTTACGAAATTTATGCTACTACGAAAAATGGTTGTTAGCAAACTTAAACATTATTCCACATATTAAATAATTTACGAAATTTATGCTACTACGAAAAATGGTTGTTAGCAAACTTGAACATTATTCCAAAAATTCAATAATTTACGAAATTTCTGCTCCTACGAAAAATGGTTGTTAGCAAACTTAAACTTTATTCCAAAAATTCAATAATTTACGAAATTTCGGCTACTATGAAAAATGGTTGTTAGTAAACTTAAACTTTATTCCAAAAATTGAATATTTTACGAAATTTATGCTACTACGAAAAATGGTTGTTAGCAAACTTAAAAATTATTCCAAAAATTAAATATTTTATGAAATTTCTGCTCCTACGAAAAATGGTTGTTAGCAAACTTGAACATTATTCCAAAAATTCAATAATTTACGAAATTCCTGCTACTACGAAAAATGGTTGTTAGCAAACTTGAACATTATTCCAAAAATTCAATAATTTACGAAATTTCTGCTACTACGAAAAATGGTTGTTAGCAAACTTAAACTTTATTCCAAAAATTCAATAATTTACGAAATTTCGGCTACTACGAAAAATGGTTGTTAGCAAACTTAAACATTATTCCACATATTAAATAATTTACGAAATTTATGCTACTACGAAAAATGGTTGTTAGCAAACTTGAACATTATTCCAAATATTAAATAATTTATGAAATTTCTGCTCCTACGAAAAATGGTTGTTAGCAAACTTGAACATTATTCCAAAAATTCAATAATTTACGAAATTTCTGCTACTACGAAAAATGGTTGTTAGCAAACTTAAACTTTATTCCAAAAATTGAATATTTTACGAAATTTATGCTACTACGAAAAATGGTTGTTAGCAAACTTGAACATTATTCCAAATATTACATAATTTACGAAATTTCTGCTCCTACGAAAAATGGTTGTTAGCAAACTTGAACATTATTCCAAAAATTCAATAATTTACGAAATTTCTGCTACTACGAAAAATGGTTGTTATCAAACTTAAACTTTATTCCAAAAAATCAATAATTTACGAAATTTCGGCTACTACGAAAAATGGTTGTTAGCAAACTTTTTTTTTATTCCAAAAATTCAATAATTCACGAAATTTCTGCTCCTACGAAATATGGTTGTTAGCAAACTTGAAAATTATTCGAAAAATTAAATATTTTGCGAAATTTATGCTACTACGAAAAATGGTTGTTAGCAAACTTGAACATTATTCCAAATATTACATAATTTACGAAATTTCTGCTCCTACGAAAAATGGTTGTTAGCAAACTTGAACATTATTCCAAAAATTCAATAATTTACGAAATTTCTGCTACTACGAAAAATGGTTGTTAGCAA
Source organism: Himalopsyche tibetana (assembly GCA_030503985.1). Lineage (NCBI taxonomy): Eukaryota > Metazoa > Arthropoda > Insecta > Trichoptera > Rhyacophilidae > Himalopsyche > Himalopsyche tibetana. The sequence continues at coordinate 16,160,581 of JAPJYX010000015.1, read as the reverse complement.
ACTTGAACTTTATTCCAAAAAATCAATAATTTACGAAATTTCTGCTACTACGAAAAATAGTTGTCAGCAAACTTGAACATTATTCTAAAAATTAAGTAATTTCCGAAGTTTCTGCTACTACGAAAAATTGTTGTTAGCAAACTTAAACATTATTCCAAATATTAAATAATTTACGAAATTTCTGCTAACTATAAAAATAAAATAAATTAAAATAAAATAAAATAAAATAAAATAAAATAAAATAAAATAAAATAAAATAAAATAACATAGAATAAAATAAAATAAAATAAAATAAAATAAAATAAAATAAAATAAAATAAAATAACATAGAATAACATAGAATAAAATAAAATTAAATAAAATAAAATTAAATTAAATTAAATTAAATTAAATACCATAAAATAAAATAACATTAAATTAAATACTATGCAACAAAAATCTCACGTTGCTGGGCAACGGGCTTACAGCTAGTGTTAACTTGAATAGTGCAAAATTTACCGCATTATAATATTTTGACAGTTCGTGTTCCGAATTCGAAAATGATAATTTTTGTTAGTGCCGTGTGGTGGCGACAGTGTACCGCGACCGCCAGGCTGGAAAGTTTTCGTTCGGGACTTCTTCTCCTGAACCGCAAGCGAGTTGAACGAGTTTGCTAGTCTGCCTTTCTTCTCCCTCTATCTCGCTAACGTCAGGTTTGATAATAACAGGGCGGCCACTTAGCTAATTAAACGTCAACTGTTACGTTGGTATCACTGGCGTATCTGAATCTTTCCAAAAAAGTATTTGAACACTGTCGTATTACAATAATTTTAGTGTCGTTATAACTCCTACAATTTGACAAAATCTTTTATCAACGATATGCAGGTCAAACGTGAACACGAGACTATTGCGGAAAAGAGCATTAAATAAATATCCACTGTAGGGTCCTAATATGTTGAAAAGGGTTTTTCAGTGTTTTGGGAAAAGAGCGAATTTTGTTATCACTCTTACAAAATATTTTTTTACATCGTAAATACAATCTATGTATCTGTTGTCATTGTCATTGAAATTTTAAAAGCCATGTCTTAATTTAACAAGGGGCTCGCCGGCCTGACTAAAATTTAGCAAAGAGTTCGTGCGAGTCTTTCTGAGCCTCCTCCAGCCCATCCTTGGAAATACGTTATTGGAACTGTTCTTCTTCTTTGACCATATTCACTCCTTATGTGGAGCATATGGCTGCCACGTGGCACCTCCATTTTTCCCTGTCTCCCGCCAATAGCTTTGCCTCCTCCCATGACATTCCAGCATCCTTCGGTTTCGCCGAGTTAATCCTATGGATGATATCCGACGAACGTCCGGGGGGCCGGAATCCCACCGGTCGAAAGAAGAGACAGGCAGGATTGAGGCTTTCCGAAGGCATTCGCAGCACGTGACCCAGCCAGTGCCAACGTCTCTCCATAAACACTGACGTGACGGGGCGCTGTTTTTTTTTATCTCAAAATTTATCACAAAATGAAACCTATTCTATACCTAAACTATTCTATACGAGCTTCAAATGTGCAGGGCAAAGATGTCATTATTCGTTGCATATATTTTTTAATCCGCATTGTCTAATATATTGTTGAAGTTTTACTGAGCATAACCACAGAAGAAATCCAATTTAAAATGCATCGACTGTAAAGCATCTGTTAACAATCCACCATTTTGTTTTGATTGGAACATCGAACGCTACTGATAATTTCCACTTGCAGGCCCACCCGCGCGGGAAAACAAATGCCAACATGGCGACTGGCCGGCCGTCCGTTGTCTGTCACATTTGAGGTTAAATCATTTGTGATTATTACCCGGCATATAACAGAGAATATGGCTGCAGAAAAAAAGTGAACGAATAAAAAAGCAGCACAAGGTTTCCTGTGATATTTCTAATTTTTCTTTGACCTAGTTTAAAATTATGTTAATATAATTCTTCGTCCCTGCCGCAGGAGAAACTTACAATATTATTCCAATGGGGGCTGGCTGTATTATTCTGATCCATTGAGCTGAATTAAGTTTGTGATGAGTTCAATTTAAGAATATTTTCAAAATATGTATGTATATTTAATTTACACAATAGCACATTTTTGTATATATTTTTGCGCCAGAGAAAGATATGTCTGTAAATAGTTGAAAATATAGTGATTCAAATACTAACATATTGAATAAAATTCAAGCTTTTTTTCATTTCTCCAAGCCTTAGTTAATTTACGAGATTTTCAATAATTAATTTTGTTCGATGTAGCAGAGTTGTAACGCTTAAAGACAACGGCGAGTAAAATGGATTCTTTTACCAGTAGTATGAAAAGATGGTTTTTTTATGTCGCTTTGGAAAAAATATAGTGATTATTGAGCTACCATGAATTTGCTGGAAGCTACAAAAATGATTTTGTACAAAAGTATTTACAAAAGACGTGTTTCGCTTCTTTGAGAAGAATCTCTAGAGCTAGACTAACATAAGTCAAAACTATCTTCGATAGATTTGACAGTAAAACTGTTGAAGTTCATTTTTAATATAAAATTGAATTTGATTAATTTGCTATTCCACTTATTTTGTTAAAGAATGTGATGTTTTACTTCTTTGAGAAGCATTATCAGACCATTGCAACGTTTATGAAAAAACTAAAAAATGATTTTAATTATTATGTTATGAATTACAAAATAAAAATCGAGGTTTGCCATTTTCTACTGGACACACGGAGGGGCAAGATAAAAACTTTTAAAGTACTAAGTAATTACTTTCATTATGTGTGGCAAATCCCAGTGGAAATAAATTTGACAATGGTGATTCATCTATCTTTTAAAAAAAATATTAACTATTGTTTTCTTTCTATTAATGACTTTATTAATTTTCTAAAACTATGAGATATTCATTATTAACAGTGGCGGTTCCTGATCTAAAATCTTGGGTGGGCTAGAGGAAAGTTTAACATTGTACACTATTTACGAAATTGTGTATTTTTCCACTTCACCTTATACATTAATCTACAGGCAAATAAACAAATATTACGACACTACTGCAAAGCATAAATTACTATATAATAAAATCAATGCTAAATGTAAGTAAGAAATAATAAAATAATAACCTTAAATTCGTCTCTTTCAAAGTGAAATAACAAGTACAAAAAGCAATACAGAGCTGTCACTAAGAGTCAATACCTGTCATTTTCATACAATACAACAATATTGGTATTTGTGTTTGAATGTATTGGTCATGGGTAGATTCAATTTAGCCCCCAACGAATGCCGAAGTTTGATAATTTGAAGCACAGTCGTGTGTGTTTGATAACGTTTCCGTACATACAAATACAAAAAAAATCTAATCATGCTTGATTGCGCCCCAGTGTAAAGAAATATATATATTATCTCTGGAAAGATCGCGGGCTTGAAAGATTTAGCCCTTGAGTCGTTAATACGTAGGTGTTGCCAGACTGACGTCACGTAACGTGACGTCAGTCTGGCATACCCTAGTCACCTTGCCTCTGGATACCCTAGTCAAGTTGCCTGTTCTCTATGAAGTATTTATAGGGTTACTGTTTTTTTTTGTGCCGGTTCAGCTTAATACAAAACACCATCCAGAATATTATTGTAGGTAGACATAGCATTGTCTTATATTGACAGAGTAAAATCAAAACAAAGATATTTTATTCATTTGGGAAAGGTTAGTTACGCTTATGTATCTATTTTGTTCAGCGGCCAAATTGCTGTTCATTTTTATTCAGCCATCTAAAGTTTTGAGTGAAAAATGCAGGTCGGGCTTAGCCCACCTAGCCCAGTACCTAGAATCGCCACTGATTATTAACCCTTTATTGTATAATTTATGGTGTATTTCAATATTTTAATTTATATCAAAATAATTTTCTTTCAAATATTTTTTATGGAAGGGAAACAAAATCAATAGATAATAAAAGATACGCTCAGTTCTTGTTTCAAAGCATTAGAGGGGCGATTTAGAATGGCTACGAGGTCGATGTCTCGGTTACCGCTGATATATTATATATATATATTAATACAATAACCAATATAATTACGTAAGTACCTTGTTCAGGGATGATTGTATAGTTTATTGAATTGCTATGTTAACGGCGATTGGGTTCATTTCATTAGTCGAACTTTTCCTTCAGTTACGTAACTTCTTAAACCGCAGAAAGGCTTTCAAACTACACTTGCGGCAATAGTCTGACATAATCTGCATATGCTCAAACTTTTATACCGATATAAATTTACTCAAATACCCCATTTGCGATGCTGAGTGCAAGTTTCAACGTTACTGCAACTCAAATCGCCAACTTTCTCGTATAGTATGCAATTCAAAACTTTCGTGATCGTACTTTTTTTGCTTTGTACATTTTTAGCAACCGCTTACAACCATTATTGGTTACTAAATACGTCAACGTTTTTTTATATTACTTTTAATATTAAAATCAATATAGAACTAAGAATCTCCTAGCACAGGCATGCACGACCTTTTTCTACTAACAGGCCGCATACAAAATATGATATTTTCGCGCACCAAGAAAACAATAAATTATAAGTACTTTCAATTCCCTTTTTACAAAACAGCCGTGGTGGAAAAAAATTAAGTGAAAACAGATGCCTAAAGTCAGTTAAAGTTCATCCGTGCGTTTGGACGCCTGGAGATGCCGAAAGGCGAAACCCGGGTCGTTATTGTCAAAATCTGTGTGAATGTACATAATTTGAACGATTCAAATTGAAAACAGATGAATGATTGATAGGTCACATTATATTTGACCGTGTCATTTTAAAGCCATTAAAAAAGAGCGCTGACAAAAATATTTTAATTGTGAAGTATGTAGTAATAGACAATGTTTTCACAATTTTTGAAAAGTGAATACGATTTGTGTATTTGTAAATTTTAAATAAATTATATGTAATTTTATATAATATTCGCATTGTTAAGCTGAAATCAAATTTTCATCAGTAAGCTTATTTCTATAAACACATTTATAAACGAAAAAGTTCATAATTGATAAATTCGGTGATTTACTGTATTTAAAAATATTAACTTTATTTTAATTTTAAGATGAAACAATCGGGGCCATAAAAAAACAACCGGGCCGTGAGTTGTGTACAGTGGCGGCCTCATTTTAAATTCTTCATGTATTTATTGTCTATAATAAAATAAATATATAGACAATAAATACATGAAGGATGAATGGTATAAATGTTATGTTTGAATATTATTTCATGAAATATAACCGCCCCTGCACATATACAAGGGGTGCATTGATCCAATGCCACATTGAACAGCCGCCATTGGTTGTGTATCACTTTCTTAGCCTAATATTTTTAGACCCTAATCTTAAACAACTCTGCTTAGTGATTAAATGGTTTTGGATCCAACTCTTTCAAACTTTATTTTAAAAAAATCTTCCATTAAGTATTTTCGATACGTAGAGAAAATATGTATGGTAGACAACGAATGCAATGTTGACTTCTTTAAAAATTTCAATACAGTATAAACACAAAATCATGTCCCAAATTTATTATTTATTTAATAACCTTTGAATGAAAATAAATAAACTTTTAATTCCCATGCTTAAAAATAGCCTATTCCAACAAGACAGAATCGGAAACGTATAAATTTCGAGAAACATCGAATCAATTTAAAATTTTACTAAGACATTAACCTCGATTGCCATGCTGTTACTGTCGCATTATTTTTATGAATGTTTTCGAATTTGGAAGTTTCCTAGTTCAGTGTTGCCAGTTTTTTCATTGCGGAATCGCATTTTCCTCACTTATCACTTTTAGAGCTACGGATGAAAGAAAACTTCAAAGATACGCTAGAGTTTCTCGAATTATTTTGAAGTTATAAAGTTTCGCTAAAAGCTTTTCTATCTTACAAATCAAAAAATTTCTCCTCGGCACCATATTTGGTCCATATCCAATAAATTTTCTAACTCACCCTTCAATATTTTTTGATATCATATACCTTACTTTAGTTTATTCTACATTATATGAGGACGCAGAAAACAAAGGCAGCAGTTTTCATTACATGAAAATGTTTGCAAATCATTTTAAACTTTTTTTTTCTTGTATAGATAAAACGTGTGAAAAAAGTAACGTTGAATATTCTTATCAATATATCTTGCATTTTTTATATATTTTTATTTTGTTTTGTGAAATTCGTTTAATAACTGCCATGTTTGCTATACAGGACTATGTAAACTGCCGGTTTTGTTATCAACTAGATTTTCATTCTTCAAAAGAGTCTTACTTAAAAAATAATACCACTATACTTCACTAATTTTCGACAAAATATGGGGATTGCCGTCGTTGTTTCCAGAGCCCTCATTTATTATATTTATAAAATACATTTATGTATAATGCATGACCATGAAATATTACTGCTTGATTTGAATGAATTAAAAATTATTAGATGAGATTAATTTAAACGCGTGTTTAATCCTTTGAGAATAATCTTACGATTTATATTATATGACGATTTTTCTCAAATAGATGAAACACGTGACACAATAAGTAATACATCAATCGAAAAAATAAAGTTATGAAATAGCATTTTATAGTGAATATTAATTACGACGAATTTACCGTCAAATTCATCAAAATTACAAATTTACCCTATACGAATAATATGAACTATTTTTAATTAAATTAAATTTTGAATTTATAAGACTGAATTGTTTTTTGAGAAATATTTTCATTAAGATAAGGAAAATATATTTTTAGGAATGCAGGAAAAGTAAACGTTTATATATGGCAACACTAGAAGCAATATTCGCAGAGTAGCAAGCTAGCCAGAATGTCTGCCGAAGCTGGCATCGTTCCATATTTGAATGCATCTTGAGTCGGTTAACAAAATGGCCACCGTACCAATGCACTGCGGAATTGTTCATTATTTCGTAAATTATTAGGTCCGTGTCTGCTGGCGTTCCAAAATACAGCGCAGCCCGACAATTTTTATTGTTTTACTGACATTTTTAAGAAACTGTGTTTGATGATAGTGCCTTTATAGATCTGAGTGATCTAACGAAATACAATATAAATACAGCATTCTACACAGCAGCAAAACAAAATTACTGGGTCTCTAGCCGATGGTCTTTCGCCCTCTTAGGTTGAGATGTCCAAGGGCGCTAATCCGAAGACTCATTCATGAACTGTTTTTTTTTTGCCAGTCAGTTTTCTGCTATTTCCACATTCCCCAAAACACATCCGATCCCTAAATGAACCATAACGACTAACCGTCAACTAACTTGTGTTGCTTTTTAAGTTCATTTGTTTTTTATTAGTATAAAAAGGCTTGACCGATTAAATAAAACCACTTCTCGCGAAACAACTCCTGGTTGTTCACATTTCGATTTTTTTTAACTTTCTTTGGTGAGTTCATATTAACAAATATCAATTAATTGCGGTTAACAAACCTAAAATCGATAAAGACAACATCGGGAATGTATAAACCCCTTTCCATCAATTCGATATGAAAAAGCGAAAATATATATAAGTATAGCTAGCTAGCAGTTCTTTCTTTTTCTCATAATTAATCACTATCGAATGGATAACAATCAGTTCTCGTAAAATTATTTTTGATGGAATTATTCAATAGGGGTCTCCACATTAAAAGCGGACATGCTAGAAAAAAACATAATATGTGATTTAAAAATAAGAATTAAGTAGTTTCTAAATTATAATTTAATTTAAAAAAAAAAACGGAGCCGGAGTCGCTCGTTATTTTACGATTCCAACTCCAACTTAACATACTTGAAAGTATTATTATAATAATGATGCTTATATTGTTTAACACTTGTCAAGAAAGCCATGTATGCATGTACGTACCGTTTGCGCTCTGACATCTAGAAAATAAATATGGCCGACTTTTGCAATGCGGCCGTTCTCAGTTGCCAGATGAAAAAATAATGACAAAACTTTCCCTTGCGGGATTGACAAAGTTCAATTTCCTATTTATCTTTTTTCTCTTTCTAAATGGCAGATACACTCTGTCACCATATTGTTCTATGCCCATCGGCAACAACGGGAAACTGTTTTACCATAGATTACCTACTTAAGATTTTCCTTTGAATGCTGTCACATACAATACAATTTATATATTTTTTATTCGTGGCCCATAAAGACTTGTCAATCTTATAAATAGTTTCGTTTTACTTGTTACAAAATAAATTTATTTCTATACAATTTTTTTGTTTTCATAAATGTAAATTAATCTCGTGAATTAAACAAAAATGAATTAACATTTAATGTCTAGTTAACTTTAAAACTGTAATCATCTTCACGTATAAGTCACCTATGGACAAATCAACTGCAGGTGTTCAAATGAAATATTTGATATTCGGCTCTTTTTAAATATTTGGATATGCAAATATTTCATACCAACGACCCAATTATTCGAACATTACTCGTTCATATAAGAAATGTATATTGAATGTGGGCTAGTAAAAAGTAACGTTTGGTCTCGAATACAATTTTTATAATAATGCAATATATGTTTCAATAAACACCAAACCAAACTACACATATATTATATGTATTTTTTATTTTTAATGTGTTTTCTTCTAAAAAAGTCATTTACTCCCTAAAAATGTGTTTATAAAAAGATGGTAAATAAAAAATCATCTAGTTATCTTATCTACAACATAGACCTTGATTTTTTCCCCACGAAAAATAAATTTACTGAATAAATATTTATTTAAAAACAAAAGAAATCTTATTAAGTATTTTTAATTGAATTTTATATAAAAAATAAAATTACAAACATAAATCCTTTACAGTAAAAGCTAATTGCTACAATTATTCAAGGCTTGAAACTGTAAAAATCAATTTATTAAAATTGGCAGAGATGTGACATATTATGATATTTTCCTCGTCTCTGTCCAAAATCTATAATTATATTATTTGAATAAATTTGCATTTCATAAAGTTATAATATTCAATATTTGAATACATCTAAACCACCTCCCCCAATCATGGTGACCTCAGCGAGTCTGAACTTGTTACACCATGATCTTTTTTAAACATGTTTTTTATTTTTTTTACGTAATGAAAAGTATCAAAAACACCGAAGAAGTGTGAAATGAAGTCACCCAATCTTTATTTCAACGAATATTTGGAATTCCAAGAAAATTTACACAAAATAATGTAAGCGTGTGAACTCTTGGCAGTTTAAGCTTTTAAAAACGTTGTGAGAAATATCCAGAGGTCAACTATCACTGATTTAGTGGGGCTGGTGTTTAATGTATAATTTGGCCTGTGCTCGAACCCTAAACGAAATAATTCGCAAGGGTTTGAAATTCGAACGCATCGTTCTGTTTTCAAATTTACGATCGCGCCCTTTTCCTGTCTTCGGGAGGGCGAATCGGAATAGGAATCATATTATTTGACCTTACGGTAGGGTTGCCAGACGTGCAACTTTTGTGCGGCATTAAAAGCAGAAAAAAATCATTACTGTATTATTATGATTTTGCATTGAATATGCAAATACTATTTAATTAATTTAAATGCTGAATAAATAATCGACCCAAAATCAGCAAAATAATTTAAGCGAAACAACTCGGTAAAATGCGTTTTGAGCCAATAATTGAGGATCTCAATTTCAAAACCTACCTACAGATATTTTTTTTCCAAATGTTGATGCCAACTTGTTCTCTATTTCAATAACTACACAATCACTTTTAGGGTGTTCACTGTCAATACTTGGCGGAACGGCATTATAATAAAAATAATAAAACATTTTTAGTACTTTTTCCACATAAAATATATTAGATCAACTACAACTACACTATCAATAAATTTTCGATTTTAAAACCGCTCAAAATATCGTTTAAAAAAACGTGTTTAGTCTCAAAATCTACTCAAATCCAAAAATTCCACAGCAGTTTTTTCACTTTGCCAACAATTTTGGTTTTTGTAGTTAGGTAAGTTTTGAAATTAAGGCGCTCAATTGTTAAATTTCGTTTTAGGCGTCAATTTTTCTAGAGCCTTATCGCATTCGCCTGTGCATTTTAGAGTTTTGAATTGTTATCGTCTGTTCCATGTAGACCCCGGATGAAAAACGCTTATCTAAAAACTGAAAGTAGTCGGACAATTGTATTTTAATACCAGGATAGACATTGATCATATATTACTATTTACTAACTGCACTTAAGGAAAACCTTCTCCTGTAAAATTTAAAATTTTACTGGATGGTTGACAGTAAGTAAAAAATAGATTGTAGTAAATTAACAATACAAACAAATTTAAGGTTCCAATGAATAGCTTTTTGCTTCGTTATTTTATGATATAAAAACAATCATATTATGATCAAAATAAAGATAGATTTTTGCCGAATCGACACAAATAAAGAGGCAGAAAACAGTTGCTTTACTTTAAATTTGCATTTATAATAATAACCAATATAAAATTCTAATAAATTTGAATCGTTCAAACTATGTACATTCTCACAGATTTTTTCACTAACGACCCGGGTTTTGCCTTTCGACATCTTCAGGCATTCAAGTGCACGGATGAACTTGAACTGACGTTTAGTAAATGAAAGTTTCGTGTTTATATAAGATATAAATGCATCACGGAGTCCAAAGCCTTGCTGGCGAAAAGGATGAGCTCATGGGAATGCCAACAGATTTGAGTAGTGAGTAGTTTCAAGAATTATATAATTTGTTTGTCGGCAAAGGTTTTATGATTATATGATTTTATGATTATATAGGGTATAGAAGTGGAGATGTGGGAAAGTTTGATATTTCATTTAAAATCGGAAGACTTTGCAGCTGTGCTTTGTTGATTTCTAAAATTTCTTGGAAAAAGAGCTTATGACTGTCCGTATTTGGGTGTAACATTTTTATCCCTTGTTCCTGATTGAACTCGTGTCCTTCCGAAATTAAGTGATTAGCAAAAGTAGACGTGTCTTTTTTTAATCTAAAGGCTGCCATATGTTCTAAAACTCGGATGTTCAGTGTCCTTTCTGTTTTGCCATTGCGAATGTCATTAAAGCATTGTCGACATATTCTAATCGAAATTTCGAACAGAAAAATAAATACTCATGTATAATTATTTTTTGCTTGTATTCGGGCAACCCTGCCCGTCCGGATATGGCAGCCATTTTGCACACTCCTTTCAGAATAAGGTCTTCGGGCACAATGGGGCAACTTGACCCTAGATGTGCCTCCATTCTATTTAATGCATTTCTGCGGTCATTATCGTGATATTCGAAATGTATTGTCTGCGCACTACTATTTGAATTGTTGAGTATTGTTTATCCGAATTCATACTGTTCGTAATGGTTTGTACACATATAGAAAGGGTCAGAATTCAGATAGCGTATTTGATTTATAAATGTATTGTTTTATACATTCACGGGTCGGGATATCTTGAAGCGTCTGTTTGTTTTATATATTGCGATCTAACAGCTATACTCAAAGATACATTAATGGTAAAAAATAAAGCAGATAAATCAGGGAGTAAATACACGATTTTGAAATAAAACAATCTACTGTAATAAACGAATGCTATATATATATTTGCACGAATTATTTATTCTTACACGATTGTCAGAAACATGAGATACAGAAGCGTGGATAACGATTTTCCTAATAATAAAAAAATCAACAACACAACAAAGAAACTTAAACATTAAAGCCATGTTTAATAAATGTAATGCTATAATTTTTAATATAAATTAGAATGCTATAGCAAATAACAAGATTTATTTCGTAGCACTTCTAAGCCAGTATATATATAATATAATTGAGTAAATGTAGGTTTTAACGCAGTTCTGATGAAGTCGTACACCGAAGCAGATATCAATTATTAAAAAATAAATATTTTTAGGACCAAATAATTTGTTTTTTTTACCTTATCTCAACACAAAAAAAGTAATAAAAAAACAATGAATCCTAACACATTAGACGTCTCATAAATTTCTAACTATGAAAAGGATTTATGTCCAATGCCTCATAAAAGTCTCCGTATAATATCAAGTAGTTATAAATAGTACTATTTTTCTTAATTAAAATACCTAATTTTGCCTTATTTGGACAATTATGACCATTTTTACACGATTTTCAGAGGTCTAATCTAGCGTGTAAAAAGAGAGTTAATAAAAAAATACGTAAAACTTTGCAATTTGATAAAATATAAATCTGCTGTGAAGAGTATAAAAATAGCCAAAAACGATAAAAAGCCATTTAAATACTATCATATTGTTTAAGAAGCTAACATCCATACATATTTATTCTTCTATTTCGTTTTAGTTTGAAAATACACATTTATTATTGTAAAAAAAATTGTATGGCTCTTTCCAATACACTTATTTGAACGTATATTAAAAGTGTAACTTTTTGTTATTTTTTTCAACGTTACTTATGTGTTGGCTCTGATTCATTGTTTAAAGAAAACGTTACAGTTGATATTGAAATAACCCAAAAAAAAACATTCTCTTAATAACAGCTTAACGACCGCACGTTTTTTTTTTATAAAATTTCACCTGGCGAAATAAAATTTTGCGATAAATTCGCAAAATTATAATTTTTAAGCGAATTGAGATATCTTTACAAAATGTAATTTTCTTAGCTTCCAGATACTTCACCTATACGCATATATGTGTACGCCGGCCAGCAACCTTTGTTTTTCAAAGACTCAAATACGCGTCCACGGTTGTTAAGCTGTTTTAAAATAACCACAATGACGCTTATAAAATATTATTTGGGTTCTATCATTACACTCTTACTTGTTGATCATAAGCGATTTGTACCGAATTGATGATTTTATATATCATTTATATATATATCAATATATATGCTATTTGACTACGATTTGTAAGTATTCAATTATTCAAACGTTCTCATTCTCCAGAAAAGGTATGCAAATTATAAATTCTCTTAATAAACTTGCCAAATAAAGTATAATGTATAGCAAGATGACTGTTTAGTGGTTTCATAACAGATTATCTTGTTTAGTATAGTAAGTGAAAATTTAGTCTTTATTTAAATTTTAGAGTAATTCGATTTTAATAATGTAAGAATTATTTAAAAAACATCATTTTTTTCTAAAACAGATCAAAAAATAATAAAGAAGGAATATGTTAACCCAATACGAAATTTGTTTGTTTCCCACTACGCGTTTTTCGTAGCGGTAAAAGCAACATCTCCTCGCCTATATATCTTCTTCGTCTTTTTTCAATGTTGATATTATATTAAGGGTATATCATCCCCTTTTTTATATATTAGAGAATTTGACAGTGGAGTACCAATGAATTTTCAACAGAAGACTCTCGCTTTACCGAAATGATTGTCAGTCTGTGATAAAACATTAAAACAAACAAAATATACTCAATCGAATGAAAATTATTAAATTTACTCCTTACTATAATTTGATTGAATATCGTTGCCTTTTTATTAAATTTCGTGAGAGTTAATTTTTTTTACTTCTTAATACTGTCTAATGTAAAATTTTATTATTTAGTTTTCAACAAAAAGTTTTCTGATAAAAGATATGGCTAAATTTATTTCCCGAAATTTCAAAACACTATTAATTATACTTCATAATAGTTTACTATAATAAAGTTACTTTTTCCTCTGTTATAAATTAATAAATATACAAATAATGTCTAAATTTATGGTATATTTTTTCTAGTAAGAGACTTATTTTTGTTATATTATATAAAAAGGAATGGTTAAAAAATAACGATGAAATTTGAATTGACATATAAAATAATAATAAAGAAGTTTATTATTTAAATGCTAATATATTTTTCATTTGACAGAAAGGCGTATAAAAGCTTGAAAAAGATTTTATGATAAATACATCGATAGACATCACAAAAATCTATGCCTTCGAACATAAATCGATGAAAAAATGTTGATATACTAGGACTCAAACACGTAATATCTATCACGAAAGCTGACGTCGTTGTCCGCAGCGCCACAACATGACATAGTGACGTAGCGAGAGTGATCAGTTAACCACTAGTCTTGTCCTAGCCTTTTCCTTCTATCTTTACTACTCTCTTTAAAAAAGAAAGATTGAGTGAGTAACAAACAGTTATATTAGAAAATACTTGTCTTAAAGAACCGGTCCTGATTTTGATAAATAAAAGTGGAAGTAAGTATAAATAAATGTTGTGCTTTTCTTAATAAAATGCCTTTTCACCAAGTATTGACCGCGAACTCCCTAAAAGTTATTAAACATGACTTTAGTGTTTCTAAGAACGATAACAAATACAGGACTTTTTTTTTTTTTTTTAACCATGTCCGCTCCCAACATGGAGCATATGGACTCCTAATGGAGTTTATCTCAACAGAAGTGTTTCTACGAGAACTGCTTGTTACTCAGTTGCTCAACCTCTCTTTTTCCAAAGAGAGTAGGGATAGAAGGATAGGGCTAGGACAGGATTAGTGGTAAGCTAATCGCTCTCGATAAGCCCCGTTCATAGGATAGGATGGGTGAGAGGGGGATTTCAAGACATCACATACATCCATGCCTTTGGACAGAAATTCATAAATCGATTGAAAAATCAATTTATAAAACTATCCGTACCGGGATTTGAACCCGGGCCCTCTGTAGCCGAAGCCAACAACGTTGACCACTCGACCACACAGGCACACCATACAGGACTATTCAAGGTAAATTAAACTGATATTTATTATTAGTTACATCATAATATTTTAAATAAAATTGATCTAAACGAAAAAATGACCTAGTTTGGTCGACGGAAACAGCGATTTTGCACTTCACTGAAACAGTCTTCTTCCACTCTACGCCAAAGCAATAATGGACTGATATAAAAAGTTGCACAGTCAGACCGGTTGACCATTTTGGAAAAGGGTACAAAATATGCCGCGCGGGCACAAAAAATGACGGTTTTGTATGAGATGTGTAACAAAAGAAGCGGGTAGCACAATTTAGATTTATTAGCGAGAGCCGGACGGCAGATAATGCGATAGTCCTCTCAGAACACAGTAAGTATTCCTTTCGATTCGTATGATTAACGGCTCCTTTTTGTGAACTGTAAATTATGGTCTCAAGATACTGTTTGCCCCGGCGGAGGATATGCGTGTTACGACCTTTTTAACTGCTGAAAACGTATTTTATCATAACAATCCATTACCTTACACAAATTTGGTTATATAATGCTTGTCGCTCATTTTTTAATATCGTTTTGGTTGTTTGGGTGGGGGGGAATATAAAATGGAGTGTGAGACATATGTTACGCCGGGTGTTACTAGGGCATACGTTTGCAAAATATTACGAGATAAATTTTGACTTCTGTTATGTGATATGTGATAACAAACTTATCTGATTCATTAATGTTTTCAACACACATAGCTGTTTGCGTTGTTTAATGTTATGGCGCTAGTGCTGTATATATAATGAATCACTGCGCAAAAATATGTCGATCTATAAGTGGTTCCCGTTGTTTGTGAGCACATTTTATAAACATTTTTATTTCTTTGCAATTCACATTTCAACTGCTTCTGACGATGGCGTGGTGCCAAAATATCTATCTAATATGTTACAAAATCGATTGTGGACTGAAAAACATTGTTTTTTGATCCCTTGTTAAGAAACTTTTTTTTTTATTCTGAAACATATTTTTTTTATAAGAGGTGTAAGCTTATTCCACCCCATATCTAATCCGTTAGAAAATGAATAATAATGATGTCATTATAAGTGATTTTATTAATATATTGACTGAAAGTGTTTGGTGGAATTTCAATGTTAAATTTGAATCGTTCAAATTGTGTTCATCCGTGGACATGAAAGCCTGAAGATACCCACAGGCGAAGCCTTGGTCGTAAGTGACTAAGCTTGTGCGAATGTACAAAATATGAAGGATTCAAATTTTATGAGTAAATAGAATCATTGATTTGCAAACAGCACTTTGGAAGCTTTTTCAAGTTTAATGTAAATGATGATAAACTGCTGTCCCATTTTGTTGGCATTGTCTGCACATGTTGGGAAATGTAACTTAACCATATTATTTATATGCAGATAACGTGTATAAAAAGGTTGTTGTTTTTGTGAAACTCAGTTTTCAAATTGGTTTTTTTTTTCAAATTACCAGAATTTCGAAATAATTTCCTTAACAAATATAATGAAACTTGAGGCTCACACCCACAGTTTACAGTCTATTTTTGGTAGACTTTATACACTACGGAGTCTACTACTACTGGTTGTAATATAAACTCCATTTCGGCTGCTTTGAGGTACAGTTTAAAAATACTTATTTAACTAAATTAGTTAAAAGTTTTATCAAAGATAACAGAATACAAATACAGACAAACACATTAATGATGTAATGCCTTCATTACATTTTATCAAAAAATAAGTTTTATTAGAGTAAAGTTTTGTAATGTGTTGTCGAAAACTTTTGGATTACTTAGGTACATTAAAAATTAACACAATCCACCCATTTGTCACATCACACGTCTTGCGTCTGAGTCCTAACTTTTCCCACTTGCTGTATCCACCCGTCTCAGAGCTACAGTGTATTCATAAAATATCTACGCACCAAAGAAAAAATGGAAACAAACTTATTCAGCAGTGTAGATTCACAATTGTTACGAAATTGTAATGCTTAAAGATCTGGCAAGTTGGAATAGAAAAAAAGGAATAATTTAGACATTAAATTTTAAACAATTTGTTGGTTAAGCCATTCATAATGATCGTTTTATTCCGCTAGAAAAACAAGTACTATTTTTGTTTTTGTTTTTGGCAACATAATGCTAGAGAATTCACTAAACTAATTGTTCTAGATACGTTTCGTGTCTAATGGATTTTAAAGATAGAAAAGAATGGAAAAATAAAACATATTCAAACCTTTTAGTTCAAGCCAAGTTTATATAGGTAATATGGGCCCTCGAGAGGTGAAGTGAGTCAACTAGTAAAATGGTAAAACTTTTTCTCGGAATTTTTAAGTACAATCACGTCTTTATTTGGTGTTTTGGTGGATTGCATATTTTTATTTCATGGAGATAACACTATTGCAATGTGTATTAACTAATGTTACTTCACTTTTATGATACTTTAAGGCGTGTAGAATATTGCAACGTATCTATTTTTTTTTCTAAAATACGACATGGCTCACTTTGCCTCTTTTAGGTCCATATAATCTTATTTGATGGTATTTTTATCAATTATTTTTTATCTCGTAGTCAACAATTAAAAAAACAGGACGACTTATTTGGTTTCAGTAGTCAAATTCTAAAATCCTTAAGCGGAAACATTCATTTAAAAATTAAAGTAATGTTAACTTTTCTAGTGTTACAATTAATTTCTTTCGTAATCCTAACCTAACCTTACTCGTTAAAAAAAAACATGCTGAGCAACATAACATATAGTAGAAAACAAAAAGGGCGGTTCTCGTTATATTAATTTCAATAAGATTCTTGACAAGGAATTCACATGCACCATATTGTGAGAAAAATTAGTTAACACCTTTTAAAATCATAGAAAATTTAAATTAACTTTGATTATTCCACGTATTGTGTTACTTACTGTGACACGTGTTTTGCCTCTTTCAGAGGCATCTTCAGACTTACTATCACAAAGTTTGCTTAAATAATGAAGCAAGATTGATTCTAACATTTTAAAATTATGAATTTACAAAATGGATCGTTCAAACTATGTACATTCTCACAAATTTTGTCACTAACTAATGTACATAGTTTGAACGATTCAAATTTAATATTGAAATTCCACCAAGCACCTTCAGTCGAAATCTTAAATTATTACAAAATGGAGTTTGGGTTTTTTTCTTTTTAAGAGGAGCAAGAAGAATCGATCCAAATATTTATTTCTACATTGACGAGTAATATTCCAGACGAACACAGGTGACTATCCTGTATCCCTGAGCTATATGCGGGAATGTGGATCCACGCAGAATCCACTCTTTATTAACACTAAAATGAAAGTCATGTATGGTATGGAGAGGGGTGGGTGCTGACGAGGAGGGGCACAGGGAAGGCTCATCGTCACGTGACATGTTTTTCCCGCCGTCGCACATACGTCATGTTGCGAGTTGTGTTCGATTTTCAAAATGTGTTTTATCGAAGGCTTATTCGAAAAAGTCTGCACGAAGAGAATTGAGTGAGGTTTTGAGAACTCGTTGCATGCGTAAATCACCTATATCTAAGAAGTCGCTAGGATACTTAGCTTTGAATATAATTGTATTCGTCTTGACGTCATAATATTGCTGGAAAGAGAATTAAACAAAGTCCAAAGAAACATGGCAGGTATTTCCGAAGAGGACATTTTTTTTTCGTATACAAAATCTCAAAGCATAGAATCCAGTAAAAATATAAATTTTAAAATCTTTTTTTTTAAAATTTCAAATCGACCAATTCGAAAATTGTATTTGAAATTGGACCCTGTTAGTTAAACAGTCGTTTAAGTTTAAAATAGCTAATCGGTTTTGATTACAAACAGAAATAATAATTTGATTACAAACAGAAATAAGAACTTGGCAAAATGTCATTGCAATATTGTAAAAAAATATTAAAGTATTTTTTTTAACATTTTTTTTTATTAAATTAGTTTAAAACTATTTCGGCGTTCGCCATCATCTATCTGTTTTTACTTGTCATTTTTCAACAATTTGTTTAAGGTGAGTGTAGCGGTCTACAGCGACACCTACAATAAATACAAATTATTATATTACTTATTTACAAACATTTATGTTTTTATAATTTTATCCTAATTAATGTTTTAAGAAATAAACCTAGATTGTTAATCGTTCTTTGAAACACTATAATCACATTTGATAAGTGTAATATTGTAATTATAATTAGGATGTTAGAGTGAATAACTTGATGCATTGTGTATCTCTTGAGAGCCAGTATATATAGCTGAGCAAAATATAAGTTTAAACATATTTCTGACGATGGCGCAAGCCGAAATAGCTATCAACGCATAAATTATTAAAAACTGTAGAACTAAAATACTTAAATATTTTAAATCAGTTGTAATGGAGTTCTACCAAGTAAATGCCAAATCAATTAATAACATTTATGTTAATAATATAATCAAATTAATAAGATTTTATATGCAATTCTGTTCTAAATCACATCTCAACAAAAAAGCTCTATTTTAGAATTTTTTTAAACTTTAACAAAATTAAATACACCAATAATCACTTTTAGGGTGTTCACTGTCAATACTTGGTGGAAAGGCATTATATTAATAAAAACACAATAATCCTTTGTACTTCATTCCACTTTATTTAATATGTCAGGACCGGTTTCGCTCATTGCAAGCATTGTCAACTGATAAGAAATATAATTTAACAATGCTATTTATACAAAATTGAAAAGTTATACACAACAATTGGCATTGAAAAGAAATAGCCAATTACATTAAAGTGATTCTAAAATAACACAAAATTAAAATGTTCAACACATCTAACATATAATCAAAAAGTCATTTATTAATCTTTATTTTTTAACAATTTTTCCTTTCCATCAAAAATTGACACCGGACTTCTTAAAAGGCTTTTGATTTATCAAAAGATCTCTCACACCACATGTTATTATATACGTTAAAAACATCTGGCTTATATTATTTGTAAATAAACAAAAGATTAACATAATTCGGTTTTGAATGTCTTTTTTGGTATTTATTTATATCAAAAAATCCTCTCATAAAATAGCCTCGCGACCTTTTTGCCAGTCGAATATTGTTTACGAGATTTACCCCTAATTCTTTCCAGCTGCAATTCCGAATATTTTTTAGTTTCTGTTTATTTTTGGATGGGACATTTTAGTTTTTTTTTTATATTGCTACGCACGTCAGGCGTGTCACACCTGTCGCATTGTTGTTCAACGCGTGCTCGTTTTCCGGCAATATTAAAAATATATTCCTACCTCAAAAGACATAAAAACTCCTGAAGCAGTGCAGTTTTTTTTACAAGCCGCTGTTTTGGAAAGATATAAAATACTTCTTTTCGCTTAGCATCAAAATGTGGTTTCACTGCGCAAAACCAGTCTTGAAAATTCTATAATATTTTGGAATAAGTACTGTGTATTTTTCCCTAATGTATTTTTTTAAATTTATGTCCGCTCCCAATGTAGAGCGTATGGCCTCCTAATGGAGGTATCTTAACAGAAGTTTTTCTACGAAAACTGTTAGTTACTAATGCTCAATTTTCCATCATAGCATTGGT
Source organism: Himalopsyche tibetana (assembly GCA_030503985.1). NCBI lineage: Eukaryota > Metazoa > Arthropoda > Insecta > Trichoptera > Rhyacophilidae > Himalopsyche > Himalopsyche tibetana. The sequence goes on along the minus strand of JAPJYX010000015.1, from coordinate 16,140,420 downwards.
TCTTTGAGATCTATAAAGTATTTTATAAAGCCTAAAAGATAGTAATATTAATCTACAACAAAGGTTTAAATACCTAACCATAACTTATTAAACATGTCGTATTTTTACTTGTCGAATATAGAAAGAGCTTATCAATTAAGTCACCTGGTCAATAGTGATTATTAATATTAAATTAATTAATTAAAAATAATTTGCAGTGACACATGTGTTGCTCCGTCGAGAATTAAAATATATTCTAACTTAAAACCCTCCAGAGACGAGAGCTTTTTTCCGATAAAAAAAATATTTTCTAAGCCATATTGAAGTCACGGATAACTTTTATTCCTATCCAAAATTTAAAAAAAAAAAAACGCAAAGTCGTTGTATAGAAACCCCGCATGACTATATGGTCATGCTCATCCTTTTATTACCGTGTAATATTGAGTATGGACAGTAGTAAGGACAAAAGTGACCGTATGGGCTTGCAAACATTCGGGGTTGAAATATAGCTAAACGTGATTTTTTTTAAAATATTTAATATTTGACCTCTTTAAATCAACATAATTTCAAAACAAATGTATTAGCAAAATAACTGTAAATAATTTTATGTTTTTATAAAAAAAATATCTAACAGTTTCAAAAAGTAAATAAAAAAAAACGGAAATTCAAAAAATCACATGTGCTTTTGGAGACCGTTCCTGTTCCTACGGCTGATGACTTACTGTAGTCCGTACCCTTCTTAACCAAATATGAGCAAAAGCAACGATATTCAGGTAGAAAAAGTATGAATAGTGGGATCAATAGACAACGGTGTTTTGTGTGACCATATGGTGACGCTCGTCCTTGGAGGGTTAAAAATGTAATATATTTTTTTGTTAAAGTATTACCTTTAACCGTGTCCATGAATATATATATAAATATTTAAATCTATGTCCGCTCCCAATGTGGAGCATATGGCCTCCTATTGGAGGTATCCTGACAGTATTTTTTTCTACAATAACTGTTTGTTACTCAGTCGCTCAACCTCAAAAGTGAGTAGTAGGGAAAGAAGGATAAGGCTAGAACAGGACTAGTAGTTGGCCAATCGCTATCACTACACCCAGTTATTAAAGGATCAGAAAGATGGGAGGAGAGGAAATTATGTGAATTGACATCACAAACACCCAATCTTCGATCAAAACTTTGAATTGAATAATTCTCAAATTCACTGCGGGAATCGAACCCAGACCTGCGTGATCGGTAGAGCAAGCTCTAACCAACCGGGCCACAGCAGGCGACTACTTTTACTTTTTTAATACGGGGCGTTGTAAGAGTGATTATCTAACTCAAGAGTGGGGAACCTTTTCTATTATTAAAGGCTACATTTATTTATCTGATTCAACATAAAGCTGCAGTAAAGAAAAGGTTGACACTCCCCCCGATTTTTTTCAACTGTCGAACTAGGTAGATGACGCTCCTTTTCCTCTTTTTAAGTGAATATTTTGTACAAGTCAAAAAGCTGCATCAGAGTAGCCAAAAAGCCGCAGGTTTCTCTCTACTGATCTTATTGCAGATTTACAATTACATTTCATTGTAGCGAAGAGTATTTTAAGATATGTGATGGTTTCATTACATTTTAACACTCAAGACCCCGGCCCCGTACTAACGCGGAAATGGTCGATATCCGTTAAACCCCGGCCCCGCGCTAGCGCGGGTTTACACAAGTGGGCGTGTAATTGGTATCCGTTAAGGCAAAACTAATTTATTTCGGGTTTTTGTTTTTTTATGCTACTCGAGAGGGCTTGCTGCGTATGTGTATTTTTGTGTCGATTTATCTTATTATTTATGGGTGAAAATGAATTTTGAAATAAGATTTTAAAATTTACGTCAACGCAAACAAATATTACACAGTTAGAGATTTTCTGGATGCCGTAAAAATCAAACAATTAAGAGTCATAATTTATTGCTTCACATGTTTATGGGCATTTACTCTTAATTACGCGAGTCAATTTTTTTATTATTTTCGGTTCTTTTCAATGATGTCAACATCAGTGAAATTATGCATTTTTACCGCGTCACATACTCGTTCACAAGACCATTCATTGTTTATTTTCATAGGTACGGCTCTTTGCTTCCGAGCCTTTTTTGTTTTAAAGAAATGTGTTGATTAAATAAAAAGATATGATTTTTTAAAGAAAAAACGCGCGAATCCGGCTGCATGTGCGAAATGTGCGGGTTTAAGCGTAACTTTGTCGCGAAACTGCCGGTTGCTTGAGTGTTAATATAAATTTCAGCTAGTTAACAGTAATAAAAAAAAGTATTTTCAATTTTTATTAACCGGTATTCCGGTAGTTTAAAAAAACATCATCCAGGATCCCGGTATCGGACATACCTGTATTGCGCTCCCCAAGTACAAGCAACGCTACGTCAACAGCTTTACAATAATATATAAAGCTCGGTAGCATTCGCGTGATCAGATATCGTGTAAGCTTTGCCGTACCACGCCATTCGTGGACGGATTCTTTCGACAGTACAATAAATATTTCATAGCGACAATTTGCTTCCGAAACTGGTAGAATTTTCAAACGGCAGTCAGTGATTGTTGTTTATTTATTTAAAAGTGGCGGGGGAGGATTGTTTTGTCAATATCACCGAACGGTGAGTGCTTTCCGAACCCACCGGATATCGATATATTTGTCTGACAGTTGTTTGTATCACATGTGAAATTTTGTTATTTATTTTATGTATATCTGTTTCAGATGTTTCTTTCATTTTAGAAATATATCGAGCTCGTTTCGACTTCAAAAATCAAGTCGCTACTCTTCTCTTATTTTGTTCTTTTAATTAAAACAATGTTTGTTGACACGGTGGTGATTTAAAATAGTTAAACATGATAATAAAATAAAACAATACTTATCGTGACATATACATTCCATATCAATTATAAATTCTTCTTGTTTTTTTTTTGTACAACTAAAACTTGTAGATCAGCCATTCAGTTGAATTATAAATAAAGCGTTTAAGTAAAAAAAGATTTAAGAGAATTTATTCATCGACTTCAGATCTGGTGGAAACTTATTAAAATAACCATTTTCAATCGGCCTTGAATTAGCTGTGTATGTGAATGTTACATTTTAAATATATACTAAATAAATGTATATTTTGTTAATTTTAGCCAGGTACAGTATACACAAGAGAAAAAAATGAACGCTTGGTTGTTCATAAAGTTAAACATGGTCATGCGTGTACTAATTGTGTTGCGAGCCAGTTTTCACTGCTGTGCATGCGCAATCACGCAGTTGGTGTATTTTACTATCATCTGACATTTCACATAACCTCAAAAATTTCAACGTCATGTTGTCATTTTTGTCCTCTTTCTATTCAACGTATGTATCTTACTCATTACTCAGCTAACCTTACCTAACTCATAATTGTATTACTACTTTGACTAGTGCTTGTCAGTATAATTACACAACCTTAGACATATGTTATTTTTGATCTGGCTAGCGCTTGCTAGTGAGTTTATACACCTATCAGTTAATTCTTACAATGATAAGTCAAAGTAAATGTGAAAAAAGTGTAATGGTGTGAGTTTCAATCGAAACTTATATTAAATATTATATACATTGTCCCAGCAAAGCGATATGTCGCTGCCATAAACCGACAGTGAGATAAAGTGAAAGTTGATTTAATGATATGTATGGCAATCAATTGCTGAAAGATAAACCTTTATTAAGAAACACTAAAATATTTTAATTTTTAAAAAATATTCCCATTTGCATATTGCCTTGTAATTTCAAACTATCAGCGAGATAAGTAAAATAACTAGATACAGATGATAGTTTACAAAAAAAACTACTATTATCTTTTATCATAAACCGCAAAAGAAACTAAATACAACCATTAGTTGCAATTTAAAAAGTACAACACAAGCATTAATTAATTCGAAACTAGTGTTTTCGATTTATCCGACTGTTGCTTTAGAGTAGCGATGTGTCCTTATGATTAAATATAATGTTGAATAATAACTGTATACGTATGTTTTTTAATATACCTTAAAATATTAATTCACTTAAGATTTTAGTGTAGTATATTATATTACTATTCCTCTAATTAATAAGTAAGACAATAAAATTAAGCCAAACTTATTGTTTATAATAAGTATTTTGTTAAAATAAATAAAAACTCAGCTTTGTATGAGCTTTAAGCTTCTATGTAAGAATGTATGAATATAACTGACGTCTTCCGTATTTTCTTATAGTTGAAAACGAAATTAAACGTCAACTAGCTGCCAGTTAGCTAGTTTGCCTGATGGATCGCTAGTCAAGAAAGCTTTTGCTAAAGCTCACATGGAATGACTATTTCTGAATGCAAACAAATTAAATTAAATGTGAAACAAATTATTGTATTTTTGTGCAACTACATATAAGTACTATTTTATAATTTTACTTTCATTGCTTACAATGATAATAATATCTTTGTAATAAAAATAAAAGTTAACATTAAAGATTACCACGGCATACAACTAATTGTAAAACAATTATAAAGCCGTATCAGGTAGTTGCAAGTAAAGCATCATATCTTGGGCAATTTTTCTAATCCCGAGATTTAACATTCGACCCAAAATCGTGTACAAATTGGGATTCGGGATTGAGAAATTTTTGCTCGGCGGTTTTGAAATCCTGGGATTTTTCAAAAGAATTGCTAACGATTTGAAAAACCCATGAATTAAAGGATTTTACTTTTTTTAAGCTCTTCCAAGAATTTCGAATCTTAATTCACACGAATTTACGGATTTTCTCAAATGAACGCCGTGAGACTTATTTTTAGCTCTCTGGGATTTTCAATTTTGAAAAACCAAAAAATTTACAGAATTCCAAAAATACATATTTTTTAGCCTCAACTTTTTATATATTTTTTTAATTTAAGGATTAGTACTGTTACAATCCCGGGATTTTGGGATCCGGGATCCCAGGATCGGATGCATTTGTTGTGAGTTAAGCACTGAGACTTATGTAGTAAAATAAAAACAATATTAAATAATTAATTACATTCTTGACAGTAGTGAAAACATTTTTATATATATTGATGTTTTTATTTAACATAACCACGAAGCATTGTAAATACTTGTTTACAATACAAGTGTTAATTTAGGAATTCGTTTGCGATTGCTGTAGAAATACATTTACCTACATATAACTTATTAAAAATGCTTTTCTGATTCTCGGCTAGCACAGAACATGCCAACGTTCATGTTTTCTAGTTTTGCGTGTAAATTTTTAATAGCGTTCGTAGTGACAGCTGAGTGGAGATGTTACATCGATAACCTGAAAAATGTACACGCTTCTTAAAACACATTATTCTACTTTATTTATAAGTTTTCAATACTCATTTAACGATGAATATGAAGTTTGAAACTTTTTACATAAATTTAACACATTTTTAATACTTATTGAAAAGCTTGTTAGATTGCAATCACTCATGAATATCACTTTTAGGGAGTTCATTGCCAATACTTGATACTGATAGATAGGCATTTTAATAATTTATACTAATTTCACTTTTATTTAATAAGATCAGGTTCAATTTCACTCATTATGAGCATAATCAACGATTATCAATTAATTAAAAATCATTTTGTTCAATCAAAAATTAACATTACAGCTAAAGTCAATGCGATAAATATTATTTTAATTTGGAAGATCATACGATAAAAAAACGATGAAAAAATATTGTAAGTCACTCGAGATCAATTCGAGGTAAATTGACATCACAAACATCCACGTCTTTGGTCTCAAATCTTAATTGACATTTACCTTAATAGAAATCGAACTCAGACCCACCCGGTTGATTGAGTTAGATCTAACCAACTAGATCACAGCAGGCGATACCTAGAAGTGAGTGGCAACACTAGCAACGAATTAAATATCACTTACACCCATTCCTTGGAATTCAAACCCATAAATCTATTAATAAGTGTTTACTGAGACTCGATCTTTGGACCGCTTAACCTAGCATAGTAGATTTTTGTAGACATTTTCGCCTCAATAATTGACCTAAGAATTTTTTAAAAAGTTATAAGTTTAAATCCAATTTTCACAAACTGTCCCGCGCTGTACTTTACGAACAATTGAATAATCAAATATACAATGTTTGATCACTTAATTGAGAAAAAAATCGTTGAATATTCGATGTTAAATTATATTAAAATTGTGAGCAGTACCGTTCATGCTTTAAATAAAAAATGATTGGCATAAAAAAAACCTCTTTGTTAGTTTCTTTCGAATTTGAATAGCTGTTCTTTCGTACTTTATATAAATTTTCAAGCTTACCTTTTGGCCTTTATAGTACATTAAAAAAACTTCGCGTGATCAGGCCCACTCACTCAATTTAATGAAATATTGAACATGTTGAAGCAATCTAGGAGACCAGGGGACTTCCGTGAAGGAACCTTAATTTTTATATTAATTCTGAACTGATTTCTGCAAACACATGTTAACATGAAGTGGGTTATATCGTTTGTTAATATTTCGTGATGGTATTAAACACGTGATATCAACCCCAGTTGTTTTAGTATTATATAATACAGTAAAAGAAGATACACAAAATATATATTCTATATACAACGGGGGTAGTCAAATTACTTGGTTTTACATTGGGAATAATCTTAAATCATACTTACCTATGATAGATAGATTCGGTGGTAAATTAATTTTTAATATCAAAGTATATTTGATAACTTTATTATTCTGCTTGTAGTGCTGCAACTTATGACACGTGTTCTTCATATTTAAAAAGCATCATCAGACTATCGCAACGTTAAGTCCAGCAGAAAAGGACAAACCCCGACTTTTATTATGTAATTTATAACATTAAATTTAAATCAATTTTTAGTATTATACATTCGTAAACGTTGCAGTAGTCTTATGGTGCTACTCAAGAAAGCGAAACACGTATAACAATTTATAGCCTTTTTTTTACCATGTCCGCTCTCAATATGGAGCATATAGACTCCTAATGAAGTTTATCTCAACAGAAGTATTTCTACGAGAACTTCTTGTTACTCAGTTGCTCAACCTCTCTTTTTCCAAAGAGAGTAGGAATAGAAGGAAATAACTAGGACAGGACTAGTGGTCAGCTAATCGCTCTCGATACGCCCCGTTCATGGGATAGAATGGGTGGGTGGAGGGAATTCAAGACATCACATATATTACATCCATGCCTTTGAACAGAAATTCATAAATCAATTGAAAAATCAATTTATAAAACTGCCCGTACTGGGATTCGAGCCCGTGCTCTCTGTAGCGGTAGCCAACGCTGTTGACCACTCGACCACACAGGTGGCATATATGTTATTGTGACGTATTCACTCTTTACTAACTTTACGTCCCTGTATTGACACACTTTGATTGGTTTTTAACCAAATTATGCATTTCATAAAAATAATAAAAGATTTTTAGTACTTTTTCCACATAAAATTTATTAGATCAGGACCGGTTTCGCTCATCGTAAGCATTATCATCAATTAATAATGCTCGCGATAAGTGAAACCGGTCCTGATCTAATAAATTTTATGTGGAAAAAGTACTAAAAATCATTTATTATTTTTATTATAATGCCTTTCCACCAAGTATTGACAGTAAACACCTTAAAAGTGTTATGCATTTCATTTAAGTAAGTGATGATAAAGAAGAAAATAAAACTCTTATGTTATTTTTATATCAAATTATAAAATTTTGGAGATACTTGTGTATTTATTACTTTTGTTTAATATTACTCTCTTATATTTGCAATGAAAGGCTTAATTATTCCTACTAAAAATGCCAGTATTGAAACCATTTATTGTAGTCCTATAAAATTTTTCAACAGATGATAATTAAATTGGATGAAATTTCATCGTGGCCTGCTTGCATAATCATGCAATCAAATCAAAACTGATTTTCCTTTGTTTCTTGAACTCTCTTCATAATGATACAATAGTGAATGTTGGAGACGGCGCCTTACTCAGTTGCTATTACAAATATAATTAATTGCTTCACGGGTTTTTACAAATTTGATGATAAAGGCATATTCATATCACATTTAAAAAACGTTGCATTATAGCTGGCATAATTATATAATAATCATCATTGCGGTATCTAATACACGATGTTTGGTAACTCGCGTTCTATATTAAATATCAATATTTTGAATTTAATTATAACATACCCAAAATTTCTTTATCTTACTTCAACACTACAACACTAGATAAGCAATGTTTAACGAGTGTAAAGTATCACATTTCGGTGTGTACGTAATAGATTTATCAATAATTAAGTTGGGAAAATAGTTTTTTAATAAATTTATATATAATTTAAAATATCTTGAAATTGTCACTCAGATACAGGAAAGCCGTTTGAAAACCATACAAATTAAATTATAAATAAATAATGAGACGTCGGTTCAGCGTCGGCTCAGTGGTTATCGTTGTTGACTTCCATGTCGGATCTCACGGGTTTGAGTCCCAGTACGAACAGAATTTTTTCGATCGATTTTTGTTTAAAAGCATGGGTGTTTTTGATGTCTACAAATTTCCTCCCACCTTTCTGATCCTTCAAAAACTGGGCGTAGCGAGAGCAATTAGTTACCTACTAGTCTTATCATAGCTTTATCCTTCTATCCCTACTACTCTCTTTGGAAAAGAATGGTTGAGCAACTAAGTAACAACCAGTTATAGTAGAAAAAGTTCTGTTGAAATAGTTTCATAAAAAAACCATTTGCGGACATGGATATAAAAAAAAGTATTTATGATCAAAAATGATGCAAAAGAAGAAACTGAACAAATAATCTTGAAAAAAACAATCCATGGATGCAGAATCAATGAATTAATACTTACTCAGCTTGTGAGCTGATATTTCAAAAGAAAATCTGTTTTTTTTTTAATTCGCTTTAGAAAACAAATCATCTTCTTCACTGTAAACGTTTCATCGAATGCAGAAATTTACACGATATAATAATTTATAATCACAATGTTCTACTGCACACATACATTAAATTAATTAGCAATACTTTTTTATTTTTTTTTTACTTTTTTCTTAAAATGACTTCAGTGGTAGATTGCTGTCTTTGCTTTTGACTCTTTCAATAAAAATCACTTGCATTATTTAAATTTTAACTGTAGCTTCTTTTTGAAAGTGTATTAAATTAATACATATACAATTAACATTTTTGTATAATGATTTTTGTGAAAAGAACCAATTTTTAATTTCAACATGAATGTTTGTTTTGGTGGAGTTTAAATAAAGGGAACATTTTTGGTATAAATAACTCAAAACATGTCATTTTCAGAAGACCTTTATTTGATAGAATGGGGACAAAATAACGTTTATCGGTATAATTTTGTTGGTAAATTATCAATATTCTCGCTTAGGCCTTACACAGGTGATCGGCTCCATTCGATTTGATCCAATTAAGAATTTACTTATTTACCCGGTCATTCTGAAGGCAAACACAATAACGTTGACCCTTTAGCCCCCACCACCCAATATATAAAGCCATACCAATCATTCTTCTCTCAAACTCTTAATGTATTTTGCCCACAATAATGTTCCCGAACCTGTAACGCGATTAGTTGCTGGATACAGCCCGCCCTTATTTCGGAGGAAGAGTCGTAAAATATTCAAAAGAACCCCCGAAGTTAAACCAGTGGCCAAAACATACCCTGGCTTTTTCAGATGCCAAACATAATTCCATTACAGGTGAGCTACATGAAGGATTTATAATTTTTGTCGCATTTTGAAACGAACTATTTGAAATTATTATTACAATAACAACGGTAGTTAATTAATTAATTTAAGACTTATATTTATCCGTCATTTGTTCAAATTAACTTTTGGACAATATTTAATATGCCATATACAGTATTTGTAAGAGATGTTCAGTATTTATGAGTTATTAATTGAATTGGCAATTAATTGGTTAAACTCCATTGTAATAAGGTAAATTCTGATTTTGTATTGTTAGCCGGTCACTGTTGTGAGCTAAAGAGCATGTAAGATCGTTTAACAATTAAAAAATCAGACTCACAATTAGCAAAACATTTTATTACAGAATATCATGACATAAAACGCCGATTTGTTTACATCTTTGTAATAAAGGCCCGAAACTTAATGCACTTGAGAAATTAGATATTACTAGACATAATCAATTCAACGACATCTCAAATGAACAAACAATCATCAATCCATTCCCGTTACGATGTATTGTGTATCTCTTCTAAGACAGTATATATAGCAGAATTTAATCACAGTTCTGACGATGGCGCACGCCGATATAGCTATAAACTCATCTTACAAAAAAAAATGAAATAAATACGTTTATATTTTTTTGCTTTAGTGAGCTTCGGTAACGGTAACACACACAACGGCCACAGGCTCAAATCTCATTAAAGATATTTGTTATTGTTTTACTACTGCTTTATGGATTTCTGTTTAAAAGCATTAATGTCTGTGATATCTAACATTCATTTTTATGTATCTAATCCTGAAAAAAGGGCGTAGTTTAACCACTAATCCTGTACTAGCTCTATCGTTAATATTCACATTTTCTTTGAAAATGAATGGAGGAATTGAGCAATCGAATAACAAGCAGAATTGTAGAAACAATTCAGTTGAGATAAACTTTATTAAAAGTCTGAATATTCCACAAAAATTATAACATGAATTTATAATATTGAAATTGCTTAAAGTGAGGTTTTTTCACGCGATTTTTTTTACACGCCACTTTCTGGAAATAGTCTATTGCGTAAAAAAAGGATTGGCTGTATATAAAAATAGTCAATACATAATTAAGAATGTATTCTATAAAACATATTGAGTAAAGTAATTAATTAAAAAGCTCATTTCACAATTAAGAAAATAGAAAATAAATTTTCCCCCATCGCCCCCTCCTCCTTGGATCCGCCAATGATGCGACGATTTTACGAAAATTAGCTAAATATACAGTTTTTTCAATTTTTTTTCTTAGCTTTCTCAAGTATGACCCATGTAACAATACAACATAATAAATTAGATAGAAAACAAGCTATGTGCCATCATTTAAAAAACGTACGTATGTTTATATTAAATATACAATATTAGTATTTTTGAATTATTTCACAGTTACGTCATAGTTCTTGCTTTTGAAATCGTCGTACATCTACTGTAAGCTTCTCTTGCCAACTATAAATACTGCATAGAGCCTTTATTTTGGAAACAAACTTTTGGGAAACAAAAGAAAATTGGGTTATTGAAAAAAAAACCAGACGTAAAATGAAAAGTTTTCGTAAAATAATATGTCAGTTTGTATCAAAGAATTTTTAAAGAATAGTTATTTTGTTGAAATTGTCTTAAAAGTTTTCGGAAAAATAAATTAAGAAATATCTTCTTCCGAGGATTTATTTTTTGTTTTTCTTTCATAAAAAGTTGTGCACGTGTTGGTACAAATATTTTAAATCAACTATATTTGCGTCATTCCTACCACTCACAATATCTTAGCTATTAACTCCACGGGGAATCGAAATCACAGGGGTAGATTGGGCAATTTTGTTTTAATAATCAATTCCAGTTTTGGTACTGCTAAATAGAAAATAATTTAATAAAACTTTACCATCTCTGGAAGAGAATTATTATTAAATTAGTCCCGATACAAAGTTTTTATATCTCTATTATGCATATTCTTAATAATATCTTTGTTTTAATAGCTATACATTCAAAAACACACAAAATCTTGCTATGCATTTTGTTGTGAGTAAAACATTGTTTAAATGTATCTAATACTTAAAATTCTATATATTTTTGTTATTAGAGATAATTAAAATTACAAACAGATATACGTGTTTCTCACCAGAGTTTCTCTGAAATTATCTTGTTCTACTGATGGTATGATGCTAAAATATTCATAACACACAATATTTAACAATCTTCATAAAACTAATAACGTGTCTGTATTCTAAATTATCGACAGTATAATCAAAAGCTTTCCCTGATAGTTTTATATCTACAAAAAATGTGATTTAATTTAAATGATGGATAGAGTAAAATATAATAATGATGTACGAAATATGTGAAATTCAAAGCGTCAAATATGTTTAAAAGTTTAAATCATATAAATTAAACTCGATGTGAAATGACAAATGATATTGCTGTTACTGGAACCCGGACCAATCTGATTGTAAGTGCAAAGCTCTTGTCACTAGTCACATGAGCTCACTTGGTCTAACACGATTGTAAATCTTGGTCGCTACCAAAAATTAGAATCATACAATAGAAATCGTCATGATTGTAAAGCCATATTAAAATTTGGTACATTCATCAGAACCTCCAAGCGAACCTTTAAACTCTTTGCCCTTATTAACTGGCGTACATATTCTCTTCCATCGTAGTAACGATACAACTTCCCGTAATTAACTGCAACCCTTACGCACAATAAACCTTTTCGGATACTCTTTCACCTTAGCACAATGCAACCTGCTTATTTCTTTAGATTCGACCTTTCTGCTAAAACTAATTAAGCCCAAGTACTCAAGGCAACTGTTTTTAGTTGAGTTTGGTCCAATACGAGAAAGTTTCCATTGCATGTGTCGGCCACCCCCGTGCATCTGATTAGTTGCTGTAGGGGTAGTTTTTGCTGCCCAGGCTCGAGCGCTGCGGTCAGCGCAGGCCATCTGGCGCAACAGCCTCCCTGGAAGGCTGGCCTCTATGGAAAAAGCCTCCGTAGAGATGCAATATCCATTATAAGCTGGTTTGAGAATTTTTCATTTCGTTGGAACGATCGCATACTTTGAAGGGGTATACCGCAATACTTATTCATGTTTGCTATATTACTGGAAATTTTGAAAGCAATTCGATAAACGGACTATTTTTTCTAAATTATCTTAAAATAACTCGACTGTAATATCAATATTTTTTAATACATCTCCGATCCCAATGTGGAGCATTTTTTTACTTTTAGGGCTGTCAATGTTCACTGTCAATACTTGGTGAAAAGGCATTATATTAGTAAAAACACAATATTTCTTTGTAATTCATTCCACTTCATTAATTAAGTCAGGACCGGTTGACAATGCTCGCAATGAGCGAAAACGGACCTGACCTAATTAATAAAGTGGAATGAAGTACAGAGAAATATTGTGTTTTTACTTATTAGTTTTTTCTACGAGTACTGTTTGTTACTCATTCGTTCAATGTATTTTTTTCATAGAGAGTGGTATGGATAGAAGGATAAGGTTAAGATAGGACCAGTGATTAACTAATCGCTCTCACTACTCCCAGTTATTTAAGGATCAGAAAGAGTGGGAGAGAATTTTCAGACATTACAAACACCCATGTCTTCGAACGAAAATCGATACATCAGCCGAAAAAATGCTGTTCGTACTGGGACTCAAACCCGTGAGATCCAGCACGTTAGTTAGCCTACAACGATAACCGCTGCGCCATTGGACCCGACAATGTAAGTATGTATTTACAGTTGAAATAATGAATTAATTTTAAGTTTAAGTACAAACATATTTTATAAAAATATCACACCCCGCAAAAAATTGTTGCAACTTAATAATGTTAGTTTTGGTAAAATTAATGATACAGTGAAATTGTTAACTCTTTTTGGAAAAGAGAGGTTGATCGACTGACTAAAAAACAGTTCTCGTGGTGATCTCAGTGACGTTGAATCGCCGCACATCTACAGCGCTACCTGTTTTGATCTTGTGGTGGTAAGTTGACGAACTATAAAAAGTTCGTTCTTTACGATCATAGTTATTGGTATTTAGAATCCAGTAACATATTCATATAAAAAAATATGAGTTGCGGCACTTCATTTGCAAGGATGCTATATTGTCACAATATGTTACACAACAAGGACTTTAAATGAATAATAAAACCCAGTGTTTACAGTCAAAAAGTGCTTCCCCAAAGTTACTGTCGAATTAATCGAAAAAAATTGGACTGGCTACGCCCGATCGAGCATTACGAAATCAGTTACAATTGCTTGCGGTGAGTTATAAAAGTAAAGTAATGAGTTTTATTATTTTATAATAATGAAAAAAATGCAATGGTATTCGTTCTCCAGTAAAGAGAAATTATATATCCATTCTTGTTAATTTCGTTAGATCGATTCATTTCTTGAAAAAGTTTTATATGTATTACAGTAGTCACATTTTCTTCTCTTATGCCATTATAATGATGAAAGAGTTCGCTTTTTGATATTTAATACACCCTTATCATATAATAAATAAATATCATTAGCAACCATGCTTCCATTACCTGTCGACGTCGAAAAGCCATAAAACCAATCAGCAGCTGGCCTAAAGATGTCCTTAGTGCGGGAAAAACATCGATCAATCAAACTTAAGTCGGACTTTTATCCTCTAAGACTTGACTTGGGCCAAGTCTGAAGACTCACGAGCCTATTACATACAGCTGCTGCCGAAATATAACATTTTAACTCTCATAATGGAGATATGAATGAATATATAAACCTCAAATAATAATAAATATTTGATTTCAAATAACATCAACAGTTCTGTGATTCGTTCGTAAAAGAAATCGTCAAACTCCGATGATTTAGATTTTTTAGACATTAAAAACATCAATGCTTTCAAGCAGAAATCGATTTTAAAAAATGCTGTTCGTACTGGGATTTAAACCCGTGAGGTCCAGCACGGAAGCTAACGACGTTGACCATTGTGCCATGGAACCAACAATAACAAATCTTTAAGTCGATTAAAAAACTATAATGTGATGTTATGCGTTTGAGGGTTTGGATCATTCGCACACTCTGCTAGGACAAAAATTCACTTAGTTATGGCTAACTACAATAGATTAACATTTCCACTGCTATTTTTCTATGGTCAATTTATATTCATAGACATGGTGAAAAGCAACGTCTTAACAAAAGATTTATATTTTGATTCTCGACGGAGCAAAACACATGTGTCCACTGTAAAGTATTTTTAATTTATTAATTATCACTTTTGACCAGTCGAATTTATTAATAAGATGTTTGTATATTTTCGATAAGTAAAAATACGGCATGTTTAATACATTATGTTAAGATATATAAACTTTTGTTCTAGATTAATATTACTTACTGCCTTTTATGTTTTGTAAAAAAAATAATAGATCTCTAAGAACCAATGCGATGATGGAAAAATGAGCATTATAATATATAAGAGTCGGGCAAGGGTCGAAGGTAATACTGGTGTACAGCGGCTGTTGCCTGAAAACTTTTTTATTGCTTTAGTTCGAGCTAAACTTTTTGTTTCACCGCGAAGCTTTTGTAAATATGTATGCGAAACTTTCGAAAAGCTCTCCCCGATAATCTTTGGATTTGCGGAGGGCGCGGGTTATAAGGCTGCCTCGTATGCACACAACCTTTCACTACGCTGTAGACTCTATATTGGATATTGTCGAGCCTAGAAAATGTGTAATAAACAAATTTGATCCTTTTATTCGTATACAAACCTTTGTGTCGGTAAAAAGTCATGCTGTTTTATTGTGATATTTGTATTTCTTAGCCACGCATTCTTGTTTTGACTTTTTTCTAGCACTAGTAAGGATTTGTTCTGTCTTTACTTTCTAAAGATCACTGTTCACAATTCACTATAATTTGTCCATTACCCATCATCTTCTGTATAAATCTAACCATGGTCTATTCTCACTTGGCCTGGTCGTTAGAAGTGTCAAAATTGTCATAAAAACTTCTTTGCCAGCATAATAATTATTGTGTTTCATTAAATGCTCTTATATTATGTTGGTATGTGGTAAAATCTGGTACTATTTGAAGCTATGTTAAATACTATTAAGAGTATATCTTTTATCAAGCGTCAACAAGGTTTGTAACCGATACGTTTGATATTGAACACAAATTAATGATCATTTTTGTAGTGTCCACTATCAATACTTAGTGAAAAGGCATTATATAAAAAATAAAACACTCATATTTACAAATTAAATCCTTATTTTAAATGATCAAGACGGTTTTCGCTCATGACCAGCATTTTCAACTGATATGAGAATACAATATTACAGTGTTATTTGTACAAAACAAAATAAAATTATAAGGGTGTAACAACCAATTTTGAATGAAAGGAATTTGGAAATAAAGGAACAAAAAATGAATAAATGACACTAAATTGATAATTTAAATTTATATTACCTCTTAAAAATATTTTAAAACATAATCACAGAATATTTATGTTATAGTTAAGACTTAACTTCAAACGTTATTATAAAGCGGGAATTTTTAACAAAATAATTTACAATTAAAGATTTAAAATAATAATAAATAAATGACAATTTATCTACTTCCGGGTAA
Source organism: Himalopsyche tibetana (assembly GCA_030503985.1). Classification (NCBI taxonomy): domain Eukaryota; kingdom Metazoa; phylum Arthropoda; class Insecta; order Trichoptera; family Rhyacophilidae; genus Himalopsyche; species Himalopsyche tibetana. The sequence goes on along the minus strand of JAPJYX010000015.1, from coordinate 16,124,133 downwards.
CACAGTCATAAAGATTCTGAAAAATATAACATTTTGACAAAATATATAAATTCGTACAGACAATGAATAAAAAATCGAATTAATAATATCGACTTAGAACATAAGCATAATCACATACATGTGTAATTTGACTGACAATAAAACAAATTTCAAGAACACAGGTTTTCGTAAAATGCATATAACTCGCTATACAAAATAATCAGAAATGTGTGTCTATATTTTTTTTCCAAAATACTTAATTAGATATCCATGTCACAGAATTTTAGCATTTGTTAAATACTTTACTTATGACCTACTTTTGCCAATATGTACTGATATTTGACACTCTAGTACCCAGCACTTACTGTTTGCATAATGCACCTTTGTGGCTTAAATTTGAATATTATTATCAACCAAACTCATAATTCAACAGTACGTTTATTTTTATTTTTAGGTATATTGTTAAAAAGTATGTATTAGTAAACACAGATATTCAAAACAAGTTTCCTCACAACGCTTATTTCCATACAAGCTTTTATGTCAAAACAAAGAAAATATTATCTTTGTATCAACATAACATATAAATAGTTAGTAAAAAAACTCAGTTGTATATTACCAGTATGCCAGCAAAAATACATGAAATAAATTTATGTGGAGCTTAATCTTTCAACTATGTAATATGGTTTTACACCACTGTAATAAAATTCACAAGTGCCTCTACGCCGTAGACCTTACTAAGAAATATCAGGTGGCAACCAAGGACATCTTGAGGACGTACAATTAAACCACAACTATACAAGTTTAGTTATTTGGCACAGCGATAGAAATAAAGAAAGGTTCTGCCCGTAGTAACTAAGATCAGAGATCTAATGCTGTATCAAGTGTAAGATGTTATACACTTATACAGAAGCCTGTTTTGTGTAATCTTAGAAAAAAATATTAACTGCGGTATTTCATAAACTTTATAGTATATCTTCTTGTTATTCTCTCAATGAAAATATTATGCTATACTCACATATATATATATAATGTTGTGGTGTATATCATATTTTAAAAATATCTGGCACGTTATTTAAAAAAATATATTGCATCAAAAAATTACTCTTTCATAAATATGTACATATTATAACACGTGTAAAAATCAAGCATATTAATAATTCTTGAAACTCTGTCTAAATCTCACAGGCTTTGAATATTTGACCGAAAATTATTTACATACATTCGAAGTATAATTTAAATTTATTATTTTATACCGTTGGAATTTTACAGTAAATATGTAAAGCAACATCAAATACGATAATTCAAAAGTCTAGACGGCTCTCAACTGTGTAAGTATTAATAATTCTCGTTACGTTCTCTACATATCATTTGATTTAAAATTTACGATTACATTGCGTGGTTTAAACTTGCTTTTGGGATTTAAAAGGCTAACACGTAATAATAAATGCACTTTGAATTTAAAATACTTTTCTTGCTACTGAAAATTAAATGATTTCATTCTCTTTATAATATAGTGCTAGACAGCTGTCTATTTTAAAGCACAATATCACCCCACAAGCGCATGCTAACCATTGATTACTCAAACTAATCCTACAATAGCTTTGACGCTCTCACTTTAAAGTCATTCTATCTTTTTTAATAAAAAAAATAATCGATGTCTGTTTTCATAGTGATGTTTTAAAAATGTAGAGCATATGATCTTCTAATTTTCTAATCTCACAGCCGATTTTTTTTCAACGAGAATTTTGAGTTTATTTTTAATGTAAAAATAATTTTGATATCTTGTTACTCTCCTTTTTGTTGTATAACAAATTGTGACTCGCGTTTCGCCTTTTGATGAAGAATCATCAGAAAGAAAACGTGACTGCACATTCACCATAAAATGGTAACGAAATTCAGGATTCGGGATTTCAATAAAATTTTCTCGCCGATTTTCAAATTAAAAAATGGAAAAATCTGATCTTTTTAGGTCTTTCACGGATTTATATTTTTTGTCCTCTTTCTCTACTTTCTGCGTCCAGTAGAAAAGGAAAAATTCTCTATTTTTATTGTGTAAATTATAAGACTAAGAATTGATTTTCTGTGTATTCGTAAGCTTCTGTCTGATGATGCTCGTTAACGGAGTGTAACACGTGTCACAATTTGAGACACAAAGTTATCAAGTTTGATTTTATTTATGTATTGTAATTGAACTCAAACAATTGCATACATTTCGTTAAATAAATACAATTACTTGTGTAGAAAAAAAATGCATTACAAATACAAAAAAGTAAAAAAGAACTCTGTTTTTAAAGCTAGTGAATAAATAAATAAATCCATCGACGCTTGAATAGATGGACGGAAACTCTGCACTCACAAATAGAGCAAAAGAGATATTCCACTGAGCTAACGTTTATTCAGTTTTCAAGAATTTCTATGTCCGTCTAACCGAGAGCTGCAATAAATTCACTCAGGATAATATGTTCCACTAGCGCAACCGTTTGTTTGTTAGATGAATACTTAAATAAATTTCCAGACGCCTGTTTTGATGTTTTTCCTGTGGAACACAACACTAATAATACTCGGAACTCATATTTATGCCATACTTTTACTCACGTTTATTTTTTAAAGGAATAACTCATTGTCTAACCACTATTAATACTTTATGTTAACATCAAATTGTTTTATTAAAAAAAATACAATTTTCATTTGTACTATTTCCACTTCTATTGAAAAAGGTCACGAACGGTAATACTCATGACAAGCATTATCAACTGTTAAGAAAATCCAATTTTAGTGTTATCTATACAAAACCAAATGAAATGAAAATGTATAATAAGCAATTGGTATTTATAAATATGAATAAGCGACACTAAATTTATAAAAAATAAAATCTTTAATGTCTCTTAAATGTAACTACAAAAAATATCGAACAGTTATTAAGCTAAAGTGGTGACTAATGATAATTTCAAACATAACTATAATCTCGGAAATTTTAACAAAGTAACCTATAATAATATATAATAAAATCAGTTGATAGTGATACTTTCGATGGTTTCGGCGGTAACTTTGTGGAAGTTCATTTTAATGGAAAATTTAAATTAACTTTGATTATTCCACGTATTGTGTAACTAACTGTGACACGTGTTTCGCCTCTTTCAGAGGCATCTTCAGACTTACTATCGCAAAGTTTGCTTAAGTAATGAAGCAAGATTGATTCTAACATTTTAAAATTATAAAATTACAAAATGGATTGGGTTTTTTTTCCTTTTAAGAGGAGCAAGGAGGGGGGTGTAGAATCGAAATAAAGCAAACAGATAATGATACTAATTTTACTAATGAGTTGTAAACAATCAGAATGGGATTTTTCCTTTTTAATGGAAGCAAAGAGGGGATTATAAAATCGAAACAGTGCAAACAAATTTAATCATACTACTAATGACGTTAAACATTACAAACTATTAAAACTAATGAGCTACAATCAATCATCTAGGTTTGTGATTATTCTATTAATTGGAAACAATTTGAGTAACGGGGAACCGCCTGTGCTATTAAGAATATTATTTAATAATATTTCTTTTTTGTTAAGAGTTTTATTAATTTCTAAAAATTCTAAGCTATTCATCTTTAAACCCTTTTTATTTACTCGGTGGAGTATTTCTAAATTACAAATCTGATTAAAATTATGATTATTTTCTATTAAATGATTGGCAAACTCAGAGAAATTGTTACTTTTTAGACATCTTATATGTTCTTTAATTCTAATATTAAAGTTTCTACCTGTCTGTCCAACATAAGACGCTTGACAGTCTCCACAAGAGAGTCGATAGATACCACTCTGTGACGATGAATCTACGCGATCTTTACTGTTCAATAAAATTTTACAGACGTATACAGGAAACACGTGTCACAGTTAGTTACACAATACGTGGAATAATCAAAGTTAATTTAAATTTTCTATTCAGTTGATAGTGCTTAGCATAAGCTAACCAGTCATGATCTTATTAAATAAAAGTGGGAGTAGTACAAATACATGTATATATATTTTAAATATGATGGCTTTCCACCAAAAAACACCCTAAATGTAATCAAAATATTATTATTTATTTACTTATTGTGATGATAGTTTTCAGTGAAGTGAAGCAACTCTGTCATATGTATTACGTTATCATTTAATATGACATTTTATAAGAATATAAACAAGTTCGAATTCACCCCATTACACAATCATATTTAAACTTTTCAATTGATGCAATTTTCAACAATGAAATTTGAAGACCGCGTCAAGTAAAAACATGCATAATACTACAATAAATATTATACAAATAATTTTATAGCTGTTGCTTGCTTAGCATTGAATTGTAACTCTTAACAGTGTTGAAATTTTAATCATTCCGTCAAAGGGTTAATATTCACCAATCAGTGCGGTCATTTATTATTTATCCCGATCCGTTAATTATTAACCTTTGCCTGTTTGATCCGATAAAGTCGGCCTAGTCTGCCTCCGCTTTGAATTGGGGCGTATACTCTTAAATTGAGAAAAAGCTCTGGCGTCGGCTGGACCAATTTGAAAGCAACTTCGGTGATGTAGCGTGGCAGCGTCGCTGGTCTAGAGATGTAACATCATGAGAAAAAACTGTGTTGTAACAATGCTGACAAGAATTTAAGTGATTAAAAAAAATATCTACACGTATTTGCGAGGCTATTACTTTCAAACCCATTTCATTCCAAAATTGATGAAACATTAAAACTCTTGTTAGTAAACAGTCTCGAAACTGGCTTGATAAAATACAAAATATCATTTAAAACTAAAAATACCTGAAAAATGGTTATTGTTTTACAAAATGAAATTCATGATATATTTTTCAATTATTTTTGAATGAGCCGGGTGCGCAAATAATGGCCTCATATATAATATCATCACTTTTCTGGCAGAAGTTAGTTAGTAACAGATTAATAGTTCGGAGTAAACAGCAAATTAAAAAATTCAGCTTTTAGCATCTATATTTTATATTTTATAGGTAAACATAATACCAACATATTTGCATTAATGTCGATCTGACACAAATAAGAGTTTAAAATGAATAGACATACACAATTTTCTGCCTTTAAACCAGCATTAAAAATAGTTGCCTTTTTAATAAAGGCATTTTTTTGGTAAACTCGTGTAATCAGTGCACCAATTGAATTATTCCAGACAAAGACTTCATAGCAAACATAATGTTTTTGTGTGCTTAAATACTTTTTGTCAGTTTTTTTACTAAACAACTTTTGCCAGAAAAGTGACGAATATTTTCTAGTTCATTTGTTACTTGCAATTTGAGAAATCTAAATTAGACTTAAATATTCAGTAACGCTCGAACTGGTTCAGTCATCAGATAATTTAAAAATACTAATGCCGATAAACTTCTATATTACACGAGTGTTTTTTTATGCCCTACTCTCGAACCCAACATTAGTACGGGCAGCAGATGAATTGTTCTTCATATATATATTGGTGACATGAATATTTCTTTTCTCATTATTTAAAAAAAAGGTTATTTGAAGTAATTTGACTAGACTAAATACTGTCAAACTTATTCGTTTTTAAATAAATATGTAATGTTAACATCAACAAAACACTCAAGATTTTCTGCTTGACTTTTTCTGTATCCAACTGTTAAGATTCTACAAGAATATCTTATATATGCCTTTGTATTAACTTTAAGAAAGTCGGGTATAAGTTTTAATCTTCAAAACTAATACCTAAAATTCAGTGTAACAAAGTTTTAGTAGAATCATAAATGAGAAGGTTTATTATGTCACAAACCACGACATTGTATTACCAACAAAAGTAAAGAGTCTGAATAATTGTCATTATAATAAATGCAAAACAAACATTGTGTGCAGCAAATTAGTTCCAGCTTAGATTTTTTCCGGGCGAAATTTCAATGAACATGTTTTACAAATTGTATAACAATATACTAAATTAAATCAATCCTATACTATTTACATTGTCTTTAATATGTTTGATAACTGACAATGCATTTTTTTAAATAGTTTTTTTAATAATTAAAACTATCATTTGATATGCATCCCCTAACACTCGTTACTCCGTCGTACATCCCTAGTCACAATGATTTCACGCGCTTTTCAACTGGATGAATTATTTATGTCTCTGAAAGGAAACGAAAGAGAAGAGAAAGGTGCAGCCTTTTGTCGGCTATCTGGATGGTAGACCGATTTGCAAGGGGGTTGGTTTCGGCTTAACTTTATCATTTTCTATTATGGAAAGTCACCTTACAATCAGTAAATCTATTTCAAAGTTATATTTTTATATCAAATGAGCCTCTGAGACGCGAAGTGAACCGAGTCGTAGCTAAGGAAAAAAATGGTTAGATGCATTATAATATTCTACATGTTTTAAATAGTGTCATCTCCCTAAAATAAAAATATGCTTTCCTCTAAAACACCAAGTTAAGACATGACTGTACTTAATACTTAGCTCACCTTAATTTTCGAGGGCTCATATAGTAACTGATCAATGATAAACTGATGATAACAAAATGAATTTTCATTTTTTTATTAGACCTGTGTATAAATATTTCACATAAAATTGACCATATTACAAATGACGCATAACAAATATAAATTTCTTATGTCCAATCATATTTAAATAAATATTTCAGTAAAAAAGGTCACTTCTAATTTTAGACTTATTCAATTTAATTTTGCGTTCTTGGACATGGTTGTTTGTGATGTACTATTTCATCGAGTTTATCTCAATAATATATATTTTGAAATGCTTAAAATCTTTATCATCTTCAGTATAATTGAAATGTGAGTTCTTTTTAACGGTGAAAAAAAAACAATCAATGGAATACAAGCAAAATCAATTTTAGTTAAAGTTTGGAATTAAAGTCGTTCAATGAAAAATTCACGATCAATTACTGAACAGTATAAAGGGAATTAAATTACATGAATTCTTCACACGCTCTTTCATCCTTTTCATCTGGGACTTCAATCTTTTGTTGGAAGAATTCTTCGACCACTTTATACCTTTGTGAAATGACCGTTTTATATTTTATTTATGGAAAATTCATCGATTCTTGGACAAAAAAATCTTGTTATCTATACCAATAAAACAATTGATAAATTGATTGTATGCCGTACTTAGTCTGGTTCCAATTCGTTTGTGTTTTTTGTTATATTTTTTACAAGTCTCATTCAAGCTGCTATAATTTATAAAGAAACCTTTCTACTGAAGATTATATATATATTCAACGTAAAACAGTATTTAAACAAAAGTTAAACTTATAAGATACGAGCTAATAATCTGATTTTGAGTATGAGAATGTGTATATTAATGATTTTTTCTTTCCTTTTCAGGTAAGATCAATTGAAGATTTTTGACGTACATATAATATAACTACCAGAAGACCAATCGTTCTGCTTATTGATGACGTAAGTATTAGCTGCTTTTTTAATACTTAAAATGCATTTGTAGTTTTGATGATTTTGCATATAAGAACAAATTAAGGAAAAGTCATAAAAAGATAGTGTCGATTACGTTTGTATAGAAAATTACGTAGAATTTTTACATTGCCGTCATCTGTACTTATTTTTTTTATTTTGAGACAATATGTTTATATAATATAAATGTATATAGATACTAGATATTTGGAGTATGTCACTTAGAAGACTTGAACCGATTGTTAGCTTTTTTCTGATAAATCACTTTTTTGTATCGATTTTACAGAGGTGCGAATTTTTTGTATTGCTCTGAGAAATGGTTATTTTTGAGTGATATTCGTATGAGGCCAAGAGCGACAAAGATGAAACTATAAAACATTGTTTTTAGAAAACGGAAATACGGTTTTTGTCTATGTAATTTAAGACAAACATATTATATTTATTAACAAAAATATAGTTCAAATATCAAAAGTTTACATTTGAAATAATACTGTTTCGAAAAAATATAGAACCTGTACATCATTTAAAGAAGATGATAAAATAGATTTTTTTGTTGAAGTTCCGCCATCGTCATTCTAAGCCACCGCGTAGAATTGAAGACGTGGCGTGGCGTGGCATTTATTTACTATAATGCTCGTTTAGAAATGCAGAAAATGAATGAAGTAATAATAGATTGAGTACCTGAAATATATCAAAGGCTTTCAGAAAGAATGCTTACATAATAATACTGTCACTCATTTAACTTTCAGTGCCTTTTGTATTATTAAATGTGCACTGTAGGCGGTGACGTCATGCGGCGAGATGTCATACACAAAAGGTTCTGTATTTTCTCAAAGAAAAGGACGCAGTGACGTCATCGCTGACGAGAGAGATAAAAGTCATTTCCTTATTCGCTCTACGAGAAAAAATATGCACATGTATTTCACAAAATTATATTTTTAATTAAAATAAAATGTCAACACAATAATTCTATCATATTAATGTAAATTATTAATTGACATTATTTTTCTCTTTTGATTAAAGCACTGAAAAATAAAAGCAAAAGGTTTTTGTTTTTGATATCCTTGATTAATTATTTTTAATATTTATTAATTGCGTATATTATACCACTTTCAGCGATCATTCTTGACCACAACCATAACGTTTACAGCAAATACAATATATTCAAGTCCGTTCAAGTTCTGATGAACTTGAACGGAACTGAAGATCCCGAAAGACGAAGCACGGCTTAACAAATATGTACGAAATTTTAACGATTCAAATTTGATATATTAAAATTACACCGAGCGCCTTCATTCGATATCTTATATTATACGATATATTCTCGGGGCTATACAAGTTTTTTTTTTTTTATCCATGTCTGCTCCCAATGTGGATCATATGGCCTCCTAATTGAGGTATCTTAACAGAAGTTTATCTACAAGAAGTGTTTGTTTCTCAGTCGCTCAACCTCTCTTTTTCAAACAGAGTAGTAATGGTAGAAGAATAAGGTTAGGACAGGACTATTGATAAACTAATCGCTCTCGCTACCTCTAGTTATTGAGAGATCGGAAGGGTGAAAGGGAATTTTCAGACATCCCAAACATCGAATAAATGCTGTTTGTACTAGGACTCCGGACCATGAGGTCCGGCACGGAATCCAACAACGCTAATCGTTGCACCATGGGACCCAACAATTTACCCCTGCAAAAATAAGCGGCAAAATAAGTCTATGAATGTAGCAATTAAACAGTTGATGGATGGCCGATAACTATAATTGTTTTGACCTATTTTATACTGAAAATTTAAAAAGTTTAATAAAGCTGTACGTAAATTCTTTAAAAAAAAACGTTCTTAAATAATCTCGATAATCTTCAGCTTATTTTAAATATAAATACCTTCTGCTGCTTTGGGACAGTGACACGTTCCTGTTAAGGCTATATCATTAAACCAATTTTTATTAAATTTGTTGGCCCCCGCAGGAGGCCGTTTTTTGAGCCCGCATTACTAATTCACGTCCGGCCTTGAATTGGAAATGAATTTCCGCCCTTACGAATTCTTATACTTCCGGCAAACAAAATCTCCATCCGGCTCATCACGTATGAATAACAGTGTATCTGTTTTTTATTTTTGCAAATATACTAACATAAATTAAAATATTGTACTATACTAAAATATCACTGAAAAAAAATACTAAAAAAACATACACTTGTCGACGTCTCTCGGAAATGTTTGAAGTAAAAACAAAGGTAATTTACCAAAAGCTAAATAATTGACACGTTTAAACTAAGTCGAAAGCTTTCCGTATTTTTGAATAGGGAAAACAGAAGTTTACTTTATTTGTATTTTGCAAATTCTGTACAAGAATTTTCATTTATTCATTTCCTTGAAGGAAATACTGAATTTGTTTCATAATATTTGACAATTTAATATAAAACCTTTCGTCCTCCTTGGTGCTTTTTGCAATCCTTCTATTAGTAGCATATTGCCATTACGTGGTATTTTTAAGGATCTCTGTTTTTAGAAAGATTTCGCTTCATTCTAATAAGAAAATATAAAACATGTTATGTTTACATCAACGTCGTTTTCGCTCATCGCTTTGATTGTCAACTGATTACTTGACTGTCTAGTCTATAACTATAACAAATAACGTGTTATTTTTTTTTATAATACCTTTTAATATAATCAAATTTTCGTCAATTTTATATATGTTTATTTAAAAGACACAAATAATTTGTTAATATTGGCTTTTAATGTGACGAAATTCATGTGGTTGGAAGAAATCTATCATCAGACCAGCGTTCATAGTGAGTGAGATCCATAACTTTGAAAGTTACACAGTGTGGAACAGTGCGACACTTCTGGCCGAATTGTCACAAAATTATTTCAGTTTACATTTAATTATTAAGTTAACGACCTTCTAACTGAACCGTTTTTGTTACTCCGTTATTTAAAGATCGGAAAAATGGGACGGTATTTTAAGAAACAGCACAAACACCTATACCTTTGAAAAGAAGTCGATAAATTTATCAAAAAAATACTTGAACCAGTGAGATCCTTCACAAAAGCCAGCAAATTTGACCAGTGCACTATGGATCTATATACCAACTGAGTTTTTATGTTCCTAACGCGGTATTTTTACGATAAACAATATTTTCTTTTGTTTTAATTTGGGACACGTTCATATTTCGAAACAGTTGACAACCCTAATCATTCGACATGTCAAATGCGTTGTCAGCATGTCACCCGCAGACATTTTCTCTCCAGACTGGAAACTGTTGTGTTCTCTTGCTTTGATCGATTGACCGATCTCGGAAACTATTATATGTAATAATATCTACCATATTATTGTATTTGATATACACAATACTTTCATATTGTTTGAAATATTTCGTTTATAATATATTTTTTATCTACCTTCATTTTTTTCATCACTCAGTGCATTTGATTAGCTACACGAATTAAAAATCACAGTATTAAACATAATCTAAAACGAAGTGTAAAAATATACTTTTCAATTAAATGTAATATGGTTCTTTGTTTAAAATTTAAAATACATACAGAAAACTCCAATTGAAGGCGTGGTTCTAGGTTCCAAAAGAGTTTGAGTAAATTTGATTTTTTGAGATCCATATAAAATAAAAAGATATGTTCCAGAATATTCAAAATCACTCAAAAACATGTCATCTTTATTATTATTTAGATTGAGAATTGGATCCATATTCAACATTTAAATTTTATGTTTTTTTCTTATCCGTGTAAAAGCGACATCGTGTAACAGAAAACACAGCGTAAACTAAAGTTTTGATGTACGTTTGTTTTTGATAAATATGTTATTATTTTTGATGGAATTGACACTGGTTTAGTAGAAAATAGCAAATTTAGATTTTAAAATACAGTTATACAAAAAAATCAGGCGTCAAACTCGTCGGTGTGGCGGGTTTTCTGTGTGATAAGATATCAATGAGGGTACTTTTTAACTGTAATCGATTAACTACTAATCAGTCTTCTGTACATTAATATTCATCAACTTAGTTTAGTATATTTATTTATAAGTCACCAAAAACTGTTGCGAGGTATTTTTTCTTTACTATCACATGACGCAAAATGACCTTTATGAATTTTCGGCAAAATTAAACACCTACGATGTTTTGAGGCCCAAGCTTCACATAGAATATCCAGGCGAAAAATATAAGAATTATTCATGCTGTGTTCGCAGACTGTTATGCTATTCTCTATGCCAATCATAATGTAGGTATACTTCTGAAACTTTCGCAGGTCCCTGTAGTAAAATCCTAGAAAATAGAAGGCCTCATTCTGATATTCGACCTTTCCCAAGCAGCCTCCGAAAGCTTTAGTTATATCCAAATCTCTTTCGCAGCTGACCAATATGTCATACGGCGCTTCTGCCCGTAGGTGTTATATAAACAAAATGCTTGAATAAATCGTCAATTGTCCCTTATCCACAAACGTTCCAGTCCCCTTTATTCCCCGTCCGTCCTTTCTTGTCCCCTCTACCTTCGCAGGGGCCATTTCTTTAAGTGGGATCCCAAATTTTATGCCTTCCATCGTGGCAAAAGCCCTTACCGAGCATGTGGACCCTAACTATAATATAGTCTATATCCCAGTTGTTGTCAACCGAAATTATACATAAAACATCATGAAAATCTATTAACATAATTCGCAACTCGACAAAAAAAAACTAAATAACATCCATGAAACCTATAGAAATACTGCTTTTGTGGCCCAACGATATAACATTTGTGCTTTTGTTCCGTGGTTATAGGTTGCATTAAAATATTTGCGAAAAAAGGTTTGACGAACATTTCCCGTCTAGGAACATAACCACGTATTGATTGTAGATATTTGATTATCTTCGTAAATCTTTTGAACATATTCATAGCATGTGGCCACCACAAGGCTCTTCCAAATTTTCTGTTCCCTGCCAGTCTCTTGACTTCCTTGCAGGTCACTCAGCGCCCCGTAGCTCAGTCGAGTAGGTCCTATGGATGGTTATCATTAAACTTTATGACGACGGAATTCGTCCGATTGGTAGAACAGATAGGCATAACTTGGTTTCATGGGGTATCGGCAGCGCATTTCTAAGTAAGGTTGATCATCACTTTTTATCTTGGACGGTTTTTTGAGTTTAAAAAAAAATACAATTATTTTTTTAAAATTTGTTTTGAAACGGACAGTTTCATAAATTGATTTTTCAATCGATTTATGAATTTCTGTTCAAAGGCATGGATGTATGTGATGTCTTGAATTCCCCCCTCTCACCTTTCCTATCCTATGAACGGGGCGTATCGACAGCGATTAGCTTACCACTGATCCTGTCCTAGCCCAATCCTTCTATCCCTACTCTCTTTTGAAAAAGAGAGGTTGAGCAACTGAGTAACAAGCAGTTCTCGTAGAAACACTTCTGTTGAGATAAACTCCATTAGGAGTCCATATGCTCCACATTGGGAGCGGACATGGTTTAAAAAAAAAAAAATATGTAAACGTACATTTTATCAAAGTAATAAGTTATTTTTTTCTTATATATTCCAATTGTGACTCTTGTGGTCAACTAATCTAACTAACCAACTAACACAACTTATGAACTGCCTTTGAAAAATGCTTCTTTCAGCAAATCTATATCTTTAATTTTCTACAATCACGTATTTCAACTTTTTTCAGATTTGAGTTTTTCGATGTAATGAATTCATAATTTCAATACTTACAAATTACCTTAGCACGTTTGCAAAAAAAAAATATTTCATACTTTATTTAATCTAATACAAAAACGTTGACAAAAAAATCAATTAGCAAAAAATATGGTCGTGTACTACTTACTATGTTTAGCATGAAAGAGAGGAAGACGAGGATGAAAACGTCTTTGCTTCTTCCTTTATTAACTTCCTTAAATAAATTGAAGACAAAACCATTCCGGGGCTTGTTTATCCCGGTATTTCCCTAAATTAAACGATGGGAGACCTTTTTTAGCTTTTCCGAGATTTTACGGAATTCCCAAAATAAACCAAAATTTTGAACCTTTTTACGAACTTTCTCTAATTTACAGTCGCAATTTCGGGATTTCAGGATCACAGAATTGGATGGGATCCCGAGATTTTGGGATCCGAGGTCCAGTAGTGTTTTATAGCGATAGTGGTAGAACAAAGTTCATGTATATATTTACTGAAAACTTTTACTTTTTTAAATACAAGTTTGTAGAAAAAAACCGACGATATATAAAAACATATGTGGCGTATAATATAAAAAACATGACATATGGCTCGTTAGTCGTGAGTTTGATATGACTGAGCTCTACTCAAGGCATTGTCCAAAACACAGGGTGAACCCCAAGGCTTCTTTCGTCTAAATGCAAATATTATTAGTTCATAAAAAATCTGCGATGAATGACTTTTCGTATGATTGCTTTTTCTTCTTTATTGTGGCATTGTCTCGGATTTGATTGTCTGAAAATCTTGTCGAAAAAAAGCGATGACGAATCGGCTATTCTTTTATGTGTACGTCATTTTTTTTACTGTGCAACAAAAATTGAACGTATAAAAGTCGTCGGTAAAAGTGTAAACTCATATGGTTTGATACGAATCATTTCACAGGTAGTTCAATTTTTAGTATAATTATTGAAATTTCCGAAAATATTTCCGTTTGATGAAAATAGCAGAAAAAAAATATAATTATATAATAACACCGTTGGCATTTACCGTACCCATCACGAGCAATGTTCCCTCTAAGGCAGTGGTTTCCAACCTTTATGTTACTGCGCTTCCCTTCGAAGAAAAACATATCTTTGCGCCTCCCCATTCTGTATTTCATATAGTAATAAAGACACGTTTTAAAGAGTAAATACATATTTTGGACTGGCGCCTCCCTTTGCAATAGTCCACGCCTCCCAGGTTGGAAATCGCTGATCTAAGGCAAGAGGTTAGCTGCGTGGAAATTTCAAACGCTGCACGGACCAATTAAATATTAATTATCCAACTGTCTTGTAGTGCGCGCCAACCCGGAATGAGTGCGCGGGGCATTCTCAACTGCTGCGCGGCCGCGCACGCGCGTAACTTAGAGGAAACGTTGAATTCATGAGTAATTAATTTGAAATTAGTGTGATAGATATTTGTATCTAACTCTCTCCCTGCGTCCATTAGACGATGAAAAAACTCTGAACTTCATTTTTTAGTTTATAACTTAAGAATTATAATATTTTTTTAGTTTTTTCGTAAACCTTGCAATATTCTGTCTGATGATCAGTTATGGTGCTCGACATAAGTGAAACCGTTCCTGATCCTATAAAATAAAAGTAGAAATTAATACAAATGTGTATTTTATTTTTTTAATATAATGCTTTTCCACCAAGTAAATATTGGCAGTGAAAATTATAGCGAGTATCTTACCAATTTCAGTGGAATTAACAAAATATATTTTTTAGAAACCGATATAATTTAAGATTTCCACTGATGATGCTTGGTGGAATTTCAATATTAAATTTGAATCATTAAAATTATGTACATTCACACACGTTCTGTCACTAACGACCCGGGTTTTGTTTTCCGTCACCTTCAGTCGTTCAAGTGTTCAGATGAACTTGAAATGACGCTCAGTAAATAAATGTTTTGTGCTTATATAAGAAATAAATGTATCACTCAGTTTAAGGGCATAGCTGACGAAATGGATTAACCTATGGGAATGCCTACAGATTTGAATGGTAAGTAATTTCAAGAATTGTATTTACCCTGTTAAATAAATCCGGGATTTATCGGAAAAACAAAAAGAACATTCAAAACTAGACTTTCAGAACATATGGATTTGTGACCATAACGATAGGCAAAAAGTTAAATTCGTTTAAAAAGTATTAGGCTCACAGAATAATACAGGACGTCGAAATTTGTATGCACCGTATAACATGACGTTCAATACAGTATTTCGTATGCTGGCGTCCCACTCCCCTTTCAAAAATGTTAACACGACTAGCCGAGTACAGCGTGATGACATTTCCCCAAGCATCTGCTTAACGATGCACTGGGCCTAATTGGAAAATTATCTTTTCATTTGTATGACTTTGGGTTTAATTTAAGAATGGGGTGCATTCTAGTGGACTCGACAAAAAGTCCCTTTATTTGGCCATTATGGTAAACTCGGTCGCTGTTTGCGAAGGGATCGCTCGCCGACATGATTGGAAGTAATTAAAAGATCCGCTAGTGCGGAAAGCGGAGTCGAAAAAATAGAGCTAACTTTGTACGTGTACCAGTTGAACTATTGAATTTTTTGGCCGAATTTGTTATCGATTCAGCGTACAAGTTATTGGGTCTATTCATTAAGGTCTTACGGTCTCACGTTTGTTAACGGTACACAAAGAAACTGTAAAAAATCAAATTCTACAATATGAATATATGTAATTAATAAAAATAATAAAACATTTTTAGTACTTTTTCCACATAAAATTTATTAGATCAGGACCGGTTTCGCTCATCGCGAGCATTATCAACTGATAAGAAAAACATTATTTTTATTATAATGCCATTCCACCAAGTATTGACAGTGAACACCTTAAAAGTGATATGTAATTAACCATATTAAACTATTATCAGAATAAACTTTAAGCAAAATCTTAAAAAACGGTAAGCTTGTTTGTCCATTTTCATTGCATTACTTTTAAGTAAATTACATTTAAATTCAATCGTTTAAGGAAAGGCATTAAGTATTTAATGTAAACATTAATTGATAATTTGTAATATTGTTTATAAATTCTTTTCATATTTCTTATACCAACTGTTTGTCATATTTTGTTATACAAATGTAAGTGTCAGGTTCGTAGCGCAGTGGTCAAGGCCGTGAGCTGCCGTTACTAAGGCACCCAATCCCGGACACTTTTGTGATTCCGGAATTTCAGGATTGACAACTTTTCCAATTCCGAGATTTACCAAAAAAGTAGTTTAGACTCGAGTCATTTTTTAGCTCTTTCAAGATTTTCAATTTAGAAAAACCCAGGAATTTATGGAATTCCCAAAAATAAATCAAAAATTGGAAGCTTTTTTTATATTTTACCCATTACTCAATCTCGGGATTTCAGGATCACAGAATTGGACGGGATCCCGCGACTGGAGACTCTTGCCGTTACTAATCTCACGGTTTTGAATCTCTGGACGAACTGCATTATTTCAATAAGTTTATTGATTCCCGTTCGACGGCATGGATGTTAGTGATTTCTAAAAAAAATCTCCAATCTTAAAATAACGTGACACGGTGAGAGTGATCTTAGTTAACCAATAGCTTTGACCTAACCATCTCTTTTCTACCCTTGCTATGCTCGGAAAAAAATAAAAGGTAAGCAACTGAGTAACAAGCAGTTGTTGTAGAAAAACTTATGTTAAGAAACCTCCATTAGTAAGCTACATTATGCTCCACATTGGCATTGGGCATGCATTAAAAAAAACTCATATTATGCTCCACATTAGGATTGGACATGTATTAAAAAAAAATCTTATTTTACATAAACATCGTTTGATAATGCTGGTAATGTGCAAAAGCGGTCCAATTTTATAATAAATAATTTTGGGGTCAGTAAAAACGGTGTTTTAGTTAGATTGAACTCCTAGACTACGTATTTTTTTATATCAAATGTATGGAGCTTTAAGTACCAAGACACGGTAGCGTCAAGGTTCTTCTAGTCTTCTTCATCGATAAAGTTTTTTAAAAATTGTAAATTGTATCCCCTTACCATCGTTTGCAGACAGAAGGGCGTGATCACTACAGAGAAAAGAAGTTCACGGGAACTCCATATGCATTATTTTGCAAATCACATTCTATATGCTCACCCATACTGTATCCGTACATGTACACACACATACAGTACACAAAAAAGTCAAACAATGAGAGTGATTTTCGTGATGCTAATTTCGTTCTAAATTTGCCAATTTTAGAATACATAAGATCTATCCCTAGACTACGTAACTAAGTAAAGCCGAGGTCCTGGCAGCTTTATTCCTACTCAGTTGAGCGATATTGACTTCAAACTTTTGAAGTGTAAGTTTTAATATAAAAGAAGAAACAAATTCTGATTTCACGCGAGTTTTTTTCGCCGAAAAATATTACAATTTAAAAATTTTGACACCGCAATAATCAAAATATATTTCACACACAACAGCGGCGTTCGCAAGACTGGCGTAAAAAATGGAAAAAATTCTCATAACGCAGAATAACATATTCCGAGAAACGCTGTGCCGCGTTTTTCTTTTATTGTGAAAAATACACAATGCTTATGTTTGATTTTCATATGCAACAAAACCAATCTTAGCATTTGTTTGCTTTTTCAAACTCGTTACGTTCCTACGATTGTTTCACTTGCAATGCAGAAGAGATGGTAAACCTGGGCAACGCTATATCACTGTATTAAGTTTTAAAATATTAATTTCAACGCCAGATATGTCACACTTCACGAAAATAGATAAAATTAAAACAGATTTGCTTTTAAAAGTAGTATAATTGTCAAAAACCGTAAACGTGTTTACATAAAAAAAAATTGACAGCTTTGTTATGTAACTTGTTGTGTTTCATAATGTTTGTTAATAGCTTGGAGTTTTTGTAAATAATTGAAGTCATTAATTAGTAGATAGGAAACATTAGTAAATACGATTTTAAATAAGATAAATGGATCACCATTGTTGAATTTGTTTTCATTGGGAATAACCACTTCTAATGAAATTATTTTCTAATTAGTACTTACTATCAATAAATCCAGTAGAAAAGGACAAACACAGAATTTTGTTTTCTGATTTATAACATAATAATCATGATCAATTTTGAGTTTATTCGTAAACGTTTTGATGATCTGATGATGCTTTTCAAAGATGTAAATAACATGTTAATTTTGTAACACAACAAGTGTAACAACATATTAAATAAATTTAATTTCATATTATCAATGAACTTCCACAAAACTACCCCCGAATCGATTGAATTATTCACATATTATCACAAAGCTAAATGATATGATATAACATATCTTTCCAAACAGCCACATATAAAACATATTCATAAAAATGCGTATATTATTTGTATAACTAGACGATTGCTCTGTTTAATTGTGATTTACTGAGCCTGAAAACTCTATAGTGCATAAAATTCTAAGCCAGAATCATGACGAGATATCGCTCTTTTTATTCTGAAAACATCTTCCTTAAAAATGTTGTTCGTCTCTGTTTTTTCAAACGTGAAACAAACATACTACAAGCATGTACTAACACTGGTATTTGCCGGAGGGTATAGTTATTTTTTTTGTTTGTTACGTGAAATGGTTGTTGCAATTTCTTTATATTTTTTTGGTTTGCACTTACCAGCTCCTCTAGCCCAAAGCATTTTCCTTCATTATGCTTAAATACACGTACATTTTTTTTATACAGGCTTAAATTTATTCCGTTGAAACTGAAATAAAAACTCAATATCTGAAATGAAAATTAATGGCAGCGTTGAAGTTTGAACAAGCACGTTTAGGCAATAGAATTATTAATTATCAGCTGGTTTATTACTGTAAAATAAAATCTTGTTATTTCATGCGTAAGTACACAAAAAACGTATTGATTGAACCTTTTTAGTAGTTCATTTATTTACCCTGATAAGATCAAATAAATAATCTTCAAGTAACCCTTTTTTTTCATTTTATCAATATAGTCGGTTGGTGCTTAAGCTGTCTCGTTAATTTACTCTACCTCGTTACGTCCGGAAGTACACGAGCAACATTTAACTACCGCAATTGACAGCCCGCATCTCAGCGATTCCTGTTTTTTTTTAAATATAAAACGCATATTGAGCGCATACATGGCAGCACTTTTCTGCTGATTCAACATAGGTTGTTTAGATAGTCGGCTGTTTGTTTGTTGCCGAATCCGGCAGCTAAATGTTGCTCGTGTATTTTGATCCTTAGTCCTCTGCTGTCCTACTACTACTTGCTGACTTCCAGCACCCGTAACTCATGTGATACTCCATCCATCCAGCAAAGTCATGGTCTTTCAACGCAAGGTCTTCTCTTATGGGTAGACAATTTTAGTCGTCTTGTGGAGACGAATTATCTTCTCTATCGATCAATAACTCAAAGAAGAAGACAAAGTTAACAAATAATTGATAGTAAGTAAATATATTATAATATTATATATGCATCTCTTTTGTCAATTAAGACATATATTTGAATTGAATAGTTTGAATGTGAAAAGAATTTTATTTTAAAAGCCCTATGAATAATCCTTCAACAGATAATAGTACTTGTGTGTGAATATTTTATATTTATTTGTACAGTGTATTAAAAAAAATGATTGTACATCTCAAGAATGAAAGCTGACAGCGTCTGTCGTGCGTCAGTCGAAAAAGCTCAAGCGAAAAAAGCGTTTTGAACTTCTCGTGAATAACTTAGCGGTAACAAATGATAAACCATTGCATATTTAATAAGGCTTTTGTGTTTGCAAGAGATTAGAAAAGGCTTCCTTTTCAGGATAAACTTAACAATGCATTAAAGAATCCTTAAAAAAAAACCAAAAAACCGTAGGAAATAAAAAATATTTATAATGTATTCAAAACATTCTATACATCAAAAATGATTATTTTTTAAAAAATAGTATCACTAGTGTCACTAAAAACTCTTCGCGTGTCATAGGTTTGCCATATATACTCTAGTGCACGGGTCATCAAACTTCTTATACCAACCGCCAACTTTTGTGTATGTTTTATTAAATTAAATTATACTGGATGAGTAAGCAGAATTTTTACCATGAATTTATTATTTTCACAAGAAATATTTTATACAGCCATGTTGCTTTAACTACAATCGATTTTGTATTATTTAAATTTAATTTAATATAATATATGTTGATGCAAACTGAATATTTATTTACCTTTTCGCATTTTTTTAAGCTTGAAATTATCTATATTAAAAATGTTTAGCTTTTAATGAAGGAAACAAGTGTGAAAAACACTTAAGATTACAAATAAATTAGGGTGTGTTTCGTGCAGTTCGGTGTTCAATTTTTCTTCTAGATTCACTGGCTTGAGTCTTGGATCAGAATATTCACCTAATCACTAGTCATTTCATACCCTTATCTTGTAATCTCTTTTTAACAGTTTTCGTGAAAAGTATCTCCTAAATTAATTTCTATTAGGATATCATAAGCTCAACAATGGGAGCGGACATCGTTAAATATATATATATATGTATTTAATTTGTTGTGATTGAAAAAATATCAGCTACACAAAAATAATAGATAATTATTGTTGGCGAAAAATGGTAAGCAAATCAGGTATAAATTATATTTCTTTTACAAATTATTCAACTAGGCCTAAGTTTTAAATAATTTACCTGTTACACAAGCATTTTCTAACATATTCATATATTGTGGAAGAGTGACGAAGGATCTACATACTTTTTTATTGTTTTAGATCAAATGAATCTTAATTGAAGCGAAGCTCGTAAAAAAATTGTGATAAAAAGTAAATTTAATAAAGAAACAAATTTATGGTGAAATTTATTTCTATAAATAA